>OX465283.1:159545849-160145849 GCA_949987705.1 Thereva unica | reverse complement strand
GACAACCACAGCAACAGCTAAGTCCTATGCCACAGCCAGCTCCAGTAAATCCAGTACAAAATTCGAGCAATATTCCTTCGTTGTTGGGCAATTCATTCGTACCTCAGAATCAGGATATCGATTTGAGAGCTAGTGATCCAAGAGCATTGGATTCTAGAATTGTCGATCCCAGAGGCATCGATTCTAGGGCCATAGATCCCAGAGTCATGGATCCCAGAAATATCGATCCAAGAGCTATTGATCCTCGAGGCATTGACCCAAGAAATATAGACCCGAGAGGAATAGACCCCAGAACTGTAGATCCTAGAGGACCAGATCCAAGAGGAATGGATCAGCGAGCAATAGATCCACGTGCAATTGATCCACGCCCTATAGATCCAAGAAATCCAGATCCGAGAATGTTGCGTGGTCTTGACCAAGATATGCGGCCGCTTCCAAATCCGGTACCACCGCCAATGGCTAATACGAATGATTTAAGAAATCCAAGGCCGATGCCGCAACCAGTGGCACCACCACCGTTTCAAAGTGACCCAAGGCAAAGACCTGGAGATCCACGTTTACGTCCTGGCTTACCGACGCCGCCAGCAGCTATTCCTCAATTGGCGCCGCAGAATCGACTTCCCGCAAATGGAATACCTAATGATGCTTCGGATCAAGAGAAGGCTGCCCTTATAATGCAGGTGTTGCAGTTGTCCGATGAACAAATCGCGATGCTTCCTCTAGAGCAGAGAGCTAGTATTTTAGTACTCAAGGAACAAATCGCCAAGAGCACTCAGCGTTAATGAATTTTATGTAATTGAATACGGAAATAAATATTTGACTATTATTTTGTTTTTTTGTTGTTTTGAAGGTGGTGTAATAAGAATTCAATCGTGGCTTTAAGAATTGATATAACAAAATATGTAAACTGTAGATGTCTTACCTGAGGCGATGTCCGTTGATTCTTTAAGTCGCCCTCGATACTCTTTAGCCAGGTCTCGCAGAAGTTTAGGTGGCAAGTGGGTGGTTATCATCCTTTCGGCAAACATGTCCAAGCCACCGTAGTCGATGTATACGATGTATATTTTCTTCGATCGGTGTCTGTTGATCGCATCTTTGTCTAACTATTTCGTTTCGAAGGCGATCGCGGAGTGAGACACCGAGAGTCTGCCTCAAGCATCGCATTTGGAAAACCTCGAGCTTGTTGACGTCCGGGTTGAGCAGTGTTCACGTTTCAACGTTCGGTAAAGAGGTACTTTCATTTTCATGGTAATATTTGTTCGTTTCTGTATGCACCACTTGAGCGAAGCGAATGTTGCTGTTGCTTGACCGATGCGACTGTGAACGTCGGCCGTTGATGCCACTTTCTTTTTTCAACCAATGATCCCAAATATTTGAACATCGGAATCTGTTCGTTTTGGGTTCCAACAAGGTCAATACTGGCCTTCGATCCATCCGTTCTGAGCCCTTTGGTCTTTTCCGCATTGAAGTCGGTTACGAAGTTGTTGTAGTTGCATCGAGCTCAACGTCTTCCATCGAATTCTTCACGCATATTCGCGTCGATCACAACGTTGAAGAGAAGTGGCGAAGTGACGTCTCCTTATTAGACACCTGTTTGAATCAGGAGAATAAGAACGCTGCTTGGAGAAGTTGGATGATTTTCAATGGAAAGTGTTCGGTTTCCAAGGCTCTCCACAAGCTGTTCCAATCAATGCAATCGAAAGCGGATATGAAATCGATGAAAACGACAGTTCGTTTGCCGCAACCAATTTGGATGCTGGACTTTGTGGCGGATCGTGGCTGTACAGCTGGTGGAAGAATTCTCCCCACCGTTGCAGGCGCCTTTGGGGAGAGGTCACGGAAGTTCCATCCGATTTTTTGATGTTGTCGTTTGTTGATCTTGCTTTGTCGCCTAACCGCCGGATTGTCTGGTACAGCGTCCGGTACTCGTGCCTCGACGCCGTTTCTTCCATGTTGGCCGCAACGTTATTCCAGTACGCTTTTCGTTCCGATTTCATTTTCTGTCGAACTTCTTTGTTCAATCGTCGGTATTGCTCGAAATCGACGTGTTTCATTCATTTCCGCTGATCGAGGAGGTCCAGACAGCTGTCCGAGATTCATGGCTGCGTCCGTTTACGGGTAGGTGGACGCAGCTCCATTGCACACAACCCAATGGATTCCGACAATTGCCTTTCTTCTAAATCGATATCGTCCGGTATTGCGAGCGCTGCGAACCTGTTGTATAATGCCATTTGAAACTCTCGCCTGATGGTGGGGTTCCGAGATACGCTCAATTCTTCTTGGCTTGTGGTGGCGCCGTTTTCCTCGCTCATTGTAATTGTATCTGTAATCTCGCTCCAACAAGATAATTGTCCGATCGGCAATCGGGCCCACGCATTGCACGTACATCTTTAAGCGTCGATCGGAATCTTGCGGTGTTCAAAAAGTAGTCGTGGCCGGATGGATTTCGTCAAGTGCGTAACTGTTTGAGTGGATGGTGGAAGATGTTGGTGTTGCATTATCTTCAATACCTATGCGGCCTGTTTCTCTTCCTCAATTAACAAAATGTGCTATAAAAAAAAACTAGCTTCCCTGCTGTCCTACCGATTTCTTACTAACACTGTAGACCTAGACTTGAGTTTAATACTTAAATACTCACAATGTTCCTTTTATCATCGGCATCTATTCGAGCACCTCCCAAATCCCGTCTAACGTAACCTATTCTCCTCTATCATTCAAACTAAGCTATTTGTCCTATTGTACTACAACCCCTATACCTCATATTTGTAGGCCAGACCGCTTGAACAAGTTCAGCAGTCTGTCTTGTGGCTTGTCGCTTAGACTTGAGGCTTCGGGCAGGGACTCCTCGAATAAAGAAACCCTGCTCCTCGCTATCGCGGGGAACTCACAGAGAACGTGGAGGGCAAACTCATCCTCTTTCAAGCAAAGCCTACATGTAGGGTCCTCCACCCTTCCTATCCTCCATAAGTGGTAATTTAGGGCAGTGTCCGGTAATCAAGCCAACAAGTGTCCTCACATTATTTCTACGGCGCCATAACAACTCCTTGGCCGTCTTAGGGGACGGCATAGGAAGGAACCGCTTAGCGTTGACCAGTCCAGGCGCGGACCTCCAGCGTTCAGTATGTTTCATCATAGTCTGATTGGTCAGGGCCCTTTGCAGTAAGTTGAACGGTGCCCCAATAGCCGGCTCTGGACCTATGAATGCAATATCAGAGCCCTGATTAGCCAGGGGCATCCGCATTTTCGTTGCCTTTGAAGCCCCGGTGACCCGGGACTCAGACAAGAGAAACTTGATTGAGAACGCCCAACTAATCAAGAGCACGTTGGCAGTCCCAAACTAATTTCGACTTAGTCCTATGGGACCTTATCGCTCTAATTGCCGCTTGGCTATCAGAGAAGATAAAATCCGTTTATTTTGGTAGGCCCTTCTTAAGTTCTCATGAGTGCATACCAGAACAGCGTACAATTCTGCTTGAAAGACAGTTACTAGAGTGCCTAGGCTTATCGCCCTGCTGAATCTGGGGCTTTCACTCTAGATTCCGGCGCCCACACCTATCTCTGTGTTAGAGCCATCCGTGTATCATACTAGTCCGCCCCGCAATACTTTAGGAAAAGTCCAGGTTAGCTTATCCTGTTTGTGCACAGAAGGTCGCCCAAATTTTGAGATTCTAAAGGGCATGCAGTCCGATAGCATCCCCGCTTCCGGAATCTCTTATTTGGTTATAATAGAATATCCTCGCCCAAGACCAGCGCCCAAGTGACCATTCCCTTTCAGCCGCAGCGTCGTGTTTATGACGGTTTTCTCTACCTCAAGGTGGAGGGATACCAGATTGAGGAGAGTCTCCAGCGCTGCCGTCGGGAAAGTGCGGATGACCCCAGTGATGGAGAGGCAGGTCATTCTTTGAATTTTGCTTAAATTGGTCATGAAACCCTTAAGTGTCGTTCTGGGCCACCAAACTAAAGCTCCATAAGTTACCATGGGCCTAATGATGGTGGTGTATATCCAATACATGGTTTTCGGTTGCCAACCTCATGGGGAACCACAAGCTCTGCGGCAAGCCCACAGGGATCTGCGCGTTCTACTCATCAGAGTGTCCATGTGCTGGTTCCAGTTGAGCTTGGCATCTAGTGTCACTCCTAAATATTTGGCTTGATGTGAGAAGTCTATAGTTCTGCCTGCGAGTGTAAGTTCCAAAAGTTCCGTTAGTGATCGTTTCCTAGTGAAAGGAACTAGAATCGTTTTGTCAAACCAAGCTTAATACTAGACATTGACACCTATGCTGAAAGACGAGTCGTCACGACACGACAAGTCGTTTAAGTTGAAGAAATTGACTTTTTAGTGGAATCACGACTTTCAGTACAGGGGCCTAAACTCACCTTAGCATTTCCACTCTAGGCCCCTGGGCTGAAAGTTATAATTCGACTGAACTAGTCGTAATTCGACTTGTCACAAATCACGACTTGACTTAGGCCAAAAGGCGAAATGAACGAAGATAACCTGCTGTCCAAAGTGATATCGAATCACCTTAAATATGTAACTCAAATAAATAAGTAAAAGACAATTAGTTTTATTTCAACATTTATTTTCGAAATGTTATAATGGTAAAAAAAATTAAAAATAGTCTTCACAAGTAATTAAAAAAAAAAACAAAAAATAGTAGCTTTAATATGTAAATATATGTATATAGTATTAATTCGCCTTGATATAGAATCTTTCGTTTATCAGTCGATCATAAATCAACGTGTCGTCATTTTCCGATTCAAACAACTCGACCTGAGTAATTTCTCCCGGTGAAATAATCTTTGCAAATATTTTCCGATCACGAACACGCTCCGACAATTCCCGCAAAATATCAACCTCCCGCCATCGAGGGTTTGCCTTCAGACCGTGCAGCTTAACTAAAATATTTCTTGTCGGAATCGTCAATAGTTTTGGTGGACATTTTTTTATATTATTTCTAGAAACAAGTTCGACATTTAAGAAATCAACGAATATAACTTCGGCCTTTTCGCTTTCTGGTGAGAATGATCGTATCATAGCTCGATACCATAAATTATCGGCGTTATATAGAGCTAAGCATGGGGTATTTGGTTGTAGGGTTTTTAGTACTGCACAAGATTTACTTAGATGCTGTATTTGCGTGGACATATCTGCAAAACGACGTTGCAGTTCTGTTATACAGGGTGATATGAAAAGATGGGTTGAGTCTCTTATGAATGTTACTTCACAATAGAATGTTTTGAGTCCAGTTGGAATGGCTGGGGAGGGGAATTTCTTGAAAAATTCATAACGAGATGTAACTGATGATGTTTCTAATGGATTAAACGACGACACCGATGATGTATCAGCTGCAGCTAACTCTTTGTTTTCTTCTTCAGTATCCGAATTTTCACATTTCTTTTGCCAATACCCTGTTTGAAAGGTGTGTTCCAATTCTATGATATCATCATCATCCGACTTTGCTGCATCGAAACTATCTTCGAAAATGGAATTATATAAATTTTCAAGCTCAATCTTTTCGAACATTTTTTGATAATCGTCCGTATCTAAAGCAGTTTTCGCAGGAGGGGAGTCTAAGGGGGTTCTAGGGAATATTATACTGTCGTCTTCGTCGTCTGTTGATCGATTGTCACATATCGCGTTTGTCTTAACTTTGGCATTACATTTCTCTGCGAAACCATTCGATAACAACAGTTCGGCAATGTCGTATATCTCGAATCTTATCGAACATCGCTTAATTGTTTCTTTCTCTTGATTTTCTGATACTCGTATTGAGCAAAGTTTTGTAACTATTTGATGGTGCATATAATCCAAAATGTCCAGAGAATATGTATCAGCATTTCTAGGCTTTATTCCATCAATTATATATTTACTAGCTTGTATAGGAATATGTTGTAATAAAATATCTTTCCTTAAATCCTCCGGTGCACATTCTTCAGTATTACCATAATCAACAAAATGCACCAATAGCTGACCTTTTTCTTCTGCCTTAACTATAGTTGCTCGATAGAATAGTTGATCTGAATGATACTTAGCTAAACATGCTTGTCCTACCTTCCAGTCGACATCTTTATCCGGTTCGGTTTCACCAATTACCTTATTTATAGAATCACGAATTTTTACTAAAAACGTTTGGTTTACACCATCATGAAGATAGACTATACCATTTTGATCAATATACGTGGGATATGCTGTAAAGACGGTTTTTTCTATTACTTTTGGTGGTAGCCATGTTTGAATTGAGTCTTTTGTTTCGCTTTCAAGATCACCATCATCATCTTTCTCCATTCTTAGATCGTAAGAAAATTCACTATCGTTGTCTTGTTGTGGCTCAGCATCGATTTGATGGAGAGTATCAAATGACTGAGCAAATGATAAATGGATTTCTTTATGTTCATTCTCTAAAGTCTTTTCGTTTTGAATCATGAGATCAAATTTTTCGGTTAAGTGTGCTAGACCGCAATTCACAAGAACTTTGTTAATATTTACCCATTTGTTGATGTTTGGCGATAGAGGATCTGCACATTCAGTTGTCATGCCGAATAATATAACAGGAATTGAATCCTCTTTTCGTTCACCCTGTATGGTAGCACTTAAGCACTCAAACTTTTCTAGTATATTTTTCAGCTCGTCAATAGAAGAATACGACCATATCTCTAATCCCCCTGTAGGTTGAACGCATGCCATATGACATTTTATAGCTCCATTACAAATTCTATTATGTAGTTGGTCTATTGGAGCAAGGTTTTCAATAGTTATATCAGCACACTTACTGCCGTAATCACGTAAAAATACTGTATATTTCGTTTCTTTTTCTGTAGCATAAATCGTTGTGATAAAACCACGATACCATTGATGATTGCTGTCTTTCTTAATGGAGCATAAAACCAAGCAGTTATCTCCTACTTGCCAATCAGATTTTATCTTATACCCATCTAGTCTCTTTTGCTGCTGAGATACTTGAATCTCTCCATGTAGCGATTTGATACCTTTAATATGACTATTAAGGTGAATATAAAACTCCCCAGGTGAAATAATATGCGTTATTTTTATTTTCGTCTTCATAAGAGTTCTAGTATTAATCTTCAGCTTAGAGCTTGTTGTTTCTTTCTCTAAATGTTGTAACTTCGAATCTTCTTTCTCCGCTTCAGGAGTTTCGGGTACTTTTGGATATTCAACACATGTCGATTCCATTCCAGTGGATAATGCATGGCCGTATTTTACCATTAGCGCATTTACATTGAAATCCATATTCTTCTTTACCACGTAGACGCTTACCTTATATCGGAATTCTTTTGACTTATGGATAAAAATTTGTAAAGTGGAATTTTTAGTGATTCGTTTAAATTCAGCTATGGCCTTGTCAGTCCATGTGTAGTCATTCTCTTGGAGGGGTTCAATATCTACTAGTGAACACTGAAAAACGTTTTCGTTTGTTTTTAAGAAGTTATCTTGTAAGGTACGAATTTTTTTCCAGTGAATAGTTTCATATTGTCCTCGGTCGACTAACCATACACGGCAGTTTCCTATTAATAAAAAAAATACAAAAATCTATATTACAATTAAAACAAAAAAAAACACCCTACCTTTATCTAGTATCTTTGTAATTCTAGCTCTTAACCAATTTCCATTTAGACTGACAGCACACGGCATGTTTATTTGAGGAACAAAAATCTTTGGCTGGTTTTGCTCGTATGCTTCATTCAATTCTTTGTAGAGATTTTCTATACAATCGTTATGGTCGTACTAAGAATTTACAGATTCAGAGCTTGATTCCAAAGTTTTAATAAATTTAAAATAGTAATTACCTTAGCTGCATAGAATTCTTGTGGACTTATTATATTTAGTATTGTTGCTCTAAATGATTCGCCATTTTTAAATACATTTTTAAAGAAGGTGCAAGTTATAGATGGGATTAAATTTCTCTGAAATTATATTAAAATATTTTGTAGTTCTTATTTATTTCATTTTAAAGTTATAAATAAAGTGCGGATTTTTTTGTTGTAATACTCGTAGTTGAATAATATGACCTAACAATTTGTGTGTCAAGTCTCCCAATCGAAATTAATCTCCCAGCGAAAGATACTGCAATTAAATAGACCATATACTTATAGACAGAAGGGCAGCTTCCAGTATCCTCGAAGTAAGACCTTTAGAGGTGCGAATTGTTAATCGGACCACTTCTTAGTTAAAACTACATTCAGATGTTCGCTGTCCGCTTAAGGAAAAAGAAAGGAGAGATCCAAAATTATCCGTGTAGTGACGGCGATTTAGTGCAATACCGGCAGCATCAGTGAAAAGAAATTATCGGCACGGTAATTAAAAGAGGCGCGAAATGTTCCCGAAGATGTAATCTTGGTCGAACCCACTCTTACCACGCTAAATTCCATGATGCCCTTTGGAACACTGTTTAAATTTCAAAACTAAAATGAACGTTGATACTCTTGGTGTACATATAACAACCTGGTTCTTAATATTAGTAAATGTGAAGTCATGACTTTTAGTAGGAGACGTGATCCTATAATTTTTAACTACACCTTTCTTAATGAAGGTGTCCCTCGTGTAAATATTGTTAAAGATCTCGGGATTAGATTTGATAGTAAGCTGGATTTTTCCACTCACATCAACTATATCTCTTCTAGAGGTAGTTTAGTCCTGGGTTTTATAAAAAGGTGGTCCAAAGAATTTAACAACCCCTTGATTACTAAACACCTTTATATTTCTCTTGTCAGACCATTACTCGAATATGCGTCCCAGGTTTGGTCTCCTCACTACTCTGTGCATGTTAGAACTATTGAATCGGTCCAACGAAGGTTCGTTCGATTCGCACTGAATCATCTTCCTTGGGAAAACCCATTAGTTCTTCCATCTTATGAATCTCGGCTTAAGTTACTTAACTTAAGCTCTCTTCACAAGCGCCGTGAGGTGGCCGATGTTGTTTTTGTTCATCAGCTCCTTAATGGAAAGGTTGACTCAGGTTTTCTAGGTCGCCGTGCATCGTTTAGAGTGAGTCGTTACAATCTAAGAGGACCACCTCTCTTACAAATCAACTCTTCTAATACGAATTACGGCAGATTCGAACCTGTCAATCGCATGTTCATTAACGTGAACAACAATATTAATGTGTTTAACGTGAGTATTGGTAAAGATGTCCTTAAAAGGAGTCTTTTTAATCTCACGTGATTGCTTACATTTTATGTTGTCTGGTGGGTTACATGTTGGATGCCCTTACTTTTTATTTTAATTTATGTTCAATCTCTTTTTAGAGATAGGATTTGTGTTCTATTTACATGTTACTAATATTTTATGTTTGCATGTCTCAGCTGAGCCACGGCAGTGGTAAATATTTCTCAGCCCTGCTGGGAAGTGTGCCTTCTGTGTTAGAAGGGAAACTCTATATATGTATATATATATGTGTATATATATATGTATGTATGTGTATGCATATATAGATTTTCATGCTTAGCTGAAAAGTGCGCCTTCTGTGCTAGAAGGGTTAACTCTTGCTGAAAAAAAAAAAAAATAACCGATACGGAAAAAGGCGATGCTGTGCAAAATTTATACCGGAAGCCACTGACACGAAAATAGTCGGCACCGTGCAGTTAAGGATATATGTGAATGGACCTTTATCCGTATTTGACGAACTAGTTCCACCGACTCTTAATACTTTGTTTATGGAAAAATCTTTCTTCAGGACTCCCCAGGTGTGCAGGTCTCCGAATCTCAATCGGTGGTAGTTTACAACGTTGTGTCTGATTATAAACTTAACCAGTGTCTTAACACCCTCGATTCTGCCGCCGAACAATTCTCTGACAGTATTGGAAGTCGGCTCAAGAATAAACCACTTGGAGATCAGGACCAGTGCAATCCAATGTTCGGTATATAGTATATTTCGGCAGCATAAGATCGTGTAGAACCCTTTCACCAATCTGGTAGTAGTAGTGCCGGTGGTCGGTTCTGAATCGAGAAAAAAGTGGTGTCAGATTCCTGCCTGTCCAAGGCGGACGACTTTTCATTGCTCTACAAGCGGGACTCATAACCTGAGAGTACCTGGGTCACCAAGGACACGTTGGCACTCTCAAATGAATTTGAACTTGGGCTTAGGGATTTTTATCACTCTCATTGTCAGATAGGATAAAGATCTGCTTGTTAGGATAGTCCCTTGTGTTGAAAGCCGAGTCATATTTCATGACAAGTTGTTTGAGTTATTACGACTTTCAGCACAGGGGCCCAGATTGGAAATGCTAAGTTGAGCCCCTGTTCTGAAACGTTACTTTCTTTCATTTAAACGACCTCAGCCTCTTTTATATGCTCTTCGTAAGATCTCATAGATGCAAGCCAATATAGCGTGCTCCTCTGCGTGAAAGACGGTATAGCAAGCTGAACTCTCTATTAAACCAGAGCCTTTCGCCGCAAATGCCAAACTATATCTATACCAACGTCTATCTAGGAGGCAGCTGTGTACCAAACGATCCCACGCTGTGATATAAGGAAAACTGAGAATTGGCGTTCTTGTATGTTCAAAAAAGAGGCCTACACATTTCAGCTTGTGAGATCTTTTCCATAATGCTGCCAATTATAGAACATCCCCTTGAAACCCATTGTTGAGACGGCCCTTTGATCTCTCATCGGATCCGATCTTCAATTCTTTTTTCGTGAGATACTGGGTTCGAAGCTACTGCGCCCATTCCCTTTGGTCTATTGTGCTATTTCTAGCTTTTCCATCTTGCGCTTTTCTATTCTCTTTTCTTTCTTTTATGTACTCTTTTTTCCTCTCTTCGTCTAACGCTGTACTCTTTTTCTGCGTTTCGAGTGTTATGTTTTTCTAGTTTTCTTTTATACGTCTTATTTTTCTGTTGCTATCCTACATTCATCGTCGAAAAACTCACTACGGGCAGTTCTGCGTGCTTAGCCTAGAACTTCATTTGAGGTTTGCTTTATAGCTTGCTTCCACCTGGACCATGTCCCATTGATGTTTTCATCGTATTATGCGTAAGCTTAATACGGGGAGTAGACTTTGTTTGGGGTTATGAGGTTATGCACATCTTAAGAAATCCCACGGACTGAGATGTATGTTTACCGATTTGGAATATTTGGCCAGAAATTTGGAATATTACCAGATGCCAGATCTTTCCTTATTTTCACGCCTAGGGTGAAATGGGATGTGTCAGCCAGTAGTCCTACACCAGGGAGGAGAAAAAGGAGAGATAGAAAAAATAGTATTTAAGAGATCCGAATCCTACCAGCAATGTAGCACAATTTAAGAAGAACATAGATCGAAAATCCTTTATAGAATGATCACAAATTCTAAATCCCCAGATATTTTTCAGTTGCGCCCAGTAATTTACAGGTCTTGCGTTCAGGACTCGCGAGATTTAAAAGATTTCGAAGCCAATAAATCCACTGCAGCGGACAATAAAACTAGCTTATGCTCAGCTCATACAAAAAATATGACCCAACATCACATTATCATTTACTTCTATCCTCTCCAAACTCGTGGAGACTTTAGATTTAATCAAAATCTAATTCTATATGGAACGCAATGATACGCAAGATAACTTGGGAGATCCTGTCATCTAAGTAAGACTGGAACCATAATAGAAGGGCTTGAGGAAACACTAACACTCTTAGTTTGAGAATTATAATGGAGTGGGAGAGCTTGTCAAATGCCTTACTTAAATCAGTGTAAGCACAATCAGTTTGGCAACAGCATGAGATTGCAGATTAGTATTCACCCAGTTCTAAAGTAATGGATTAAGAGCTTCCTTTCTGGCCATTCAATAAAGGTAGTATGGGATGCCGTCTACTCTAATCCCCACACTTTCTCGGCCGGGATTCCTCAAGGAACAATTCTCTTAACATAAGACTCCCGCCCACTCGGCTCACTCATGCTCACACAAACGTAGGGTTCCTCGCCAATTGCTCCAACACCCCCGCGACCTATTCTGATCTATCCTATTCTCTTCTACCTTTTAAACCACGCTTGCTACCAGACATTGCACCATGACCTGAATGTCATGACAGACCGGTAGTACAGAGGGTGATTCCTAAGCTTGGTTTCCCCCATAAAAAATGAAAAGTGAACTCAAAAAGATTGATGGTAGTGAAACGAGCTAGAAGAAGACCATGTTGATTCTTTGAGAAAAGCTTCTTGCAGGTAGGCACGATTGCAGAATAAATGATTGATTAAGAAGTCATCAAAAAGTTGACACAGCTTAGTAAATAAAAAAAATACCTTGATGCTTTCCAATGAATTCAAAATCTCTTTTTTTTCTACTGTAACAGGTTCTGCTAAATTAGCGAAGAGCAGAGCATCCCTCACTGATGTTGGGTATTTATGTTGATGGGCAACAACATCTACTAGCCAAGTTTTATCGCCATTATCACACAAAAAAATCACTGTTAACATTTCGCTAAAATTATAAATAATATTATAAATTCATTAGTTTAAAATTGTTCGCAGAAACTACTTTTGAACGATCTCATTCATGAGAAGAGTAGCTTCATCGGACCATGTCTTATTCTGTGGCTTAATGCCATATATCGAACAGGCTATGGCTCCGGTAGGTTGTGAACGTAAATCTTGAGATATTTCACGGAATCTGGAAAAAAAGAAATTTAGAAAATAGAAAGTAAAGAAAGTAACTTTGTGATCTTGTAAAGGTACCTTTGCTTAGGTATACCAGTTTGTGTACCAATGTCTATGAATAACACATTATATGTACCATCACGAGGCTTTTCAATTACTTTTGCACGAAACCAGAGTTTGGTAACTGGATCGAATACAAGATATAGTTCGTCAACTTCAATATAATCCGGAGTGGTCGCAAATTCGGCTTCTTCTTTACAAACAGTCTGAAACTTATCGATATCTGCTGTGAACTTTTCCCTTTGAAAGTAGAACAGACCGGGATTTTGTATGTCGAGTATGAAACCCTTCTGAGTGTTGGCTACTGATTCAATAGGTTTTAGTATTTTCCGACTTAGCTCCTCAGAGGAAGCAACTGACTGTTCTTTAGTCCTTTCTACCCTTAAGCTGGCAAACATATCATTCAAGCTTCCTTCGAAACTTGTATTTTCACTGCAGTTGTTACCCCCGATATATGAGACAAGCTTAGTTTTAAGAGCTTGCTCCTTCACATTTAACTGGTGGCATTTCTTTATCTCTGCTACGGCATCGTTAAGGACATTAAAACTGAAATGCAAAAAAGTACCTTAAATGAAATAGAAATAACAATGTTAATCCAAACTTACGTAAACGGATTTTCATCGCAATTCTCAAACTCGACAGTGCACGGCATAGTTTCTAGGTACATGTTTGTACGTTCTATCATCAGTGATAGAGGAATGTTCGGTAGATCATTGGTGAATTTGTCCAAGGTATCTTTTATTTCCTGAAAATAAGAATATTAATTTCTCATATTATTACTTTGAGAACTGGTCGTATTACATCCAAAGTTTGGGCTCCTTTTGCTAAGGTTGAAAGGACATTTTTCAATTTGTCCAATGAAGGAGTTGTCTTATTCTTAATAGTTATCAAGTGCTGGCGTTCGATTAGTTGCAAAGTTGCGTGAAGAGTTGTAAAATATTGTGTCACGGTTTCAATTGCATTTCCAGCGTAATCTTCGTATTTTTTTTCTAATGCTCGGGTTGCCTGGAAAAATAGAAATAATTATTAAAATTAAAATCTATAAAAACAAAATTGTCAGTTAATGCTACAATTTCCCGCATGGGATCTAATATGTGCTCTTAATTACTCGATTTTACAAGTAGTCGTTCACGTTAAGGTGCAAGGTCTAGTAGTAAGCTTACCTTGAAAATTGATAGAGGATATGATAGTTTAAAGGTGTAGTCTGGATCATGCATGAGGAGGAGGCGTTGAGCTCTTTGATGTTGTATGAGCTCATGTTTTTTAACAGTCGGCTGAGTCACAATAGTCGGGGTTAGTATGAGACAGCCTTGTCGGTGTGTTATGCCTCCCTGAAATAAGAGAATCCCGCTAAGCAGCCGGCAAAGGCTATGCTGCAGGAAGTACCAGGGGTGGTAGCACGTAAATTGTTTCAAACGACCTCTTCATACAAAAATCTTGAATCAAAATACAAAAGCTGCGAATTAACCGGTTAATTCGTCAGGATGACTTATTAAGGCTATCTACTTGGTTCTGGAGGCATTGAATTCGACACGATTCTTGCTTCCCCAATTTAGAATGAGTTCAAGGTCTTTGTTTATTGAGTTGGACATTAGTTCGCTATCATCAAGATCTAGTACGTGCTTGTCTTGCTTTGTCGAAGCCGTAAAAGTACCGCAAGGTGCAGTCCTCAGCGAAACTAAGAAATAGAGCAGGTGATCAAATTGACTCCTCCAGCAGTGATGGGGGCGATCACTCAATACTATCTCTATTGGACGGTCGGAAAGGAAACTCAATTCACTTCTGTAGAAGTGAGTCGACACCAATAGCTTTGAGTTTAGCTAAAGAGCTGACTGCCCAACTCTATCGAAAGCCTTGGAGTTATCTAGTGCAACTAGACTCACCAAATCCATATAAGCTTTAGTTGAGGTGTTCTGTAAGGCAAACTACAAGATTGTAAGTCGGAAGCCATACTGTTTGTCGTTTATAAGTAGGTTGGATTCTAGATATCCCATAAGCTTTGCTATTGGGTGGTAGTTGGAGGCATTGCTGGAGTCACCTTTTTTCGGTATGGGCTGAACATGTGGAATTGTCAAGATCCTGGATAAACTCCGGAGAAGTATGATATCGCAAAAAGTTTAGGCAGAGGTTTAGCCAAAGATGAGGCGCATTTCTCTAAGACGATAGCGGGTAGATTTCTTGGCATAGAGCTTCTTGAGGCACCTATATACCTCGCGAGTCCTGACCCTGTCTATTTTGGGTATGGAATATTTGGGTACAGGGTCTTGCAAAGCATTGGTGGGCAAAGAAGAATTTGAGGCAAACAGATGTGTTAATAAATCGGCCTTAGATTTGCTGCCTGTTATCACATCTGAGGTTATGGTTGTAGTGAAATTCTTCTTGATGGAAGTTATCTCTCCCTTCCTCTACATAGCTCCCAGATAACACTGGCTATGATTCTATTTCTAGAGCACTGGCTCTGAAAAACCTGGCCATCATTGTTTCTGGGAAGTTTGACTTGACCATTACAGAGGTCATGAGAACAGCACTCCGAGAAGTTCAAAGATGGTGTACAGCGGGGAGTTTGTCAATCAACCCAAATAAGGTTCCTTTCTCCAAACGCTACAAAGTGGAGCTAGGTCCTATCTGTGGGTACCACAGTTGAGTACTCAGGCTCAGTCCAACTATTTGGAAGTAAAGTTAGTCAAGAGACTGGACTGGAACATTCAACTGGTCTACGCCATAAGTAAAGCCACAAGGGCCATATGGACCTGCAAAAGGCTTTTGGGTAAGACATGAGGTTTTACACAACAAATGATGTACTGGATGTACAATATGATCGTTAAACCTGTGGCCATTTATGCCGCTATAGTTTAGTGGCACAAGAGGTTACGTCGATCCTCAAGTGCAGCACACAGCAACGGCTTGCTTGCCTCTCCATTACCGGAGCTATGCGGACCTGTCCCACAGCTGCAATGGAGGCAATCATTGGATTGACCCTTTTGCATCTCTTCATACGGAAATCCTATACGGTCAAAGGACACATGGATATCCTTAAAAATATCCCAAACATTTCCATCTGCCGCGTATCCGACCATATGGTTAATCAACTGCGGTTCCAAAGGAAATTCAGAGCTATTATCCCGGATCGTTCTGAGTGGGAGGAACTTATTCTTCCTGGGGATCCAAAACTTCTCCACTGGTTTACTGACGGGTCAAAGATGGAACGTGGCTGGTGTCCCAGGACCTAACTCCAAGATCTCGATTGCAATGGGTAAGTGGCCCTCTGTTTTCCAGACTGAAATACATGCCATTGCGACCTGCGCTAGGCTCAGCCTTAAGAAATGTTTGAAAGACGCCGCCAACATCTGACAGCAATGCTGCCATCAAGGCATTCTCAACGCGGAAGTTTTCTTCCAAAATAGTAGCCGGATGTTGGGTGACCAGAAGAATGAGGGATCGTTCTGCTGGTTCTCCGGACACTGTGGTATCGAGCGAAATCTCAAGCATCTGAGACGTTGGTCCCAGGCCCAGAACCTTTCTGTTGCATCTCTTGGTCCACCTCCAAGTCCCTGATACAGGATTGGATTAAGGGATAAACCTAGCCTATTGGGAATCAGTACCAGGTCTTACACAGGCTAAAGATCTTATAAGACCCTTTGCCTTAAGGGGCCCTATCACTTTAAACAGAGCGGACCTAAGGCTACTGGTGGGGTATCTGACTTGCCATGTAGAACCCACAACCTAGGACTGTCTCAAGAGACAGAATGCCGACTCCGCATGGACGAGACTTCCACACATATTCTTGGTGAATGTTCTGCTCAGATCGGGCTAAGAAGAAAAACGTTTATCAGAGAGTTTATTAGCCCAAGTTCGGTCTTCGTCAAATACAGACCTTTTCGCACCTAAAACGTCATATTATTAAGTTTTTTTTGTTTATTCCAAATGGCGACGCTTTGTTCTGCGGTACGAAAAAAAGACGAGATATAAACTAATCAAAATTGCAGAATAGATCCCCAGACCTCAATATCGCTCACAGCAGTCTTTGAAATTAGAATAAATCTACGACGTCTCATATTTATGTATCAAATTGGTTTTGAAGCATTTGCAGAACCATGAGAGCGCTTCTTCGACAGACATGTTTACCTTATGCTTTCAATGCCATCCAGCATAGTAGTCTCTACCATCTTCGCCAAATGTAATTCTGCAGCTTCGTCTTTTAAAAATACCGCACCGGTATGTGCGCGCCGCCCGTGAGTGACACCAACTAGCCTACTTATATAATAGACGGTAGGCGATTAAGTCTCTATTACCAATCATAATCGTTTCGACCTAATCATCAAAGCAATAACAGCATCTGGAGATGTTACCTTCACTTGCGCCATTTCTAAATATTCAGATGCTCGTGCACGGGCACACCATTCTCTCTTCGGGCTACTACTAGCTTCAAGTCTAACGCAGACCTGAATTTAGCACTTCCATTCGCATGCATCATGGAGGAGACTGTTTAAAAATTGGCTCCAGGTGAGGTGTGCAACATGTGTGTATGCTGCTCTTCTAGTGCTCGAAGTATTCCTTTTGTTTCAGGGCAGATTGATGAGAAACCCAACCAGTCGCAGACGTTTCTGGGCAAATAATTGTGGGGCTGACTTGAAGGAATATCAGCCAGTTTACAATTCAAGGAAATGTTTCGTTAGATAGCGGCATATTGACTAATTAGTAATATTGAAGAAGATTTACGATGTCATGTTCCATGGATACTACCATGGTACTGTGGAGTGCTTCGCAAAGGCATATTTTATTTGAGAATCATTGAATGGCATTCGAGTACGCGGTTGCCAAAAGTTCGTCATATGTTTACCTCTCATATTTTATGTTGATAGCCCAAACCATTTAACCTGTGGAGTTCTTATAGTTCAACGTGTTTTCGCATGAGCCATGGTTGATGCTAGTCCCTACAACGAACGAATATTCCAAACCAATTTTACGCATGATTAAATGAAATATGTCAGAAATAAATCATCGCAAATTTACTTTCGAATGTGTGTACGAACTGATCCCTCGCAAGAACGTTCACTAGCAGATACGATACGATATCGCGGTTCGACATAAAGCCACTCGAGTCGAGTCTGAGCCACTCAAATTCTATCTAATAAGACAAACACCTCAAGAGACAAACCTGAAATTACCTAGTCTAGTCCTAGATATGCCGATTAGTTTAGTTCCCAGGAAAAGGTGCTGTCTGCGAGCGAATCATTCACATGCGATTTGGCCCCGCGCGTTGGCTTCATGCATGCACGTAAGCGCAGCATTCTGTATTGCAGTTTTTAGTTTTGTTGCCGTTCGTTTTTTATTTTTGTGGTTTCGACTGCACTAAATTGCAAATTAAATACCAGTGGTCCGATCAGCGTAAATTTAATGCTGAAACTTGGTGCAGTTTCGATATCGAGAGGCATTAGCCGACTCGACTGGCGCAGTATACATATGTAGATATTGTGTCTCTGGTGGGTGAATGAATAACAACCGGAATATGACATTAAGTGGCAATTCAGAGATGTAAAGGTCGTCGATTAATAAAGTGAGAATATCTAAGGTCAGGCTGGACACGAAATAAAAACGCCCCGAGATGTTTCCACACATTTAAGAGAACGCTGGAATCAGTTTCTATCTTCGTTCAGCATAAAAAGTTATCGTTATCTTAATAAATCGTTGAAACAGATCTTCCAGTGATTGTCAACCTGTGGATGTTGGAAAGTCCCTGTTTTTTGGGCAAGAGTTTTGTTAATAACAATTATATAATGCTTTTTTTATTCGTTTACTAAAAGAAGGTAGAGCTTTTCTAATTATTTTATTCATATACTAGTAAGACCAGCATGGCTTTGTCCGTGATAAACTTAAAACGGTAACACTGCACCAATAAATAAATGTTAGTGAAAGTATTTGAAAATAGGCTTTTCCCAGCAAGTATTAGGCATTAGGGGATTGAAGGCTGATGTCAGTCCTCAGCATCTCGGAGCTTCCAGGGTTATGGGTTGAAAAAACTGAGTACTACCACCACAGTTCTGTTAGCCTAGTCCATTAGCTCGTTGAAACTGAACTTACTAGTTAGGCTCCAGGCTAACAACCTTGTCCCGAAGAAAACACATTGTTATGAATCCTCTAAGAACGCCTCGGACCGGATTATCAGACTATGATTTAGCTACATTGCACGTAAAGACAATGAGCAGAACAGGAGCTCTAAGATTTCAACTCTTGGAACTAGAAAGATACAAAGTAAAAACCGCGGCATTGCAAGAAACAAGATAAGCCAACAAGGATATAAGTGATGTTAGAGCTCATACCAACCTCTCAAACAGAAGAACAAAAGGGACACGTCAATTTGGTGAAACTTTTGAAAACGATAAATCTCTAAGTCTCAAATTCTGGATTTCCAGCCAATCAGTTAGAGACGGTGTACATTGCGAATTAAAATAAAATTTCGCAACATGAGGGAAAAAGGATTGAATTTTATGAGTTTATTCGACCATATACCCTCTAATGAAATAAGAATGATGTTGGGTACTTCAGCCCCCAAGAGAGCCAGTGCTCTAGAAATAGAATCATAGCCAGTGTTATCGAAAGCACCTTCGATGTCAAGGAACGCACATAAAGCAGTTTCAGGCTTTTTCGATTTTGCTTACCAGGTGGTGTAAAGCAACTTCTGTTGATTTACCCTTCGAGTAAGCGAATTGGAAGCTATGTAGAGGAAGGAAGAGCTCCAGCTTGCACCTAATATGAAGGTCTAGCAGCCTTTTCGTCGTTTTCAAAAGAAAAGAGGGTTAAGCTGATAGGTCTGTAAGAAAGCTCCAGGGGTCTGTTGCCTTGTTTGTGGGTAAAAACCAGCGCGATTTTCCTCCAGATAGTTGGAATGTATCGCTAGTTGAACCTGGCTCTAAAGAGACAGGCCAGGTTGTCGAGAATCAGATCGAGGCACTTCTGAATTCCATCTTCATCTAGGGTTGAAAATTGGCCACTGCCCATTTAACCTTGTCACGGTCGAATATGTTCCCAGAAAGACTATAGGAATAACGGTCTGGGCTGGTCCTATGACTACACCCAGCATCCAATGGGTAAGCGGTCTGGAGGATTTACGCTCGTTGCTCGCTGAGCAGTTATATCAAGGTTTCTTAATGGTTACAGGTGTAGGAGCCATCCTCCTTTTGAGAAGGTCCATCACTCCGCCGTCGTCTGGTCCCAAGTCCAGGGTGTGAAAGGAGGAGGTGGATCAACCTGCCGAATTGACCAGAATCGGGAAACCGAAGAAACTAGGCAAGAAACCGCATTTTTAAAGTGGCACCAACAGCAGCGTATCCGTTGCTGGGACGTCCAGCTCCAACCGCCAGCTAACTGCTCAAAGAAGAAGAAGAGAAGGCCCACTCCATTAAAGGAGTCTTTGGAAAGTAGCTTTGGAGTCTAGTCGCCTCTGGTGTGGTCTGAAGCCTCTCCCAGTGTTTCCTTCAGGAAATCCTTTTGGAATGTCTCAACTCCTTGCTGTGGGCTGTTAGGGTGAATCTATATTCATCCCAATGCCCGGTATATTTTGCCCTATTGAACAACCTCCTAACATCTCTACGCATTGCAGCTAACCTGCCGTTCCACCGGGGCATTTTACGCGACGGCTGAACTAGGTCAGAATCACGCTTTATTTTGGTGTTTCTGTGGATGGCTCTGGGTTTCATTACTGGCAGTAGTGAGAAGTATGCTCTGTTTGCGGCGTTTATTCTTCTTTGTACGTTTATTGCTTCAGGCAGTTAAATTGGTTTACCCGTTCGGAGTTATATTCTCCCAGGTGGTGTTGTGGTTTCTTCTTCTTCTTTCCACCCTTGACTGAATTAGAATCTTACTCTTGTCTGCATTTATTTGCAACCCTATCGTCGGCACATCCTGCCAATTGTTTTGATTTGTTAAGCAGGGTTACGTTCGCATCAATGTTTACTTGGCGACTTACTTTTTCTAGGCAGAGATTAAATAGCATGGGTGCCAGCTCATCGTCCTGCTTTAAGCGTTGCTTGACTGAGACAGACTTCGTCAATTCTCCTTGTATTCTGACAGTACACTTCGTATTTTCCAATGTCATTTTCGTTAGTTTCACTATCTTTAGGGGTATGTTTAGGGCCAACATTGTCGCTTACATTTTTCCCCTGTCGATGCTGTCGTATGCTTGTTTAAAGTCGATGAAAAGTTGATACACGTCGATGCATTCTCGGAGGATTTGCCTTATTGAAAACAGTTGATCCATTGTTGATCTATTTCTTCTGAATCCAGATTGAATTTACTTATTCCCGTCTGGCTTTAGTTATGTTTGACATTGTTTTATATACTGTGCTTAAGCCACACAGTACAAAAGCCACAAAATATATTTTTCTATAGACGATCTTCGACTGTCACATTGAAAAAATTGCCAATCAAGCACTTTTGTTACTTTCAGAGATCGCAACAAATATTTATGATTTATGATAATATTACCAACAAAATTATTGCTCCATTAAATTTTCGAATTGCAACATTTTATTGCACGAAAATGCAATAATAACTTTTTTGCTTAGTAGCAATTTTCTAGTCCAAATTTTTAGACAAAAAGGTTGAAAAACACTGGACTAAATAAAATAGATAATAGTCAATGAATCTCGATGTTGCACACTGGAAACTGTTGTGGCTACAGCCGCCGAGCCCAAAGAAGCAAGAAAGATGTTAGCATATGAGAGCAACATGCATCGCGCGCGATAGTAAGGTGCCCCCACCTGGAACGTTTTTCGTTTCATGCTATATGGTAGAGGTAAGGTAAACATAGTGCAGAGATCGCGAATATTCATTTCCAAAAACCAAAAAAAAAAAAAACAATTATTTTCCATCAACGTTGGAGCGGCTACAACAACTTTCAAGAAGTCATCGATGTGCTGCTCGCAAAGCCTCGTCGTCAGTTCCCACTTGGAAGGCATAGGGTTTTGTGGTTCGTTTGTCGCCATCATAGCTGTTCAGGTCGTGACAAGATATCTAGGCAAAACCTGTGTCTCAGGCAGCCGACATTAATCAAGATCGTGGCTTGGTCCTAGTACTTACTATATAACGTGAAAAGAAAGAGAATAGGTGAACGTTATTAACTCGACCCGGTTATTTTCTTTAATACCCAGTGCGTAGATATATAGAGTGCAGAAGAAAACCGGTGAATTGGGCACGGAAAAAAGGTGGAACCGAAACGATCGAGCCTGATGGGACTTATGGTCTAACCCACATTGGTTGTATTACAAAATTGTGTGCTATTTGGAGTGGTTTGGAGTGAGTTTTGTTTGAATCGGTCGGGTTAGTCGCTCAAAAAATTATATTTACACACGTACCACCGGTGTTACGTTACGGGTTGTGATCTTGAAAAAGTTAACTCGGTTCAACACTTTAAGAAATTTCAACCAAAGCTATAAAGAATCATCTTAAATTCGTGATTGTTGTTGTTGTTGCAGTGAGAAAGTGAAATTTTGTGAAGGAAATTACGTAAACCAAGAGTCAACAGCAGCCGTAGCAGTACAACAGCAGCAGCACAACACAGCAGCGAAAATGTTAAGCAAACTTCCACTTCTGGTTCTCATCATCTTTGGATACCTCTTGATAACAGGTTAGAGAAAAAGATGTCAAGTATAAGCGCTGCTGCAGAGCGCCCCCGAAGACCCATTGTTGTTCAAACCCGGCTAACCCGGAAGCTATCTCTCGGGTTTGGTGAATTTCTCTCGGCTAATAACTGCCAGTTTTGATTTAGGGTGAACCCCGTCTGTCCGTTCGTCCCGTCCCCGTTGATCTAGGGCCAGGTGAACAATGTCTCGTCGTTGCATATTAGTCGCGGGGTTATTCAATGAAACTCCTCTGAATCTGTAACTTATGGAAGACTAACTCTGCTGCTACTACAATGCTGGATCTGATGTTTTGCGGGGTTACTCTGGGAACTCTGGAGAAGCATTGAATGCAATCCGACTGCAAGCGCGCGGCCTGCAGGTCTCTCCTCTGTGTTGAATTGGACATGATTAATGGCTGGAAGGTTGCATAACATTTAAAGAAATCTTTTTTGTTTTTTAATTCAAACATGTTTCAATTGTGTTCTTTTTGGATGGTAGTTTTTTATTTCTTTTGCTTGAGCCGTGTGTAAATGGAGAGTTTGTGGGAAACCATTTAATCCTAATTAACTTTTAATTAACGAAATGTGTGATAGTTGAAGATTCGATGAAGAAGATTGATTAGGAGGAAGCAGATGCTTATGGGGAATAGTTCCTTATGTGCGGAAACTTTTTTGGAGAATGCATGTTTGTAATTAAAAAAAAATAAGGTCAATATTTTGGGAGATTTTTCCAGTTTCGATGAATTTGCAATTTTTTTAGAAAGTTCAGTTTAACGAACTTTAAACATCGAAGAATAGTTTCGAAGTTCGAAGTTCATTGCTTGGGTTCAAATTATGAACCGAACTGACTTTTGATCTCAACAATAACCTCCAACCTTTCTATTTTCAACGATTGCTCTACAAAGTGACAATCTGCCAACCCTGCTAAATACAGGAATGGAACAGAACTATGTACTCATTCTTGAGCAGTTTTAGACGCAATAGGTCAATGGTTGTTATGTTGAAGAGTTACACTTTTTCTATAGCCGGCAGCCATATTTTTCAATAATTTTTAGCGTGGGCGCCCCACTTGTCGGCTTTCAACATTTGCTGTCTGTAATTGTTTCTCTGGGTTTGAGTAGGTCAGAATAGATCACACCTGAGTAGTCCCACTAAAGATACAATAAATAAATTTGGAGGGAGAGGGTACGTTTTTGTGAATGGATTGGTTGTTGTCTTTTATTGTTTTGTACTTTTAAACTAGGATTAACTATTACTTCAACATGGAGTTATATTTCGGGGTTGTGCAAACAGGCTCCAGTATGAATGTAAAAATAAGTTTTCGGGATTTGTGGAGTTATTTTTCCGCATTTAAAAGGGATTTTTTAGTGGACAATCAAAATTATTTACAACTTTTATAAATATATTTACTTTATGCGATAATAGGGCTTCAAAGTGCGCTTTCGCATTGACTTTGGGATGTAAACTGGGCTTTGTAATTTGTTGCTTTTAGAGTTTTTTTGTAGAGTACTTTTTTACGAATAATTTTCTCTGTGGGAATTTTTTAAAATAGCTGTGTGCTTTCATTTTATGATATAATTTTATATAAATTATTGTATGATAATTTTTTAAGGCTAGCAGAACAATCATGCTATGGTATTATAGGGTAATTGTTTTTTTATGGAGATTAGTAATTTTATGAATTGATCATGGTGCAATGTGAATGTACCAGCAGATATAACATCATACCTTACATTTAACGGTTACTTTATGTTTATTTTATAGGTTTTTACCCGCGACTTGGTCCTTCCCCAATCTGTTTTAATGTACCTTTTCTTTCGGGAATACGTTTGAAGTTATAATTAATTGGAACACAATTGGCAACTTCAACTCTTAGCATAGAAAAGATAAGGAGCAGAACATAGCGTATCTGTACACGAGTTCGAGGGAAGCATTTGGATTCAAGAACTTCTCGCTTCAAAAGGAAAGAAACATCCACTGTAAATCGTGAACAGTGGCATACCGAGGCGTACAAACTCCGTGTTGTCGATTTTCGTTTGATTAATGAGGGCGCCACAGTCACATGTACCCCAAAAAATATGGCCGATTATATTCATCCGGTTTATAGCCAAGTTCGTTAACTATTAAGATATTTTATGTTTACGCTTAACTTGAAAAATCAGCTTCTAAATTGGGTTTATATCAATGTGATTTTTCGTATTTAACCATTTTATGGATTTTCCAATGAATTTTTAGTAATTTACAATGAATTTTATCTGCATTGCTTCATTTCGACTAACTTAATTTTGAACAAATCGTCGAAAAGGGCAAAATTCAGCTAACTTCATGTGGGGCACACGTCAGCTTTAGGCGACATCTTTGGCCAAAAATGAACTAGAAGTTTAGTTTCTGCTACCCATCCATTTTCGGTTATTTTCCCCATAAGAGTTTTAACTCCTTGTATAGTCTCCCTGCGAAATTTGTTCGCCTTTGCTCCAAACAACTAATGTGATCTGGATAGTTGAGAAACGCAATTCCCTCTCAGGTTTTAGCTAAATATGAACTTGCCATTGTTTGGGATATAAACAAACACTACGGTAGTGCTGTAAATATGTGTAGCCGCAATGCTTCCCCTTTTTCAATTAATTGAGCTTCCTTCTCTTCTCTATTCTAAGATTCGTCATCCGTATTTAGGGGGCCATTTTGAATTTCGGTCATATTTCGGCGACCATTTCGAATTTCGATTATATTTCGGCAGCCATTTTGAATTTCGATTATATTTCGGCGGCCACATTTGAATTTCGAAAATTGGGCTTTGATGTGCCTCATAGGAAACTCTGTGAAAACTGGTGCGCCCGCTATAGCGCACACATACGAGTACATATCAGCGACCAAAAAAACATATAGAGTTCGATTTTCCGAACGTCGTTATGTTTTGACACCCCCTCCGCCCGTTTTTAATAAAGAATATTCATGAAGACCTGTGGATATATGCATGTGGTGGATTGCGAACGGTCCCTCTACTTGTACTAACCACATCCAATGCTGCTTGATCTCCCACATCGAAAGAGAAGCGGTATATTGAGTATTAATGTCGCCCTTTATGGTAGCGAAATATAATCGTCAGTTTTCTTCGTTCTATAATATTTCTAAAAACTCCAGATTTGAAACTAGATTGAACTACTTGCTGCAACTGTTCTTACGGGATAGGAAGCGTTTTCAGTTGTGTAGTTGCACTTCATTTGAAGTACTTCACATTATACTAAAACCTCGTCATTAAAAACTATGGCTGCATTCGAAAATTCAGGCAGTTGCGCAGAATTGGCAGAACATCATTCAAAAAATCAAACCGCTGCTCGTTCTCCAGCAAAATCAAACCTGTGCGCGGAGGGCCTTACACAAAATATTTAAATTCGGTAGTTCAAGATATTTGCCTACTAAGAAATATAGAATTAACACAAAATCGTCTAAGTTTATTTATGTGGGTGTATCCGAACGCGATCAATTACTGAGTTTCTATGCAGAGTTTATCATGGGCTAACTCAAAGTAAGCGGCCATAAAAACGCCGGTTGAGTAAAATTCCACGAAACACGTCGGATTAAGCCAGGTTTTACATATGGGTCTGTTTAAATGCGCTTACTGGGGAAATCTTTCTGTAAACTGAACAAATAGTACTCTAACCCGGTAAGTAAATGTCAAGTTACCCTATGACTACGGCAGGGGATTCCCCACGTTCTTATGAGGTTACGGGGATTAACCTCGCGGCTAATTCATTATTAATTAATAGTATGTCAAACGATTTACTGAGTCAGTCAAACAAAGTGTTCAGGCAATATTCTGACCATATGTCTGATCTTACTTCTCTAGAGATTTACAAAGTTGTGATAGAGTATGATAACATGCCTTGTTAGCTAAACTTCTATTTGCTGGCAACGACTCAGTTTTAAACTTTGAGGTTTTTGTTATTTTTTTAGTTGCTCAATCAAGATAGTACTAGATGTCGTCGAATCTATAAATCACACACCATATCTGTCGATATTCTCTATGTGCTTTTATCACAGGTTCTTTTGTAATCTTAGCAGGTAATGTTCAATAAAAGAATTGCTCTTGCGGCTTTTCCGCGATATTGAACGAACCTTCATCAACATATCCTTGGATATTACAACAATCCTCTTACAAGGCGATGTCTAAGCGACACTTTTTCGACTGGATCGATCTTATGTTGTTCCTTGTTCTATTTATACTTCCCGACACAGCGCGTGTCTGGCACGCTCGATGACTGTAGATATGAACGGACCTTAAAACGCGATATCGAAAGGATGCCAACAAGGAGGAGTTATGTCTATTACAACTACTCAATATCAAAACTGATGATAACCCAAAGTTACGCAGATGATGATGTCATTGTGGAAATCGTTACAACAGGTAGAACTACGTCAAGGCGCATGCGAAAGCACGTGATTTGGTATACAGCTAATTCGCTAGTGTAGGATTTAATGTCAGTTCGGACAAAACAACAGCCGTTCTGGGAAAATCCATAAGGAAATGGATAATACGATGATTGACTGATCTTCTGTTGATCGTTTTCATACGCCATCACAATTATAAAGCTGTTAACTAACGAGATACTGGCATTTAATAGCAATCTAACTGTTAACTCTAAGGTTGAATCCTTGGCTATGTTTCTGAATTAAAAGTTTCGGCTTTTTACGCAAATTGCGATATTGTTATTTCTTTTATATGGGAACATAGTTACACATTGTTTAAAAAAGATCTGCCAAAATAAATTTTACTCATAAAGACTGACGAGTTTCACACATTAAAAACCCAAAGTACGTCCGAAACCATCATCACACACAATCGTCCATTTCTTGTGTCTATCCGGTATTAGCCTTATTACGGCCGCGAACTTCCTTTTGGGAAATGTCCAAAAAGGCATCCAAGGTATCGCGCCTTTAAAAATATGTGTTGTTTCCTCAAGACAATGGGATATAAAGTGCCAAATTAACACGCCTCATTCAAGAGAAATTACAAAACAAAGCATCGCGCGAACACCTTGACCCAAACTGCTCGAAAATCACCGCGCTGCAACTATTTTATGCTATAGAGTATATACTGTAATATATATTTATGACTATAAGTCCGGGCTTTTGTCAGCGCATTGTCTTCCAAATTAACCACGGCATCTACATACCCACTTAAAGCCGCCAGTGTCATATGCAGTCATGAATATGAAAACTTTTCACTCGACAACTAAATGGCGACTGTTCGCCGTTGTGCCGTTGAAACGTTGAAATTTGCATTCGAATTATGAACGCCGTAATGATATTGTTCGCCCCGGCCGAACGTTACCGTACGAACTATTCGACAATAACAATTCTAGGCTCGACATAGCCGATGTTGCGTTTTAATTGATTGTTTCACCTCATACCTGTGTAGACGCACGCCGTTCACCTTGTTACAAAACACCTTGACACTGTCGTTTATTAGGCCTTTTGATTCCCAGGTGCAGGTTGTCATCATCATCATCGGAAACGGTGATTTCGTGTGGTCCAAAGGTTTTTTTTTGCAATAAACCTGGTCTTAATCCATTTCGGATGGACGTTATCCAAAAAAACAATGAGAGCCGAACAGACCAATCCCATAAAAGTCCAAGAATTTTCGACCAAAGACTTTTCGGGTTTTGCTAAGTGGGCTTTGATTTGGCGTGACTTGAACTTGCCATTAGAGTTACCCAAACCGTTGTTGTTGTTGTTGCACTCGAGTCGAAATGATGGAGTGGATATGGTGATTTTTTGTTATTGCTTCTTTTTTACAATAACCGCCAACCTTGGACCCCGAAGGTGCTCCTATGACTAAGAAAATGAGATTAGTCTAAAAACACTGTTTCTATACTTAATTGCGCGCATGTTTCTCAAAGGAACAGAACATGCGCACTGTAATTAATAATTCAGGTATAAATAAAGCTTAACTGTGAATTTTTGTCAATCCGGATTAGATCAATGAACTTGAAACCTGATTATCTTGCCGCCGCTAAGTTTGCACACCACCAGCGTTCAGGTGTGATCAAATGATTGATGTTGATCTTCTTGAAAGGAGCTCATGTCGAGACGGGGGGAGGTCAATGATGTGTACATGTTTTGTGAATAGCATTTTTTTTCTATTTTGTATACAATGCGAGGTTTCTAAGTTGTACCACTTCCTGGTTGGAGTGATTTTTTAATATTGATCATATTTTGAGTTATTTACGAATATGTTTACGAAAAAGCTGGGAAAATTTTGGTTGGCCTTCAGAAAGAGATATAAAATGTGTTTTGGAATGTTTTACATGTTGTCTGGTATTTTTATTTAAATAGCTTACTTTATAAAAACTGTTTATTTCCTTGATTTAAAACCATTTATAATTTTTGGTACAAAAAAAACCATCATTAGATTTAAATGATGAATTTGTGTCGTTAACTTTGATCAGAAGCCTTTTAACCAAAAAGAAAAAAAAATATCACATGTTTATATGCAGGGGCAACATCTTAGCGGCCCGGGAAATAATATTTTTCGGCTCTTTTTTAATTTCCGGCTAAAATATACATTTACAGGGTGTTACGACTTTTTTCATTCAGAAGTTGTAAATTTTTTAAATAATCATTAAAGCGGCAGAAAAATACACCTCCCTCTAGCAATACGCAGTCGTGATTTGATAGGAGGAGCTAAATGAAGCTTTTGTCAAGCTTTTAAGCATTTTTAAGAGCTTTGTACCCCCAGCATGCGCCAAATGTCACGGAGTTTGAAAACATCTATACCACAAAATGAACAAAGCATAAAAAGCTTTGAGAGTTATTTATGGGCAGTCGGAAGAAGATATATAAAAGCTCAATTTTTTGCTGATTAATTATATAGGCAAATAATAGTGAAAAATACAGGAAAAAATGTACAAAAATTTGTTAAGAAAATGAAAAATTCATTCCGGTTGTTAATTTTCGGTAAGTAAATGTTTATGGAGATAGGTTGGTAGATCACTTAGACCAACGGTGGGCAACCCCCAGGCGCGATTAGTTTCTATCCGGCCTGCGAGAGCTTTAGAAGCTCAAGATTTCGAAGTGCTATTTGACATTTTCTTCACTCATTTCTCCTAAAACTGGCTAAAGAAAAAATTTGTTCTTTTCTGGAATACTTAAAAGTCCTTGCCATTTCCACTATCGTTCGGTATTCCTCCTTCGTGCCCCCGTTCTGCTCTCGCGACTATGGCGCTTTAAACCTCTACGTAGTCAATATAATTCTCAAGCTGACACCCACGGCGCGTAGCCGACGACCTGTGTGTGAATGGGGGCCTTAAGATATAGCTAAATTCTACAAAAAAATTTGTACGCGATTATGCGAACGTGAGAAAGAAGTCCCTCGATTGTTTAGCCGCCATCGATCAGCCAAACGCGCAACTCGGCGAATGCTGCGGCGTACGAGCCAAGTAACACTGACCTGCCCTTAGAATATAGAACTACAGAAAGGCCCCCGTCGAAAAATTCAAAAAAATCACCTCACGTAATTTATGGACGACCCCTTACTGCTGGACATTGCACCATGACTTGAACGACATGATGAACAAGTAGTCCGAAGGGTAATTCCTGAACCTGGTCTTATCATAAAAAAAGAAGAAAAGAAAGAGAGCCATGCAGTAATTGTAAGATCCCTAGTGGCCTGACGTAGGTGATGAGACAAGCCTAATGCAATAAGGAAAATGTACAAACGCTTCCCTATAGATTTTTTGCAGCTTTAATTTTATAAATTTTTGGAAGCGATAGGTAATTGTTCTTTTGCTTCCAGGGTTACTTTTTCTACACGAAACTGTTCCGCGGATAAGCTTCTAAGGTCCACTAAATGATCGTTACCACTAACGGCCTAACGGCTAAACCAATCAGACAGTTAGCACAATTAAATATGAAAAGAATGAGCGGTCCACAAAAACTCCCAAAAACTCCGAAAAACGCTTCATTACTTGCAACACGAAGCAATCAAGTAACAAATGCGCAATAAGCTTCCTCCATAATATTCTATTTATCCGCAACTGATCATCAGAGAAGCCCAAATTCACTACCGGATTTTTTTGTGACGGGAGAGAGAGAGAAAAAGTGGCTGCCATTGCTTCACTGCAAACTCTTACGTAATATCAGCAAAATCCATAAGCCCCAGATACACGAGATGGCGCTGAAGACGGAAACTGTTCCATTGTGGCTGAAGAGAATTGCAACAAGTTTGAGATTCAGAAGAGACAGACAGCAGCGGTGGAGCCTTGGCAAAAGGTCAATTCGCCAGATTCAAGGGTTTTTATAACAATTCACGTCAACCAGTTTTTGCTGGTGCACAGTTGAACATCAGGTGAGAAGCCCGGGAATCCAGAAGAGCTCCGTAATGGCTTCTTTTCAAAATGTTTTTGGGCCGCTATGGAAAAAAAAGTGTGTGGAATGAATGGACGAAAGCGAATCTCTGATCTACTGAGTGTCCGCAAGTCAAAGTCGTGATTGGAAGAATTGGGTGAGCCATAAGTAGCTGGGGGATCACTTCTGAAAACTCCGCGATCTTTGGCTCGCCAAGGTTAGATGTTACACCGCAAAGCTCCGATCTTCGGCAAAATTGTTTGGCCAAATTGTAATCGAAGATATCGCACGGCTCCCAAGATAATAATTGACGCCAATTGTTTGACACACTAGGATCTTTGCTTCGTCGTTTTGATTTATCAATTTGAGAAGGCATTTAAATCCGTTGGCAAGATCAGAATCGTGAGGGTTAAGACCTCCTCCATTGAATAGCGCCGAGATTTTTGTTAACAATCGTTATTACGAAAGGAAGAACGACGCGCAGTCTTAATTTATGCACAAAGTATTAATCATCTAATTGGGGCTATATTTATCCACTTGCGTGATCGGTTGGTCTTAGTTTAGAAGCATTATTAGAGTTACTCTTTTCCGCAAGGTTAGCGCAGGTATGCTTTGTTGGACAAGAGGTGGGAATGTTAAACTTTGGGCTGGGGTTTGCGGAGACATAAGATCAACAGTTTCATTGAAAGATCGCTTATCCGCATTTGTTTATAATTTATATTTATGTGAGGATCATTATTATTTATCGAAGAATTGACGTTTTTGTGAAACTTTGCAAAAATAATTGCGTCTACAAAAAGTTTTTCTAAATACTATCCACGATCACCTTGAAATTTCGTTATCGATCCAATAGCCGATCCGATCCGATTGACCTCGTCCAAATTAGTGAAAGCTCAATAAATTTTAAGCGAATGCATATTGGTTACCTCGATACGTCATATGCGAATAAATAGCTCCGGGGCAGACGCATTGCATCCTCATTAGCCTCAAAAGGTGCGGACTTTGTTTTTGTGTTGATGAGTAATTAACTCGTCATGTTCTATTCTATCGGAAGAAGCTTGAAGGTCTTGGCAGAAGCTTTCGTTTTATTATAAAAGAGTTGAGAACATCATTAGGTGGTTTGGAATATAATTAATGGAGTAGAGGAAGAGTGGCATTAAGTAGCTGGTGATGTTATCGTGTTGAAAAATGGTTTTTAATAAGTTGAGTAATTACTCAAATATGTGAGTATAAAGAAGGAAATGTCATGCGTGATCAGTAAGGGTTTGGCACGGAAATGGAGATGATATTGCGTTTTAAAATTATTTAGGGGTGGGTCCCGGAGTCTGGAGTGAAAGGCCCAGATTCAGCAGGGCAATAATTCTAGGCACCCTAGCAACTGCCTTTCAAGTAGAGATGTATGCTATACTGGCATGCACTCATGAAAACTTAAGAAGGGCCTAACACAACAAACGGATCTTTATCTTCTCTGATAGCCAAGCGGCAATTAGGGCAAAAAGGTGCCGTTGCCGTAAGACCAAGTCGAAATTAGTTTGGGACTGCCAATGTGTTCTAGGTGAGCTGGGCGTTTTCAATCAGTTTTCTGGGTCTTGGGTCACGGGGATGCGGATGCCCTGGCTAAACAGGGCCCTGATATTGCATTCATCGGTCCAAAGTCGGCTATTGGGGCACCCACCAGCTTGCTGCAAAGGGCCCTGGCCGATCGGACTCTGATAAAACGTACTGAACGTTGGAGGTCAGCGCTTGGACTGGCCCACTCTAAGCGGATCCTTTGTGCCATCTCCTAGGTTAGGTTAGGTGAGGTTATATATGGCTGAGCTGCTGGTGAACAGCCCATACACTTAGGCCAAAAGGATAGGCCCGTTGTGATGCCGTAATGATCCCACCTTAAACCCAATGTTAAAGTGTCGTTTCTTCGCTAAACCACGCGATCCCAAACTTCGGGATTTCCGCAAGCATGCTTAGGAAGGGTTCGCCAAAAGTGGTAAGTCTTCTTTTGCTTAGGGCTGAACAGTGACAGAGAAGGTGTTTTACACTTTCCTCTTCATCTATTTTCTGATAGCTTCTGCAGAAATCGTAGATTTCGAGACCTAAGCGGGCCGCATGCGTACTTATCAGACAGTGTCCGGTCAGCACTCCCACTGTAACTGAGAGGTCTCGTCTACCGAGGCTCAGCAGTGAGGTGGTCCGCCTGAGATCGCAAGAGGGCCAAGTCGTTTTGGCCAAGGTACATTTGTTAAGATCTCTCCAATGCTTTTCTGCTAATTGCATTGTGTGGTGTTTGCAACGGAGTTTAAAGGTGGCCCAAGGCATACCAACCTTTTCTTTTCCAGGAAGGAGAGTGGCGGTCGTGCCTCTCTTAGCCAGTTCGTCAGCTTTACAGTTTCCCTTTATATTTCGGTGACCAGGCACCCATATGAGGAGGGTCCTGAACTGCTGAGCCATCTCGTTAAGAGATCTGCGGCATTCAGAGATAGTTCTGGAGCTATTAGTGCAAGAGCGCAGGGCCTTCAGAGCCGATTAACTATCTGAGAAAATGTAGACAGTTCGGTTCCTATCGCCTTGTTAGTTAATTTGTAAAATAGCCTCATGTATGGCTAAAACCTCTAAGAGGCCAAGGAATTGTTAGGGTGCAGTAGAAATGATGTCAGGACACTTGTTGACTTGATTACCGGACACTGTGTCCTAAATTACCACTTATGAAGGATAGGAAGGTCGTAGGACCCCACATACAGGCTTTGCCTGGAGTAGGATGAGTCTGCCTCCACGATCTTTGTGAGTGCCCCGCAATAGTGAGGAGTAGGGTTCCTTTGTTCGAGGAGTCCCTGGTCGAACATTCAAATCTAAGCGACAAGCCACTAGGCAAACTGCTGAACTTGTTCAAGCGGTCTGGGCTACACATATGAGTTATAGGGGTGTAGTACAACAGGCCAAATGAATAGCCGCAGTACCTTTGGATCCAATACCTCACACAGGAACAACAAAAACGATCTTTTGTGCACATAATTCTTTTGTGCAACTACGTCTTTCACGGCGTATTTGGTAATTTTCTTTCTCCTTCGATCGAAATGCGTTTTCTGGGCCTATTGGCAATTTTTATGCGAGCTTCTCATCTTAACGTCTCCCTTTCTTCATTATCGCCGCGCCGCCACCACCATCGTCATCGCCCTTTTCATTTTCTTTTACTTCATCCAAGCTGTTGTGAGCCTGATGAAGACGACAGGAAAAACATGTTTGATCGGGTTCCATCTTCTTCCGACAAATCGGTCGTAAAATTGGATTATTAAGGTCGATCCACACATATTTAGGTCAGCACGATACTGATGCTTTCCGTGTCAGTGGCTTCCGTGATGAATTTTTCACTGACATTCACATAACACCGGTTGAATTACGAAAAATCCTGAAAGTGATGTTTATTTATGGTGTGGAGTATTTTTACTAAGATTGGACAAAATCTGACTTAAGGAAAGAAATCCCCCATACAACCTATTCAACCACATTCACCCACTTAGGTGATGAGTTTCAAAAAATCGCTTCTTAGTGGATGTTCACATTATTTTAGAGAGGCATTGTCAAAATTTCAGCTCTTTAGCTCCAGCAGTTTCGGCTATGGGTTGTTATATTTAACAAAACCACTGTATTTTATCGAAAAACATTAACGCCGCCGCCTAAATAGATTTGTTGAATAACAAAATTTAGTAAAATGCAAATGAAGGTTTTTTATATCTTAATTTCGAACTTTAATCCCTTTTTTCGGGTCCTCAAACCTTCCGTGACAAGCCTATGCCTTTCTCTAAGGTCTAATCTATCTCTGTACCAAGTTTCATCAAAATCGGTTCAGCGGTTTAGTCGTGAAAGCGTAACAGAGAGACAGACAGACGGGCAGAGTTCATCCCTCTAAAATGGAACTCCTAGTAATGGAGAATTTGCGTCGTAATGACGTTGCCGTGTGCCTAAGGTAAAAGAACCGTTACATAAAAATCAAAGAATCAATTTTTTACCACTTTTGGCATATTTCTAATCCATTCTGTGAATTATTCTAGTCTTCATTGATTTCAGTCAGTTAATAATGAATGACCATTATTGTCGTGTACGAACCTATTTCTCCAATAACCTGATAACATTTGAACTTTCTCTTTCACCTGGCATGACTTTGCTCGCCACTCCACTCAACTGAACCACCTCTAAACCAGATCCGTGCAATGCCGAATTATTAATTCATCATCAAGCGCACTCGACTCAATTGCATAACAGGCTGTAGGAAACGTTCTTGCCGAACGCTGAGCGACACCAACCAGTGCGGAAGTTGATTCCGCGTGACGACTTTGGGAGCGCTCTTTCGGACTCCGATGGCTTATCTGAATCCGCGATACCTGTACGGTCGCTTGGGTGCCGGCAACTTCGCACGGCACGACAACTACACTAGCGTGAATACAATAATTGCAGAAGGTGATGACTGTTTGCGCATTGATTGCAGCACTCGATTTCTGATTAAGGTCAGCGAAACATCTCAGCCACACGAGCAATTTTGCTGCATTTCAACAGCAGCAAACAAGGTTCTTGCTGGATTCCAGCGTTGGGGAAAATGTGAAGAAATCCGAGGGATTTTGGGTTAACGAAGATTTGTGAACGTGTGACGTGACGAATGACAACATCCTTTCCCACGTGAGTGAGGGACCAACCCAGCTTTTTAGGGTCAAGTGTAATGCGGTAAAATTTGCCTCTTTATGAAGCTCTTGAGTAGGACACTGGAAAAATGCAATAAATATTGTTAACAAACAATCACGAACGCAGAATAAATACGCGGTTGCAGTTTGAGGTGTGGAAATGATTGATTGCTTTTGACATAATATTTCATTAAGAGAGGATGGGACCTATGTGGATTTAGATAAATGGGAAGGGATAGTAGCATTCTTGCAATCGGAAAATTTTAATTTAGTAATATAAGGTGCCACTGTAGATTTTGTAATAATTGTAGTAGAAAAATTAGAGATAATAATCAATTGATATTTTTGAGATTTGTAGATCTAGTTCTATCTTTAGCAAAATGGAAGCTTCTTACGCTTCTTTAACAGTAAACATCGCACTGTTAACGGTCGTAACAAAGATTCTGGTCCAAATGCTTCAAACGTTGTGAATATGGGCATACGAGGGCAGTCCGATAAGTACTTAGCCTCACCGCCCTATGGCGCCACCATCGCAAGAGAAATTCACTATCGTGTAGTACATTCTCGTAGACGGATACTGTCAAAATTTCAGCCGAATCGGAGCCAGAACTCACAATGTTTATAAAAATCAACAGACTAAGACTAGCCGGCCACGTAATCAGGATAGACGACAATCGTATTCCAAAACGGCTCATGGCGGCAGGAAATAGACCAGTAAGGTGGATGGATGGACTCTGCGACGGCTGACGCAGAGACAATGCTCAACATTCGGAACTGGAGAACTGCTACAATGAACCGTCAAACTTGGAAAAATGCCTTAGAGGAGGCCAAGGCTCGATTTGGGGTGTAGCGCCATTGGATGGATGGATTCGATCGCGCAGCTAAATCAAAGAGTGCTTGGATGCTGTTTTTACGGTGACTTTTCTCTTTCAATGGCAACCGTTAAAAATTGGTTTAACGAGTTTCAACGTGGTCACGCGTCGGGTTTTGATGAGCCACGCCCAGGTGCCCCGAAAACGGCTACCACGAAGGATATCGTGACAATAGTCCGCGATTTCGTATTGGTAGACCGCCGATTGAAGGTGCGCGAGATAGCTGGGGCAGTAGGCATACCAAAAGACCGCGTGGGTCATATCCTGCATGAAATATTGGACATGAGAAAGCTGTCGGCGGGATGGGTGCCGCGTTTGCTCACTCCGGGCAACAAGCGCAACCGTGAGACCACTTCAGAGCAGTGTTTGACGCTGTTTAAGCGCAATCCGAAGAAGTCTCTGCGTCGTTTCATGACCGTCGTAGAAACATGGACCCACTGCACACCATAGACCAAGGAGCAGTCGAAACAGTGGACTTCACCCGGCGAACGTGCTCCGAAGAAAGCGAAGACTGTCCTACCGGCCGGAAAGGTGATGGCCACTGTTTTCTGGGATTCACAAGGTGTGATCTACATCGACTACCTGGAGAAGGAGAAAACGGTCACAGAGCCCTACTATGCTGAATTTTTGGGCCGATTTTACGCCGAATTGCAGAAAAAACTGCCGTATTTGGCGAAGAAAAAAGTGCTCTTCAACCATGAAAACACACCGGCTCACCCCTCTGCCATCGGTCAAACGGCCAAATTTGTCGAACTAGGCTACGAACTGCTGCCCCATCTACCGTATTCTCCAGATTTGGCCTCGTGCGACTTCTTTTGTTTGCAAAAAAAAAGTCACTCGTCGGGCAGAAATGTGAGTCGAATGAGGAGGTTATAGGCGCCACGAGGGCCTTACTTTGCAGACCTCCAGAAAACGTATTTTTCGGACGGGTTAAAGTTGGAGTTGGAAGCATCGCTGGGTCAAGTGTATTGAACTAAAAGGCGACTATGTAGAGAAATAAATCGTCACTTTTGCAAAAAATTGGTTTTTCTTTTGTAGGCTAAGTACTTATCGGACCGCCTTCGAATGTCGACTAAGTGCACCAATGTGGCGAATGATAAAAGGGAATGTTCCTACAGAGTGATGGCAATTCACTTACCAAACGACAAGGCAGTGACACTGACAATAGATGGAATGAAAATTTAGACCATTACAGACACGGGCAGCCACATGAATCTACTTCGCGTCGATAGGTGTCCTAGCGAAAGAAAGCGGTTCAGAAGAGTTGTATGCTACATAGAAGGCGAGAGAAATGGATTAGGTGAAAATTAAGAATTTAATGGATGAGCTTCGAACTAATAAAGACGAATGTTTAAGCTGTCAAAAAGGATTAAAGCAATTTGTAAGAACTCGGCAAGAGAAATGTGCGCTAAAACTGTTGGTGGTGGGTTCTGTGCACTGCTAATCTATTTGTTAAATGTATAGCTGAAGTGGAGCACTGTGACCAAATGTCAAAATCAGGAAGAAATATTGGAAACAGCTCCGGAGGTAGACAAAATTTGTTCGGCCATCATAGAGAGACGGTATACAGGTATGTAAAGACAACAAAAAATGGAAAATATAGTGAACCAACAAGAATGACAACTGGAGCGCCACAAGGTTGCCTTCTTTCATCATTACTCTTCATTACTGTACCTTGTAAGAAAGCAGAGAATCAAAAGGAATCCGATGGGGAATGGTAGAACGACTAGAAGATTTCAAATGCGCAGGTGGTATGCATTGGTAGCAGCCTTGACCTTCACAGTTTTAGATAGATGACAGTATTCTATTTCGTATGGAAATATGTCATAGGGTTACAAAAATTCTGGGTGATATCGATACCAAAAAAAACTTCAAAACGCCCTAGCGGCTAAACCGTTACGATCGTGTTATTTACTCTCAGAATAAACTTTGCCGAGATTCTACTTTACAATTCTTCAAAAGGTTTCCTTCGGTCTTGCTTTGCGTCCAATTATGACAATCTTTTTTATGTGAAGGCTAGTATTTGATTATTTCTTGGGAAGATGCTATTTTCTGCATTAGATTCTGTTTCTCTCATTATTCAATTTTAGAGTAATAAAAAAGTAATAAAAGCGCGATCTCTGCTTATTTCGATAACTAAAATTGGAAATCTTTTCTTTTGCTCAGTCACTGGAACGCTATACTCGAGCACAACTCCAGCTATAAAAAATCTTCGTCTTCGCCAATATTTGCGGCAATTTTTATAAACTTTTGTTCAATTCGATCGGAACTCACCTTCATTGTTTCTATACCATCGATTCGCAACGTGCATACCTTGAACGGAGTTTGATTGATGGAAGCGATTAGTGGAAATTATGATTTCTATTAAGATTCAAAATACCGTGCGCAATCTGGGTCAGGAGTACGAATCCAATTCAGTAATCTCTAATCAAAGAAACAGTTTTTCACAACAACAACAGTATTAATTACCATTAAACTGCCGTGAGCTCTAATTATGATGAATGATAATAATCCGTGCACCAAATGCTCACCCAATGGCTGTCTTCTCGGGGATTGACAAATAGTATCAACTCCTTTCTCTTCGATATTTCGTACATTTCACACTGCAACTTTTGCGAGAACCGCGCACAATAAAAAGGCTCGAGTTGTGCACTGAGAGGTCTCGATGGCAAGATCCAATTTTTATTTTCGTCCGCAATTTAACATGTCGGATCGTAGAGGTGCACACAAGAGACGTCGTCGTCGTCGTTATGAAAACACGAAACGTGACGGCAGCCATGGGGCGCAAAATTGTTGCCATAGACAAAATGCTGCTGCCGCACCTTATGAGGTGGCAATCGAACTTATGTCTGGTGAACCTACTTCTTGTGTGTGCAGTAACTAAAGGTGAACAGTACCCGCAGGTTTCCACCTCGTTTCAACTGAACTTTGATGTATAGTTGGAGTGTTTCGATAGTGCGATAGAGTCTGCACCTGGAGGAAAGTAATTAGGCGTTTAATTTGCCTGCAGTCCGGTTTTTTTTCGTTCAGTTTTTCTGTTTTATAATTTAATGGATTTTTTCGATAATAATTGGAGAATTTTTAAATTTTTCAGATTGTTGTTAATCTTACTGTTCCATGATTTTCTTCCTAGACAAGCTCCACCATCTCAAACAATGACAACATGCTTAGTACAAAAGTAAGAAAATATTCCACTATTAGTGAATGGAGTTGAAACTCGAGAACTAGGGAGTTCCAACAGGAACAGTGTTTTCAACGCATTACACACCTCCCGACTAAAATTATAAGTATGTACCAACAGTAGCCTCGGTAGCTTAGGGAGTAAGGCGTCTGGTTACCATTCCAGAGGTCTCGGCTTCGAATCCCGGCCAGCCCCACGGTCCTTCATATTTTCCACTTACCCAAATACTTCTTCTTTCTTCTTCTCTCTTTACATTCCTGATTCCGCCTGTCATAGATAACTAAAGAAATTGCAATACTAAGGATTGGAGGAAACGTGAGCGGGATCAACTTGACAATGACATCCATCAACCAATGGCGCTACAGTCCAAATCGAATCTTGGCCTCCTCTAGGGCACTTATCCAAGTTTGACGGTTCCTTGCAGCAGTTCTCCAGTTCCGAATGTTGAACATTGTCTCAACTGCGTCAGCTGTCACAGAGTACATCCATCTCCTCCTGGGTTTGCTTACTGGTCTACGAGGGTAGTGAGTAATCAGCAGTTGCAAATTTTTGACGTTCCGAACGTTCGTCGTCTCCCAACCTCTTACGGGCACGTTTAAATTCAAATGCCCAAAAATTCACTGTGGTAAATGATGGTGCACACCCCGTATAAAGACTGCAATTCCTCATTTCATCATCACTCACTCAATCATCATTTTCGCAAAAACACTCACATCGACTCACTCTAACGACGGTCAAATAACAACTGCGCGTCTAAAATGGCTGAAACTTTGGTGAGCAACTGCCAAAAGTGCACAACTACATTCACTAACTTTTATTAACGAGTGCTGCCATCTTCACGTTGAGGTCGGAAACTTTTCACCCCTGTTAACACCCTCGAACAATATTTTTTTTTAGTAACTCTTGATCTTTGATGTTAAATTTGACCCACTCCCCGATTTTCGATTGAGCTGAAATTCTGCATATATGTTTAGTTTGTCTTCCATTTTGTAAAAAAAAATCCAAATGGCGGTTCCAAAATGGTGGCCGATTTTTGCAGTTATGCTCGGCAGCCCACTGACATGGGTGTCAAATGAAGGCATATGACAGGTAGAATACATTTAGCTGTGTGGCGTCATTCTAAATTCAAAATGGCGACCAACACAAAATTACGGAAGTCTTATAATAGACTAAAAAGAGATGCTACTGTCAACTTAATTCAACTATTACTGAACTCACGTCCTTATGCATAATTTCAACTCAACCCAGGTAGCAAAGCTGAATCCAGCTTAGTAGACTCTAACTCAACTCGACTCCCGTCTACATGTAGTTGGATTCGGGTTAAACCTGAGTCATCATGCAATCTATACTACTATATACATGCAATCTGACCATCCAACTTGTAACCAAAGCAAGAAGATGATTCCAAGATGCCAGCCGATTTTTGCAATTGTATTCCACCAGCAGAAAACAAAATGGCGGAAGACATATAATAGACTAAAAAGTAGAAAATAAATATAAATAGTTTAAAAAAACTAAAAAATATGCTGTTATTTTAAAAAGAACCAAAAGTAAAAAATAATTTTGAATGTAAAGTTTTTACAATTACTTAAATGATAAAAATCGTGAGGCGCTAACGAAAAGTTTCAGTATTAATAAAATAAGAATATTGGTAAAGCGCATTCTACGTTTTTTTTTGTACATTTAAGTAAGTGGCCGCAGCAGTAAAAACTTTTCATTCAAAATTATTTTTTACTTTTGGTTCATTTTAAAATTGGCTAGAACTACTCCTTTATTAATTCCATCTTATTTTGGTATTGGCACTTGGACCAAATTAAGCAAAAAATCTCAAAATTACTCAAAAATCTCCTGAAGTAAGCAAAATATTTGACGAAGGAAATCCGCCCCCATTCAGCTGCATACAAACAGCAATTATCTTTCATTTTGTCGCTGTGCGAGATCACACAAAAGCGCCATCAGATGGCCTTTCATAAATCGACGAGAACAGATCGAGCTGAAAATCGATCGGACATGTGGAAAGGCTTCTGGTTAGTAGGCGGCAGCATCTGCTGCACTCCGGTGGGAAAACACCGACTCAGAAATCGTCTATAATCGCACTGGAAGCCTCGTCTACTAAATTCATGACCCTGTCACATCTACGTGCACGTTTAATTAATTGCAGCGAAGATAGAGTGGCGGCAGTCTATTAGTTGGAGTCGTTTTGCAACTACTGTAACCTCAGAGCCGAGACTCTGAATCCGTCCATCTGTCGATGGGTGACTGATGGTTGCAGTTGAATCAGATCTTGTACTATAAAAACCGCTACCTTCTGAACAGTGTAGTATCCTTCTGCTTCTTCTTCTCCTACACTAGTCTCTTAGCGCGCAAGGTTAATGGCCAACTTCAGTTCGTCAACTTGGAAACTGTATTAATGCACGATTCCACGACTGAGGCCCGACGATTGGGAAACCACCATTACATGGTCGGCTTTGAATTGATTGCAGCCGATTCCTATGCTGTCCACCGCTGTTGTTCGTTGGCAGTGAGGTCTTGAGACATAATTTTTACCATTTATCTAGATCAAACGGTGCTCACATAAAAATTATTGCAATTATGTTGCCGCGCAATCGACACAAAAACGATAATGATTCGTGCTACAGGAGAGCATTCTTGCGGCTCTGCTGATGGCCGTGTTAGCAGCTGGAGGTGAATTTTGAGCAGTCTCTGTTTGGTAGCTATTGCAGTCGATGGAAGCCCGGATTTCGGGACAAGATTTCGGATTGAGTACTAATCATATATGGCGTAGTTACATACATGCATGGTAACTGTGGAAGATGTTGCAATGGTATCAAGTATTGTTACTAAGGGAAGCAAACTTGGGTATTGAGTTACGCTGAGATCGAGTTACGGCATTTGTTATATTAAAATGTCTAACCGCAGACCATGCGAATTAGCAGAATCGAACAAAACCAGGAACGAAATGTGTGAAGTTTGCTTTGATTCGTTAATATGATCCAATTTGAAAGCGTACTGGAGCGTGTTATGCCAATCAAAGGGATGAGATGGTTGCGAAGAATGAAGAGAAAACAAGATCGGCGATTTGTCTTGTAGCTTATTCCATTACATCCACCCATGGGGAGTAGTACTATCACAGCATAGTGACAGTAAGGGAATTTGTAGAACGAAGAATGGTACGACTATTAACTATTGACACAACCGCGACACAATGGCGGCATCTAAAATTTCTCGTCAAACTCGGCGTCACCACAGTGGCGACAAGATTGTTTTCTCTCGAGGTCTCTGGGTCTCTAGGTCTGTGTCTTTCGGTACGATCGAGCATTTAATCAAGCAATGCGGTCAATATTGATTGATCCGTTTGCTCATCAATATGAAATAACTAATAACCAAGGTGTGGTAAAAAAAGCGTGCAATTTTAGTTGCTGGCAAGAATATTTCTGAATTGCTTAGCTACAAATCTTAGCTACATTGGAATCAAATAACACAGAGAGCAGATCCTTTTCCTGGCATGATTTTTTCGGTCTTGCCTCTTTAAAAAATTCCATTGCGATGAATGGTACTTAGTTTCGACGTCGTACAACTATGAATACACCACAAACTCTAATATATTATGTTCAGGCAATTCTCCATCGTTGTAGACCAAATTCAGCAGTTCTTGAGCAATGTTCATTCGGCGTTCTTTTTGGTCGAAGCTTATATTCGACACATGAATTGATATAAAACCACGCCCACAAGACCGTTTCATCACCGACCAATACCGTAGCGTGCTATGACCGGATCGTCAACAAATCCACGGCTAGAATGTTTTGCTGGTGGCGGTACGATCTGACCCTGATACCTATACAAAAACGACATTTACAGTGAGGCACGTTATTGAATGGAGTCGGACCGGCATCCGTTGCAGTCGGCAAAGTAGTGCATGCCATGCTTCTTTCGTGCCTGATACGTTCATAGCACGGTCGTGGTATGCTCCGGCTTTGTGAGTAGACTCATTTATGGCCCGTCCACACGGCACAAGCATGCGCGGGAGATGTGCATTTCCCAAAATAGTTTTATGTAATTTCGCAGGCGTAACCAAAAGCACGTGTATGGAATTGCCTTTCGAAAGATTGTGTAATCTTTCAAATGAAAATTGATTTTTTTCATACGAATGCCCTAAAAAGCACCCCAATGCTGTGTTTTACATCTTTGTTGATTGAATTGGACATGAGTTCACAATCATACAAAAACCTTTTGGCGCGTGCTTGTCTTACATTATCGAAGCCAAAGGAGTAACGCCGAGTACCATCATCATCAGAAAAGCTGTGAAATGTGTTGGAAGAGATTCAGAATAGGCTAAGAAGAGAACTGGTGATAGGATTAGTCAGCAGAGATAGTGTGGTATTTAGATTCGCCGCTATTCAATACTACCTTGATTGAACGACTAGAAGGAAAACTCTCATACTAGTTTTTTAGAACAAAGTTAATATCAATAGTTTCGAATTTAGTCAACAGAACTGAGTGCCAACTTGATCAAAATTCTTGGAGATATCTAGAGCTACCAGGGCAGACTCACCAAATTCGTGTATACGTTGGTTGAGATGCTGCGTTAAGGCACACAAAATGATGGTCAGTAGATCGTTTCATCTAAAGTCGTACACTGTTTGCCGTCCAATATTTGCTTTCTGTTTATTATTGTCTCCATGATTTTGGAAAGAGTAGAAGCTGCTGATTGCTGTTAGTTGTTAGAGTCGCCTTTTTTGGTATTGGCCGAACATTAGCAGTTCCCAAGAGTCAGAATAAACTCCGGAGAAGTATCACATGGCGCAGAGTTTGCGCATGGGTTTAGCCCAAGGAAAGGCAGATTTTTTTAAGATCCAAAGGGGGGCTATTATCGAGGCCAGTGTTTTTTTATGTGGCAGTGCTAAGCTCAGGAATAACCCTTTGTACTACCAGTCCGTCATGTCGTTTGTCACTTCATGGTGCAATGTCTAGCAGCAAGCTTAGTACGGGGGGAATAGGTTAAGGACTAAGAGAGTTCGACGGGGTGTTGAAGAAGGTGGTGATGAACCCTGCATTTGAACTCTTGGATGTTGTAGGTGCTCAGATATACCGACTGCGAAAGATTGTTCCGCAGTCGTGTAGTTCTATTTAAAAACGAATTGCTATTTTGATGAGTACGCGAATAGGCGAGCTGCAAGTGGTGAGGGTGAGACGAGTGGTTTAGTCTGGTGTTGCGGGTATAAGATTGCGGGCAGGAGAGAAGGAACTTGCACGTTTTAAGAAATCCCAAGCACTGGGATGCTTGTTTGGCGATTTGAAATATGTGGCCATTCCACCGCAAGTCGTTGGCTAATGTCACGCCTAAGATGTGTAGGGAGGGGTCGGCCATTAGTTCAACTTCACCTACGGTCACGGATGCAGAGGTTTTGAACTGTTTTTTTTAAAATAAAACAGTACTTGGTTTTGGCAGGGTTGAATTCAAAACGATTCTTGCTTGCCCACTCTAGAATGAGTTTAAAGTCGTTATTGTGTTGAACATTAGTTCATGGTTATCAAGACAGGATCTGGCATGTGTCTGTAGTTAGTAGTTAGTAAAAACTACTTTATCCCAGTCATTCATCGTCCAATCTTTGTGTGATAAGTTTAGGACAAACAATTTCATTTCCAAAACATTGCAACACATTTTTGAGTGAGTGTAATATATGCAAGGGAGCCATAGACGAAGGGTGGAACAATAAGGGCATTAGCAAGCTTTAGCCGAATAGACGATGGTAAAAGACTACCATTGAGCCTAAGTTTGAATGACAACAGCGAGAAAAGGAACATTATTAAGTGCAATAGTTGGGAATGAAGGAATTAGCGATGGATAATAGAAGGGAGATCATTAACATACATAGAGAAAAGAAGAGGTCCAAGGGTTGAACCTTGTGGAACACCCAAGGGTACAGGTAGAAAGGATGATATAACAGAGCTATGGCGAACGCACTGAAGTCTAGTAGAAACAAAAGAAGGAAAAAGACGAGTAGAGTTTCACACACTTGTTAATTGGGGAAGCGCAGAACGAATACTGCTTATCTACTCACATGGTCGGGATAGTCAGCAATATGTACCTCAAGTTCCTCTAGCTTCTTTAATAATGAGAACACAGTGATACCCACCGCCTTGAAGACATCCTTTTTTGCCTGAATATTTAGTGCTATTTTCCGCCCATTTTACTTTCTTGAGACTAACCTTTCGCTTCATTACCATCATTTTTCAGTTTACCAAACTGTATCCAATCGAAAGCACCTTTAATGTCCATAATGCCCTTTAATATACAGTTCCTTCTTGGTTATTCTTATCAGTTATGGTAAACCGCACTACTGTAGCCCTAATTGCCGGATGGATGTGCCGAAGTATAAGTAAGGTGCAGTGAACCCTTAAGGGCACTCATTACCGCAAGAATTACACTTTTCGGAAAGAAAGACATTACTCTACATAAAGCTAGCCAAAATACTTGACTGAACTCTAAGACCATTTGCACTAGAAACCATAGACAAAAAGGTCATCCATCATCAACCCAATTGCACTCGCGCGTAACACGCTCCAAAGCCGCGAAATAAAACAATGCCAGTCTGGCATCACAAGTCCACCTTGAAAAACTGTATCTCGACCACAAAACGGTCTACTTAAGTAGTTCTCCTCTCAGTTTCCATCGATTTCCCTCTTGCAGCGAGCTCCAACTCGCCAATGTGGAACAGGCGCTTGCTTTATCATGTGGAAATCGATCCACGCACGCTCCCTGGACGAGTATAAGTGATAACAATTACGACTTCTTAGCTTTCTGCCTCATACGGCTTCAATCAATTCCTGAGAAACACTGTTCGTGACTGGGGCATGCGTTATAACGATCATGATTTGTAGTTAATTAGGTTCGCGAGTATTTAATAAAGATCTCAATTCGACCGCAAGCTCCTAGGTGGACAGATTTGATCGTGTCGCGATCGCGCAGCAGCGATTTGATGGACTCTAAATCAAGAGGTGCGAGGCAACTCCTTTCCGGGTGGCTAAAGGCTTACTTATATAGAGAGTTGTCAACTAAGTCAATATCGTGCGGTATCAGCGACACGAACCTATCAACACGAGCCTTTTGCGACTTTATTTAGGTGCTTTGCGCCTGATTTTCCTGGCTGCCACGGTAATTTATCTTCTTCACCGCTGAACATGGTGTGCAGAATTGACAACTTTTTTTTTCGGATAAATCGAGCCAAAAATTTGAAAGTATAATATTGCGCCGCCAGAGAGCGATTTGCATGTTTCATTGTGCTAGATCCACTCGCGCAGCCGCACTGACAATTCTCTTACAAATTAGCTCTGGATCCCCGACAATAGAGTTAAATCGAAGGTTACTCCAACTCCAGTCGAACACAATGATGCAGTTGTTCTTAAAGATCGTTCATCGCTCTGCGAAACCTACATTTCGAAGATTCTTCTGCTTAATATTCCGTGAAAACGTGTGTGTGTGGAAACGTGTGTTAAAAGCCATCACGGATTTCGTATTTTTACTGGATGCAGCTTGCACCTGCCTTGAGGAGTGCAGCATGCATTTATCGCGTTTATTGCCCTCCAGACCAAACCGACGAGTTATTATACGAGAGAGCCTCGAAGCTTGATGCTTTCAATCTGGAGATTCTGGTAGTGTAATCGCGCAAGACTGATTGCGCAACTGCAATGCACAGGTGAACTATCCACACGTGAGGCCGTTAATTGCCTGTCGACGGCGGGAGGCACTTCTTGAAAAGAGTGAATATTGATAGGAGCTCAAAAGAGTAGAAAGTGAAATTGGGACATCTGCATCGTTTTTGTAGCTAATAAGCGAGTTGGGAATGCGCCAAGTAGAATTCTATCACGTTACTTTCTGGTGATGAGCATAAGGAAATCCATAAATATTGATCTGACAAAGACGCGAAAAGAGAATCGGGTCTTACGTAAGTTGATCAAGTGGAGATTGGTGCTATCTACTTATGGTGTATTCATGGAGTCATCTTTTGAGTGTAGTTAAGGCAATTGCAGATTAACAACTGGTTATGGATCTTAAGTTTATTATGGGTAAATAAACCGTAAATGTGTCTTTTAGTGTCCTCTTATCAAATCTGTCGAATTATTTTCCACACTTGAGTCACCCGAAATGATTGTCGTAATGAATACTTTTGAATAAATAACCTCAGGGCAGTCAAAGCTGCAGTAACCACTTTAAACATTATCTGTAGCGTTTAAAGGCATTTTGAAATTATTAAGTTATGATTAACACGTATTTAGATATGATACTAATAATGGAAGTTTAATGTGAGGTAAGAGGAAAAATATGCGGTGGACGAACTCAGATTGTAAAGTTATGACAAAAAGAATTCGATGGGCTTCAAAAAGTTTTAACTATATTCGAGTATTTTCTTGGGCCTGTTTTAGGCTATTTTTGACTCTAATCCGACTATCGGAACAGACCATCCTATCCGACTATCGAATTAGACCGAAAACTTGAACCAGCAGTGGAATGAAAGCTAATGATCGATTGTTTTATTATCTCAATTGTAAGCTTTAGGGGTCGTCCATTAATTACGTAAGGCGTTTAAGGGGGGGGAGGGGTCGAGCCGGATCTCACGTGGGTGAAAGGGGGGGTCTCGGCAAATATCACGTAATTATTTTTTTTTAAAGAAACAGTGTAAAATGGCAAGAAAACTGGGTTTCTCCACACTAAAGACCCCCATTCACATACAAGCCGCCGATAGGCAGTGGTCCAGGCCAGGACCAGGTCGACCGGCACGACCAAGCTTGACTCAGTCCAACTGAAGGATGATACTTCAGGTATCCGCTTGATAGGCCGTGGCATGCAGATGAAATCATAATTCCCTACAGACACACAGGCGAAAACGACTGCTTAGCAACAAAAGCTTCAAGGCGGCTCCAGTCTCACGCCGAGAACACCCTCAAACAGGCGTGAACGCGAATGTGGATGGTTTTCACGCTTAGCTCGCGCCTTGCTTTCCATTACGAGTGGATACGGCGTGAATTCTTGCCGTCAATTCACGGCGCGACAGTGAATAGAAGTTCAGATCTTCAGGCCCGAACTGACGATAAATCCGATTTTTGTCAGTTTTCTTGAACTGTAGGCATTCTTGAACTTCAGGCCATACAGTTGGCGGCCGGTCAGTGTGTAGTAATACTTCGCCTCAAGGCGAAAACTTTCAGGTCACGGCCTGCCGTCGAACTGTGTGAAAATTGGGGCCTTAAGATATGGGTAAATCTAACAAAAAAAATTTATTCGATTGCTTAGCCTCCAACGGCTAGTCAAACGCGCGACTCGTCGAATGCTGCAGAGTACGAGCCAAGTAACACTGAACCGCGAAAAGGCCATTAGAATTTAGAACTACGATATCACGATATCTCACCAAAGGGGGAGGGGGGGGGGGGGGTCAAAAAATCACAATGATCACCTCACGTAATTTATGGACCACCCCTTAAGACTGAGAATTAGGTAATCCGATTGTAGGAATTTCATGGCAAGATTCTGTAATTTCTTAGAGGTGTTTAGGTTTTAGAAAAGATTCCTGGTCACTCAACAACGCATCTCCCTACCTTATGCAATCCAAAGGTAGTGTAACTTAATCCGGTAGAATTCTTCAACCAGCATCACTACATCTGACCTGGCCTTCCGGGTCATAAAATAGATCTAAAGGATGGTGTTCACATAAGTATGACTACATAGTATGACTGTCTCTAGCTGCACAGGGCATGAAGGCCAATTGTGCACGTATTACAATTTTTTCCCAATAGATGACGTTCAAAATTGTTGCTGTTTTAGCGTTATGTGGTGTTATTTGGACGTATGCAACGCTCGTCTATTGGGCCCTTAAGGAATGCTATATCATTAAATCACGCAAATGCTGCTTGACCTCTGTAATCGAGCTAGAATCGTTTCTGTTGAGTATGCTAAATCACACCCTTCATGATCCCCAGCATAATAGCGTGATATATGAAGTAATGCAACAATAAAAACTAAAGCTTTGTGTGAGTCAAATTAAAGCTTCCAGCGGGAAATGGAGTGATCCAATAGCCATGTTTGAGCACTCCTTGAAAAGCTTTCAGAGTTCTAGTTCCCATACCAGTTCCCTATACATTGCATGTCATTGCAGGGGATCATTCCTTTTTGCGCTCCTTCAGAAGCGTTCTGGGAGCATTATAAAAAAGTCTGCGGATAAGTGATCCGGTATCGAAAAGCTCATCTTTTGCAATTTCTTTTTCCAAGCGCGAGCGTAGTTTTACCAAAGCAGTCCCCCAACATAATTCTAACCATTACCAAAGCTGCTTGTCCTCCGTGTTGAACCAGGACCGGTCCAATGAGTGTACTAATGTCACCCTTTACGGTCGCGAAGATAATCGTCCGTTTTCTTTGTTCTATAAAATTTATGAAAACTCCAGTAATGCTCCCTCGGAAGCATATTTAACGACGCTCAAAATAAGCTCCCCTGAGCAGGGTCCAGAATTTTTCCCACCGGGTGATAAGTCATACCTGATGTGATTGATTTTTTGTTATGGTGCTAATGAGGAAACTGGAAAGCCTTCTTCATGGAGTCCTCACGAGGAACCTAGGGGAAAATACCCCTGAGGCAATCTCATTTTTAAATGTAAGTCGGGTTGGGGTTAAAAAGCTTAGGCGAACTCAGGTGAAAGCAAAAGATAGTCGCATATTTGTGTCATCCAAAGTGAATGAGTTAACGACCTATTAATACTTTGTGGTAAAACGCGTCATTTAAAAATAGTGATAGTAGTTGAAGAATGCAAAATGTTTACCAGGCTGACATATTTACTAATTGGAAACTACAAGTTCCGCGCGCAATGCTCTATCAATAATGCAGTAATACACAGAACATGTCCAGCATCTTAAAACGCCCGGTTCTATCTCTCTCCATTTGTATTCGGATTACATAAAAAATAAAAACCGCACAAGAAGCAATTTTGTTTCGATCCCAATTAACTGAAATCACATTGGCGCGCAACAAGAACGTGCCTAACAGCGCCATTTGCACGCTGGCAGCGATCGATGTGAATCAAAACACGAAGAAGTAAGAATTTTAATAAATCGGTTGGCTTCCATAAATTACACGGCAGCTACTGCTGGCAGGGAGGACTCTAAAAGGGATCAACAATCCGATCTGCAAAAGCCCCCGTGGTAAATCCTCTAAACTGCAGTTAATTAAAGGTAACTCACGCACGCCGAGCAGGTAGCGCCGCATGTCGACATTCTCAGGCGAGCCAGCAACAAATTGCAGAAATCAATCCGCTCGACTTCCATTAATTTTCATAAATAATAATCTGGACGCGAACTGCTCCATCCGAGGTGATGCAATGGAGTCGATTTCGATTGATTTAATTTATTCTTCTTCGATTTTATTCGGAAGATTTTGTAATAACTCATCACAAGTGGATCGGTGCATTCATTAGCCGAGTGACTTCTGCATTAATTGCTTTATTTGCCTCTGCTCTAAGTGCGTGGGAATCCCAAGGCTGTGCACAGCCACCGCTGGTGACTTGTGCTTGAATATGCAATTCCCAGGTAATGACCTCATTTACATATGTGCTTACCTACAAAAGACGCGCGCGAATTGCATAATATGTTAATCGCTCTGTTATCACTCCAGTAACGCTGATAGATCGCTTCCAATGTTAATCCCTAATGCCTTGCGACTCACGCATAAATTAATAAGAGATAATGGAGATTTCGCATTTTTTGGATCGTTTGGAAATTTTAATTTATTAATGAAGTGCTCGTAAATTTTATTAAGCTCATTCGGAGCAACAAGTGACAATAAACTTTCAGCAACAATAAAACAATTTGTTACAGCAACAATGCAGCGCCGAGGAGATCAATGGTCGTTATGTTTGGGTGGATTCCTTTTTGTGAACTAGTATATAGGCGAATAGTTTGTGGCCAAATCGGAGTAAAATGGCTTTGAGTAAGGCCCCAGTTACATGAATGACAAAAAATGACAATAGTCATAATCTTTTGTCATAATTAATGACATTGATGTTTACACGACGCAAATAATGACATGTGTGGAGCTTTGTCATGAAATGTTATGAATTTATGACAAGCTACCATAAATAATAACAAGAGTTGCATTTACACGAATGACAAATAATGACGAGTCGGATTATGACAAAAGGTATCACAGAGTTTGTGTTCGGGGTGCTGTTAAAGAATTGTTATCTCGCATATTTCCTCTGTTCGGAACATATAACCGTTAAGAAAATCTAACCATATATGTTTTTTGGGCCACCTTCTTCATATTTTTTGTGAGGGTGGTTGATTCATAACAAATCAAGCCAAATTTTATGATAGGGAATAATCCTAAAGCGCTATAACTATCCCTTATCATAAAATTGGTATAAATCAACTACTTTGGCAAATAAATATTGAAAAAAGCGTATTTCAATGGATTATTTTTGATTATTATTGAAATTATTCTGAAAAACATAGAGCACAACAGGTCTTGAATTGAGACAATCTGTCATAAAATAAGGATCAAGTCCGTTCTTTTATGACAAATTGTCATAGCTTGTCATTATCGTTTACACGGTCATCATTTTTGTCATTATTTATGACAACTTTTAATGACAATAATGTTTTGTCATTATTACTGGGACCCCATAAAACAAAACGAAATTCGTGATTTTTACAAGAATACTTGACAAATCTGGGAGCATCTCCGGAGTTTTGGGATTTGGAACCATACCATGGAAATCGGGAACCATAGAGTCCGTGGTTAGCGAGATTTTATAATACTTCCAGTTGCCGCTCTTTTTGGCTACGTTTGCTCGTAGCGGATCTGAACTTGAACAGCTCGTTATTCCACCATGGAATTTTCCTATTACGCATCCTTATCAGAACGGAACAGTGATTGTTGTAAGCAGCAGTAAGCGCCTCCGTAAGGGAGTCCGCGGATAGTTCCACATCATCATTTCTACATCACCTCATTTGATTGAATGTATGTAACCCTTCAATACCTCACTGAGTTCACCCCGAAAGTCTGCCCATCTAGGTGAAAAGTAAATATGTCTGTTTTCTGAGCAAGATAGCTCATCTGAGACCCGTCAGTCACTCACGTAAGTGGCAACGTGTTGAGTGGCTAGTGTGATGTCTATAACCTCACGTCTCCTGTCGTTGTCGAAGGCTGCTATTTAATATGTCCAGGTTAGTCAGTTCTAAGATCTGAGTTTCTGGATCCTTTTTGCTCCGATAAATTGCACAATTAGACTGTTTATCGTTCAGTTCTCTTAGTTCTGTCCATTCTTTGCCACTAATAAAAAGATGTACTCAAATCAACAAAACTGACGAGACTGAGAAATGAACTAACACACTTTCAGTTCAGTTTTTTTACACAGTTAAACTGCGCAGTTAAAACTGAGAGTGTGAGGGCCGCTTTATTCGCGAATGCAAGCGCATTCTCTATGTTTATTATGTCTCGGCATACTGGTCTTGTATTAGTTAAGGCATGAGCATAGAGTAGATTCCGGTCTCCAATACTTCGTGACCTAGGTTACAGTGGACTAAGAATAGATAATTTGTAAAGATTAGAAATAGAGCTGGAAATAGGAATGACCACTGCAGACAACGGCAGAGATGGAGTTTGTTTTAAATTTGGCACTATTAAGCACTACATTGATTAAAGGACCAAAGGGAAACCTCGTGATAGCGGGGACGAAGGGTCGTATTCGTTTTTTAGCCTGTCAAAGATATGGACTAATTCCCAGTAGACTACGTTCAGTATATATCAAGGACTAGGGGATGGACTATGAGATGCCACAGAAAGGTGTTGGGCTCTGTACCCATGTCTCATAACCTCTCCGCGAGCTTGTCTGCAGAGTTCATTGCCTTTGATACCCCAGTGACCCAGGAGAGCGAGAACCAATTTTTTCTGGTCAGGCTCTGAAGTGCGTTAACGTACCCTGCAACTATTTTGGAAGACCACGCTGAGTGTGTTGATGGTAGCTTGACTCTACGAAAAGATTTTAATGTTGACCCCTTGGAAACCTTACTTACCATGTTCCATATTGGACCCGCCGTTAAACCAATGGAGATTTCTTAGATCCCCAGGAAGGATAAGTTCCTCACACTTCGAGCAGGATATCATACTCTATCAAAAGCCTTGAAGATATCTAGAAATCTCCGTCTATTGAGAGAGTTGACTACTACAATTTTAATTTTCCAATGTCAGTGTAAAAATATGATAATCACAACTAAACATCCAAAGGAAAAATGTGTTTTAACGAATTATTTTCTTTATTTTTAGATTGCCGAGAAACAGTCCGATCAAAACGGGCCAAGAAGCCCCGAGCCCCCGAAGCAGTTGTTTTCCAGCAGGAGCCTGAACAGTCCTTGGACAACGATGGAGGAAGTCAAGAGAAATCCCCGCCCGTAATACCATCAAACTTCCTAAGCCCGTCGGTGCGAGAATACCTGGAATTAGGGAAATCCATCCCCGGTACGTAAGCGACAGTAATTTTATTACAAAACATTTTAATTAGTTTCGCCCCCGCGGGTATGCAATGGTTAAAAGCCATCAGGACGCATAAAGGTCACCCGTGAGTTATTCTGTCCCGGATTTAGTGTTAACGCGAATTGACAGTATCAGTGACGGTGCCAGTGCCACAGGGCTGTGTTACTGGTCCGCGTGTGCTAGTGTGCGCTCTTCCCCCAAATGAATTTATGTCTTCACACAAAATGGCCTCTATTACTTTTAATTTTTAGACACCTGAATCCAAGCAGCAAACTGATCTGGACTCGGGCAAAAAAGAGGCTTTTAAGAGCGATAATTCACAATAATTCACGATTATTGCCAATAACAGGGCGGCGGACCTGCGGCCGAAGTGCACGCTGCATAGTGGGCCCAAGCATAATTGCAATAAAATAAAGAATGCAGCCAGGAAAAAGTTTTTTGATAAGGATTAATGACGCTAGGACACCGCGATTTTTACTGCACGCAAGATGTGTGCATGCCAGGATACAAAAAAGGGTGAATGGAAGAGCCTTCGGTGATTTCCGGAGAGATTTGATGTGGAAATGGGCTCGTGAAGTTTTATTACATTTAACATAGATTAAAAGGATGGCGGTATTTATTGCATCTGTGTACATTGTTGCAGGTGACTGACTGCTGTGCTACTAGGCGAAATTAAATGTGGTGCAGAAAGATCGATTTTAATTTTTAAGTAGTTGGAAAAGAAAAAAAAATGAGTGGTGCTACTAGAAAAATGCTCAAATTCCTTTTAAATCAAGGAGCCAATTTCAAAGAGGGAATCGATGAGCCGCATAGGGTATGCACGCTCCCGCTACAGGCACGAACATCTAAAAATGCGCCCGTCGGAAGTATGTACGCCTGCATGACAGATATGAATGCAGCCGTAATCGACAATACCAAAAGCGAGTCTCGTTTTGCAAAACGGTCCCCCAACTAAGTACAAACCACGTTCAATGCTGCTGCTTCCTTTAATATAAAAAGGTGTGAGAATACCATGGTGAGGGCAAGTTTTATTTTTACTCAGTCGTATCGTGCCTGTTTCGAGTGCTATGCATGTACGTTGACCTGGTGCGTGCCTGTTTCATTGTCGGTTATTTCCACGCAGTTCTGACGATTTAACCGAGTCAATGCTAGACCTGTTGCATGCACAATGTGAGGATCTCCACGTGGCAGAGTGGAACGTGTTATACGAGCTGTCTAAACCTCCGATACGGACTTAATCCTCCTCACCATTGACGACATGTCATGAAATAGAAATCGGTACAAGCTTGGACCGGTGCTAAGGCATAAACATCACGCTTCGAAGCATAGAATGATTTCAGAAGATCAAGCATTTGCATTTCTCAGCTCACAAGTTCGGACTCTGGTAAACTGGTCAGCCCTGAGTAGGAACAAAAATGCTAGACCTTCGTATGCCCGTTTGTACAGCTCAGTACTTGGCTATTTAAATTTTTTGGTGAAGTTTGCCCGTCGTGAGGCCGCATGCACCTCCATTAAAAATAGTTAAAAACTCTACGGCCATCATGTGCCCTTTACAAAGCCAAGCGGCCGATGTTCGCCCGTTGTAAGGCCATTTTTCACTTTTACTCGGGATGCTGTGCATACTGTATTTTGTCCGATTAAGCACCATGTATCATTGCAGGAATGACCCTTATGGATTTTCTGGCGCCTGGAAGTAGAAATTTATAAAACCCGAAACTTGCAAGGAGGACCCTAAGGCAGTGCGACGGGGTTTTGGCGCATCGTCCAAAAAAACAGAGAAAGAATGCTATCCACCTAGTGAATTGTGTAGTGAAGCTTCGTTTGAATTAACTTTTCCTGCAAAGAAAGCAGAGACGGGGGTTGTTGATTCGTAAGCTAAACTGTTGCGGCTCCCGGTGAACATCTTCCCTTTTAGGGTTACGCTGATAACAAGCAAGATCGAAGAAATGTCTTTACGATTCGTATAACGTGCCTAAAAAAAGTAAGAAAACTCAAAATCTCTATGTGCATGCGTAGTGAGAGTCTCAAATCCCCACCCTGAAAGTGGATTCGAAAAGAAAGGGGTGCAAGGTGCATGTCTTTAAACTCATCGCTGAGGTTAACTTTTTTCTCTTCCATAAACCATTCAGTCATCGAATGTAGTGCCATGGTTTTTGCTCCTCGGGCCAGAACTACCAAATTATCGGGTTGGAATCGTCCATACGCCAAAAGGCCGTGCTTCTCTAAAGAGGGGTCTACCGCGGTAACGTTCTGAACTACTTCGGATAATCGTCATAAAATGTTTGTCGAAGTCGAGATTGGACGGAACGCTATCGGACCATGATAGACTCACAGAAGGTCTCCTGGCTTAAAGGAGAATAACCCACGTAGATGCACCGTCGCCGCCAGAAGCTCATTCTTTGCCACCAGGTATGGACTCCACAGCCGCGCTCGGATAGGTGGTTTTAGGTCCCGTGATACCGAGACGGGCCAGTCTTTGCACCTTGGCCGGCCTTGGAAGTTAATCTCTCAATCTGTGATTTCCGGGAGAGCTTTTTATCCAGGATTATACCGAGATATTTATGTAGTCTCTTTTGAGAAAACAATTTTTTTACAATCTAGAGAGGGGGCTTTTCAATTTTGCTTCCGTGTATTAGTAGTAAATAACACAATGATAGTTTTATGGGTTAATCCCCCAAGCTCTTGTTCCAATATCAGCTGTGCACATATGATAGAGCGATTTGCATGAGGTTTGACATACTGCATCATGACCGCCGTTGGTCCTTATGACCATGTTATCTGTTGTTTAGGTCAACAAAAAGTTACTCGAGTACGCTTGACCATAAGAGAAGTGATGATTCTTCCTGGAAGACATATTTTAGCAGCCATCGCGGATTTTTGCTCGTTTTATATTTTATATTTATTGAACATGAGTCTCATACATTACTTTTAAATTTTAGGCCGGCCTGGAACCGATTACCCAATACTATCAGCGATACCATACACAAATTTCTATTGTGACGAGCAACCATATCCAGGATTTTTCGCCGACATGGAGACTAGGTGTCAAGGTAAACAATAGTACACACATTAAAAAAAATATAAAAATATTATTATTTTTTCTAGGATGGCACTACTGTGATATTGATGGACGACAAGCAAGTTTCTTGTGCCCGAATGGAACGCAATTCTCGCAGGCAGTGTTTGTTTGCGATTGGTGGTTCAATGTCCGCTGTGACCTGTCACCGCGATTGTACGCTATCAATGCCCGCCTTTATCAGCGCCCCAAGGTCAATCCGACCCGACCCCACCGGATAATTACTAAACAATTAGTAGATGATATATTTAATAAGTAACGTTAGAGTTAAGTTAAAGATTTATGTATATTGAAGTAATAAATTAAAAAACAAAAAAAAACTTAAAATACAAAATAGGAAGTTTGTTAAATTGTGATTTAAAGAAAGAAGAGCTAAGAAGGGTACCTCTTCTTCTCACGAGGGCCGAGCATGTACAGAGAAGATGAGAGACAGTTTCTTCCTCATGTTCACTGCCACAACTTCTACATAAATCATTGTGCGGAAGACCCAGTCTCTCGGCGTGCAGCCCAAAGGTCACAATGATCGGTCACAAGTCGGTCGAATATAGCCCATCTCTTCTTTGTTCAGCTGAACAAGAGATTTTAAACGCTTTGAGTCGAAAGTTAGAAATATTTTGACACACCGTTGCTGCCCCGAGTAAAAATAAAAAAATGCCTTACAACGGACGAACAACGGCCGTGATTGAAAAAAGTCCTAGGCCGACTGTACGGTTATTTGTTCTCAATTGGTTTCGTCTCTCAAACCGAAGACTGGCTTGTTTGTTTCTATTGTGTATCGGTAATCTTATCCCGATAATCTTATCAAAGGCCGATTGTACATAACGAAAATGTTATCAATTTGGTCTTTATATGCCCACCGCATGCCCGTGTGTACAGCTCAGTACTCGACCATTTACGGCCCAATCTGTGATTCGGATATTTCTGTAGCCAGAGTTGAGCACATATTGACATTAAAAAGAATGACTCTGTGGTCAGAAAAGGAGTGTTCACTGGATTCACTAGTCTGCGGAAACAAGAGTAGTATCCAATACTAGCCCTTGTACCGAACGTGTTTTCATGTCCCCTGTAGCACAGAAAGAGATTGTGTTGGAGCAAAAGGTCAAAAAGCAACTCACCTCTTACATTTGTGTGTGAGCTACGCAAACCGAAGTGTGAGCATTTGCATCACATCCAATGATGAGGCTTGCTCCATAATTAGCCGCTTGTTTTGTCGCATTGAAGAGACTGGAGCTGACTATATCTCCTTAGTATGGGAGATAGGCAGATCCAATCTATGAAGCCTTGCCGCCTTTTCTGCTGCCCAAACAGGCCACCACAATGTCTGCATTGCTATATTTCTTCTTTTTCCCGATTCTGAGCCGATGTCATCCAGTTTGGCATCCGCTCTGAGTGTCCTGGTCTACGCCCTCATTCCAGCGAAGGTTGGGTCTCCCTCGCTGTCGCACCCCATAGGTATTTTTTCTGTATTTTGGAGACCACATTCCGCATACAAAGCCCCGGACAATCCAAGGCTCCTGTACCAGGACGACATCTAAATCAGCCTTCGAAAGGGGCTGGATTATGTAACCTTGGAGACTGGAGTATGTAACCTTGCAGTGATATAGATTAATCTACACTACTCTCAACATAGTGTTTGAAAGCAGCAGAATCAATCTCGATCACCATTATGTCAACCTCGTCCTCCTTCGGTTTGAGGGTAATATCATCATCTCCTACCGAAAGAAGTTGGGCGAAGTCCCCCAAGTAATCCTTTGTCGTTGACGGCGAAGGAACACCTGAGATTTTGATATCTTCTTCGAATAAGAAAAGAGCGTCTCTTGGACCTAGGGTTGTTAGTTGAGTCCCCTGAGGCATCTTAGGATCAGGTACTTCCATTCCTGGGTCACCCATAAAGCCCGAGGGCTCACGAACTCAGCCGTAAGTGGAGCAGTCGAAGCCAGTCCACTCTGCTCGAGAGAAAGCGTAACTTTTGATGCCCCTAGAATTCGCCAAAGTCCTAGCGACTTCTTGCTAATTCCGATTTTAACCGCTCGACCGTCACTTTCCGGATCCTCCAGTTTCGTAATCTTCCACGATGTCGCCTGTAGCTGTGATTTCACTCAACCAAATAATATCCAGAATAGCCTGAGTCGGCTGGGATCCAGGAACGCGCTCTCGGTCTACACGGGATCTCCTAACTCATAACGACCTTGAGTTTAACGCCTGGCCATGCTTACCCGACTTTGGATATGGCTATTTTATAGAGATCCCTGATCGACACACGCGATAAGCTTAACGCGCCCCTGCTGTCATTCGCTATCGCGACAGTAAGAAGCAGCGTGAGAATACTTCTGAAGAATTAGAAGGAAAATGGCGCGGTCCTGACCTCAATTTTCCTTCATTTATCATCAGGAAGAATGGCGCTGCCTGGATCGCTTTGTTGGTAACAGCGATCAAGATCTGTCCTTGGCTATAGGTGTTAGTAGTAGTAGGAAGAAGACGATTGTTAGTTTTCCTACTACACCTAGCCTCAGTGTGATTCCGTTCCTCAAGGGACCTCTGACGCTTTGGTATTGGGTTGCCCCTTCGCGAAGTACATATGCACGCTGATAACCTGTGTCGGCCACCTTATTGAGGCTTGTTGCCTCTCGGCGATTTCAACCTTCACAACTCCGTTGAATCGAGCAGAGATTCTTTTTGGGCGTTGTGTTTGCTGTTGGTAAGTTAACCCTTACTGGTTATGATGTGGTATTTAGAAAGTATGGAGAAACCAATAACAGAATAACAAACTGGGAAGCAAGACGTATAGACGACCGAAAGAAAAGTTTCAAGAGGCCCGAGTCCTACAAACACTGTAGCACCCTCTAAAAGTAGGAAGAACTTAAAGTACAAAATCTACACTGCTGGTTTATTGAATACCCTTGAATTCAGAAGTTTTTAATTTGAAAAATATTTCACGTGATTTTAAGGTGAGCAATTATTGAAGCATGTAGTTTTACTTTGCCTACAATAAGAAGGCAACGCCATCTTCACGTAAAACGAAAAAGGTTCGAGCATATGCTGATCGAGCCGATAGCTTTAAAAAGCACAATTCTTACATATCTCCTAAAAGTATGCACGAAAAACTAATCGAAACCTGAACCGGTTAAAATGCACTTCTAAAAATACCGCCGCCATTATAACCAAATTAACAAACAAAACCCAAACCTGTTTAAATTGAACACCTGGAAAGCCAAATGACTTGTAATCATTATCATAGGTAAATCTCTCTCGAGTCAACTTCTAGCCTGAAATCAACTTTCCACGAAGCTAGCGCGATTCTACATCACACTAACCCACAATGCAGCAGCAGCGAAAATTTCCAGTTACACCATTTTCTCGCGATTACCGCCATTAAATCGCGCAAGTAGAAAAGATCGAGATTGAAATGGAAAGCTATGAACCGTCAACACACCTGATCATGCTCACCTCATACAGGTTTAACGAGATCGGTTAATTCCGTTATTTTTAGCCCCCAAATGGATGAACACGCCGCTCTATATGGGCCGCACTGATTGCTCAGAATCATTGACATTCACCGCGCTGCTGCAGGCCGAAATTGGTAACCTGTCCGCGTTAGCGGCAAGCGCTACCTGTCGACAGGTGATAGAATTGTCTCCTGATCTCTGGTGGTTCACTTTCGTTTTCAATTTTGTGATTACATTTTAGGCATGCACAGCACATATATTTTTTTTATAATGGGGCGGGTTTTGTTTTTGGTTAATGTTCCGAACGCAACCAAATTCGGAGATTGCCGTGGTTACGCAGAGACGCCACAGGCAGAGACAGACGGCGGCCGCCTTATGGGAGATAATTGAAAGATTTCTCCCGTTTAAAGGTCCACAAAAGGTGCACGAAAGATCGGATTAGTACTTGATGTTGGGGAAAATATGGGCTTAGGGCTTTAGGTAATATCCACAAATTTGTAGCCGCTCGGAGACGGTGATTGAGCGTAATACGCACGTTAATATTTCAGTAATGATCACACACACGTCTTGATTGCGAGTTTTCCACTTACCCATTGCAGGTGCTGTTTCAGTATCATTGCAAAGGAGACTTACCTGGAAGAAAGAAAAATTGGTTTTTGTTAGATTCGAATAGGATAATTTTTTTTATGTATTTTAGTATAAATGAACTTTTTCCTATTATTTATTAAACAGATTTGCACTTTAGTTATAGTCATGTTTTATTGCTTCTATTATATTCACAACGCTTAAAGAACGTAAAAACTGGCTTGGTGACCAAAAAGGGTGCCATAAGCATACTCAATCGACACGTTTTCGCTCAATGCGGAGATTAAGCAGTATTGGACCTATGGCTAGTACTTAATTGAGAAACCATTTTGGTAAAACCACACTAGCGCCTGAAAAAGGGAAAAGGCAATTGGATTCCTACACGAGAAACCATGGTTCTGAAACACGAGCTTTTTTGGGCAAGAGTAAGGGTCAATCCGCATACATCCGTGACGGCATGGCACCGATGCTTTTCCTGTCAGTGGCTTCCGTGATGAATTTTTCACTGACGTTCACACGCCCAAGAAGAATAGAAACAAAGATCACAGAACACATTTGCACATACGAAACAAAAAAGCGACTCCCAGGATGCAAATACTCGTACGCAGGAGTAACGCGACGGATGTTCTTCGCGAGTTTCGTGATGGAAGATCCAGGGATCATTTAGGGATCAAGAAAATTCTGGGGAAGGGTTTACTGGTTCCATATGAAGGTCGACATCGAGGATTGGTGTCATAAATGCACGATCTGCACTGCATCCAAAGGTCCGTCGACTATACCTAAGGCGAAAATGCAGAAGCGTGCAGTGCGGACGCGGCAGGGGCATTCCCAAGAGCAGATAGAGCAGCCGCTACTTCACCCGCCATCAGATGGAATGATGGAACAATTTGACCGTATTATTGGTGAACATCTAAAGCCCGGTATCGGTACCCACTTGGTATGGCCACTCTTCCTCACACAAAGCAACACTCGCTCAGAGTATATCTACAGATACAACAGTGACTCGACAACCCACTAACATCAACCCATTAGGGTTTAGGCAAAGGGAGAAGATGGGATTCTTAACCTATTTTCGCACGAAGCACGGCGGTCGTCAAAAAGCAGGGATTGCCTGTTCTGGACCCGGTGAGGTGTGCCTCGGCTCATGTACGAACAGACCCCCCATCGAAGTCAGCATCAATGATGAATTTCAATTTCTGTCGAGCTTCTTTGTTCAGTCGTTGGTATTGCTCGAAATCGACGTGTTTCATTCGTTTCTCCCGATCGACAAGGTCTAGATAGTTTCCCTAAATTCTTGGCTGCGTTCGTTTACAGATAGATGGATACAACTTCATTGCACACCCGATAATGGACTCCAATGGATTGCATTTCTTCTACATCGATAACGTCCGATATTGCGAGTGCCGCGAATTTGTTGGTTAATGCCGTTTGAAACTCTCGGTCAGATCCCGAAAGCACGCCCAATTCTTTTGGCTGATGGTGGCGTCGTTTTCTTCGCTCTTTGTAATCGCATCTGTAATTTCGCTCGAACGAGATAATGAATGGAATGATCCGCAATCGTACGTCTTTGAGCGTCGATCGGGATCTTGCGTTGATCAAAAGGTAGTCTAACATCGCCGAGTCGTTGCGGGATGGAATTCGTCAGGTGAGTTGACGTTTGAATGAGTGGTGGAAGATATTGTTGCTAACGATTAAATTGTTTAACGCTGCGAATGAAAGAAGGCGTAAGCCGTTGTCTTTAATTACCCTGTGTCCGAATTTGACCGTCCTTCCTTCCCATTCGGTTCGATCTGCACCTGAATGTGCATTAAAGTCCCTCTCGAGTATGATTAATTCGATTCGAGGTATCGTATCCAGCGTCTGTTGAAGCTGATCATCAAATTCGTTCGTTCGGATCTCGGTCGGCGCATAAACGCATACGATATGGATCTTGTACGTTCCACCGATGGTTACAACCGTCAAACGCTCGGATATCGGTTGGAATGCGACAACGCTGCTGACAGCCCCCGTTGATCGACCATAAAACCGACGTCGGCTCCTCGTTTCTCACCACCGGAATAGTAAAGAGTGATCGTTTCGTCTATTGTTGGCGGAACGATCGTAGGCTATCGGAAGGCTAATTTAATCTGAAGGTCAGCTAGTACTCAAAGTCCTTTGTTCAAACACATTTCAAATTGCCAAGACGACAAACCAATCTTTTAGATTCGGAAATTGCTGCTTTTAAATCCGTAGTCAGGTAAAAAGCCCATTGAAGCAAACTGATATACCTCGGCGATCGGCACGGTCGTGGTTCTACTCTAGACCAAGTACGGACGATAGTATAATGCGTCTTCGTCATCGATTCTTCTTCTTCTTTGACAGCTCTACAACCAAGATCCGGTCATGGCTTCTCGCAACTGTTCCCTTCACCGGTTCCGATTCTGAGCCGATGTCATCCCTAAGCTCTGAGCGTCCTGTTCTACACCACCCTTCCAGCGAAGGTTGTCCGTAGCTGTCGTTCTCCAATAGGTCTTACCGCAGAGATCGTCATCAATTGACCTCTCAAAAAATTAAAATGAGGTTCATTCATACATTTATTACTTCTTCGTCACCTTTTTATCTTACCTTAAAGGTTTAACTTTATTAAATCCTCTCTTTTCGATCTGGTGCAAGGCTTGAATTTTCCATTGTCCAGTCATAACACCTTTCCATATTCCCGAGGTCATCAACGCAATATGAATCTGCATTCGTGCTCTTCTTTCGCCTTGAATAAGTAAGGTCTCGAAGATGTAGCAAATAGTCCACATGGTCCATTGGTGCGATCGTTACTCACTCAAGATCAGACTCCGTGGTAGCAATAAACTACCAGATTGATCACGCTGTTGCATAGTACCTATGTTCTAGTTCCGCCCACACCAGAATCGTACCAGTGATTATGGACTTGGTTTGGATAGGCTATTCGCGAATCTTTCATGACACCTTTTATATCTCACTAAAACCGCTAACAGTAAATGTCTTTAATATTTAAGAAGAGACCTAGAATGAGGTTTTGCAAATAGATCATCAATTCATCAACCAATCTAGACAAAACCCCAAACCCCATCTCACGAGTTAACCTTGATTTTAACAAAACGCTTCCAAACTTAACGTTTTCATCAGCTACCTCTCACTATCTCTTTCCTCTGGCAGAGTTGTTGCAAAACTTCAGACTTTATACGCATCATTAAACAACCAGATGAAGTGATTAAGCTCAATGGTAAAGGAGTGGAATTGCACCTTGTAACGCAAACTTTCTTTGATAGGCACAGGTGTTTGTCATCGCGCTAATTAAACTTCTTTTGTGGCTTCAAACCGCCAAATTAATCAGCCCCGCTGCTATAAAATTATTCGCACAGCACGCAACGACGAGGCATAGGAGTCGCAACGAAAGGTGTTCACCATTACTCATTACCTGGCCTGATCATTATCCGAACTAGTTTAGTCGCGACTGCTCAAATGTAATCAGAGCGAAAGTCGTTTCTGTCAATAACATGACTTTGAACTGCTGCAAGGACGGAGCAAGTTGCTGAAACGTCAATAGTTTCCTTATTCGCAAATCCGCTCAATTTCGGCACATTTTGCATTAGCAGGTAACAATTCAATTAAATCACGCCCCAATGACGCTCAGGTGAGTTTTCTTTCGATTATGACGACTCTGTGTCAATTGCGATGATAACATCCCCAAATCTACTCCCACGGCACCGGAGACAATGCACTCTTCACTCTGGCGCTTTTGTTTATTTGCATAAAGTGCGATAATTTCTAGGTGCTCCGCAGGTAAATGCAGGCAGTGCTGGCACAAGTGCACGTTTGTTGCACCTGTCTAATCCGCGTTATTGTTATTGTTTGATTACGTGCAAACACCGTCTGTTGTTATGGTGTGCTGCCGAGAGAGCTTCATGCTCGGAAACTATCTCTGCGGATCGTGCATTTGATACTTGGGGCTGCTTGGCGCTCCGCAGGCCCCGGCGCTGTGTATTTACTTTTAAGGAATATGAGGAATTATATAATTCGGGGATTAATGGCGCTGCAAAGTATTACGTGAACTCGTTTCCTATAGAGCACACGAATCCGTTACAAATCCAGCGGAATTAACCTTAAGCACATATGGAATTTTTAATTGTGATGATGTTTTACAATATTAATTCGGATTATAATTTTCATTTTCAGTTTATTGATTTCATATTTTTAACGCATTTAAAATCATAAATCAATTCTGGAATTTCCTGTGGCAATGCCTGGCATTTCTACGTTTGTAACAAATCGTGACTAAAGAACTTAAATCATGTCAGGTATCGGTTGCGATTTTTAAATCATTGAAACGTTAAGTTTAATCGTCGAATTTGAGTGAAAACATGAAGATTGCGACATTTAGCGATGGATGAAACTAGCTTCAAACTCCTATACCCCGGCTTCACCGGCCGAATTGCTTAAGTTCGAGCAAATTTATAAACTGAACTATAAAATAACCTCAGTTCGCATTACAATTTCCACGTATTCAACTGAGGATAAAACGGACTTCAGTTCGCCCAACTGGACTCGAACTGAAGTTAAACTTAAACGCTCGCGGTCAAAAGAAAGTAATTAACTGAGCTTGAATTTCTAACTTCTGACGAAAACGCAACAACGAAGCACGAGCTGAACATGAACTGGACAGCCGGTGAAGTAACTTTTGTGGATTGAACTGAGCATTATTGAACTGAGGTCGGTGAAACCGAGGCATTCGATTTAGTTTCACCGCTACTCAAAAGACAGGATACTTTTATGAGGGACGTTATTCTTGTAGACGAAAAGTTAACCGTTCTTCTGATATTTTTGGCTGAAAGAGAATTGGGAGGGGGAGGAGTTAGAAGCTAAGACAATTTCCTATGAATAATGTCTTTTGAAGATGAATGACAAAGACGAGAATAAATCTGCTTGCGTTACCTCCTCGCAAACAGAATAAAAGATAATACAACAAAAAGGGATATGCCCTGGCATTACAGTGTGTACTACGAGAATCTGGTGCCACTAACCTCAAAATGTTACGACGTGAGAAGCTTCCGAATTAAAAACTACAGACGATGGTGGAAATTGTTTTTAATTAATTCTTTCATTATTTGGATAACTCAATAAAATTTCTAAAATTGAGCACAATCCTTTATCCTGTGCAATACATAAAGGCAAAAAGCAAATAGCAGATTGCAATTTTAATTTGAAGGAGCAAATCGGTTGCATAGTAGTTAAGCGGCACATCAAAGACCAACAATTTAATCTGTTCTTTGAATCGGGCGAATAGAGGGATTTATGCTTTTATAAAAGTTTTCCTGTTGCCAATTGCCGCCATAAAGTCATTCTCCACCTCGCAGGCATTTCCAGCAGTAGTCACCAAAGCCAACAACATCCTCCCACGTAATTGAAAACAACCTCCGAGTGATTTTTTTAGATTTTCACATCTGGCCGTGATTGCAATCCAATGCTGGAAAATTAAAAATAACAATTTTCGCCCCGGTGCCACGGAATCAAACGTGGGGCTGCACGCCCCCGCGCGCCCCACCCCAGGGCGGCCTACTCCTTCGGTTATATTGGATGCAAATTTGATTCCTGGCAAGTGCATTCATAGAAAAACATAAAGCCAAGTAGAAAAAAGTGCGGCCGCAAAATGCAAAGTGAATGCGAAAATTAATAGGCGACTGTTGCGGTTCCACGGGCGGCGGTTAATTCTGTCATTGCCTTCTGCAAATACCTTTTCCTGCCGGAGCAGTCAGCTGAAGGGTAATGGAAATATTGCAGCAAAAAAATGGGAAAATCTGCAACAAAAAATAGGAAAATACACCCTCGGTCGTGCTGCTGGTGACTACCTGGGAGACCGAGGAAATCATGGTCGTGAGGAAAAACCTAGAACTTAGCTTAGCTGTGAAAACCTTTGAATTTACCGGAGTGCGCTTTGTGTAAAATCTGTCGAGGCTGCAGTTTGTCCTTTCCTGCTCAAAGTTGTTCCCTGTGAACCAATTAAATGATATACGGAGGAAATAGGAAAAATAAATACAAGGTTTCAATCAGGAAATGCAATCGCTTCCTGCTTTGATATCAAAAGGAGATTATTTTTTATATTCCGCCAGTTTATGAAAATCAATAATTATTCGGAAGCCGAACTGCTCAAAATGTAACAATTTTCGTTGACTCTTAAAGATGCAGAAAGAATATTGATCAGGAACTTCTTACCCAAAGATGTTTTTACCTACCTTGGACCAATGTCACAAATGACACAAATGATAACCGCAAATCTCTTAAAATCAACATCACATTTGTTGTCTGTTGCTACTTGATTTTTCGAAAGCTTTTGATAGAGTCAATCAGTCTTTGCTGTTGCAATCCCACCCCCCCCCCCAAGTCTCTTTTTCTTCAACTGCTCCTAAACTTTTGCATAGCTTTTTGACAAACCACTGGCAAAAAGTTAAACTCGGCGACTCTAGTCCCACAAATTTTTTACTTACCTCTGGAGTTCCTCAAGGTTCTATTCTTGGGCCACTTTTGTTTAGCGTTTTTATTAATGATCTTCCTATAGTAATAAAGGATTGTAAAGTTCATATGTATACAGATGATCTGCAGCTTTATTTTTCTAAGTCAAAAGATAATCAATAGTTTTGTAGACAAGATTGCGACTGAAGCTGGTCAACAGCTAAACTCATCGAGACATAACATTGTACTTGCTTCTGCATGGTCAAAAAACCGAAATTTTGACTTTGACTACTCATAACTCTGGAAGTTGGTAGGGGGAGCCTAACATTACGATTTCACTATGTGGTGTCATTTTAAATCCAATATGGCAGCCACCGTTTTCTGCACAACCGTCTCTATATGGATATCAAATGGAAAGGTATTAAAATTAGAATACAAGACGTTTGGTCTGGGCCAGCAAGGAGTGCAGTTTTACTGTTCAGGTCCCTTGTTTATGCCACTGTGAAAAATATAAAGTGAAAAAACCAGAGTACGGAAAAACAATTTTGTGTGCGTCAAAACGTATATATTCATGAGTTGTGTGCACTTTTCTTGTTCTTGTGCGCACATGAGTCGAAAAATGAGTTTTGAGTCGTTCTTGTGCGCACGCGAGTAATGCGTTTCCGAACTCTGGAAAAATATGAGCCTTAGGAATGATTTTTATATCGTCGTTGCTGCGTTATTAGTCGTCGGATGTACGATACTAGGAACTACTACTACGGAAAGTTGTATGCTTCGAGCGCAAGCTAAAAATAAAGTAAAAAGCAAGACAAATATTCAAAGACCAAACAAAAATCAGGAAGTAAAATGCTTTAAGAAAAGAAGCGATATGCTTAGAAATGACTTCCTGAGTTGACTTCCTCTAATCGTCCTCTCCTCATGGTGCCCGCTGGATAGTCGATTAACTACTAACGACGATAGTAGCGAATGAGTGAGGCTATATTCAAGCATACTGGCGAAGGTCTGGCAAATCGTCCTGGCATTGCCACATTGCTACGACGCCTACAGTATAGTCTAGGATAGTGTCTAAAACAACAACAAATTTCCCGATGTCGGGAAATGCAGCAAATTTCTGGCACGCGCGTGACCCTCATCGGTGGACATCCGCTCGTGTGAAATTTGCCAATAATTAATTACGATCCAATTATTGGTACCATCAGCAATTTTGGTACCATCAGCAATTATTACTACCTGCTTGCACATTGATTATCGAATATAGATTCTTGGCCTGTTCAAGGTTCAATTCTTGAGTTTTGATGTGTAAGCAGATAATTTTGTATATAAAAGAAGAATCGAAATAAATTAAATTATTCAGTCATTAACAATCAAGCCTTTTATTTTATACTCAGTGTGAGGCTGCACTGAGAAGTCAATTAGTGAAAGTCAATAAATAGATAAAAGAATCTATTTTTTCATTGGTGACCCCGACGTTCGAGAATCTTTTGGTGATCCCGTTTACGCCATGGAATCTTTCGAGCAGCTAGTAACTCTTCAATCCGGAATCGGAAAACGCATCGAGAAGCAGTTTCAGAACTTCAAAAAAGACTCCCCCAGCAGAAAAAAGGGAGACGATGGCATCCAGAGAATGCAAAATAGGCTCTCAACGCTGGAAGAAGATTGGGCTCAATTCCAGCAAAACAACAGCCAACTGACTCCATTACAAGAGAAATTCTCGCAACATCCGTATTTCAGCCAGGGATTTGAAGAAGTAGTAAAAACAGTGTACGAGGAATTTAAAAAGGCAATTCAAGCAGCCATCATAGCTGCAACAGCAGAACTTGCAGCAGCAAAGGTCAGAGATCCAAGCCCAAAGGCCGGCACCAGCGGCCAGGAAAATGAAAGTGAGCCTGAGGAATCAGCAGATGACAAGAGAGAAGTGGCCGACATAGAACAAGCTAGACGGTTACGACGCCAACATGCGCTTATGACGGCTCTAGAACGGCTTTTGGCATCCACAGAACAAGACCTGAATATCCCGCGTTCTCAAGCATACTACACACAACGGAGAACAACAATTGAAAAATATTGGACGGATATCAGCAAGTTACATCAAGATATCATGTCTGAAGTGGATCAAGCTGATTACAATCTGAATGTGTTCCTAGAACTGGAGGACCACTACCTTGATATAATTACGCATATCCAAGAACTCTCTGCTCCACAGGAAACGGCTCTTCCATCCAGGCCATCAATATCAAACTCGGTAAAGCTTCCCAAGATTACACTACCTACGTTTGACGGGAATTACCTCAGATGGGAACAGTTCCGAGATCTCTTCAAGGAACTGATCCATATTCAGCCAATGGGAGCGGTATAGAAGTTAATGTACTTGAAGGCAAATCTAGTGGGAGAAGCCAGCAAAATTGTACAACACCTCCCAGTAACGGAACATAATTATTCCATTGCATGGACAACACTTAATGAGCGCTACGAGAATAAACGACTGCTAATAACAGCCTACTTGGACAAATTAATGAACCAGCCATCCCTGCAAAATGAGTCCGCGACCGCCATAAAGGCCCTACACGATAACACGAAGGAGGTGCTGCTGAAATTAAACAACACAGGTCTTAACACAGACAGTTGGAGCCCTCTCGTACACCATATCCTGGTCAAGAAACTTGATCGAGCCACTCATCATCTTTACGAGCAGTCACTCGCCAATCCGAAGGAAGTCCCAGACATATTTGGACTGCTCAAATTCTTGGAAACACGCTTTCAATCACTGGAAGCACTCGGAAGTGGACGAATCAACAACCACTACATGAAAGAGCGCCCCCAAGGTCACAAGGCCTCTTTAATGTTAGCGAAAAATCCTATCAAAAGGCCATGCGACATGTGCAAGGGAGATCACCCGTTGTACTATTGTCAAAAGTTTTTAACGCTAAAACCACAGGAGCGATCAAAGTACGTCAGACAGTGGAAAAGATGTGAAAATTGCCTCAGGACTGGACACTCAGTATCCAAATGCAAAGGAAGGCGCTGTTCGAAATGTGCAGAGAGACACAATACCATACTGCACGATGATTCAAGGTCCACTCAGAAACCTTCACCTCAGCAAGAGATCGTTGCCCCTCCAGCAAACTTAGCAGCCGCAACCCAACAAGAAGCGCAGTATAAACGTTCAACGTCATACGTATTCCTAGCAACAGCCATAGTACAAGTAATGGATCATCATGGCAACTGGGTGGAGGGCAGAGCCGTCCTCGATTCTGGGTCCCAACTCAGTTTCGCCACAGAACGCTTCACTCGGAAACTAGGTTTCATGTCCCGCAAGGAGAAGTACGACATCACTGGGATAGGTGAAATTCCACTAACTAGTCACGGCAGAGCTCATCTTAAAATAAAATCACGGACATGTGGATACACAACCAGTTTGGAAGTCTTCATTCTCACGCAAATAACATCTGATCAGCCGAGTAGTTACATCCCGACCACAGATTGGCCCATTCCAAAAAACATTCAATTGGCCGACCCGAATTTTAACATATCTCGCGGTATTGACTTGCTCATTGGGGCTGAATTAGTCTACTCTCTACAGTCAATCGGACAAATAAAATTAAAGGACTCGGATACTGTTTTACAAAACACAGTCCTCGGGTGGATTGTGACAGGGAAGGCAGATACACAAGATACAACTTCAGCCTTTTGCGGAATAAGTCATCACGAGCATGAAGGATTGGAAACAGCTTTAGAAAAATTCTGGGAAATGGAGGAAATTGACAAACCAGAGCGTTGCATCACACCAGCCGAGCAATATTGTGAAGACCTCTTTAGAGCCACTACGAAGAGGGAATCATCAGGACGATACATAGTTCGGCTTCCATTAAGACAAGACCCGTCCGCCCTAGGGGAATCTTGGAGTATTGCCTTTCAACGATTCCTGGCACTAGAAAAAAGACTAGCAAAATGTCCGGAATTGAAACAACAATATAAGGAATTCATACATGAATATCACCAACTTCAGCACATGGAACAAATCAAACATGAAGACCTCAGCCAGCAGCATTATTTCCTACCACATCATTGCGTCATTCGTCCGGAGAGCAGTACAACGAAGTTACGGGTCGTATTCGACGGCTCCGCAAAATCCACAACGAACTTGTCCCTCAATGACATTCAACATAAGGGTCTTAGAACTCAAGATGAGCTGTTTACCATCCTAGTTCGCTTCAGGACGCATAAGTACGTTTTTACAAGCGATATAACCAAAATGTATCGACAGATATGGATTAATCCAAGTGATCAAAATCTGCAGCTCATTTTGTGGCGAGATCACCCCGAAGAGGAGTTAAAAATATTCCGATTACGAACAGTAACCTACGGTACCACTGCCGCACCTTATTTAGCAACTAGGTGCCTGCAACAATTAGCAGAGGATGAAGTAGAACGATATCCTTTGGGCGCAGCAATTACCAGGAAAGATTTTTACATGGATGACGTTATGACAGGGTGCGATTCCCTGGGTAAGGCGCTCAATATGCAGACCGAACTTATCGACATAATGAAGGCAGGAGGCTTCTCGCTTCGAAAATGGTGTGCAAACCATCCAGACTTACTAGCCAGAATCCCAAAGGAAGATCGCGAAAAAGAAATTGATATCACCGACGTGGCAGAAACATCAGTCAAAACCTTAGGCTTAACTTGGTTCCCCAAAGCAGACCAGTTTCTCATAAAAACGAAATGGGAAGGAGTGAAGCGCATCACTAAGCGAAGTGTACTAGCAGATGTAGCCCATCTTTTCGATCCTCTTGGTTTAGTCAACCCAGTAATAGTGACCGCAAAAATCTTCATGCAGGAGCTATGGGCATTAAAACTAGACCGGGATGCCAGTATACCCGCAGAACTTCACACTAGATGGACATATTTTCGGCAGAGCCTATCAAGGCTAAACGACATCAAGGTTCCCAGGAGAATACTAGCAGACCGGCCAGTAAACATACAGCTGCACGCATTTTCCGATGCTTCGGAAAAGGCGTATGGAGCAGCCTTATATTTACGATCAGAAAATGCAGCCGGGCAGATCACAGTACGCTTAATTTGTGCAAAGTCACGAGTAGCTCCGCGAAAAATCATCACGCTACCACGACTGGAGCTATGTGCAGCAAAACTGATGGCACAATTGGTGGACCGAGTTAAATCAGACTTAAGTTTAAAGATCCATAATATAACATACTGGACAGATTCGCAGATCGTTTTATCGTGGGTACAAGCCGAATCCTCAACATTTAAAACATTTGTCGCTAACCGAGTAGCCACGATTCACAAATTATCCAACGTTCATCAGTGGAAATATGTGCAGACCAAACTAAATCCAGCCGATCTCGTGTCCAGAGGAACCACGCCAGACGGTTTACTAACCACAGAACTCTGGTTCAATGGGCCACCATTTCTCTATCAACCCACAGAACTCTTCCCGGCAGAAGCAGTTTCCATAATCAGGTTACTTCCTGAAGAAAGGAACAAGAAAACAACACTAATAGCGCATCGTGAAGAATCCATACTTCAAAACATTGACCACCGAAACTCATTCAGGCACTTACAAAGAGTAACAGCGTATGTAGCAAGGTTCTGCCAAAGACTAAAGGAAAAACAAACACAGAAAAACTTCTCCAAGACGCTATCAGTAAAAGAATTACGCCGAGCTCTCCACATTATCATAAAGATAATGCAAAAAGGAAGTTTTGAACGGGAACTCCAGGAACTAAGACGCAGTAAACAAGTTCCGGCAGACAGCCCACTGAGTACTCTTAGCCCGTTTATCGATGATAAAGGGATCATAAGAGTAGGGGGAAGACTACAAAGAGCGAACTTGTCCTACAACAGCCGACACCCAATGGTCTTACCACACAATCATCCTTATACTAAACTATTATTAACACAACTTCATATCGAGCATCTTCATGTCGGCCCGCAAGCCCTGCTAGCTATCGCCAGACAACAATTTTGGCCATTAAGAGGAAGACAATTAGTTCAAACAATCGTTCATCAATGTATTCGATGTTTTAGAGCTCAACCCAAAGGTATGGGGCAAATAATGGGAAATCTCCCAGCCGAAAGGATACAACCATCAAGACCATTTCTGCATACAGGAATTGATTACTTTGGCCCAATTAACATTCACTACAAGATCCGAGGGAAAACACCAACCAAGGCATATGTAGGAGTATTCATCTGTTTCGCCACTAAGGCTACACATTTTGAAGTAGTTTCGGACCTAACAACGCCAGCCTTTATCGGAGCCTTGAAGCGGTTTATTGGAAGACGGGGAAATCCTGCTAAGATATACAGCGACAATGCCACAAATTTCATGGGCGCAAGGAACGAGCTAAATTTCCTTACAGATCTTCTTTCGGACACAAAACATCAACAGGAAGTCTCTGAATATTGTGCCCAGCGAGGGATCGAGTGGCGTCCAATACCGGCTCGGTCACCACACATGGGAGGACTGTGGGAAGCAGCGGTAAAAGGGGCGAAACATCACCTCAAACGTCTCCTTGCTGGCGCATCTTTGACATTCGAGGAGCTGTGTACCGTAATGACACAGGTGGAAGCAATCCTCAATTCACGACCGCTTACGCCTATGTCTAATGACCCAAATGACTTCCAGGCCCTAACACCAGGACATTTTTTAATAGGAGAGCCGCTGACTACGATAGCAGATCCTCAAGCCGAAACATTAAAAACAAATTTAGCCAAAAGATGGAATATGGTTCGAGTTCTGCAACATGAATTTTGGCGACGTTGGTCAACTGAATATCTGCAGGAACTACAAACCAGATATAAATGGAAGCGGGAATATCAAAACATCAAACCAGGAACATTAGTCTTACTAAAGGACGAAAACTTACCCCCATTAAACTGGAAAATGGGACGTGTCGCAGAAGTGCACCTGGGAAAGGACAACAAGGCACGAGTTCTAAGTATTAAAACTGCCACTGGAGAGACTCAAAGAGCGATTCATCGCATTTGCCCACTTCCATCGGAGGAAGAACCAGAATCAACAACGCAAATTGTCCCGAGTATCGACACCTTAACTAGGCCAAAGAGGAAACTGCCTCCTCATCCATTAAGAGGTAGATTCCTACCAATAAACTCTAACTGGCACAAAGCTGCAACGGATTCACCCGACACCAACACAACTATAATAGCCGAAGATCCACAGCCACGACCAAAACAAGCCAAGAGGTCGACAGTCGCTAATGCCATAACCACAGTACTCCTAACTTTACTGGTTCTGCCTGCTCTCGGGCAAACTCAGACAGCACCATTTGAAATTTTCCCGTTCGACCCTGAAGTCGGCGCATACTTTGAGCACGTTGGGAATGCCGACATAGTTGTAAGTAACTGGAATCTCATCGTGTACTTCGATACCACAAACTTTTGGCATGAAGCGGAAGAATTAACAAGCTTAGTAGAACGATTAAGAAATCTCTGTCAGCTTGCAGCAGGATACGAGCGCCTATGTAACGCCATTACAAACGACTTAAATCATGAACTCCTCACCATCCAGCAGCAGAACCGCCTCTTGCGGAGATCACATTCACGCCAACGGCGGTCCCCTTTTGACTTTATTGGAACTGTTGCCAACCGTCTCTTTGGTGTATTAGATCAAGAATACGCCGAAAATATGAACACAATCATCAGAGATACCAAGACCAACGAGGCACACTTATTAGAATTACTGAAAAATCAAACGTCATTAATCGAGTCCACTCAAAATATCATCAAGAAAGATGAAGAATACATCGATCAACAATACTCTACAATCAATAAACATCTCATAAAAATCCACCAAGAAATCAAAGAAACAAACAAGCAAGTGGAAGAACAACATGTCTTGCAGCTATTCAACTTGGTTACTACGCATACCACCTTGGTAATGAATAGCTTCAGGAAAATGCAAACGGCACTAGTAGAAGCTATAATCGACGGCCATCATGGAAAAATAAGTCCCCTGTTAATAACACCGGTTCAACTGAAAGAAGAGTTCCAAATTATTCGAGAGCACCTTCCACCCAAAACCCGGCTACCACTTAGTAGAAAGGAGATGCAGCTACAACAATTATATCAACTAATGACAGCCGACGTAGTAGCAACCAACAACAGTATCATCTTCAAATTAAGGTTACCATTAATACGAGACGATATTTTCAACCTCTTCAATATCATTCCACTGCCCATGGAACACGCTAATTCCACCATAATAATAGAGCCACCTAATCGGTTCCTAATAAGTGACCTGCACCAAGACAGCTTCTACCCTATGTCCGCCAGAGAATTTCAGCAATGTCACCGAGATGTCAGTAGGTACCTCTGCAGATTAAGACGGCCAACTTATACGGCAGCTGCATACAGGGAGCGATGCGAGATTGCGCTCGCACTACACAAGAACTTCCTTCCTCAAGACTGCATCATGACACGAACTCATTACACCAACCAATGGATACCGCTTCAGCAGCAAAACCATTGGATTTACTCCCTCAAAGAAGAAGTCACCATAAATATAGTGTGTAATGCTGTCTCGTACGAGCAATTATTAAGAGGAAATGGGATTCTACTTCTGAAGGCCCAGTGCATCGTCAAGCAAGGATCCACCGTTCTTTATTCACGATCCGTGGTCAACACCAGCATCGAGACCTCGTTCACTCCTGCAATTAATTTCACAACCCTGGCAGTAAAATTGTCGACTCTACGTCCTGATGAAGTACCCAAGTTAGCCAGCAGAAATAACAGTGAGCTGTTCGCCAGCTGGTCAAAACAAATCGAGGAACTTAAGGCGAAAACCATTATCCCGCACAGCTTGTCTAAACACGACGCCCACCAATATGCAGTAGGATACTCTAGTCTAATTCTCCTTTGCATTGGAGCACTAATTTGGATATATCTAAGACACAGATCATCCTCGTTTCCGAAGCCAGCACCACGAAACCCACCTAGACCGAAAAGCGATCCTGCTTTTGAACTACAAGAGTTCAAGGCCGGGGAAAATGTCTAAAACAACAACAAATTTCCCGATGTCGGGAAATGCAGCAAATTTCTGGCACGCGCGTGACCCTCATCGGTGGACATCCGCTCGTGTGAAATTTGCCAATAATTAATTACGATCCAATTATTGGTACCATCAGCAATTTTGGTACCATCAGCAATTATTACTACCTGCTTGCACATTGATTATCGAATATAGATTCTTGGCCTGTTCAAGGTTCAATTCTTGAGTTTTGATGTGTAAGCAGATAATTTTGTATATAAAAGAAGAATCGAAATAAATTAAATTATTCAGTCATTAACAATCAAGCCTTTTATTTTATACTCAGTGTGAGGCTGCACTGAGAAGTCAATTAGTGAAAGTCAATAAATAGATAAAAGAATCTATTTTTTCAGATAGCACTAACTAAATAACGAAAATCTGGATCTCGTATCAAGGATCATGATTTACGAGTTTTTCTTGGACATTTTATAAATCTAGTGTAAGTCCTACTGGACGAATTACAATATATAAGTGATCTAATTACATAGGTCCAATCAAAATAGACATTAAACCTCGGCAAAATTCACATAAAGCTGAAAATTGGTGCATACGCTCAAAAACTAAGACCACTTTAGTCAGCGTTAATTTCCCATTTAACCCTGCTGCCGTCACAGCTCCTGAGAAAACTCTTGCACAATGGCAAAAACAATTAGTTTAGACTTATTCGCTTCTTCTAAGCCATTAACAACTGGGACTTGTGTTTCCGCAGTAATAACCCCAACGATGTCGATCTGCATTCCTAAAGTTGTACGGATAAGAATGGGTTTATTCATTTCTAATGCCTACAGAGTGCATTGAACTTCTCCGAACGAGTCACTTCATCGTGAGTACATACATATATTAAGCTCCAGCGATTACACCAACACCTCAGGTGAAGTCCCGTTACAAAAATTTTCGTTTTGATTTTTGAGCATTCGTAGACTTTATGGTAATTTTTATTATATGCCGAGGCATTTGGCTAGACTTTCGCCGTTAGCCATGCCACCAGGACTATATAACCTGTAATGCATTTTCCCCTTCTACTAGATCTGTGAAGCTTCTGGCAGACAACAGCAATAAAAAGTAGAGTGTAGAGCATCGGAAGTATAACAAGCTACGAAATCCACCTTCAGGAAAGCAGAATCATCCATTTGATATTTACAGTCTGTCAAGTAAGAGCGTGGTCGGGTTAATTTATAAAGAACTTTATTCCGTGAAACTTTCATATTTATAAATACATTGTACACATTACAAACGATGATGGAATTCGGTTAATATGTCACAATTCGGTCATATGTCCAGTCACCATCGGCGTCGATAATTGCCTGACATCTCCGAGGCATGCTTTCTACTAATTCGACGACGTATTGTAGTGGCAACGATCTCCAGATCTGACGAATTTCGAAAGATAGCTGCTTCAAAGTGTGTGTGCGTCTTCCACGAAGTTTCTGCTTAATATATGCCCACACATTTTAAATAGGGTTTGCATCGGGCGACTGCGACGGCCAATCCATACAAAGGAACACAGCCTCGTAGCGCGACGCGTATTTAGCACTCATGGCGCTTAACGTGATTCTCTTTCAAAAGATCAACGACAACTGAATCTTTGTTGACAATGCATCAAGGATAAAGCTTCCCTTTATCGGCTCGCAAAGGAATTAGAGCGAAATCTTTCATAACCTATCGGTAATGCCGACCACGCTCTTACTTGACTGACTGTATTAATACTTTCAATAGATCTGGTCCTCGGTAAGTTCCATTAAAATAATTTCACAACGCTGCCAAGAGCGCTTGTAACTTTAAAAAAAATAGAATTTACGTCTTGATTTACACAAGAAATTACGCAAAAGTTATTTTCCTTTCGATTTTTCACAAACTCCCCCCTCCACCTTTATTAAGTTTTAGACACGAAAAGTATAAGAACAGACCAGGTAACAAACAATACGGCTTCAGACAAGAAAGATTGGCTGGCGCTCTTCTACTGTACACAGCACCATAATTAAAGTTTGTCAACTTATAAGGATTAAAACGTCATGGTACCAGGACGGGTTTTTTATACAAACCTACCTTTAATTACTTGTGTTTTAAGGGAATGTTGATATTACTCACTTCACTGCTTGACGAGTTTGGTCTGGTTGCCCTAGATATCTCTTAAGTTCGCGATGGAGTATGGCTGTTAACGAAACTCCAAGCTATTGGTTATACTTGGTGCTACAGAACTCGGATTGAGAGCTTTCTCAAGTAAAAGATCTAGGCCCCATCCCATCTCTGTCGGGGTTTCGGGTGGGTCGATTCTTTCACCGGTACTAGTTCTACTCTTTATGAATGATGTACTTTCAGTGCCCTTCGAACCCCTTTAAGAGCTTTGCTGATGATGATACTTTGCGTTGCTCCTCACGCTGTCGACAATATTAGTCAGTCGGTTTTATCTTGACTCACGTTCAAGTCTATCTACGGGAACATCGAACTCATTCTTGACTGCAGCAGCAAAAACTGTGTCGAATCTGTGTCTAATAAAATCTGCGAAGCCCTTTCTTTTATATCAGCACGCTGATAGCTATTACTTTTAACGAGGATCTGCCGAAACCTCTTCTTTTAATGCTTACTTATCATATTTCGCGCAATCATCCAAAAATTCCAAGTCCAACCCAACATTTTATTAGATTTTCAAAACAGTGCGACTTTCCTCAGTTGTTAACAAATCGTATTCATATGGATTCACTTCCAACGTGAAAAACAAAAGCAACTCTTAATTAATGCAGGGTTGAACTGCCTCGAATTCAGTCGCAATTCTCACTTAAGCATTTCGGATTGCCCAAAGAATAATCATATCCGCCACTTAATGCTAATCCGTTCCCTTTCAGCCCAGCTCTCGAGCAGCTAAAAAATTTTGAAACTCCTTAATGTAGGCTAACTACACCACCACCACCACAAGCCTCGTGCTTAAGGAACTCAATCACCCGGAATAGATCGCGGCTGTGCTGACGTTAAATTCGTTCCGGAGTTTAAGCGTTGTGCAACAAAAACGAAAAGCCGCAAGCGCACGACATCGCAAGGCCAATCAGAATTTCTTGAACCCAGAACTGCCGAATAATTGCGGAGTCAATTAGTAGCAATGGCGGCAGCAGCACTAGGGAGTGGCGAACGCGAATTTTCCGCGGCACTTATTTCTCGAACTCGGTTCAATGCTGTTCTAAACGATCGCGAGCCCACGCTTAACGTTGGGTTACCCACCGAAAGAATTCGCTAGTGGCTTAACGTGAGTCGAATGCGCAGACCCAACCCTTGCGGCACTCCACGGCTCCTGATGGATACTTAAGAACGATTTGGATCCGCAGAACCTTGACTCTTGGATCTTTGGTCCCCAGATAGCAGCAACGACAGCAGCGTTTAGCACGTGAACCGTTACGCCCGCAGGGCCTTACGTATCGTAGCCTTCGCTCTGATTTATGCTGCTTGGGAGCCAGACTGGAGCTGTTTCAGCAGAAATTCCCACAAACTCTGTTTTGACCAGGAGAACAAGCGGCGCAGCACCGCGTATTGTCAGCAGCACTAACCAAACAAAGAGGCCCCTTCGCGGCGTAATAGTCGCCCGCATTGTCTGCATTTTCTCGTGCGCCATTTATCCGCCGAAGTACATAATCCGTACCTTGAAACCTCCGCGGCGCAGACGAACGGCATGAAGCTGTCGCTACCGCTTATCGACTTGAAAGCCGAAAATGGCCGGATCGTGAAGTGGAAGACCCCTCATTATGGGCCGCGAAACAATAACTCCCATGTTTTGGTTAATTGAAGACAGTCGACCGCCCTCGATTCGCAATTGATACGTTCGGAGTGTTATAGACGGCGGTGAATTTCGGTTATTTTCGTGGATGCGATGTGATGCAAGACGCCTGGGAAAGATATATATCCGATCCGCGATAGCGCGGTGGACGAGTCGACCTTGAAGATGCTCTGAACCGAAGATTATGGATATCTCAATTTGGACGGGGTGTTGGGCAATCTGTTTGGGAAGTTCGATTGAATTTGAATCTGGAGCATTGTGAGGCGATTTTTAATTGGCGGCGTTGGGAAAAAATAAATGAACCGATGAATGGCGTGATTGTTGCTGGTTAATGAAGGTTTAAGATGATAAGAAGTTGTTGGCAAGGCTTGAGTAAGCGAAAAGGATTAACAAACTTTCTGCGATTTGTATTGAATAACAATTGGGAACAAGGTTGAAAGGCAGCTCGAAAAGGGTGTGTGTACCCGAAGCAATTTCAGCCGCTCTAAATCAAAATGGTGCAAACTATTTTCTAGATCTAATTAAAAACAAGCTTTGAATATATTTGTGGAGCTTCATTTGTAAGTAAATTAAAATATGCAACGCTAAGGTACGTTTGGACCAATCTGATTTAAATTTTGTATGACCAGTTTAAACGATACGAATAAAAATCAAAAGGAAGCGTCATTGAACGAACTCACTAAAGAATTTTCGAAACTTTCGATCTTCAAATGTGTACGTTCTTGTCTGGACTTCGAAGTTCTCAAATTACAGTTGAGGGGGTGCATCGAACTCTGCTAGGCGTGTTCCGGAATGTGATTTACTGGTACACTAATCAGTATGCGGCGATGGTGGAAAACCTCAATACGGTCTTGAGATATTGATCCAATACGTCAATGGATCTTTAGGATAGAGAGTCGCAATACAACTTTCCTTAATCTGAGCCCATCTCAAAGCGTCAATGGTGTACGGCAATGGTGGAATGGAAGACTTGGGATATTGATTCAAAGCGTCAATAGATCCTGAAAAAATCCCAGTGCAGCGTTCTTTTGGTTAAGATCAATTGAGAACCTCAATACGGCGTTTTTCTTTCAAAGCTCAGTACACTTTGAAGATCGAATGCGGTCTGAGGTTTTGTGCCGAAATAGCAATTAAAACGTCAATTTGTATGGAAAAATCATTTCAAATTATTAATTTGATTTTCGAAGGTTTGCGTCTTGGCAAATGAGATTGACAGTTTCAGTATCAAATCTTGCAACAATGTTTCTTCGTCCCTTTTTACTGAAAAGCTGTTAACTGTCAATGGCCCCTGTGCTGAAAGTCGAGTCGCCAAGATACGACAAGTCGTTTGACTTTTCATTCGAATTACGATTTTCAGTACAGGCGCCTAAACTCAACTTAGGATTTCCACTCTAAGCCTCTGTGCTGATAGTCGTCAATCGACTGAGAAGGCACTTTTTTTTAACTTAAACGAATTGTCACGAAACACGGCTCGGCTTTTAGCACAGGGGTCAATGAATGTGTGAATTGGTATATTGGCACACTTTAGAATTTCGAAATGTCCGGGGAAATGCGAAAAATTCGAAATTGTATGTTTGCAAAGAGCCTGAAATTGTTCCCATTTGGGGGGGGGGCTTAGATTCGGAGCAATATGACTTTCTGATTCGTGCTTTTGAGAATCACCTGTTGACCCTATTTAATAGCTGGGCTTTACAGTGTCAAATCGCCTGTATCGCACCCTAAACGAGGCAGGGTACGTTCCCACCTTTTCCAGACCAGTAAGGAAAATGTTGGCTTTATAAAATTGTTTAGGTAGAAAATACGGGCAATTAAGTTGGAACCAATAAAGGGGCCGGTAGCATACTCAGTAGACCGATTTTCATTGCGTAAGTCAAGCAGCATTAGACATGGTTGGTGCTTAGTTGGGGGACTGCTTGGTAAAACAACACTGGCGTTTGGAATGGATGTTGTATGAGTTTCGTTTTTTTTTGTGATGAGCTAGGAGGAGGATTTTAATGGGTGGACTTGTTTCCTCTTCCGTGTTGACAGACATATATTTATTTTTGTGGAATGTTTGCTGACTTTGTTTAAATGTTTTTAATTTTAGGCAACGAGCGTCGTCACTTGTGTAATTTTCGAGAAATGTCTGTGAGTTTTGAAGAGAAAGCATGCAAGGCGAGATAATTTATTAATTCTGAAGGAGTAGTCTTTTTGAAAGATCGTTGATAACCAAAACTAACAAATAAAACGAAATAAGGAAGCCGCCCCCCCCCACGAAGTGGGAGTATGGAGCGGACAACCCCCATAGTACTCATTTTCTTCAGGAGGACTCAGCTTATTATTAATTGGCAGTCTGAGGGCTAACCAGTTAACTGTAAGATATTTTTGAACCGGGATATTTCCATATATTGAGGCCTCAGGACAATTTACCAGCGTGTAAGGAACAAATGTACTGCCTCGTGCAGGTCCGGCTCAACTGTCGATGACACTGACAAAAATCTAAACGAAGAGGGATATTCAATAAAGTAAATGATCAGGTCGAGAATCATGTCGAAATTGTGGCAAAAAAAAATCTAGTTTTCGTACCGAACAGACAAACATTTTTTTTCGCAAAAACTTCACCAAATGTTTGACGAATGTCAGCACAGACCCAAAATGTTACCAGCGCCGCATCTTCTTAGAGCCAATTTTAGGGGAGCAGACATTGGAAGTGGCCACGATCTGATAGTAGCAACTATTCGCCTCAAGCTGTGGAATACAATACAGAAAAGGACACTATATTGGCATAAGGTTAGTCTAAAGAAACCGACAACACTGGATCTCGGACACAACCTAGTAAAAAGGAAGACCCTAAAAATAAGGTGAACTATACAAGCTGCTCGGGAAAATGTCAACAACTTCAACGGGAATTCTTCCAGAAAAGAAGAGAGTGTAATAATAAGTGTTCATGATAAGTTGAACCCGAGTCCAACTACATGTAGACGCGAGTCGAGATGAATTAGAGTCGACTGTACTCGACTCAACTGAAGGGTTGAGTTTTAATTATGCATATAGACGCGAGTTCAGTAGTTGAGTTGTTGAATTTAGTTTACAGCAGAATCTCTATGTTTTGTTTGTGATTTGTTACGCTAGTAACCGCAACTCAACTATTCAACTCATCATGTATACGTAGTATAAATAGAAGTGTCCGGCGTGATAAGAGAGATGTAGTAGAACGAACGCTCAGAACAAAGCAAGCAGGATTCAGAAAAAGCCGCTCCTGCATACTGAATTACGATCCCCACTTTACCTTGCTTTCATAGATTAGGAGAAAGCGTTCGACTCGGTTAATAGGAGCTTTATATGGCAGGCACTACGGCGACGTAGTAGAAATTAAACCCTATCGAACGAAAATCTGGGTCATTGTTAGGAGTTTAGATCAAAGGAGGGCATATTTATCATCAATTTTGGATCCAGCATAGAGATACAAGAAAGAGAAACGGAGTGCCGTCTGCGTTTGTATATCGAATGATTACTATCTTCTTCTTCTTTACGCTCCTTTAATCCCTCATAGGACATAGGGCGGAAACAGTTGCCCTCCAGCGGACTCTGTTTTGCGCGGCAGCTCTCAGCTCCGACCAGGATCTCCAAGTTTTTGCGGCTTCTGCTAGTAGGGTTCTCCTCCACGTTGTTCTAGGTCTTCCGACTCGACGGGATCCTTGCGGATTCCAGTCAAGGGTCTGTTGGGCTAGATTTTTGTTTTCGCGTCGCAAGGTGTGGCCAACCCAATTCCACTTCCTGCCTGATTTGATCGTCTATCCTTCCTTGGCCGGCACGGCGCCATAGTTCTTCGTTTGAAATTCTATGGCGTTCTATGGATTACTATGGCGTTCTGCATTTATTATGATAAGCTTCGCCATCAGGATTTTTTTTCAGGAATCCTCCACTCTCTCAGAAGTCCGTTCTGATGGTGTGCAAGTCAGGTAAATGGTGGTGCACCAGGACCCCTACGACGAGCCAGCCCTATTCTGGACACTCATCGCCTTATTGGGCAATCAACCCAAGGTTATCATTACTCATGCAGAGTTCTCCATAATGGAAAATTATCCGACAGCTTCGAAATGAGCTTAGGAGCACCACAAGGATGTCTATTTTCACCGTTACTCTTTTTTATAATAATAAAAGGCATCTCTGCCTGCGCTCACGATAGTAGACAGGGGCATAAAATGGGGGGTTTGCTGGACCGATTTCGTACAAAACAAAGTCCGTTGAAGGGCAACTGTTTCTAGCCTACATATATCATATGATGCATTAAAGAGCATGAGAAGAAAAAAATATGAACAAGTTTCTAGATGTAATAAATACATTCAGATTGTGCAAAATCGGCGAAATCAAAACAAGCAGTGAAAATATTTAAAATTGGCAAATCATATTACCCACTTCCGCAATTGAGCTTTGATTAATAACCGCCATGACAAGACAGTAAAACTTTATTATTTCTTCCACGATTAATTGATTTCATACAAATTTAATAATAATAAAGCAGTTTCCTGCTCAGTGATATACCTCCGACTATATACAATTTCTTGGACATCGTAGAGCAGGGTATTATCGTTGCATTACATACTTGCATCTCAGCAACTAATCGCATCGCAACAATAAAATATCCTGCTATAGTGAAAGGTGCATTAAAACAGGTGCACAAATTGCAGCCAAACATACACTTTCACTATAAAATCTTAATTCAGAGCTATAAAATCCGCCGCTTTAGCGAAATATAAAATTTAATGTTAACGTTTTTTCAAATTGCAAATCAATTTGAATTTTGAAATTTTCATCACCAATTGAAATTTTCTTCACAGATTTGGGGAAATTGGAGTCTTCTTTCAACTTTCTAAGCAATCAAGACGCAAATTTCAATCGTCACAAGACGCGACGACGACGGCGTGACAAATTTTGTCAGCGAATTTCCTGGCTTTGTGTAAAAATGACTTAATTCACCTTGAAATCGTCACGAGGTAAAAATGTAGGCGCCAAAAATTTTGGGGTGTATACAAAGAAAATGAGAAAAGTGCAAAAAAATTATTACCGAACGCAGGTAGCCAGCAGCGAACAGGTGCTTGATAGACGAGCGGCTGAGGGAAGCAGCAGCGGAGAGCAGAGATCTTGAAAGTAAAAGCGATATTCATCTCGCAACAGCAACAACAAGAGAAAAGAGAAATGAAAACAATATTTAGATGCGTGCGCAGCTCTTTAATGGTTTTACCTGTAGATGGCGCCGCGCACAGTGAAGGCACATCATCGCGCAGTCTTGACCTATCGCAATCAATTATCGCAGATGGTGATTTCCATAAGATGGGATCAAGAGGAACGATTGGAAACTGAAGCACTCCAAGCGCTGCATACAATGGAAGGAGCTTTTGGGGGGTCTCTTGCTCTGCGAACGCCTTCCACTGGAAGTAGGAAGCACAACCTGGAGTAGCGCGCCGTCGCCGCAGAAGAAATGGTAGCAAGACGGCGTTCGGTGAATGATGAAGAACTGTATTCAGCGCAAACTCATGAAAAACTTATCACACTGCGCACAGCTGAGCGGTTGGTTAGCGGTGACCAGCGTAAAAATCGTGAGTAGCGCTTAAGCGGTTAGCGCGGTCTGCTGAACAGCAGAGTCCATACGACCTAGACGTCACTCCGTGTGACTTTCGTTATTCCAGAAAAGTTCCAGTTTCTTCTGAGACACCACCGAACGGGGCCTATTGACAGAACGACACTCGCATCACGCCGGATTATACTTGTTGCGATTTTTATTAACGTTCCGCGCGCGGCATAAGCGACCACACAGTGCAGCAAAAAAAGATCACGGATTTCAAGACAAGGCGACTTTTAAGGATACTTAAAACAGAATTTATGCAGTGCCACATGGATGTCAGCTTGGACCCATGCTGTTTAGTTCGGTTTAGTTGGATTAAAATCGATAAAATTTTGTGGTCTGAAGTTATTTGTGGTCAATAATTAGTTCACAGTTCGTTTTTTAAGTGCAGCACAGTTACTATATTTATTTTTAGTTAAAAACCACAGTGTTTAGTTACAGTTCGAATAGTGTTATAGAATAGAGTGAACAAAATAACCCAATTAACATCATGGTCTTCGCGGTTTTGGTGGTGTACCTGTGCTTATTTTGCGGTAAGTAGTTGTTGGGGTTTTTTTTTTGTTGTTGTTGATTAAAGATGAAGTAATGAATACTGCGGTGTATCCATGGATAAATTATGCGATTTCAGGTTATAAAATATTTTTGAGATATGTGGAACACGCTGAGTGCGAGAAAAGAGGACATTGAAGCAAGAAAAGAAGGTGTTATATAAAATAAAAAAGCAGACGAGTCGATTTTTATTAATTTGGGGAATTTTTTTTGCAAGTGAATAAGGTCAAGTAAATTATAAGTGCCTTATTCAGTTTATATAATTTATTACTCTATGGATATTGAAGTGTTGTCACGAAATATATACAATAGTTCCTTCCTAAATCCCTGTAAAGGGTAGTGTTGGATAGGATACGATTATAAAATGAGTTTGTTTCAGTTTTTTCTTTTGAGCCAGTACTATGTCATACTTCAAATGAGGGTCCGCAATTAATATCATATGTGATTCCTACTCACTAAAAGCTCATCATCATAGGTGGATTGTATTTTACAGATTAACCGTCAGTTGTTTTCTGAAATTTATTTATGACATTCGGCAGAGAAGTCTCCCCCTAAAACACGATATTTCATTCGTTTGCCATCCCTTTAGTGTTGACCCTCCTTCCGCGGTTACTTTCAGTTATCATGATTTCTACAGTATTGACCGAGAACGTTTCATTGACTATTGACCGAGAACGAAAGATGCCTTTGTCTGTCTTGGGCTAATATCTTTACTACGACTGACGTCGATGACAGCATCGCTGCATTTGACAGTATGTTCCTTGATCTGGTTGATGAGTGTGCACCTCTGTGAAGTAAAGCATTATCAGCAAGTTTTAAGACTTAGTTTACTGCGGAAGTTCTGATTGTTGAAAGAGAGTTTCTTTTCCACTGGGCACAAAAAGTCAACAGTGATACTGCTAGAAGATGTTATAAGCGTATTAGGAGCATAGTTCTAGCTAAAATTAAGGAAGCAAACAGGAATTTTTACGCTCGTAAGTTTGATCCTTTCCTGTCATTGAAAATAGTATGGAATAATTTGCGCCATTTGGGTATTCATTCTAAAAACGAAGTCCCCGGCCCTTAACTCTAAACCAACATTTCTTATCTCGCCTTTCGGCGGACCCGACCAATACCCCTTTCACTCCCTCATCAGATGGCTTCAGCTTTCGTTGTATGGAGTCCCTCGAAGTGCTCACTACTCTAAATTCTGTTAAATCTAAAGTGACTGGTAGTGATCTCGCCTAGGTTTCTAAATATGCCCATTCCTTGTCTATTGCCCGTCCTAACTCAATTTTCAACTCCTGCCTCACAGTATCTTAGTTGCTCTTGGAAGCTTGCTTTTTCTTCTGATTGTGGGCCCAACAGTGTCGTTCCATTTCTGGGTAAGGTACTTGAAAAGCTGATAGCAACTAAAATCCTGAACATAACCGTTTCTCGTCTCCACGGCCTTTGCTCCTCTCTACGAGTTGCTAAACCACTCCAAAAAGAATGATAAACACGACCGGTGCCATGGGATGTCCATATTCATGGACTCTCTCATACGGGCGCCAAGGCAACCCTGGCTCTACTGAAACAGAAATTTATATGGCCAAACATGAGAAGAGATGCATTACAGTAGACACGATCTTGCATTCTTTGCCAGCAATCTAAGGTGCAGCGGATCAGGATTTGAGTCGGTATTTTTTAAGGCACTAACTACACTTATAGGAGCGAAACATATCCATACGACACCCTATCAACAAGCAGGCAGGCTGGTACCGCTCTTAAAGGCAGCACTCATGTATCACAGCACTATTTGGATGGATATTCTCTCTACAGTGGCTGGGGACTGAGGACTAGCTACAAAGAAAACGTACAAGCTTCGGCAGCTGAACTCCTTGATGGAACACCACTTGGAATTCCCGAAGAATCTTCAACGAAGAGTCTACATCACTTCCACAGACCTTCTACACTGGACCCCACCGAATGATTAAGAGATTGGACAACTATGTTTTCGTCGTTGATATCAAAGGTAAAGACACAACTATCTCTACCAAAAGTCTCAAACCCGCCTTCATCAACAAGGAAGAGAATCTTTCGAGCCAACAAGCAATATTGACACGGCCGTTCCAAAACTTTTGGACTCAGCTATTCTGGCTCTGGTAACAAATCCAAAAATATTACCTTTTTCTCCTTGTGTCACAGTTAGTTGTGGCAACACTGTCACATTTCATGTGAAACGTGAGTGCAGCGACTCTAAGGAGGATTATGAAGCAAGATCTTATCTCTTCCCATACAACGTGCAACTTACTCAGATTGTTGCCAATGGGCAAGTCACGTCACTTGCAATATGGAAATGCCGTCGCAGAAAGGATCGATGCCGAGCCTGACTCTCAGAAACCTGGATCGTCACACAATTCGGGGAGAACTGCCATGCTTGTATGACATTCGTCTATCCTGCGAGTCTCCACTAGTAGGTCACCATTTCTCTGATCACTGGTTGTGAATGAACTTTTGACTAAAATACATAAAATTTGCAGCTATGCAGATGAACTTGCCATCATTGTCTTGGCTTGACCATTACAGAGATCATCAGAACAGACAACGACAAATTCAGAGATACCACGGAAGTCCCATCAATCAAAACCCAAATTGCATGTTGCCTTTTTTCAAACGTTATAAATGGTAACTAGGTCCTATTTGTACTCATGGTACATCAGTTCAGTACTCAGACTCAGTCATATATCTGAGAGTAATGACAGACAAGAGATTGAGCTGCAAAGCTCAACACTGGACTACGCCATAAGTAAGACACCAGGGCTACATGGGCATGTAAAAAGCCTTTTGGAAAGACATGGGGTCTTACATCGCATATGATGTTCTGGATGTACAATACGACCGTTAAACCAGTTTTGGTTTATGCCACCATAGTCTGGTGGTCCAGGACTAAACAGGTCCTTAAGTGAAGCAGACTGCTTGCCTCTGCATTACTGGAGATATTTGCAGCTGTCCCATAGTTAGATGGTAACAATTATTGGAGGAACTTATCTTACCTGATGGACCAAGAAATCTCCACTGGTTTACCAGCGGGTTAAAAATGGAATATGGTACAGGGGCCGGCGTTGTACGCTACAACTCCAAAGCATTGATTGCAAGAGGTAGGCTGGTCTTTGTTTTCCAGACTCCAATTCATGGCATTGAGAAGTGGCTACGCTTAACCTTGCGAAAGGTTTGAAAGGTGCCCACACTAAAATCTTTTCAGACAGGCAAGCTACAATCAGGGCTTCTCAAAGTGGAAGTTTTCTTTCAAAACAGTTGCAGAATGTATTGAGGTAGAGTTGAGCCAGACCAGTACATTTATCCCTTACACGACGGTAATTTGTACTGAGGCCTAAATTTTTTTTAAATGTCCCAGGTTTTTTTTACCTACCTAAAGAACTAAAAGAGACTCTGCCTTAGAAGGCGTTATCACCTTAAACTTAAACTTTAGGCTGTTGGTAGGATATCTGACTGCCCATGTAAGGCTTTGGTATCACCTCCACGACCTAGCACTGTCGCAGGAGGCAAAATACCAACCCTGCATGGAAAGCAACGAGACTTCCATCTGACTTAAAAAAAATGAACGTTTATCACGGAGCACCTGAGTCTAGCTAGAGTCCAGTATTCTTCAACTAAAGACCTTCTTTCATTCGTCCGGAGGGCTGACGGTCTTTTCTGTTAGTGGAGCATGCTAACTAATTTCTGTAATTAAAAAAATGCCAAAATATCGATTGCACCTTCCCAAAAAATCCGAGAAAAAAATTAAAATTTAATAAAGTAATGCGACTAAAGAAAGGTGGAATTATTTCAGTCAGGTGTCTTACATTATGCCGAATTCTGTACAAAACCCAATCAAAAATGCCAAAGGTGTGTACATGTTTCCATTCCTAATTAACAAAACAATTTTGCTTGCGGTGGCAGAGTCCCGAGGACACATAATCACCAAAACAGTGATTTTTTTGTTGCATCTAACTTTGTATGAAATTCTGTCCTCGTCCAGCTATTCCCAGAATGAAATTTGTCTGTTCCTTTGTCAGTCAGTTTAAGTGATCACAGCCGGTCACCTTTGTACACTTCAGAACGGACCTGCCCCTCTTGACAGTGAATCCGTGGATATGACATGAATTCAGCATCCACAGTATCCCCAGATTCCCAACATCCGAGCAAGCCCCACCTAAAACCGTTGCCAGATTCCCTTCTTTCAGAGCGAATTATATCCGTCCTGGATGCTGGGTGGATGGTACAGGACACAACAACGGGGCCAAGCTCCGTGTCCGTGTGTTATGCAAGGATTCTCGTCCACTTATTGCCAATTCGTGATGATGAATGTCCACCATGGATATTCATGAAGGCCAATTACGTGTACCGAAGTATATCCCTCTGTCCACCGTTTATAATGTTGTGTTGTCCTCCTGCAGCGGGATGTAGCGCTCCTCCGTTAAGTTGCACGTATTCCGGATTTTTGTATGCTAATCACTGTGTACAATTCATTCCGGGCATTATGGCCCAATGTCCTGGATCTGTTAATAACTAGCCATGCGACACTAACTTTCCTTCGGGCTAATTTCCCCGAAAACTAGTCTCTGCCCCCCAGCAGGGGGCATTGGGTGTGTGTACTTTGTCATTAGAGTGAAAGCGTCGATGCGCCCACATTTCTCGGGCTCCGCAGAGTATTTATTTACTCGACAAATTCGTAAATAAATCACACACGCCGCCGATAAATATTTTATGGGAGGATTAAAAATTATAAAAGCGGCCCCGATTCGCCCGCGGACTGCCGCCGAAACGAGGCCTCGAGACGCCAGAGTTGAGATAAAGATTGAAATGAATTCAATAATTTCTTAAAGGTGTCAAAAGGTGCTGGACTGAGCCTCGGTGAAGTGCGGGCGTGTGTTGTCGCCAGTCCCATTATAACGCAAAAACCGAAACAATAAATATACATAACTACAAAAACAACACAAAAAACAAAAAAACTTATAACACATAAAAACTTAAAAACAAATTAATAAACCACAAAATAATACCATAAATCAAAAACAAACAATAACATAAAAAAAATAATTATAAAACATAAACAAAAAACCAAGCAAAGGCCACCAACAACAACAACAATAACCGAAGGACCGACGGACAACACGTAAGTTTCTTCCACCCGCTTCCCGCGCTTCCTGCCGGTCGCTCCGGCGCTGCAGCCTTAATCGGTCAGCTGATGGGAGTCGTCTTGTTTTAGCAGGCATAACACTGCAACAAGGCTACTCCCGTTAGCTCCGATGGATGCATCGCCGGTGCGGCCGGCTACAAATGAGGTCATGGACCTCACGCTAAACAGTCCCCAAAGTGACAATGATTTTATAATCAATTTTTGTAACATTCGGGGACTGAATGCGAACTTCCTGGCCGTTACGTGCGAGTTACTCCTCCATACCCCTGCTATTTTCGCACTGAGTGAAACCCAAGTGTTACCAGATCTTGATTTAGATCGATTTCAGGTGACAGGGTATAATTTAGTGCACAACTTTTCCGCCCATAGGGGACTAGCCATTTATATTAGGAATGACGTGGCCTTTCAGAAGGTGTACAGTAGTACATCCTCGGATTTTAATCATCTTTGGATTAAAATAATTATCCATAGCCACGTCATATTTTTCTGTTTTTTATATAGGAGTCCTAATATTAGTAATGAGGCCACCACCTCAGCTTTCGATGCTATTTCTGAACAGATTTCCGGATTTTTATTTTCCCACCCGGAAAGCGAAATCATTGTTGCGGGTGATTTCAACGTTCACAATGTACATTGGCTAAATTACTCAAATGGCACCAGTGTTCCTGGCAAAGACGCCGAGCTCTTTGCGAGCCTCAACAACTTGCACCAAATTGTCAAATGTCCGACGAGAGTCCCTGATATTCCAGGTCAAGGAGCCCATCTCCTTGACCTGTTTCTTACTTCCCACCCGACGCGGTACTCCATCAAAGTTAGCTCACCCCTTGGCAACTCGGACCATAAACTAATTAGCGCTTATTTCCCATATCCATCCTCGACCACAACCACCACAGCTCCTAAAAGAACTGTGTGGCACTATGGGAAAGCCAACTGGTTGGGTCTTATTCGCTTCTTCCAGGCCACTGACTGGGATTTGTGTTTCCGTAGTGCCAATGCGAACTATGCGGCCCTCTGTGTCACCAAAATTATTCGAGCGGGTATGCGCTTGTTCATCCCTCACTCTACCAAATCTGTGAAGCCTAGGCCAAACAAATGGTTCAATGGGGAATGTATGAACGCAATCAAAGCTAAAGAAGCCGCCTATAGAGCATACAGACGTTCGCCTAATGAGCCACTTCGTCGTGAGTACGTCAAACTTAGAAATTCCTGTAACTCCATCATCAGGAAAGTCAAATCATCATTTGATGATAGATTGAGAAGTAAGATTCTTAACTCCACTACAGGCAGCAAAAACTTCTGGTCCTTGGTAACTGCCATCAAGAAGAATTTTACTTCCTCCTCAACACCTCCTTTTATTCATAACAAGGAAGTGATAACAGAAAGCAAACCCAAGGCCGACCTATTAGCTTTTCTGTTCGCCGCAAATTCTTCTTTACCCGATGCTGCTATGTCACCCCCCACTCTCGAGAATACCACCCACTCAATGGACGGAGTTCACTTCAGGACTCGCGAGGTGTTTAGGTGTCTCAAGGAACTCGACGCCAACAAATCCACTGGTCCCGACAAAATCCCCCCTATGGTACTTAAAAAATGTGCCTCACCTTTGGCTAAACCTCTGCGCAAACTTTTTGCCCTGTCTTACTTCTCCGGAGTGTATCCCGACTCTTGGAAACTAGCTCATGTTCAGCCAATCCCAAAAAAAGGTGAAGCCAGCGACCCCTTAAACTACCGCCCAATAGCAATTACTTCTGTTCTCTCCAAAATCATGGAGACAATAATCAATAAAAGGCTGATGAAATATCTAGAATCCAACCAAATTATACACGACAGGCAATACGGCTTCAGATCTAAACGGTCTACTGGCGATCTGTTTGTGTGTTTAACCGAGCGTATCAACCAAAGCATTCACAGCTTTGGTGAGTCTAGCCTAGTTGCTCTAGATATATCAAAGGCTTTTGACAGAGTATGGCACCCAGCTCTGTTGAATAAACTCCAAGCTATTGGTATACACTTAGTTCTAAGGAACTGGATTAAGAGCTTTCTTTCATGCCGTTCAATCAAGGTAGTATTGGATGGCGTCGAATCCAACCCCCACGCCATTTCGGCCGGAGTTCCCCAGGGGTCAATTCTTTCACCCGCACTTTTTCTAATCTTCATTAATGATCTGCTCTCAATCCCCTCCAACCCACTTCACTGCTTCGCTGATGACGGTACTCTGAATTTCTCTTACTCCTTCGACAATATAAGACAAGCACGTGCCAGACCTTGTCTTTACCACCGTCACCTGATGTCGGCTTCGATCAACCGGGATATCGAATCGATTCTTCATTGGGGCGAAATGAACCGCGTCGAATTCAATGCCACAAAAACGAAGCACTGCCTGATCTCCAACAAAAATTGTACCGACCTTCCTCCTGTCTCGGTGGATGGAGAGAATCTAACGGCTGACTCAACTCTCAACATCCTAGGGGTAACTTTAACGGAGCATCTGCGATGGAACGATCACATATTCCAAATCGCCAAACAAGCCTCCCAATGCCTTGGATTTCTCAAGAGATGCAAGTTCCTCCTCCAGCCAGCCGCATTGGCTACAATATACAAATCCTACATTCGGCCGCGCCTCGAATACAACTCACATATCTGGGCAGGCGCCCCAAAAACCACCTTGGCTTGTCTCGACAAGGTGCAAAATCGTGCCCTCAAACTCATTGGTGATGGCCCCTTTCGCGCCTCCATAGGCACCTTGAGCCACCGTAAGAATGTAGCAGCCCTCTCCATACTTTATCGCTATTACCATGGCGACTGTTCCACCGAAATTCAGGACCTCCTGCCTGCACGGCAATACTTTTCCCGCAACACAAGACTAGCCCGCTCGGCTCACCCCCATACCCTACAGCCCCCTCGTTCACGCACAATACGGTTCAGAAGTTCGTTTATGAATAGAACAACTCGATTGTGGAATGATCTCCCGCAGTCGGTATTTCCGAACTCGTACAACATCTTAGAGTTCAAACGTGAGGTTCATCGTCATTTTCTTCTACACCCTCCAGACCCCCTCTAACCTTTCCTATTCTCCTCTATTCTTCAAACCAAGCTACTACTAGACATTGCACCATGAACTGAACGACATGACGGACTGGTAGTACAAAGGGTTACACCTAAGCTTGGTTTTTTCATATAAAAAAAAAAAAAAAAAAAAAAAAAAGAGCTTCTTCGGACCACGTAGGAAAAATTATCGCTTTGTTACCGCTGCGGATTATCGCCGTTTTGTATTGTTAAATATTCATGCAAATCTTCATCGCGATGATTTAAGGCCCGACTGTCGCCGCTTATCTAAGTAAAGAAATGCGAGATTTCGACTTTCGATTCAAGGGTTTTTTGCTGGAGCCTTTGTCGTGTTTGTTTTGTTTTAAATCCCAACACTTGCGTAAAGTCCCTCCAGAGCATTGTAAACTCTTAGGCAATCCAAGATAACGCACAGGTGAAAGGATCCGAATCTTTTGTTAAACAATTACATATTTCGGGGTTTTTTGAATAAATATTAAATTATTAAAAAATATGACGATAAGACTCTGCTTCGCATAGCAAGTAGCCACATTCGCCCAAACTCAATCAATCAATCACCGATCCTCCTATTGTGTCATAATTCAACGTTCTTAGGTTTCGGAATAAATTACCCGAGTTCAAAATGCAACAAAAAACAAAATCGATTTGTTTGATTATTTAATTTCTCATTAATCTTTGTTATGATTACACAAAATCGTTGTTGCACAAAATTATTTTTTTTTTTATTTTCATATGTGAGCCTGTTGCAAAGTGAAGATGGATTGTGGTGCAAACTGCAGATCTTGCGTGTGTTCATTCAAACAAGGCGTGAACTGAGGTGGTTGGATATAAAACAAATAGAAAAATTATTTCTCAGTTGAAAATGTAATTTCGAAATTGTGAATATTTTATGGTGTTCATAAAAAAAAAAACATAACATATGAATGAAATATTTTATTTGGATTTAACACGGACATAAAATTAATGAAATGTAAAAAGTAGAGGTTTGTTGAAAAATACATATATGCCTTCTACTGCACAAATTAAATACGTATTCTGATGATGTTGTCCAAAATAATGAGCGTAGATACAGTTAAAAACGATAGTAAAAATATTTACTACCTAAGAATAAAATAATTCCCAGAGTAAAAATAAAGATTTACAACGGGCGAACACCGGCCATGTCCGGAACATAGTCCTCGGCCATGTGCGGCCATCAGAAGAATGTTTGTCGGACTGAACGGTCTTAGGAAAACGTCATGAAATATTGTGCTTATATCTTTGAATTCGAATATTTCAAAAAAATTATCAGCACACTGCAATTAAAGGTTTTATTTTTTTCGATTGGTTGGTTGAATGAACTGCTTAAAATAGCAAAATTTCCCACTAAAATATAAATTAACACCAACAACCAAACCGATGATTGGCGAGCCTGTTGCGCTTGTGCATCGATAGCTTTTAAGTAGGATGATCGAAAGGCCGATTGTTCACAACAAAAAAAACCGTCGTATGCCCGTGTGTACAGCTATTTAAATCTTTTGGTCAACTTTGGCCGTCGTAGGCCCGTATGTGCTCCCGGTAAAAATGGTTTAAAACTCTACGGCCATCATATGCTTATTAAAAGTTGTAAGACCATCTTCTATTTTTACTCGGGTCACAAAGAAACATTGGAAATTGTCAAATGCTAAAAAAACAAGGTATATTGGGATTTTTCTCAATCTTGAATCTACTAGTATATATCTTCTAAATGGAGTCACAGAAATTTGAACGTTTCATAAATACCGTGTTGGTGAAGGGTATACAAAAACCCTGTGAACACCTACACATTAATGCAACAAATGGACTGAAAGGGTGTAAAAAGAATATGTTCCTGTGTCCCTTGAGATTCGTGAGTTGGGTTAGTGTGAAGGGAAATACAGATAGCCATAGAAGAAGATCTACGAACCCTAAGTATAAGAAATTGGAGGCTTCAAGACAGGAACTGACAGTTCTGCAGGAGGATGTCGCAGGAAGCCAAGGCAAATAAGAGGTCGTCCATTAATTACGTGAGGCATTTGGTTGACCCCCCCCCCCCCAACTTAAATCTCAAAAAATCTTACGTGGGGGAAAGGAGGGGTCTCGGCAAATAACCTGTAATTTTTTTACACAAGAAAGTTAAAAAAAAATGTATGTGAAGAAAACCAAGCTTAGTAGTCACCCTTTGTACTACCAATTTGCCTCATGGTGCATTGTCTAGTAGGAAGCTTGGTTTGAAGCATAAAGGAGAATAGAAAAGGTTAGATAGAGGAGGTCTGGGGGCTCAAGAAAATGTCGATGAACCTTACGTTTGAGCTAGAAAATGTTCGAATTCACAAATACTGACTGGGGAAGATTATTCCATAGTTGATTTGTTGTATTCATAAACGAACTTTTAGATAGTATTGTGTTCGAGGGGTTTGGGCTATAGGGTATGGGGGTGGACCGACCAGGTTAGTCTTGGGTTGACGGAAAAATATTTCCGTGCAGACAAGAGGTTCTGAATTTCAGTGGAACAGTCGCTCTGGCAATAGCAATTATGTAAGTATAGGCGGACCGAATGCTAGATTTGCAGATTGTAGCTGGGGCGGCTGGCCGGAGAATGACCTTGCATATTTTAAGAAATCCAAGGCATTGAGAAGCTTGTTGGGCGATTTGGAATATGCGATTATTCCATCGCAGATCCTCCGTTTGGCGTCTATAAAACGATAGGTTTTGCTGTCAGTTTGCCTCAGTTACTGCTATGACTGACGGAAAACCTACCGTCTAATGTGATGATTGATGTAATTATCTGAATATTTTGATTTCCATCAACCACGACTGCTGCAATTGATTGAAGCTTGCATGAACGTGTAATGGTCGCCTCAAAATTACGCCAAGGATGTTAAAAGTGGGTAGTCAGCCGTTAACAACCGCGAGCACCCGTAAACGCAAGTGCGGATGGTTTTTCACGTCTAGTTCGCTCCTTGTTTTCCATTCTGAGTGGATATGGTGTAAATTCTCGCCGTGAATTCACGGCGTGAGTGTGGAGCCGCTTTTACATTCTCTTCTCCCACGGAGAGAGTAGATATATCGGTGTTTTCGAGAAAACTGGGTTAAATTAAGTAAAGCATGTGTTTCCACTAAGATATGACTAAATCCTACACAAGAACATTTATCGCAGTTATGCGAACGTCACAAGTAGCAAAGTATCCCCTGGATTATGTAGCTGTTAGCGACTAACCTACAGCAGCCGAGCCGGGTGAGTGCGACCCGCGGTAATGTAATGCCTCTCACTCAAAAAAATAGAATGAGCAAAATTTGTCCCACTTCACAAAAATGTTTATCATGACTGTTCTAGACAATGGTATTTATACAAATTGGCTACCAGGGTAATCAATAAACAAGGACCCTTATAATATACAGTATAAACTTTTACAATTTTAGATAGCTGAGAGTATTCTGCGTCCCTTATTCATAATTATTGGTCTTTAAGGTTACAAAAATACAGGGTGATATGCAAAACTTTAAAAATAACTTCAAAGAGCTCTAGCGGCTAAACCATTATGATTCCTCGAACATCTACAATATCTAAAAATACAAGCGCAAAGTTCATCATCATTTCATTCAACACCCAGTTAACTCACAAACTCAACTCAATCCCTCACTTATTTATGCTTTACTCTGCTTAGAGCTAAACTTACTGTCACAAAATAAGCCATGACAAATCGTAACCAGATAAAATATTCTTTAGGGTTTATCGATATCGGTGCGTTATGGGATTGAGTCCTGAGTTAAGTGATAGTGTGAATACGCTGAAACTATTTTATCGGACCAAAGCGTCAATTAATTATTACTACGAACGAATTTTTAGAAACTATTAGAAAGAGTAACCAGTGATCTTCATGTAACAAAATTCACTTTTCACTACGGCAACGACAATGTCCTTCATAGATCGAAGCCAAAGAGAAAAAAAACAGTTGAAATGATCATTTCCCATCGCAACTTATGAACACAATACTTAAAAATTTGCAACACTCAACGATCATATCAATCAACTTTGATCAACCAATGATCGCTTGAACTTGTTTTTGAAACTTCCGAGAAAGCCTAAGCCGCTAATTCCTAACTTTTTACAAAATAACACGCTTTGCTTGCACGCCGGCAACATTGAAAACTATTTTGAATGAGGAAAACTTTCGTTCTTTTTTCCAAAGTGAAAATTGAACTTGACGTTTTCTAAACAACTTTGAACAAGTTTTCACTCACCGAATTGAGATCAGTTTTCCTGCCACATCGACGGCCAACTGGTTTCGTTTTGCTTTATTCGCCAGTTACGATATAATGGCAGGTAACTCTCAGTTTCACGAAGACAGGATAAACCTGATGAGGTTTATCATTTTTATTACAGCGGAAAGCTGGCCGAGGAGCGACATTGTTGGTCAGAATGAAATGGAAACTGCAACAGAGAAGGAATGAATTGCAGTGCGGATTTATGGTTAATCTTTTAATATGGGGTTTGGATTGATGTGAACTAAATTAATTATTTCTATGGTCCATTAATCTCTTTTCTCTTTCGGTATTGGCATTTACTTGTTTTATCATTTTTTTAATAGCTGCACCGATTAAAGAAAAGAGATAGAGATCAGTTTCAATTCGTCATAAAAGAACTGTTAACAATTTTCTTTACATTCGATTTCTCGTGGATTGCAATTTACTGGAACAAACATATTTACCTATTTTATCCACATGTCGGTCCAGTAGGATTATCTTTACCACATACTGGGGCAATGTATTATGGTGATCCTAGCTTAGAGAGTGGGAGCCTTTCCGCCATCTAGACCGATTTACGAAACAGGCAGAAACCTACCCAATTCGGGATATTAATGCTTCAACAGTGACAAAACTTTTCACTGAATACATCCTATGATTCGGGGCATCCTTACAAATCATTACTGATCAGACAACGCAGTTCTAATCCAACTGTATAATGGTCATAATCCGATCGAGCACTGTAGGTGAGGATTTGTTCGACTTCCATTCCATATGGTTTATCAGCTCTGGCCTCCATGTGTAAAAAGGGCACCATGGGTCATCACAGTCCGATCAGCAATGGACCTTTCAGCAAGATGGTGGATGCCTGAATTGCCAACTCTGGACAGATGAACACCTTGTTTAGCTAGCACATCCACCTTTTCATTGCCTTTAAAGATCCGGTAACCCGGGAGTCAGGCAAGGTTAACTTAATTGAGAATCACTATGTATATATGATGAGTTTAATAGGTGAGTTGAGGTTGAGTTTAATTCTCGACTCGCAATCAAAACACAGAGATGCTGCTGTCAACTAAATTCAACTACAGGACTCGCGTCTATATCCATAATTTCAACTCCACCCAGGTAGCAGAGCTGAGTCGAGTTTAGTCGACCCTAAGTCAGCTCGACTCGTGTCTGCACATGGTTGGACTCGGGTTCAAATATGTCCACCTGACAGATCGCTGGCAGTCCCAAACCAACTTAAGATTAGTTTTAAGGGACCTTATCGCCCTGATTGTCACTTGTCTACCAAGGAGGACAACGATCCGTTTGCTTTGGTAGGCCATTCTTCACTTTTCATGAGTGAGTGCCAGTATAGCGTACACCTTTGCTCAATATGGTGTTTCACGCTACAAATCTGGCTCTGTTTTGGACCATGACCAGCCCTCACATAATCACATAACAATCGTTTTCAGCCGCACAGCCGTGTTTATGGCCGGTTTCTCTAGTTCAAAGTGGAGTAGTACCAAATTAAGGAGAGTCCCCAGTGCTATCCTAAAGGAGATGATAATTGTGTCTGTGATAGAAAGGCAAGCCATTCTATGAATTTTGCGTAAATTTAGTTATGAAACGTTTAAGCGTCTAATGTTGGTCGTTGCTGCCCTGCCGCCCCTTGGCTAAAAAACCGGTTTGTGTAATTTACCCTCTTGCGATGGTACGAAATATCAGGAAAAGAAGCGAAAGAGAGTTCAGGTTTCAGGCAAGTAGAGTTGTGTTTTAAAGTTTAGCTTCCGGTCGATCATCACTCTCAGGTACCTTAGAGCGGGCTGTGAGTAGATGATCTGTTCTTCGATTCATTCAGTTTTGTGCTCAGCAATCTCCCAGATCAATTCGTTTGCGCCTAAGCCGAACCCATCGAGGCGTCGTTCTACGAGCACTACGACCAGGTCATTCACGAATCGGATCGTAATCGCTTCCTTAGGGAGGGCTAGCCTCAACATATCGTTATACATTGAGATCCACGGGAAAGAGCCTAGGATATAATCCTGCACAAAGTCGTATGTTGCGCCGTAGCCCTTTGGGCCATCTTCCGCATCACAATGAACCGACCTATCCCGGAGGTACTAAGTTATCAATGCGCAGCAGTGATATTTCTCTATTGGCGGCTCTTGCCATGCCCACTACCACTTAGTTAGAGCTATAGTATCAAGGATGTATTGACGAAGTATTCCTCATTATACAGGAAGGCATCCAATCCTGATGTAGGGCTCGATGGTGTGGTAGTCATCCCTACAAAATGCCAAGAGAGACGACTTGGCTTACTTACAGCAAAGGACGAACTAAAGGCCTGCTAAACAGACCGCAAAGAGATATTGCCAGAATTACTGCAATCATCGTGGGATATTGGTCCCTAGAGCACTACGCAAGTTGGTTATCCCACACAACTTTTGTTTCTGTGCTGCGAGAAGACGAAAGACAGAGTTCTGTTTGATTATCTGGCCATTGTCTAACTCAGAAAGCACCACTAGGCAGCTACGTTCTGGAAGACTTAAAAGAAATCTATAGACTGGAGATCATTTCACTTATCAGTCTTCCAAATTCCTACAGGATGGCTTTAGACATTCGTCACAGTCAACCAAGAAACAATGAGCCTAGATAGACGAGCTGTGGCAATAAAACGGTGCGCCGAGCGCTAATGTGACCTACGGACCTAACACTTTAAGAGACTATGTATGTTAAATCAATTTCAGCTAATTCGTCCTATATCCATTTCACAATGGATCAAAGTTCACTTCTAAAATACGAAAATGATCAAGCGTGCAAATTGTTATGTTTAACCTACCACGCTTACACAGAGACCACGTCCAAGCAATGTTAACGTCATAAAAAATAATGAGTTTAACTTTTATCTCTAAGTAGAAACATTTAACAATTTTGCTGTTGATTTTCATGTACATAATAGTTTAGATAACGAAAAATATTTTACGAGCCTATAGTTACCTGCATTCTCGACTAAGCAGCGGTAAGGAGCGTAGTTTGCCGGAATTGCATAACTTCCATTGAAATATAAATTACGACCAACTCAGATACCCGCGAGTTAATAGTGCTCAACGCCTACCCAACAGTCAAGAAATTGCATGTCCGCCTCAACCAGCGAATGCACGTGGCGGTAATCGGACGGGCAGCTTTAAGTTGAGCCAGAACGATTTCGGATATAGACTGACTTCGCCAAAAAAGAAGAAAAACAAACGAAAGACATCAAGCCTCATAGAAAGTGCACCTTATATCTGTATCCATTCCCCGTTGCCTTCTTCACCTTCGAATCTGACATTGTTAAAAGTCTTTCGAGAGCAACCAACCGCGCCAGAACAAGTGGGACTTTCAAGGTATCCGGCGTCTATCAATAGATTTTAATGACAGTCTTATGGATACTTCGCCCAATTTATCACACGGCGATGTATCAACCCAGTTGTGGCACTTCCCGCGAGCCCTGGGAGAAAGCGCGTAAACAACGGCGGTCAAGAAGCAACAACCTCCCAAGAATAGCCGCTAGATATGCACCAGCTGACGGCTAATGGCCTGACATTATCATCGGGTTAATATCACCTGAACGAATTTTTCCAAAGATTTATTGCAGTCCATTTGGACATGCACGAAGCTCGTCCAGTTCCTCACAATTCCCCAATTTCGCCGCCGTTTCGCAGTTTTCACTATAATGGACACCTTTCGGCTTCCTCTTTCCGCGGTTTCACATTTATTGTTGGCGGCGCGGGATGCGATGCGGTGGGCTCTGTTGAAGGTCGTCCGTCCGGCCACAAAGATCTGATTTCGTTTTGTCGACCTTTTTGAAAGGCCTAATTGTTTAATCTTTCATTCTTTTGGAGGGAAATTGGACGGATAATTGGAGTCATTTGTTATAGGAATGCGCATCGCGTGTTTGGTGGTCGTATTTGTGCGGGCGATTGCGAAATTGATTTAGAATGAATGGGTTCGAACCCGAAACCTTTCACTGTAGTAGATCTGATGCAGGGTGATTAATGGCAGAACTAAGTTTTTCGAATAATGCTGGAAGATTCCTTATTTTTGCACCTTTTGCTTTGATTATCAAACTCGAACTCGATTGATGTACCATGTACGAAGGAGTATCACTTAAGACCGGCTCGACCGATTTAGCTGATTTTTGTCGTACGATGGCGTACAAATGGACATTGAAGTCACTCGATCGAACGTTGAAAGATTTGCGAAATAATCAGGACCTCTTTGGTGGTAACCAATGTGAACCAATTCGGCAAACGCTGCCAATCATTCAACTATCAACAGCTGCTGATGAAATAAACGCTTTCTCAAAGTCATCGTGGAGATAGATGAAAACTTAATTTAACAGCGAATATGCGAGTCGCATTACAATATGACGAATTGGGAGAAATTCCAGTTGACGATTGCACTAGCCTCTTTTCTTTTCCACTTAATTTTTGTCAATTTGCAATTTGTCGAAAGTAGAATTGATCACAGTTTCAATTCGATCTGGCCCCAAATGCTGGATCGAATCGTTTCGATCCTATTTCAATTCGAATTGGGTAATCATGGATTTTTCTAAGATCCAAGCAGGCTTGAAGCCAGCTTCAATTTCACATTATACGTGATACATGTTTGGTTGAGCGAACGAACTATTTTGGCAGCGACGTAGACGGTTAAAACATAAAAGTTCTAAGTCTCATCGCTGGCCAATTGCATTCATTTAATTCGATCGATTCAATTACGAATCCAGATGAACTGGTCCATTATCCAGTTGAATCTCTGAATTCATTGGAATTGCCATGAATGACGCCGCATAATTTGCAGCTCAAGGTCGATGATAATCATGTTAAGCAATCTGAACCAACCGGCAGTTAGTTGTATGCTCGAGAGTATGTAAAGCATCGGTTTATTCGTTTCCTGGAGAGACAAAAAATATCGTTCATCACCAAAGTGAAACGCAAATATCACCTGATGCTGACTTAGTTCACTATCAGGTGTCAGCCATATCATCCATTACCATAAAATTCATAAAAGTGCCTCACCGTTCGAAGCCACATAATATTCTTCTTCTTCCTATACAGAAGTTCTAACATAAGTAATGAAGCTCCATCTTTTATTTCTTATTTTTTTCAAACCAGTTAACTGGGACCTGTGAGTCCGCAAAGCCGCCCACACATTCTTAGTTTTAACTGCGCAGTTGACCTGTGCAAAAAAAACTGTACAATAAACTGAACTGAAAGTGTGTGGGTTCGTCAGTTCGATGTACGTTTTTTTTGCTGTCTCGTCAGTTTTGTTGATTTGAGTAAATCTTTTTAATAATGGCAAAGAAGAGAACTGAATGATAAACTGTCTGACCTGCGCAGTTTATCGGAGCAAAAGAGGATCCAAAAGTTCAGGTTCTGAGGACTAACTGAAAATAGTTAAAAACTGCACAGTTCACTCAATTTATCGCTCAGATATTACGTCACACTTGATAAACTGCGCAATTAAACTGAAAGTGTGTGAGCCGCTTAACGTTTAATCTGGAATGCATGAAGGCAATAAATCTTAAAGAAGCCGCCTTGCACAAGAGTTCTCCGTTCTGCTGCTGCTATTGCCTCGGTTCTACATAACTGGATCGATAGTTGCCCTTTCAGCCGTTCAATCAAGGTAATACTTTATGGGATCAAATCCAAACCCCATCCTAATTCGGCCGTGGACCACCAGGTGTCAATTCTGTCTTCTACCCTATTTCTAATCTAAATAAATGTTATGAGTCTGTACCGAAATATTTCGGTCCGATTTGGTCCACCTCGATCACTTGGGTCAATCTGGTCTTCGTTCATACGTTTTTTTGGTATTTTTTGGGACTTTGGACAGGTTCAGGCCTACACATAAACGCGGCCGGAGATCTTCTTTTATATTCATCCACAAATTTGGCGAATTTTTGTTTAAGGCCCGGTATTTAAGCATCTGGGCAGTTAGTGTCCTTTTAAAGATACTTCAGTAAAAGTGTTATGCAGTGTAGTCAGACAAACGACGACGCTGGCTGAACACAAAACTGAAGCTGTGTAAACGGAGAAAACGAGGGTCCGAAGAGATCAAGGTATGGGTGCAGATAATCAGTCACATCCTAAGGTACCTTGGAGTGATGATCGACCGTAGGGTAATTTTCAAAGCACTCTTGGAAGGCTTGGCGTGTGAAGCGTTCGCTATTTGTGCAGACTACACCGAGTCGTCTCCTCCTGACAGTGTTAGCTGCAGCGTTGAACAGGAGGGCTTGCAGCAAAAAATGAAGGGTCATACCATACCCACATTGTACGCCAAAATGACCAAAATCGCAAAAGTTCTCTCGTGAATGTGTTTCCTCTAAATATATTTAAAAAAAAAATCATCAAACAGATAAAATGTTTTGTGTAATAAATTTAAGCTCAAATATAAAAAAAAACTAGTGGACTTCTATTTTAAAGCCAAACATTATGATGCAAAAAAAAACAAAGAACTTGCATTTATCCAGTACCACGGTTTTCATTGATTATTCCAAAATTTACCTGCCCATTAGTAGATTTATTGATATTGGGCAAGAAGGTGAAAAAAAGACCGCATCAAATAGTTCTTTAACCGTGTAAAGCCCGATTATAACAAAAGGTGGAGTTAGCACGTGAGGTAAAAACGCGAAAGAAACTACCTTTGTTATAGGCAAAGACTACCAAAACATTGGCGGAATGAATTGATTATTTTTTTACCAGCGTTACTCTCGGACTTCCACTCGGCTGACTTCACATGGACTTGGCAGCACTAGATTTAAGAATTTGCAAGGTAATACAGAAACTAAAACACCATTCTCTTACATTTGTTTTTACGTTACCTGCAGAATTGCATAACCTGATTGTCGCCCTCTCCTGAAGGAACATTCGTCGTTACTAAGAGAACATACAAACATTCACCAAAATCGTAGGTTCCTTGCTCGGACGTGTAAACACGGATTAAGCAAAACCCAAGTTGTTAGTTTCTGCAAGGAGTGTGTGTGTAGGATGAAAACGAAAATCTAATGATATATGCATGTATGTACAATCGAACTTTGTGTCTCCATACTGAAAAGTGGGATAAAAAATGGAAATCGTGCAAACCAGTTTCCCTTTCGCGAGTTTTCTCAAAACAAATCATTTGCATGCTTCACATCCAAATCCGCGACTCGCGGTAATTTATAGCCTCGCAAGGTCGGGCTGCGGACATGCGGAGGACTGTTTCGCAAACCTATCGAAGCCCCATTTAGATTGCGGCCTCTACCTAGGCTCCACCAGCAGCAGCAGGAGCAGCAAAACAGCTGTCTCGAGCCTCATTCTTTGCCCGCTGCAGAATTACCATTATAGTACGAATTGCACAACGTTTGCTTTTTATTAGCATAGGAATTATGAAAATTTATGCAACGCTATACAAAAAAAAAATGTCATCCGCTTCACCTTTTGCAGGTCTACATAGTTCGGGCAGTTAACCAGGAGCCAATGACTCCCGGGAGAAATTAGAAAATTGCAAATCTCTCCGCAGGTAATCAAGTGGACAGTTTTATGCAGATGCAAGTCAATCACTGCAATCGAAGCCGGCGCTACAAGAAATGCTACTTGTGTAATTGGATTTGCCACACATCTCCTGCCCAGTGTCTCCCCACGTCCGCCTAAAGATGAGATGTTTTCGTAGAAAATTTATGCAAAGTACAATGGATACCTGCCGGCTTCAGTTCGAACAACACAGCAGCGGCACGTGGTTTTTATGTGCAGGTAATCACGCAAATTGGACGTTAACTACTCGAAATAAATTTTTATGGCGATTTAATTTTGTGATTGACAGACACTTGGTTGGGAGTTCGAAGTAAGATAAAGTTGTGGATACATTTTTATGATATTGGCGAATGGACTTTCGAATCTGTGTCCAGGTGCCTCAAATGGTGATTGGTTTTTCGTTTTGTAAAATTTGTACGAGTGTTTTTGGTTGCTTATGTTTCCAAATCTAATATATGAATTAAGGGAAAACTTCTACGGAGAAATAGGTTTTAAACAGTTCGGCAAATTCCAGGGTGAATATAAAAGAAGATCTCTTCACCAACAAATGTTGATCAAGGTAACACAAGGTTTGCAGACCAACACTGTTGTCACTGCCATGTATAACCAGCACACCACATGCGGCTTCAAACCACATCTCTTGCTGAAAGTCTGCTTAGAATCTTAAAAAAATATAGTTTAAAAAACTAAAAAACACCCTTTTACTTTAAAATGTACTAAAAAGTAAAAAAATAATTTTGAATGTAAAGTTTTTTTTTCTCCAGCCAGTATATGGAAACAAACCTTTCAAAATGTAAAAAAGCGTGGGACTTTTTAGCTATATTCTTATTTATTAACACCGGAACATTCTGCTAGGGACCAAAGCTTTTTAACTCGAAAGGTAGGTTGTTTCCATATACTGGCTGGAGAAAAAAAAACTTTACATTCAAAATTATTTTTTACTTTTTAGTTAATTTTAAAGTAAAAGCGTATTTTTTTAGTTTTTTAAACTATATATTTATTACCTACTTTTTAGCATATTATAAGTCTTTCGCCTTTTTCTGGTGACCGTTATATCAGAACTAAAATGAACTCGCCCAGCTTACTGTACTGTACTCGACATGCACTTTTATTTGATACCCATACCGAAGGCCTTGTAAAGAAAAAGGTAAACAGCCATTTTGTGTTGGCCGCTATTTTGATAAGTTTAATATTCGATGGTTAAGTGAAGGTGGACTAAGGGTTGGTATTTTAGTCCAGCACCATTACTGTCTTTTCCGTGTTGACGGATAACCCGCAGCTGTTGGACCAAGCGCTAATCTTTGCAAGTGCCAATTTCATAATCTCATTGATTGTGTGGAGAGTTTGTCCAGATATCATCGTGTCGTATTCTTTAGCTCCCTAGTGTCTTTAGGATACCTTCCACGGCCATGACCCAACACAGAGGCGAGAGGACTCTTATCTGGAGCTGTACCGCGGCACGTAGACTTTATGACTCTGTTTTCAGCATGCGAAGGATCCATTGGCAAATTACTGCATGGATCCCGAGTACCGCCAAGAGCCTCCCGGATGGCCTCGGTTATAATATGCATGCAGACATCCTCCTTTTTGAAGTCACGGAGGTATATGTCTAGTATACATTCTAGGGTCTTTAGGACAAAAGATGACAAGCTTGTCGGCCTGTAATCTCCAGCCGTTTCGTGCCCGCGTTTGCTGAACTGCGGTATGAAAATCACTTTGACCCTCGTCCAGGAGCGGGGCAGGAACCTCTAGTGTAAGCAGTACCTGTAGATTGGGACAAGCCATGGGGCAATAATATTATGTTTGGAGCATAATTGGCATTAAGTTGTCCTTGTCTGGAGACTTTTAGGGCGAAAAACTATGCCCTGCGTATCACACCTTTCCCAGAGTGACAGCTTGGAAGGTTTCGTGCCACGTACTGCAGCTTCTCGAGGTTCTCGATTCCTGTTAGGGGCGGTTTCTTGACAACCGGGAAAGAGAGTTTTAGGAGAAGTTTCAGGGCTTCACCTGAGGACTTGGTCCGTGTACCGTCTCCCAGTTTGAGATAGAATGATTGATAGGGTTGCATAGAGAGGAATTTGTAGAGCCTAGCCACCTCTCCTAGACTCTCTATTTTCTATATTTAAGACTCGAGTCTCAGGAAAGGCCCTTTATACTGTTGACAATCTTTTTGTTTCGTATAGAGTGCAATGTCGAACAGCAGCTCTACTCGAGGAGGAAGCAACCACCACAACCTACCCGATATTTCTTAGTCCACCTACTCCCAACCATTACTGTCGCGACTTCGACATCGGGGCATCGAGAAGCAACTCGCTGGAGTGTTATGCCTCCTGCAACGAGTTGAATTTCATCAATCAACCAATGACATGCGCTTTGGTGGAGCGGGGAAGGGATAAGGAAGGCTATGGCAGTAGGAATCAGGAATGTAAAGAGAGAAGACGAAAGAAGTAAAGTTATATAGGTGGGAAAGTGGAAAAAGCGAAGGACCCTGGTGCTGGCCGGGGTTCGAACCCGGGACCTATGGGATGGTAGCCAGACGCCGTAATTCCTAAGCTACCGAGGCCCCACAAACTATGGACGGTACTTGTACAATAACACAAGAACCATAAACGATATCGACTACGCTGAGGTGTCTTTCGAAGCATATTAAGGGAAATATTATCTAAATAGATTTTCATTTATACATAATTCGGTCGAGCCGTTTTTTTTATTGAAACGACGTATATAATGTTTGTACCTGCACGATATCGCGTAATCCAAAAATGATATCAACTTCGACTACTTATCGGTGCCGATCGAAGTATATTAACGAAAAAATGCTCTAAAAAAATTTCATAACATTCGGTTGAACCCTTTTTTTAGCATTTATCAAACTGTGAAGTTGATCATCGTGTGGATCGAAAGGGTCAAACCCAAACTAGTTTTTTTGGTAGTTTCATCTCATTGAATCCGACTGACTTTTAATTTTTTTATACATACTGAAAGCATGTTTAATAGAAACAATGCAGAACACTAGGATATCTTCCATTGTTCCCGTAAAACACTGAATTGTCGAAATCTACTTCCTCAAGCACGCGATTACTTTCTGAAATCCATTCTGCAAAATTTGACCGAAAAATCCCCCAAAAGTCTAAATTCTAAAAAGAACTAAAACAGACTCCCCCGACTTCTACATGTAAGTATGTTTATTAATGTCAGCGGCATTAATTTCGCTCCGGATTCAACTGTCGCGTTATATTTTTAGCCATTCTTGTACGTGTGAGAATTAATGAAGGTCCAACGTGCAATTATCGCTCACATAAAGACCATTGTACCGAGAATTTCCTTCCTGCCACGGCCTCCAAGAAGTGTTGTAACCCAAAACAAGTTTCTTGTCCATTTTTTTTCTCGAGCACACGCAAGTGTACTACTATGGTGAAAAAAAATCAGTGGAGCTCTTAATAAATTCATTAGAGGTCACATCGCTCTCCAATAGCCGCCCAAGGGGTATTTATAATTAGAGCTCTGCTGTTTGTATGTTTAATGGAGCTTATTAGTGAAGTAATTGGCATTGGGTTTCCTCCTTCTTCATCTCTGCGAAAAGCGAAATCTCGTTGGAATCTTATGGGCAAGAACTAGTCACGGACATGACAGCAGAAAAGTGTGCTGCAGATTAGCAGGCAGCAATTTTTTTTGTGCAGTGCAAGAAGTAAAAGTCAATACACAAAAGTCATGCTTACGGAGGAAAATCAGATTCGCAGAGATAAAACAAAAAGTCCAGTCCAACAGGGACAGTAATGGGGAATAATGATGTGGAGGGTGTGTGCGAGAACTCCCATGAATTCACCGATTTCAGTAGGATTTCAGAGGGAGAACACCTGACCCCACCTGGGCACCATTCATTCCGCGATTTTTCTTGCATACGTCCGACTCCATAAAGCCAATCGATCTGGATCAGCTCTTGCCGCGCTCTGCAACGAGGCGCTGATTTAATGCGATGGAATCCCTGATCCAAATAGCTCCCAGCGACGTGCACATGCATCACAGACTCTTCGGGCAGGCACTTGCCAAATGTAGAGAGACAGACCCGCGCGGTGTTGGAACGCATACCCAGCACCATTGGAGCTGGCTGGTGTGGATAGACCGATGCCGCAATTCAGGTTCACACATTACCCGTCCAGTGAAATCACCTGTTGAGTTTCAATAAGCGGTAAAACACGGGGAGACAACAATGCGCCTTGCAGCGCCGAATCTGCGATTATATGCAAATGGAGAATTTTTGTGCGATATAATTTCAGCCGGGCTCTGTGAGGAACGCGACTGTGTAGTTTTGAGCTATGGAACTAGTGGAATCCGATGAAAATTGTTAACGATACTGAATAAATCTATTTCGTCGCTGTAGAGGGGAATGCTGCAGGCGCATTGCATGTTTCAGTGAATTGCAAGTTTTGATATAATTAGGGAATAATTCGATATGCAAAGAAAGTATGCATCTACAAAACCCACATATATATTTTAAGTTGTTTGAATAGTTAACATTGTCACTTCATTGTCGAATGTACGAATTAGACTACCGACAAATAAGAATGGTCTTATGCCAAAATTAAATAGTAGTTAAATATTTTCATACCATGCACCATACAATTCACTAAAACAGTCCCATATAAAAGAATGCTCTAGGTCCTGTACTTTTCAGGTATAATGAGTATTAATGCGGGAACAGGAAAAATGAAAAATGAAAAAAAAAAAAAAAAAAAAAAACTTTGGGGTGCCAAAAATTAAGAAAAAAGTTCTGTTAAAAATGCATTTTTCTGAGAAAAATGATTAAAGAAAAGATTTGGAAGGCTCAGATAAAAAATATCAAAAAAGCACAGATTTGGCAGACCTGAATTTTCTAGTATAAAAATGTTCCAACTACAATTTGGTTATAGTTTGAAACTGTTACTCGTTAGGTCAGTTAGAGCCTCAAAACAACAACAACAACAAAAAGTGACATGCCATGGCATTGGCAACAGTTTTGACCAGGCAGACCAACATATTTGTTTTACTCCGTAAGTACTAAATTTACTCATTAGGACGTCGCCAGCTACGTATTCAAACAATTCGTATTGAAATGTATGGCATCTAACTCACTTGGTCACGGTTGCTAAACGGTCGCCGCCAATATGGAAGAGTAGCCAAGAACAATGGTTCCGTGTATGGAGTCTGGATGGTTTGGCGCACTGGCGACGTTGCCAGTAAAATACATACGAGTTGCATTGCACCTCATTCATTCTGTATCAAACCGCCGCCATTGTGGACGCTCGCCTCAATAGTTGTGTTAGAAAAGGAGTTTCGATACAGAAAGATTTATTGTGGAGATTCAAAATCGAGACTGTAATGAGACACGACAGTAGCCACAGGCTACGGCGACGTCGCCATGGCGTCCGAATGGGCCCTAAGAGTAACTCCAAGCACTTATCGATAGGTCATGGAACGCTCCCAAAAATTTTCCGAAAAACGCACATACCAAAGTTTGGCAGACCAGCACGTTCTTATAGCCACTGAGAGTTCTTATAGCCACTGATGTGTCAAATTCGACAGCTAGACTTCAACGGCCAATTTTCAACGAACATACGATACATTGAAGGAAAGCCAAAAAACATAGCAGATCTATTATCCCATTATCTATTGAGGGAATAAACTACATAGACAACATATTATAAGAAACTTGCAGCCCGTGGAAAATCTACACTGTAGACTCTACAGCGTCATTGTACATACATACACATTCTTATTGCTCCTTTAATCCCTCATGAGACATAGGGCAGAAACAGTTGTCCTCCAGCTGATTCTGTTTTGCGCGACAGCTCTCAGCTCTGGCCAGGATCTCCCAGTTGTTGTGGCCTCTGCTAATAGCATAATTGGTGAAGACAAAATTCGACCTTACGTTTCTGAAACACTTTGACAATTAGTCATAAAACAGTACACTTGCTGGCTCATCGAGAGGTAAAGACAGTGAACAACGAATGTGACTGAATGATTGAAACTGTCCATACAACTCTAAAGACTCTCAAGTGCAGCGAAACAGAAGATCGGTATGCAGTCTTGTCATTAATACTATTAAGCTGGAAACATATACTTGCGGGCGTGCGGTGCATGCAGCCGATCCACAGTGTGCGGTAAGTTTTCACTGGCAGATAGTTGCCTGCTTGCGTTCGGTCTCAACTTTCACATATAATAAAAAAATAAGCGACGAGAGCATGTGTTTGTTGTGTGTACCGCGCTTGTGTATTTCAGGCTATATCGAATAAGGCTATACGGAAAATTTGGAAGTAGACTAATTTTTTCCTTGAATGCATTGCGTTCGCACATATATTACAGATCGTATTTGAATGCAGGTATTTCTATAATAACTATTTTCGCATGCACGCACCGCACGCAAGCATGCATCTGTTTCCAGCTATAGGATTGAGAACAGCAATTAAGCCAAGAAACGGTAAAGTGAGAATATCTCTGAACCCACCTTACGTAGGTCCGTACGAGGTGTATTGGAGATAAATTATCAGTAAGAAAAGAATGTCAGCGTTTCAGTCGATCAGCCACGCAGAAAGGTGAGTTGCCAGACATTAAACTTCTTGGTTGACTTTGCAATCGACTTGTTGGCCATCCTTGGTCCATTTGATTGCAGAATCTTTCGCTAGGAGATTGTCATGCGTGTTTGTAAATGCTCTTTCTTGGGAAATGCTTATGTTGAACTGAATGTTTACACAATAAAGGAGCATACCATAACCGGAGCATACCATGACCGTGCTATGAACGTATCAAGCACGAAAAGAAACATGACACGCACTACTATCCCCACTGCAATGGAACGACAGAGTTCTATGCTCGTATACAAAGAATGCCATGTGTACCACTCGTAATTCTGGAAGTTGGTAGGGGGAAACCGTCACTTTTGCAATTTTAGATAGGTATAGGTGGAAATATTCTGAGTAAAATGTAAATAGCTTATACAGTTACAAAAACACAGGGTGATATGTAAAATTCTAACAAAAAAAAAAAAATCAAACCGCCCTAGCGGCAAAACCATGTTCGCCTTACCAAAACCTATCAATAGCCGGCCACTTTGTTAACTTAGTGTATACACCCTGTATAAGACGATCGTCTTACCGGCACTCACATATGTATCCGAGACATGGGTGGGTGCTTAGCAGAAACCACTCGAACCTCTTAGCGGTGATCGAGAGAAAAGTGCTTCGAAGAATTATTGTTGGCGCTTTATGTGAAGGCTCTACAATGACAAGGTCTTCGAGCGTTATCGCGGCATAAATGTTGTGCAGAAAATAAAGCAGGGCGGTTATTGAGCGATCCTTCCTGAAGCCTACTTTAAGCTCGCCTACGATCATTTCTGCGAATGGTTCTTTTCTATCCTTTAAGATCGACGCAAAAATCATGTAACTTGCCTTTGGTCCCTAAGGCATCGTCCTGAAACTCTCATTCTAAATATTACCTTTACAATCTAATGATCTGATCCGTAGCATGATCACGCCTCATGACTAAGCTAAAAGTCTAATGAATAACCGTTTGCGCTCGAGCACGTTTAACTGTCGTGATAATTACAAAACTAATTGAATATAGATTTCCCTTCCTTGTCAACACTTCTTGAATTAAACTTAACCGGATATAGCATAATCTGAAGGTCATTTTAGTTTACTTAACATTCTACGTTACGTTCACCACTCACTCAGGTAAATTTAGCAACAAGATAATTGTTTTACCTCTTTTCAACGTCTTAAATCATATTTTTTCACATAGTTTTAGTAATTTACTTAAAATGTTAGTCTAGAATTATAATCAACAAAAAATGCTCAACGTGATCTGAAAACATTAACTGCCTCCTAATTCACTCCAACGATTACAATCTAATTCCAGCAACAAGTCCCAGAGCGCGGTAATGTACAATCACTCAATAAATCTCTGTTTAGTATCACAACAAATCACGGCGCCTCCAATTGCCAGCACGCATCTAATTGGTGGATTAAGTAATCCCCGACTCGTAGATCACCGCGCAGAAACAATAAAAACCGTCAAGCAAACGCATCCAGCAGAATTGGACTACCGTAAATTACTTTCCAATGAATGTTTACAATTCCAGGTATGTCATGTATGCAGCTCCACTGCCATGCCAGCCGGTAAGACAGTCCGAGTTGAGTGATTCGAAAAATGCTGCCGCCGTTATCAGATTATATTTATGGGAAAACAACTTTCCTGCCGACATACGTACATACTAGCCATAATGGCCACTCTGTGGAGTTAACTCGTCAGTTACCTTGCCGACGGACGTTACCGGCCACCAAGTTAAGAGCTTGTAATTGCGATCAAACTGCGATGCTATCATTTGGTTGAAGAAATTTAAATGCGCAAGCGCTGGTGGTTATTCTGGTAGAAAGTAATAATCGTAATCGATGGCAGATCACAAAAGAAATTGAAAACTCGCGGGGGGAGGAGACTTGAAGCGTAATTACCGAGTATCATCAGATTGGATAATGACGGAGACTTAATCGTTTTTCTGGGAGTTGATTATCAGAAGTGTAGATGACTTACCTGAAATGAAAAGAGGAAAAATTGTTAGTTTTGATGTGTGTGCGTGAAGTGTAGCTGGTAAATAGAGAATAGGAAGTAAAGTTTTGTTTGGATTGTTACGGTATTACATCTGAAGCGATTAACAAATAATCATTTTAGCGACGTTAATCGCTAAAAACCTACCTGGAGCGATAATAATGATCCTTGATTTCTCTTCAGTATTGAAATTTTGTAACAACACAAATTAGTGTTAATAGTGTATAACTAAAACTCACAGGTTAGACAACATAGACTCTAGCTCAGAACTAAAAACTGAGTTATTTGGAAATACCTCGTTCGTCTGTCGTTTGTCCTCATGACGGTACAGCCTTGAGCGCAGTCAGAAACTCGGGGCACTTCATTGAACAGGCGAACGTCTTCACCAGAAAGGCCTTTGGAGTATTCACCGATTTTGGTGAAAAGGGCCCTAGACTAATGGGGGCCCATCCACTAACAGGCCGTGACCTGAAGGCCAAAACCTGGGTCACCGATTTCCAACACACGCCTGTAGGCCGCCGGAGCAACAATATTTAAAGCTGGGCGCTTTGTAAACTTAGGGAATACACCCTGTGTAAGTAAACACATGAATACGGACACCAAGCTGCAATCTAAGCTGTTGACCAGAAGAACAAAATTTGCAATAATTGGCAAAACTGTCAAACGACCAATTGTAACCTATCCATAAAGAAGTATTGGAAGGATCAACGTTCGGTAGGCGTACTTTCGTTTTGATGGTATTTGTTCGTTTCTATATGCACAACTTGAGCAAGGTGGATGTTGCTGCTACCTGGCCGATGCGGCTGTGAACGTCGGACGTCGATGCCACTTTTATTTCCTCAACCAGTGATCTCAAATATTTGAACATTGGAACATGTTCGATTTGGGTTCCATCGAGTTGAACACTGGCCCTCGATCCCTCCATTGTGAGCACTTTGGTCTTTTCTGCAACCCGTATGACCGGGCGATGCAGGAAATGTCGTGTAAGATGCCCGTTGCTTCGGTATCCATGTCGGCGAAGACGGCGATTTCGTCGGCGGACGTCAAGTCGGCAACGAAGTTGTGGTCGTCGTATCGAACTCCGCGTCGTCCATCGAATGTTTCACGCATAATCGAAGAGAAATGGAGAAGCGACACCTCAAGTTGTTCCAATCGAAAACGGATTTGAAATCGATGAAAACGATGACAGTTGCCGCAACGAATTTTTTCTTCCATTAGCTGACGGAGAGCGAATATTTAATCAGTGCCTCCTCGATGTGGTCTAAATCCCGCTTGTTATTTCCGGCGCGTTTGCTCTCGATGTTTCTATAGCTTCGATTGTATGATTTTCGTAATAATTTGTCGAAGGTCGAAAGGAGAGAGATCACGGAAGTTCCACCCGATTTTTTGATGTCGTTTTGGCGCCTAACAGCCGGATTGTCTGGTATAGCGTCCGGTTCTCGTGTTTCATTCATCTTCGCTGATCGACGAGGTCCATCCGAGGCTGTCCGAGGTCCATGGCTGTGCCCGTTTACGGATAGGTGGACACAACTTCATTGTCCACCCCGCAACGGATTTCGACAATTGTCTTTCTTTTACATCGATATCATCCGGTATTGCGAGCTTGCGAACCTCTTGGATAATGCCATTTGAAACTTTCGCTCGATGGCCGGGTCCCGTAGGCACGACCAATTCTTCTTGGCTGGTGATGGCGCCGTTTTCTTCGCTCTTTGTAATCGCATCTGAAATTCCGCTCGAACTGGTCCAATCCACAATAAGACTGAAGTATTGCACATACGTCTTTGAGTGGATGGTGACAGATGCTGTTGCCAACGATCAAATTGCTTGACGCTGCGAATGAAATGAGACGTAAGCCATTGTCGTTTATTATTCCGTGTCCGAATTTGCCCATCGTTCCTTCCCAGCCAGTTCGATCTGCACCTGAATGTGTATTAAAGTCAACCGCGAGTATGGGTAATCGGTTCGACCTATCGTATCTAGCGTCTGTTGAAGCTGATCGTAAAATTTGTCCTTGTTCGCGTCCTGGCTGGTCTCGGTTGGCGCATAAACGGATACGATATTGGGCTTGATCGTTCCACCTATTGCTATAACCGCCAAACGCTCGGGAATGCGATCAAGCTGCTGGGAGCCCGTTGATAGACCATAAAGCCGACCCCGGCCTCTCGTCTCTCACCACCGGAATAATAAAGCGTCATCGTTTCGTCAATTGTTGGCGGAACGATCGTCAATGTCCCGGGACCGGTAAATCGTAGTTCCGAATTGAATTTCCATTTTCGGCGGGACTAATTTGGGTCTTAGGCCATTAACCCACTTCACACCAGTATCCCTGGTCCACAGCGCTGGCGTATCCGCTGCCCGGATGCAGTAGCATCATTTCGTAAACAGTTAGTTCGCATATCCATGCGGTTTCTTGCCTAGTCTCTTCGGTTTCCCGATTCTGGTTAATTCGACGGCGGAATGGCAGCACAGTAGTCGTTCAACTCATTTGTTATGAAAAAATTCAATGGAAAATTTGAAACAGATGTCTTGAAACGAATTCTGTGCTACCACTTCAGCTTCAATCAAGAATATCTAAGGCAACTCTCAAATAGAACTTTGGTTGAGAAATTCGTGCTGAAATTCGAGTCGTCACGACACGACATGTCGTTTGAGTTTAAGAAAGTGACGTTTTAGCCGAATTACGACTTTCAGCGCAGTGGCCTAGAGTAGAAATGATAAGTTGAGTTGAGGCCCAGTAATAAAAGTCGTGATTCGACTGAAACGTCACTTTCTTAAACTCAAACGACTTGTCGTATCGTGACGAGTCGTCATTCAGCACAGAGGCCTTTATTTCTAACAGTCGAACTGCTATACGAATTATATCACTTCACGAAATCAACCAAAAATTGACGTCTACTTCATTTAACACAAAAATAAGATATTCCGTAATGCTCACATTCAATCATAAGTTAATGGTCTCAAAACAATCGTAGATTATACAATAATATCACGAACGGCAGAAAAAGTTTTTCGTTAAATAGGCGAAAACGACGTGCAGTGAAAAGGTTACAGTAGGAGGCAACAAACGCGGAAAAGGCTAAACAGATTTCCGTCCCACAAAGACATTCGGTGGCTTAGATAAGAAAGGGTCAGAAACTTCATGACACTCTACTAGGCTAGTGTCAGCAAATCCCAACTAGAGCACAATCGGATCACAGTAGAAATAATTGTCACGACTCGATCGGCGGTCCTCCTTAATATGGAAATTGCGATACTCCGCAATTATTTAGGTCATATCTCATTGATCGCCTGATATAAATTAGTGTCGTGTCGACCGCCGCTGCAACAAATGTGCATGTTCTACTCGGTCAACGAGACTTGCGCAACAGTCTAAGTGGAATTTTCGAAGTGCCTTGATCGCGCGGATTTGAGGCCTTTTCCAGCCACAATGAAAGTGTGCGCTTAGTGGATGCATAGTCCATAAATAACTCGGGCATTAGCTGCGCATGGTTAAACTGTTTAATACAATACCGTCGGCGCAATGCAACAGCTGAAGGTAATTTGCAGCCTGCACATTCCGCTGTTATTGCTCCGAAATATTGTTTCATTAATTACTGTTAAAACAGCGCGCCTATGATGCAACGCGCGCAGTGCATTCACTGTAACTGGACGGCGGCAGGAGGAAATGCGATACTTCTTGTACTTACCTGTGTACATCGCACGTGAAAATGAGCGGCTTTCAAATTTCTTATGACAGCCAAGTCAACCAGCATATGCCGGTGCGGCTTGGGGCTCAGTGATGCAGAACAGGAACAAGATGCGAATTGCATTGCATGAGCCAATGACAGAGCGAAAAGAAATCCCAGCTCAGGGCTGGCAACTCCTGGCGTCGAGGCCTACCCAAATATAAATTGTCAGTAAAAAAACGAAATGATGGTTGAAAGTGAAATGCTTGTAGAGCAGCAGATGCCGCCTTGCGACATCCAAGACCTCGGCGTGATCTTCAGACTTGGTGATTCCATTTCACTGACGTCTTACGTGGGCCAAGACGACCAGTCACCATCGGCAACACTGGAATTGCGAGCCACAAATTGCTACAGTTTCATATTTTGTAATGGCGGGTCTCAATCACTCATTTTGCTGCTCCGTAATTGGAATCGGTTTGATGTCTGAATTTGTGGGAATTGTCGGTTAACACTTAATTGGCGCTGGCATCTAGTTTCTCTGCGGATCGCGTACTTGTTCGGAATTTGATTTGATGCGACGATTCGGCAATAAGTCTGCGCCAAACTTACATATATAGACGCGACATCAAAAAATGCTTGCGAACTTAAGCAGATTTGGAAAGTAATGCTGCCACCGATATTTTTTTAATTTCCTGCAACTATTTCCAGGGGAAAACCTATCTATCTCAGCTAATGGGACCTTCGTACCACTTATCCGATCTAGACATCCGTTGCGTAGACATATAAATTACGGCGTTGAAAAACTGAAAGTATCACGCTTGTTATGGCGTGGAAGTTAATTTTTTTTTTTAGTTTTATTTTCAGTTAAACTGAAATCTTGAAATAACTGAGATAACTAGGCAAACGTGTCGTCATATTTAAAACAATACATTGAGTAATGCTTCTCTCTATTTACGATAAAGCAACACGAGTTCGACCAGCATTGCATTTCTGAACTGGCTGAAGTCAGAGTTGGGAACTATGATATGATAATAATAAATTGGATGCGATATTCACACGCCTGTCTTGTTTCACACTGTAGAGTCCAATCATCGTGATTTGCATATAGTAATAAACAGCCCATTCCTTGTTAGCTTAATTAATTATGATTATGTCAGAACACAGATTTCAACTTCCGTCATTGTCACAGAGTATCAATATTGTTACTCTAATCGACATGGGGTCGACTTTTTTAGCGTTGTTACTAATTGGTAACATGGTAAAAATTATTTACTTCTCGAGCGATTGCTTGCAGTATTACCTTCAAGTCAAGAGGGTCGTTGAACAATGACTCCGTGAGGTGTTTTTTTCTGAAATTAAATTCCAAAGGCCCAGCTAGAAATATGTCATTTGCTATTACCTATGATCAAGAAATCTATAGTAGATTGTTCTACAAGTAAAGAAAAGTTACGGTTTTCCAATAATTTAATTCACGAGCGAGCGTAGCCGAATCTCACCCAATCGTACGTGAGGGAGAGGGGGATCTCGGAAAATATCACGTAATTTTTTCCTCAAGAAACAGTGTAAAATTGCTACAAAACTGAATTAATTAAATTAAGTAAAACATGTTTTTGCACTAAAGAAACCAATTCACTTACAGGCCGCCGGCAGGCTTGGCCCGATGAAGGCCACACAATATTCAGTCTGATTTCGGGACGATGAGGACTTCAGGTATCCGCCTGACAGGCCGTGGCATGTAGGTGAGGTCATGATTCCCTACAGACACACAGGCGAAGACGACAGTTTAGCATAGCAGGTGCAAAAATGTTCATGGCCTCAACGAAACCTTTAAAGGCAGACAGAATTCTCTTGCAGGTGGCCGCAGGTACCATCTTCACACCAATATATTTGTGCCTTAAGGCGGCTCCAGACTTACGCCGAGAACACCCGCGAACAAGCGCGAACGCGAGTGTGGATGATTTTCGCACCTAGTTTGCGCCTTGTTTCCAGGTCCGACTGGATACGTCGTGAATTCGTGCCATAAATTCACGGCTTGAGACTGAATATAAGTTCTGATCATCAGGCACGAACTGACGACAAAAGCCCACAAACATAAAGATTTTTGTCAGTTTTCTTGGACTGCAAGTCCCATCCAGTTGGCGGCCGGGGAGAAGTGAGTCGAGTTGTTCGCGAAAAGAACGAATTTCTAAGCTGACGTGTGCGTGAAAATAAGAGCTATAGACAGTGGGAATGAGCCGAAAGCGCTAGTCTTGTGTAGCGGTAAAAACATTGCCGTGGAGACAGGAGGTTATACATTTCGGTGGAACAGTCGTTGTGCTAGATGAGGTAAAATTTCACCGGAGCCGCTACATTCCTCCGGTGGCGTAATGAATCAATTGAGGAGCAAATGGCGCCATCGCCAATAAGTTGAAAAGCGCGATATGCACCTTGCTAGCTTGTGGTATTCGAAGCCCATGCCCAGATATACGAGTTGAATTCGAGGCGGGACCGAATGTAGGACTTGTAGATTATAGCCCTGGTCGACGACGACTGAAGGAGGAAATTGCATCTTTTAAGGCATCCTAAGCATTGTGATGCTTCTTTAGCGATTTGGAATGGAGTGATTATTCCAACGCAGATCTTCAGTTAATGTTATGTCTAGGACATTGAGAGATGGTTCTGCTGTCAGTTCTGGACGGTCCACTGAAACGGGAAGAATTGAGAAGCGCGTTTTCTTAGAGAAGTGACTGCACTTCGTTTTCAGTACCTACGTTGAATTCAACTTGTTTCTTTCTAGAATCAGATTTATATCTCTGTTGATTGAAGTGGACATAAGTTCACGATCAAGCAGACAAGGTCTGGTACGTGCTTGTCTTGCTTTATCGAAGCTATACGAGTAACGCAAAGTACTGTCATCAGCAAAACTGTGAAGTGAGTTGGATGGGATTGAGAGCAGATCATTTATAAAAACTAGGAGGAGAGTTGGTGATAGAGTTGAGCCCTGGGGAACGCCTGCAGAGATGGAGTGGGGATTAGATTCGACGCCGTCCAATACTACCTTTATTGAACGGTCGGAAAGGAAACTCTCAATCCAATTCTTTAGAAGACAGTCGATGCCAATAGCTTGGAGTTTACTCAATAGAGCGGGGTGCCATACTCTATCAAAGGCCTTGGAGATACCGAGAGCAACCAGGCCGGATTCATCAAAACGATGAATGCTTTTGAAGAGGTGCTCAGTTAGAAATATAAGGAGGTCACCAGTAGATCGTTTAGATCTAAAGCCGTAATGCTTGTCGTCCAATATTTAGTTGCATTCAATATATTCCATTTTGGCGGGAATATAAGTGATTCCTTTTGGGCGATAGTCAGAGGGGTCGCTAGAGTCTGCTTTTTCGGTATAGACTGAGCATGGGCCAATTTCCAGGAGTCTGGGAAAACTCCGGAGAATTATGAAAGGGCGTCGAGTTTGCGCAGAGGTTAAGCCAAACGGTGTGGCACATTTTTTAAGAACCATAGGGGAATTTTAACGGGGCCAGTGGATTTATTGGAGTCGAGCTCCTTGAGGTTGTTGTACACTTCACGAGTCCTGAAGAAAACTCTGCCCATTGAATGAGAGGAACACTCGACAAAGGAGGTTTCATAGCAGCATCGGGCAGAGAATAATTTTAAGCAAACAGAGATGGGAGTAAGTCGGCCTTGGATTTGCTTTCTCTTCGTGACTTCTTTCTATCACGAACAGAAAGCAAATCCTAGGCCAACTTACTCGACGATGTGGTGAAATTTTTCCTAATGGAGGTTACCAAGGATCAGAGATTTTAACTGCCATTTGTTAATGAGTTTACCTGTCATCAAAAAATGCTTCGATTTGCCTTATGGTGGATTTGAAGGCGTTTCTAAACCTGGTGTACTCGCGTTGGGGTAATTCACTCAGGGGAATGATTATACTCTCTAGAGACGGTTTTCTTAGCTTTGATTGCGTTCATGATTGAACTCTTGATTAAACCACCCATGCGGCCCAGGCTTGATGGATTTGGAAGAATGGGTAATGAATATACGAATAAAATATGTGTAATGCAGAGAGCGGCAAACACAGATCCCAGTCTGCAGCTTGGAAGAAGCGAATAAGCCAATTGACGTTCCCATAATGCGAAATAGTATTTCTAGGAGCTGGTATGGTTGCGGTAGATGATTGGTATGGGAAGTTTGCGCTGACTAGACTGTGGTCTGAGTTTTTTAGAGGTGTTATTTACTTCGATGTAGTACCGCGTCGGGTGGGAAGGAAGAAAAAGATCAAGACGGTGGGCCCCTTGTTCTGTAGCGTCAGCAACTCGTGTAGGACAACTAACCAATTGATGTAGGTTATTCGTTTTTGCAAAAAGCTCGACTGCCCAGCCAGAAACACTGGTGGCATTTGAGTAATTCGGCCAATTTGTGTTGTGAACGTTGAAATCACCCGCAACAACGAGTCCATACTCTGGATATAAGGATAAGCATTTTTCAAACTACCACTTCAACCATCACACGAATGTGGTTCCTGTGGTGAGACTGCGGCTACTTTACCGGTGAACATGGTGAGTGGTAATTTATGGTAAGTGATCAATATTTGAACATGGTAAATTAGCTGATGGTTCGACCGGTAGCTACCATGGTGAATTCTCGAAAGTGCCCTATTTGTACTATCAGTCCGATTCCTCCCTCTTTTTTTGTAAATCTAAGCACCACCTGCGTACATGTAGAGTCAAGATCTTTTATGTACATAGAGAAGAGTAATGGTCCTAGTATGGAACTCTGTGGAACGCCGCACGTTATCGGTAGGGATCCGAAATATAGTCATGTAACCATACTTTTTGGGAACGTTTCTGCAGGTAACTACGGATTAAGAGATAAGCCGTTGATGTAAACATCATGTGGGTTGCCAATTAGGTAAATTGGCGCATGTGGTCAACACTATCAAATGTCTCACTGAAATCTAAAAGAACGAGGAAAGCAACATTACCAGAATCAAGAGCTATTCGGAAGTTTGTTCAGGCTCCTTCAGAAGTGCAGTTTTACAGCTATTGCCGTTGTTGTTTCTACATCACCAAATTCCTTCTTCGGATCAAACTAGATTTACTGAAAACTGTTCAGGCCATAGGCGATTAGTTGAATAACATACAATGTTTTACTATTATTATAAATCAATTTATTCTATTCTCTATAAAAAAATGATTATAAATCATAAGAATAACAATGAAAAAAGATTTTTTTTTCAATTCATTGCAAAAGTGTCCTAAATTTTGTATTAATTTTAGAAAAATTTTTTTTATTTAATTGTCAATGACATGTTCCTTTTTCATCGTATCAACGGTAACAGGATTCTCAGCATTTGGCTGCTTTATCCATTTGCTACTTAGAATATTATCCAAACTCCAACGCAAGATCGGGTTCGGCTCTAAGAGTACACCAACCATAGCCTTAGCTTGATCTGATACCTTATTACTAACTTTGGTTCGAAATGCATATCGTTTATTATTTTGATCCTCGACCAGCTTACTTAAAACACTATCATCAAATGGCATTTTAGCATTTAGCATTATAAAAAGGATTATCCCCAGCGACCATATATCTGCAATTTTCGGATCATATGGTATACCCTTAACAACTTCTGGTGCTGCATATGCAGCCGATCCGCAATACGTTTCAGACAGTATAGGTTTCCCACTCTTATCGCTACAATAACGCGCAAAGCCAAAATCCGCTAGCTTAATGTTCATCCTTTTTGATAGCAAAATATTCTCACATTTCATATCCCTATGAGCAATATCCTTGGAATGAAGATATCGCAAAGCTCTTGCCATCTGTGACAACCAAATCCTGCTTTGATTTTCATTGATGGGTCCATGAGTCTTAATATAATCAAGGAGATCTCCATTTTCCGCATATCGCATAAAGATAAAAATTTTCGGACCACGTTGAAGGATGCTATGGATTTGTATAATATAAGGATGTTCAATTTTTGTCAATATATTCAATTCGCGTGGAAAAAATTTCTCCAGGAAATCTGATGGCGCTTTGCTTTTATCAATAATCTTGCATGCAAGGTTGACACCCTTCCCAGAGTCATCTTCATATTGTGCCGTTATAACAGTTGCATAGCTACCTTTACCAATTTTCCTTCCAACACTATATCCACGCTGTGCCAGTGCGTCAATATCCGAGCTCCGATTAAGGAGATTACGATTTTCATTGTACGTCGGCATTATGGTGGTGGTATCAATGACGTCCGTCCTCTTCAACACGCACACAAGAACCAAATTGTTTTTTATTTTTAAAAATAAATCTTCGCTATTCTCTTCTCGTTTTCCACTCACCAGTTAAGGGTTGGTCACTCATTTAAAACCGAATTATTTTTTAATTAATGTTAAATGTGAAAAACTTCTCCTTTAATAAAATAACGAAAATTTTTCTAAATTTAAAAAAAAATACAAATAATTTTCGAGTCGGGATCCAGTTGAACAATTAAAATTGTCAAACCTAGAATTTTTGTTTTTCAATTTTGATAAAAGATATTAAAGCCTACTTTAATGCGGTTTTAATTGGATCTGTTCGAATTTGAAATAAGTTTAACTGGACTGTACGCGCATCCGACATGATTGCGAAAAAATTTTTAATATCCACTGTCAAGTGAAAGGTGAAAAATTATGAAAGTTCCTTGCAGCGGAAAATTTCCTGCAATTTGCGAGTGTTAAGCTGGGTTAGGCGGTAAGTGAAGCTGTGTTAGGTGGCATTACCCTATTTTCCTATGTCATACAACCACCAATAGGTTCGTACTGTAGCCAAGTCAATAAAGGAGGAGTTCTTTATCCTTAGCTATCGTGATATACCTTGGAGAATTTATGGACATTTATAAGAAAAGCATTGAGGTGTAATTGTTTGAAAAGTTATATAATACACGACACGACAAGTCGTTGACGTTGAAGAAAGTGATGTTTCAGTCGATGGGAGGAAACCCGACAAATTTTGTCACCAGGTGCGTTTGGCAGTAAACAAGAGGAACGAAGTTGGGTCTTATTTTGCACTCAACCCTGAATTGGGAGCTTAACATCGAAGAGAGAGTAAAGAATAGCTCCCTCTGTTGGTAAATAAATCTTAGACCCTTGGCAAGAACTTCAAAAAAGTATGGCGTGTTGGCTTACCCAGAATTTATTAGACCATTGCAGCCCCTTTTGCAAAAGAATATAACATTTCCAAACAAGCTTAAGTCCAAAGAATGGTAGGTATCGAAGTAATGGAGACTTTGTGTTCAACCCCCTGAAACAAAGAACGTAACTCTCGGTCTGCTGTCACCTGATCTATGTTATACAGGGTGTATCCGTTAAGTTTACAAAGTGACCAGCTGTGGATAGGTTTAGGATAATCGAACAAAAAATCGTTTTGGGTGAAGAGAATCGTAATGGTTTATCCGCTAGGAAGTTTTGAAGTTTTTTTTAGTTTTGCATATCACCCTGTATTTTTGTAACACTGTAACACCTATTTTCTATTGAGACAAATGAAAACTGTATGCGACTGTCAGTTTTGCTATGATCAATAATGTGATGATCGCAGACACAAGATTCCAGCGCAAAGACATACATAACGTTAACCTTGAGATCCCCGGATGAAAGGACTCAAAACTCAATTAATCACATAGGCCAGTTTCGCACGGGCCAACAGCCTACCAACGAAAATCGGCCTACGGGGACACCATGTTAAAAACGCCCCTTGCACTCTACCTTGCACGATGCCAAGACTTCTCAGCACTATATCTCAAAAACTATTGGTTCTACATAAATTCTATATGGGACAATTTTATGCAGATTTATCTAAAGAACAAAGTTTACTCGACCAAAATTTACTTAAACCCGATAATTTACGAGATATTCGCGAAAAATTGATTTTTGTGAACTTTGACCTCTAATATCTTAAGACGCTGTGTGAAGGGAATTGGGATATGAATAAGAAGCACGTTGACATTCCTTCTCAGCGCTTCAGAATCTGTTCAAAAGCGCTTCAATTCCCCGCTGGGGCATTACTTCAAGCATCCCAGCGGGGAATTGCAGCGCTTTTGAACATATTCTGAGCGCTGAAAAGGAAAATAGAGAGTTAATACTGTGAGCAGCTAGTAGAGAGGCTTGAGTTAATACTGGCGAAATAAATCAGTCTCAGTAAACCCAGGCTAAATTCTTAGGGGAAGGGGGAGACTAATGGAGACGAATGTTCATTTGGACGATGGTTTTCAACGGAGGTATTTTAGAGAAGGGATAATGGTATCGGATTGCACACTCTCGAGGATCTCAACAAGAAAGAATCCGAAATACGCTATCCTAGGGCTTAAAAAAGAACAAGGTGAAAGGCCATTGTATAACAAAGTGAGGAGCAGGAGGGCACCTTAGTTCCTGTCTTTCAAGGAGAGGTGTGCGTTATCTTGATTTGCCAGCTAGTCTTCGTAGACTTTCGTGAATCTGACAAATTTTTAATACGCTTTTATTAGCTTCACTTGTAACTATGTAATAAAATCTTGTAAGTTAAATTTGACCCACTTCCCGGTTTCCGATTGAGCTGAAATTTTGCACACACGTTTAGTTTGGATGACAATGCAATCTGACTATTTTGTAAAAAAATCAAGATGACGGGTCCAGGATGGCGGCTGAATTTTGCAATTGTGTTCGCCGACCCCCCGACATGGGTATCAAATGGATGGGTATGCCAACTACAATACAATTAGCTGCGTAGCGTAATTCTAAATTCAAAATAGCGGCCAACACAAAATAGCGGAATGGCGATTACCTTTTTCTTTAAAACCCACTCGGTTTGGGTATCAAATGAAAGTGTATGAAAGAGTCTGATGATTGAGCCAAGTAGCATAAAGAGCTAGAGTTCATTTTATGATGTAGACTATGAGGTCCCACCGAAGCCAAGGTGGGAAAAGTGCTGACTAATTGGATTTCAAAGTGTATTTTAATTTTTTTAATACGCTTTTATCAAGTAACCCCCTGTTCGCCTGCCCAGAAAGTAACCCCCTTTTCTCCTGTCAGCCACCTTTTCGGGTTTAGAAATAACAGCGGACGTACGGCTGCTAGCCGCTATTTGGAAATATAAGAATTGTTATGGTAGAAGCCATATAATAGACTAAAAAGTAGAAAATAAAATATAGTTTAAAAAAACCAAAAAATACGCTTTTAATTTAAAATGAACTAAAAAGTAAAAAATAATTTTTAATGTAAAATTTTTGTTGCTCCAGCCAGTATATGGGAACAACCTACGTTTCGAAATGTAAAAAAGCGTGCGGCGCTAACGAAAAGTTCCAATGTTAATAAAATAAGGAAATAGGTAAGGAGCCCCACGCTTTTTTACATTTCGAAACGTAGGTTGTTCCCATATACTGGCTGGAGCAACAAAAATTTTACATTAAAAATTATTTTTTACTTTTTAGTTCATTTTAAATTAAAAGCGTATTTTTTGGTTTTTTTAAACTATATTTTTTATTTGGTCGGGGCTCCGAAGACAATGAAAATGTGAATGTCCTAAACAGACAAGACTCTAACATCGGTCCGAAACTAGCTAGCTCCGTTAAGAAGGCTCTAGAGGATCGGACTCGGATAAAACCGTCTATGGAGGATAGGAACAGCGAAGATTTTCACTCAAGAAGGAGATCTCTATTTTCATCTTCCACTGCGGAGTCCTTTTTGTTTGCTGCAGTCGAGTGTGAGCGCCAAGCCTAAAAACTTCTCAACATATTCAGTCATTCTGGTGGTCTCCAAAACTCTCAGGCATAGGGGTTGCACCACAATAAACGAAATGCTGCTAGCGGAAAAGGAAGAAGAAACATTAATTGAGAATATTTCTAAAACAGTTATCAAAGGATTATTATTCTTCTCATCAATGATAATCTCCTTCAACATTATTTGTTCCAAAACAAGAGAACGGGAATGGTCCCCATAGACATATTGGCAATACCGGTATATGCCTTTATGACTCAGAATATGTGTGCGAGCAGGGAGCACACCTTTCAAAGTATTTTAAGCCAGCATGTAAAGTTATCGTGTCGTGGGTGCAGGACTATGGGTAATTCTTGCACTGCCGTTTAACGATCTCCTAGGGTGGACATAGTTGTATAATGCTTTATCCTGATATGGATGGAGGCTCTGTCATAATGGACATATATAAATCAATTATATTGTATTGGACCTGGATGAAACACCAACCGAACGTCTGGATTGGCTAACTCTAATGCCCGCTACAGACTATTGTCGTTTCGCTCCACGTTCGTCTTCTACACACTATGGTCGTTTGACTCCGTGTTGTCTGAACGGTGAACGATGTACGCCTCTATTCTATACACATCACTCGTTGTTTAGTTCGTATAGTACGATGGACGAAGATACTTCGTTGGCAGTAACGGCGGTTTCTGCTAAAAAGTTCTAATAGAACATTCTAATAGAAATTCTCTGGGCCAATATCTGAGGTCGGCCAACATTTCAAATTTTTGTGCACAACGACATACTTCACTGCTTAACGACGAACGACGCCATACAGTTTTCACCCGCACTATCGTCGTACAGCGTACAGTGAACAGAAAAAAACCAAAATGGCGCGTTGTTAACCGTACTGCAATTTTCTATCGTTGTTCGGACAACGCTGTTCGACCAACGCGGAGTAAAACGACGATAGTGTGTAGCAAGCTTAAGCGGTTCCATCTTGTGTCGTCTCTTTTGGAATTGTTGGAGCGAAGTAGATAAGATGTCAAGTTAGGTTTTTGACAGAATACTTGTTGGCTTGACGTAAGGACAATTGTTGACTTGACTAACAGACACTGCGCCCTGAATTACCATTGATGGAAGATAGGAAGGGCGAAGGACCCCACCCGCTTTGAAGAGGATGATTCTGACCTTGGAACATCCTAGTCTAAACGATAATCCATTAGGCAGATTTCTGAACCGTTCAAGCGGTCTAGCCTACAAATATGAGGTATAGGGATGTCAAATAATGGGCCAAGTGAATGGCCGCGGAACTTTTGGACTATATACCTCACCAAAGAAATTTGAGGATCAAAACTCGTGCGCTGGCAGATTGGCGTAGATGTTGACGGAAGCATCCTGCATTACATAATGAGGTCAAACGATGTACCAAGGATATTGAAAATGACGATAAACGGTTTCCATCGGCGGCTAATGCAGGAAAAGAAAATGACCATGGAAGAAAGGGACGAGAAATGACAATAGTACCACAAATTTTATTCTAATCCAGCCCGCGATACAATCCTACAGAAATAGTGGAAAGTCGGTCGATGGTTTTGGTTTGAGTTGGAGTCTCACAGCAGCTTTTCAAGTAATTGGTAAAAAGTCAATCAATCCTTGAATAATTGAATGAAACAAGTGTCACTAATTTCATTCTATATAGTTCGTTCTGTAAATCTGTGCAGTATTATCATTATTTTACAAATAGTGTCATCTGAAATCTAGAAGCCATAGGCAATTTCAGAAGGAAATGTAATCAATCAATCAACCTCTTCAGTATGTTCCAATTAATAAGCGACCATTTTAATCGTCGATTAATATTCGACCTATTTTCTAACAGAAAACGACTAATTTCTTAACGACTAATTGGCCTTATATATCTAAATCGAAACTCCAAATCTGCTTCAATTTAGCACATTATTGTGTGCAAAATCTATTAATAATAATGGCGTAAAAAATACGATACGAAAAAGATATTAAGATAATTCTAAACGTGCGTGGGAAAATTTATCGCGCGTTCAATTAAATTAAATTGCGCATCAATTACACTTTCCCAGACTGCCACCATATCCTGGGCTAAGACACTCGACAGTTCAGATAATCCTCCACCCGAACAGAGAATTAATTAATAAACATTGCACTGATAAATATTTCACGGGGACATTTTCGTGGCAATTAACATTCCTCCAATAATGGATACTGGAATCATGCAAATTCTGTTCACCTGGGAATAGAATCGCGCAAATCCAAAGCCACCCAGAGCCACCGGCCGCATTATTATGCAACAGCACTGAAGTCGCAGGTCTCCATGCACTTGCAGCCGAGCGCCAATCGGGGAGAATGCGATACCTACGTCCAGATCTGCATCGCATAACTTTCGTCCGTGTGGATTCCGTCTTAAATATTTTCCAGTGAAAGTAGTCGAGTTTGGCTTTAACAAGAAAAAAGGTTTAGACCGCGTGGAGTTAAGTAACCCCGCCGCAGTTACAACCGAGAATAATTCCCGATCTTCTGTTACAGATTCGAGCCGTTGCATAAGGGCAGTCCTCCGCGGCGACGGACCATATGTTGACCCGCGGCCGCATATCGCCGTCGTAACGCTTAGCTTAGGATCAATCAAGACCTGGTAAACGTCTTTTTGCCCAAAATTTCGGACACCACCGTGAAAGATTTGTGGGGGCCCGATTTTCAATTAAGATGTGCGCGGCGGCGGCTACTGGAGAATCTCGTTTTTGAGGTAGCGGCATCCGCCGACGGCAATCCGCTTCTAACAAAAGTCGTGACGCCCCTGTCAAGTCGTCGAGCGGACCTCTTGACCACTTTTTACCTGGCATTGCAGCAACACAAAACCTGTACGCGCCTTCTGGGTGCAAAGCGATTATCGGTTGTTTTGAAAAGTACTCAAGCCGACAACAAGGGCCTGATTTGGGGAACGAGTGTACTCGGGTTTGTGGGTCAATCCTCTTGATTGGGCGATGAGTTTGTTTGTTGGGATTTTTAATTTGTCCAAAGTAACTCGCGCCGTGTGCAATTAGATTTATTCGCGATGTTATGAAAGCGTCACTGGCTTTGTTGCAAAAACGTATTTAATGTGGTGTGATATAACGTGGTTGCTTGGTGGCACTCGAGGGCGTTGGTAATTAGGGTTAAATTCGAATTGAATTGACACACGTAACTTATATTTGCACAGTCAGACCACACGTCCTTAAATTATTAAAAATATTGCACGGTGTTCTTTTTTTATGTGATGGCCTAAAGGTGGCATGCCTCATGGCACGTGTGGGCTGCTTTGAGGGGCATGCCGAAGGAGGAGTTTCCTCGTAGGTTCTTTATGAGGAATCCATGTGGCAAATAAGGGCTTGTCCATACGACACACATTTTTTCCGATAGAATTTTATCTGTAAAACAAAGGAAAGCTGCTGGAAAAATTGCGCACAAACATATTATGATTCCGTCGGCCGTTTCATTTAAACTTCGGACAGCACGGCCGGACAATGGTGGACCCACCATAAGAGGCATGCCCTTAGATGCCTCAAAGAAAAATCAGTGATACTGAAGTGAGGTATGCCCTATCAGTTTCTCTGAGGCCATTCGTACACACACGAAGGACATTACCCTCGTCCATGGTTCTAGAGCATGAGCTTTTTGTGGACAAGGGAGAAGTGAAGGCAATAATGGTCCTATGATGCAAACCTCATTACAAATCAAATGGGGTAATCCCTATATAGGTTCTCGTTTCATTTCGCAGGTCAAGCAGCATTGAACGTGATCAGTACTCAGTTGGGGGACCGCTTGGAAAACTACCCGCGAGTTTAAAAACATAAGTCGTAAGCTACCGTCGCTGTTATTACTCGCATATCTCCGTCGAAATTCTCAAATTGTTTAGCCTCTTTTTTCCACTCGGGATGAATCAAGGTGTTAGATGGCCCTCGTGTGCAATATAGGGTAATCCACATCGAAAAATGCTAGTCGGATAGCTGATTAGGGGTAATGCTCCTTTTTACTGACGACGGTTCTACCATACATTACTAGTGCCTCACACAGTTCTTTTGTGGGCATGGAGGTTAAGGGTATAGCTTCATCGCTTCAGGTTGGACGATTTACCATTTTGCCCAGAATGTCAGGATGATAAGGAGAACACGGTGCAGGGCGTCTTTAAATGTCCGAGGTTTGCGGAGCACAGGGCTGTGTTGGAAGCAGTCCTTGAGGTGCAGCTAGCACCTGAGAACATCCTGGAGCATATGATAAGGTCGGAGGATATATGGAGAATGATGGAAGTGGTGGTAAAGGCCACCCACCAGAAGCTTAACTTTTCGAAGCCCAAAGAAACACAGAAAGGCAAAGAAATGCAAGGAGAATTATCAGCTAAGTAGCTAGGCGGGTAGACTGTTCTGGATCTGGTGAGCACCCTTTTGTAATGACGTCAGACTGAAGTAATGCCTTACGGTCCATACCGGTCGCGATTTGAACGGCATGCAAAAAAGGGTGGGTGAGTTTAGTCAGTAGGAGTCTGGCACTACTGTCTATATGCGCATTCCCATCGGTGTCTCCTGTTGTAGGCATGATCTTGAACAGACGGTCGCACACATTCTCTGGTGGTGGACCGATGTCAGATTCTCATCAATCCCTCCTATATAAAAAAACAAACTTTGGAGATTGTCACTATTATTTAAAAGAAGCTCTTTCCATTTTGGAAGAGAACAAAATACTAAGATGGCCCAGGCAAGAAGTTCACTTGGGCCTCTGTGCCGTCGAGTCGACGCGGTACGACAAGTCGTTTGAGTTGATGAAAGTGACGTTTCAGTCGATTCACTACTTTCAATACAGGGGCTTGACTCACTTAACTCAGCATTCCACTCTAGGCCCCTATCAACTGAAACGTCACTTTCCTAAATTCAAACGACTTGTCGTGTCGTGGCGACTCGACTTTCAGCACACGGGCCTTGGTCTCATCCAATACTGCCACCACAGAACGTTACCTTCGGTGATTGAACAGAAAATCGATTTCCCACTTATGATTATGGACGATGGCAGAAAAGTAAGTAGGAATTTGTTGTAAGGAAAGACGGCATGGAAAATAGAATGTTATGTAAGAATGGACCAATGGACGAAGAGGCAGAACCCAGTAGGAAAAAAATGCTTCGAAAGGCCTTTTAAAGCGCTATTTTGAAGCAGTAAAGCGCTTCCGCTCCGTAAAAAGCTTCATGGTATTTTAACATTGCATGTCCGCAGAGCTCAGCACTTTTATTATGCAGCAATTGTATAGATTTATATGCATCTGCTGAGATAGTGCTTTGATACCGTTGCTGTAGGAAGCAGACGGACTGTCTCACTGCTTTATATTTGCTCCGCAGCAAAGTACTTGTACTTTTTCCTACTGGGAAGTTATCAGAAATCCAACCACTAGCTTGTGGATGGTTAGACACTACCTTAACTCCTAAACTATCGCAGCCGACAGAGCGCCTCCTGCCACCGTGTTGTTCCCAATCCTTGAAAATGCTGCCTTACCTTTGGCTTAATATCTGCACAAACCAATTACCTCGTATTTCATATTTTTCCGGAGTTTAACCAGATTCTTGGAAAGTTGATCACGACAAGAGGTGACTCTAACTCTAAGTTGGTTAGTCGAAAGGAGTGTCGAAAAGAGACCCGCATACTATATGCTGACCTCCACTTAGAATATTAGCGCCGTTTTGGTACCACTCATTTTTATTATCACTAGGCTTATCATGAGGCGGTATTCTCGTTGGCGAGTGACGTGACTACGATGGAGGCGGTGGAATGAAACTGTCGATACCGAGGAAAATGTCACTATGAATTTTGTCGATTTTATCGCTAGAAATCTGTTAGTTTGACAATGATAATAGGTCAAAATAACACATCTGTCACGTCACTCAACAACGAGAATACGGCTGATGGTGTTTAGTTTCATTTTGTAGCATCAAAGCAAATGCATATGGCAAATTAGATGATCCTCCATTAACTATCTCTAGCCATGAGACTCCATACAAATTTTTCTGTCAATCCTGACAGCTCGGCGCTTCGACACCATTGATGAGACTTTGACAACAAACCATCACCGACATTCAAGCATATTCCAGACGAAGGTTTTTCATGGATAATTTTCCCTTTTCATAATATGTAGAAAAATATTCATACTAAAAACTGTGCTGTAAAAATAAATTTAAACACGTTCGTCCTGCCCAACATTTTTACCATTGTGCACCCACTTTAAATTAACAATTCAAGTTGCAGCTATCGAAAAAGATTATGTAAGCCCCCGCGGGAATTTATCAGTAAAAGCGGATGCGACAGCTGTTATCCTTGCATTCAATTCATAAGTAATTTCTTTTATAAATGTTGAATTTAAACACGCAAGTTAATGATAAAAAAAGTCACATTTCCGGTCCGTGCGATGCTGTCGATCTGATACGTTGCCACTGACAATAAATAGCTATCAGAGAACACATTTAATGGCGATGGCAGCCACACTTGCCAATTACGGTGGTCCGGGCATGTTGGGGATAATCTCCACAAATATTAAATTATTACAAAAAGTTTCCCTACTTTAACTTAGAGTGGGGGGAGGGGAAGGGGAAGGTCAAATAATTCCTGGTAAATTGTAATTGTTATTTGGAAATTTTAAGTGCTCTTGTTTGTTGAAAGTTGCTGTATTTACTGAGAATTTACATCCAGATGTTGGGTTTTGGGTAGAAGGCATGTTTTGGTAACTGCAGGTATCATCCCAGGAAGGCCACTAATGTGTTGGCAAGAAAATACGGATGTTTGGATATGTTATCAACACTTGTCCGACAAAGAATTTGCGAAGGAAGACGGTGGCTAGTGGCATTGGAGTTATTTTTCAAAAGAAACATAAAATTGGAAAAATAATGAAATTCTTAGTTAATAATGATATGGAGAGCAGATTTTGTGTACAGCAAAAGGATGAAACTGGAAATGAAAGAAATGCACTCTTTACGTGCCTGTCTGTCCATCAGCAGATTGAATACGGCGGATCTAGAGAGAACAAACTCGATAAAACGCACAATCCCAAGGTGTTAGTAATCGTACTGCGTGAATTTAATATTACTTGGTTTAAATTAGCCTCCCCATGGTAGTGCGGAGCTCTGACATTGCCGACCTTAAAAAACTTTTAAGATTGAAGTACCTCGCAACACTTCTGGGGCTTTCATAGACCCCAACGACCTACAAGGCCAATTGTACATTATATTCCTGACCCATGCAACAGGGTGCAGGTGGTGCCGTTGGATGCTTGATATTAGGACGCATCATGTAGCCGATGCTCGAACCGTCCAACATTCGAACTTGGACAATGGGTTGTTGCCGGAGCTGACTCAATCGTTGGAAGCCGTCGTTTACCGCATCGTTTAGAACCGGCTTTAAAGAGGGCAGTCTGGGCCCGCAAACCGCGATGAACTACTCTGAGATTACTCCTTCATGGAAAAATATCTCCTTAGAGCCCCAGATGCGGAAGTGTGGGTTCCTTCAGCTCCATCGGAGAGGCGACCCAAAAAAGCGACCGTTCTGAGAAAAACTGGGTGGCGTAGCCCGAAAACGTTTTAGGCGAGTTCTGCAAGCTGACTCCCGAGAGGGAAGTTAATAAAAAGAGGGATAGCTCCTCTGGATATTCTTCAGTCTACAATAACCCGGCGAAAAGGGTGAAGAGAGTCCGGCTATACGGTTTGAGAAGCCGGCTGAAAAGACTTCAGAGAAGAAGTCGTCGTAAATGGCGCTTACAACTGACTATCCGGAGACTATTCTACCCCGGAACTAGTTGCCATGCTTAGGAGTCTTCTGAAGGCGATAGCCGAATTGGGGTAGGCGCAGAACAGCCCAGTTTCCTAGGGTATGCTGTGTTCCCTCTGAAGCTGCCTTAATCCCTCGAAGAAACAAGCTGCGTAGCCAGGTTGTGGTCGGATACAAAACAAATCACTGACTTTATCTTGAAAAGATAGACCCCAAGGGTGTAGGAGTGGAGAGTACAGCACAGCCCACCATTCACAGAGATGAAGTTATCTGTGTATCAAACGTCTATTGAGTAGCTGAGGCAGATGGGAGGCCAAATTGACTACAAGTTAGGTTGAGCACAGCTTAGTATCAGGGTGGCAGAAAAGTCCATGTCATAACTGCCCTAGAAAAACTTGCAATTTCACCTCAACAGCGTCTGGCGAACAACCGCGACAATTTCCGTTCCTATTACTAAAGAAGCAGAAACCTCTCGCAGGAGTCTGCTCCAGAAATGTGATGTGAAAACGTCGACCAAAGGGCTCGGCTCGGCTATACGGGCCTCACTCGAATCAAGACTTTCAGCACATTAGGCCTCAGTCTAATTGAGGGACTTGCGATCTCCGCCAGACAGGCCGCGGACTGCGGGTGACCTGATGATTTCCAACATACACACAGGTGCAGACGACAGTTTAGCATAACACGTTGTTAAAGTCAAAAATGTGCCTGGCCTCGACGACAATTTCAGACTGAATATAAGTTCAGATCTTCAGGCCTGGACTTACGATAAAAATAGACACAGACATCAAGATTTTTGTCAGGTTTCCTGGACTTTAGACCCCATCCAGTTGGTGGCGGTAAGTACTTGGCCTGCCGGCGGCCTGTATGTAAATGGGGAACTTTAGACTGTAGCAATCCCCGGGGACTGGATCTCAAAGCCCTCATAGCAGTATCTTTGATTTACTACACTAGGCTATGGGTAACATGGCTATAGACTATCTTTTTTAAACTGATCCGCAGGAAACATTTCGCGAAATACCGTCAAGAAGAAAGTACAGAAACGGAGACGTGTTGAAGAACTTTGAGCAACGGGTCTAGTCGACTAGCAATATTTTGTTTGGGCCGCACGGGGTTCCCTAAAATTCTAACCCTAATGGAGCCTTCTACCTCCTTTTTTAGCAGGCCCACTCCGTTGAAGAAGTCTCTGATTACCTCTGGTAGTCTATAGGATGTCACAATAGGTTAGGATTTGACCGAACTGCTGGTGTACAGCTTAAACATTTAGGCCAAAGTGGTAGGCCCATTGTGATGCAATGATCGCTTTCTTAATGCGCTCTTCTGTGTTTTCATTCCAGAGGAGCTTCTTCTCCAGGATTATTCCAAGATATTTGGCACTGTTGCTAAATTTGAGCCTAACCCTGTTAAGTCGGGAGGAGTTAGGGGTGGGGGTTTATACTTCCTCGTTAAGATGAATGATTCTGTTTTTGCTTGATTAACGCCGAGTCCGCGGGAGACGGTCCAACTTGAAAGGGTTTGTAACATCGCCTCTATGAAATCAAGGAGAACTTGAGGAAATTTTCCTTTTGTGATGACAGCAATGTCATCCGCATTCGTCAGGATGTGAAGTTCCACTGCCTCCGTGTGTCGCAGCAGCTGGTTCTGGTTTAGCACAACAACAATTACTGGTTTTCATTTACTTGGTAGAGAAATCCATACTTAATACAATAGTGTCGTTTCAGAAAAATGAACAAAATGCGAAAATCTATCAAATTAAAAAAAAAATACTTTTCCTTTCAGAGCCACAATCAATACTCGGAATTTTAGTTTCACCCGATTCTGCCTTACGAAATGCCACAATCCCAACAACAGAAGCGAACCTCAACAAAACCACCGCCAGAGAAGACAAATTGAGTTTAGCAGATCGCAACCGAAGACTTATCCCCTACATGACGTTCTACATTCCCAACGATTACCCCATCAATCAGCACTACAATTTCGCTCCGGACGTAAGTGAAAATTAAATAATTACAACCGCAAAAAAAAATCACGATACCTAATTGCATAATGACATCCATCCATCCATCCGTCAGACACATCAAGTTCAATACCAGCCGCAACAAAAACAAGTGATCGCACTGTACCAAGCCCATCACGACCAGCCGAGTGCGGATCAACACCAGCAGCAGCAGCAGCACCTTCAGCAGCAACCGTCTCCAATTCAGAATAAGCCGCAAAGTCATAAGCATCAACCGCGATATCCACAAAGGCAGCAGCAGTATCAGGCGATTGTGTATGGCACGCGGCACCAAGCCCCCAGCGCAGGAGGAGCAAAAGGTGGCAACTTTCAGTATCACCTGGAACGAGCACCTGTGCCGATGTCGTTTAAAGATTCCAATATTGTCAAAGTAAAATGTGAAGCACTTAGTTACTCAATTGGTCAACTCTGTATGATTTCTAGCCTCAGCCGATGCACTCGACAACGAAAATAAACCTGACGCCGTTCACGCCAGAAAACAAATTGCCGGGCCATTTCACTCCGATCATTTATGGCGGCGGCGATCAAGACAACTACGACGGGAAGCCGCAGGTTAATGATGACATTAAGCAACATCAAGACGATCTGCGCGAGGGCCCGATAAGGCATCAATCTACACCTATTTATACCACCCCAGCACCTGTGGTGCCCATCTTAGTATCGCCCAGTCCAAGGTAATTTGTTGTTGGCAGTAATATTTAATTAAAGGTTGTTTTTGATTTCTAATTTTTTTTTTTAATTTAATTTATGTAACAATTAATTTAAAGTTTATTCGTGCCAGTGGAGTAAGGTTAGAGTCGAGTTTAATTGAATTGAATTTTAAAATTGAGAGGAAGGCGAATTTGTTTCAATTAATCACGAATTTGTTTTAAATTCATTTACAATGAACGTGATGAATTCAGAAGAACTATGAACTGCGTGATGAATGAATTGAATTAATAGTACAAGAAATTTTGACATAGGACTTTTGAGATTTGGCAGATTTGATACAAGCTCTCCTATTTGTTTTTTGCCTTCGAAAAGACTCAATTGGAGTGTGCCAATTATCTTTCTACAGTGAAACTCATGCACTAAAATTGGATTTTCAAAAAAAAAAAAAAAAAAAAAAAAAAAAAAAAAAAAACTAGAACAACTAAAATATATTATTTTTCTACATATGGCCTGCGCCAAAACTAGTAGGAATTGTATGGGCAGGCGGGGAAAGGATAATTTCACACACATTAACGTTTCGTGTATGGATAAAATCCAAGCGCTCGTGCATTGTAATTTTCTTTTCGAAATTCGTTTAGGGGCAACGACACTCGCCCATATAGCATCTGATCACGACAAGAGTCGAAGTGTTACTGATTAAGAATATAAATGAGCGAGTGATTTGGGGTTTTAAACGAACAGAGTAGAGTTGCGCGCTTTCCTTTTCGAATCTACTTTTGTTGTGTGGACTTGAGACTCTCACTGTGCCAGTAGAGTATTTCACTGTGCATGGAAAAGGCCATTTTGAGATTCCCAATAGTTTTGGCGCAGGCCATATTAACTTTTCTTATTGGAACGTGTTTTCATCCAGTATCGCCACTTATTCAGTCTGCCACTATAAACAGAAGTGGCTTGACAAAATACAAAACTGCGCTCCTAAACTTCTTAATGATGGCACCATTTGTCCCTCATTTCTCAATACAAGATTTGCCCTATCTGCTATGTGCGATTATGCTGGACACTACGGCCTGGGAACTTTTTTATAAGGAGAGTAAATCAGTAGTGATAGGGCTAAGATCTCGGGCAACTGAGACTTCAAGAAGAAAGCTCTTGTCAATTATAACAAAGATTTGAGAAGATCCAAAAGAACGCCTTCTGTAAAGAACTAGGCAAGCTGCCGGCCTCCTCGAGATTACACAAAGTCTTCTCTAAGGATCACTTCAGGGCATTGTCTCCGTCAAGACTCCTGAAGACTCCATGGAGCTATTAATAATAAGGGTTCTCAAGTAACTGACACTGGATTGGCTCTAGAACCTAACACAGGATCGGAGTTGCACATCGGTCCTACAATAGGAACAAAGGCCTGCAAACAGAATTTTCACTGTAAGTAAAATTGAATGGGCCATTAGCACCTTCAATCCTTTCAAGGCTGCTGGAAAGGACCACATCTTCCCAGCTCACCTTCAGAGAGGCTTGGAAGAGATCTAACTAATCCTGCTGCCATTATTTCGAAGTAGCTTTGTGTTGGCCCATATTCCAAGGTGCTGCAGAGAGGCTAAGGTGGTCTTTATCCCTAAAGCGGGGAGAAAATCGTCCTATCGATCTATCAGCCTCTCCTCCTTTTTCTTGAAATCGTTGAAGAAGGTTTTATACAAGCATATTAGAGAAAGTCTTACAGGGAACCCACTCCCCTACTTGCAATGTGCCTACCGCCCAGGCAGATCTACAGAGACTGTCGATCATGTGCTAGTGAGAGATATAGAAGTCCCTTCGGACCAAGGCCTAAGTGTTTGGGTTGTGCACCAGCAGCTCAGCCATATCTAACCTAACCTAACCTAACCTAAGGGAATCTCTCTCTGCGCCTTTGCAGACATTGAGTATGCGTTTTACAACGTTACCTTTGACGCGATCAATAAAGCTGCAGCAGAAAAAGGCATTCAATCCCAAACTGCGAGCTGGATCACGTTGCTTCTATACCTAGTGGCGAAGAAGGAGGCTCTGACGAAGGCGCTGCGTCTTCGGGAGCTACTCTCCATTAGGCTAGGTCACCTTCTGTCTTCATTTATTGATCCTCAAGGAGCTAAACCTGGAGCCAATGCTATCATTTACAACGTTACATAATGAGCTGAACCCAGGTTGAGCAAGAGTTCAACTGCATGTAGACAAGAGTGGAGTTGAGATAGGGTCGAGTGAACTCTATTCGAATCGAGTTCATTTTGTGCGACGCGAGTTCAGTAGTTTAATTTGGTTGACAGCTTCTGTATTTCGTTTTATGGCCCTTAGCGGATTTTCGTTGTTTTTTTTAGTTTTAACTCTATTTCGAATCGACTCTTCAATCCTGTTGCTAATATATGCGCAGGACCGCGCTTGGCCAGGGTGTATTAAAGGCGGCCAAAACAGAAGGCGGTTAAATCGCCAAGGAAAGTGCGTCGAATACGGATAAAGATCGATCCACACATAACCGTAACGACATTGTGCCGATGCTTTCCGCATCAGTGGCTTCCGTGATGAGTTTTTCACTGACATTCACCCAGCACCGACTTTTCCTGTATCAGTGCTCAAGGTGCAATGCAATTTTAATTTTAAAATTTAGACAGTAATCTCATCTAAATCATGGAATTTAGCGTGGAAAGAGTGGGTTCGTCCAGGCCGCACAGAAAGAGGTTTGAGTGTATTTCAAATAAACTTTACCTAAATTTCCGTTGAATTCTTATAAAATTTTCCGTTGAATATAAAAAAAAATAATATTTGCTTCACGTCCGGGATAAGAAAAAATATCACTGGCAACGTATTTTTAGCGTTTTTCACGGACGACCCCTGAAGGGTACTGACATCGTCGGTGCCTTACTGAATCGGATGTCTGGGAACATTTCGCGCCTTACTCAATTTGTTTGTATGGAATTTTATCGTTCCGATAAATTTTTTTCACTGATGCTTCCGGTAATGCACTGAAGTCACTGTCACGTCACGGATATGTGTGGATCAAGCTTAACCTCTAGTTAACTATTGAACTCGCCATTGCCCGATACCATTTCTTCCACTCTTTACTTCAAGAAACAGTTTATGACAATTATCTGAAGGATAGTGCAGAAGGTCAACACGGTAGGCCCCTCTTTAGAGGAATCCCGGCCTTTTGGTATACGGACGGGTTGGCCAGTCCTAGTATAAAGAGTCAAACCTGAGCTTCGACTATCAAATAAGAAAAAAGATATATATATTTGATTCATTGATTGCAACAAGGAATAACAACTCGATCGAAAAATTACTTATTATAAAATTACTTCTAGGCCAATTTACCCCATAATAAACGATGACCAACAAAAAAATCAACATCTCGGACTTCTCCGACCACTGCAGCAACATCCACAAGAAATATCTGCACACGATCTTACACCACAAGAAAAATATGTCAGATATCTGCAAGAGCAAATTCAATTGAAGCATCAACAAAATCAACAGCATCATCACAAGCCACAACATATCCCAGATCAAGATCTTCAACAAATCCAATATCAGCAGAGACCACAACAAATATTCATAGTTAGTTCCAGCCCACAGCCGCCTCCCGACAATCACATTTACTATGAAAAGCCAGAAGAAGCTCCCATGGATCATCAGATTTTATACCAACCAGCAGGAGATGAAATCGATCATGGTGCTCTTAATCACTCACCTACACCGCATCCTGTTATCTACAAAAATTCTCCATCACCTGCGACTCAAGCGCAGTACAACAATAACAACTAGTAATGTTTTACCTTTTTTTATTATTCAATTCTAACCTAGTTTTTTCTTTTATTAGTCCTAAGTACGTGAAGTATGTTCTCCCAGAATCGCAGATATCCTCGCATGATACTGAAGAAATGATGAAGCAAATCGCCTATATCACAACTCCTGCTCCTGTGATTGTAACGCCAGTGATGACGACTTACAAAAAGAGACCAGTACAACACCTTAAGCCAGTAACACAAATCCGACCAGTTTACGTCCCGGCGAAGCAGTTTGAATCGCAAAAGATTAATGTTCATTTTCATAAACCAACGGCAGCGCCGCAATCAGTACGGCAACACTTGACAGAGACGACTCAGGTCCCTCCGCCAACACTGACTACATATCACCCAAAACTTGATGCTTTAAAGCCTCAATATGTGCCTTTGCACTATTCTACACCAAAACCACTACGAATTCCACCTTCATCCAAATACTCGTACAAACCGATAATCGTTACCGAAATGGCTCCTAAAGTTAAGCCCATACTAACTAAGCAACACAAAAATTCCGACTTGCCACTTATAAGCAGCAACTCCTTGGCGGAGATCCTAAGGAAGCTACAAGAAAGTAACCATCTTCCACGAACTTTGACACCAGAAAACATCGACAATTCTATACAGACGCTAATCAAGATTCTGAACAATCTGAAGCAATCCCAGACCATTGTCGAAAGTCCTCCACAGCATCACGAGCCGAACTATGACGAGTACGATGATACGTCAGTGAACGTGGATCCAAGTACTTTTGAGATTGTAGCTTTTAAAAGTTTATGTTTTTTTTAACAATTTTGCACTTTCAGGTCACCCTGGGCCGAATTCTGGACGCCCAGGAATTGACTATCCAGCACTGGCCGAAATCCCGCATACAAGTTTTAACTGCAAGGAGCAGCGATATAAGGGATTCTTTGGTGATCCAGAGACTAGTTGTCAAGTTTGGCATTACTGTGATTTAAATGGTGGACAAGCGTCATTTTTGTGTCCGAATGGAACCATATTTAGTCAGGTATGAACAGAAGCGGCTTTTTTTATTAGTTGGGATCTTTAACCCTTAGCTAACTAACATTATTAATATATATATAACCGGCGTCGGTTTTATGGCCGATCAACTGCTGCTAGCTTCGTTATGGCATTCCAACCGATATCAAAGCGTTTGGCAATTATAACCATCGGTGGAACGATCAAGCCCCATATCGTATCCGTTCATGCGCCAACCGAGACCAAGGACGAATTTTACGAGCAGCTCTAACACACGCCAGATACGATACCTCGAACCGAATTAATCGATGGATCTTAATGAACATTCAGGTGCAGATCAAACCGGCTGAGAAAGAACGATGGGCAAATTCGGACACGGAGAAATTAGCGACAATGGTTTACTCCGATCGTTGGCAACAGCATCTTCCGCCATCCATTCAAACACCAATTCACCTGGCGAAATCCATTCGGCAACGACTACGTTATACTACGTTTTTATCAACGCAAGATTCCGATCGACGTTCAAAGAAGTACGTGCGATACGTGGGCCTGATTGCAGATCGAACCATTATCTTGTTCTAGCAAAACGACAAATGCGATTACAAAGAGCGAAGAAAACGGTATCACCACCAGCCAAGAAAAGTTACCCGACCATTGGGCGAGAGTTTCAAATGGCGTTATTCAACAAATTCGCGGCACTCTCAATATCGGACGATATCGATGTAGAAGAAAGGCAAGGACGTTTGATTGTGGGGTGTGCAATGAAGTTGTGTCCACCCATCCGTAAACGGATGTAACCATAGATATCGGACAGCTACATGGACCTCGTCGATCAGCGGAAACGAATGAATCACGCCGATTTCGAGCAATGCCGACGATCGAACAAAGAAGTTCGACTGAAAATGAAATCGGAACGAGGAGCGCCGAGGCGCGAGTACCGGACGCTGTACTAGACAATCCGGCAGTTGGGCGGCAAAACAACATCAAAAAGTGAATGCAACTTCCGTGACCTTTCCCCATGGCCGCCTGCAGTGGTGGAGAGAATTTGTCCACCAGCTGTACAACTACGATCCGCCACTGCTGACGAATCAGTTTTTCGATACCGAACCGACTGATGAGGTGAAGTCGGCAATAAAATCGTTGAAAAATGGAAAACCGGGAATCGACCGAGAAACCGCCGAGATGATGTCTTATCACAATAACTCCACGTCCTTATAACACACATATGGCATTCGGATCGTATTCCGTCGGCGTGGAAGAAAGCGATCGTAGGCCAATTATGAAGAACGGCGACAGTTGGGAATGCAAAGAATTATTGCGGTATTAGCCTCCTTTAGATCGTCGACAAAGAATCGAAAATCATACAATGGAAGCTAAACAAACATCGAGAGCAAACGACCCAGAAAGAACAAGAGGGATTTAGACCACATCGAGGATGCATTGATCAAATAATCATTTTCTGTCAGCTAATGGAAGAAATAATTCGTTACGGCAAACGAACTATCGTCGTTTTCATCGATTCATCGAGAGAGCTTATGAAGAGCATTGGAAACCGAATACGTGCCATTGAAAATCATCGAACTTCTCCAAGCGTCGAACGATGCTTTAACCAGCAGCGTTCGTATTCGAAGCGACTTATCCGTTTCGCCGAACGCGGAATTCAGTCAGACAGTCAGACAAAGATGCGATCAGCAGACACCGATCGAAGAAGAAATACAAAAACGTCGACTACGGTGGTTTGGACATGTTTGCCGATTGGATGATGCCACCATCTCTGTCGAAACCGTCCCGCAGACAGAAGAATTCGGCGATCGGCACTGAAGAAAACTTGGCTAAAGTATATCGAAGGCGACCTAAAGAATCAACGATTATCAGTTACCGAAGATTGAGACGTCGCCAAAAATCGGCAAGAATGGAATGTGCGCCAGAGATTTCCGAAGTTAATATGGTCTGCCTCAGATATATTTCGATTAGCCTTTCTAGAGTCAAAACGGGTTAAATCCGATTTGAACAGATTTCATCCGATTTAAACCGATTTGAAGCCAAAGATCCGATTTGAACCGATTTCGTGCGATTTAAACCGGTTGATACGATTTAATCCGATTTGAACAGATTCGAGCGATTTGATCTGATTTGAACCGATTTTATACGATTTGATCTGGTGTGATCTGATTTGAACCGATTCGACCGATTTGATACGGTTTGAACCGGTTGATCCGATTCGATACGATTTGATCCGGTTTGAACCGAATTGAAACGATTTGATCCGATACGAACCGATTTGATTTAAAAGGATGATAGGCTGATTGGCCTGAAGTCTTTGGGTGATGCATGGCAGGCTCTGTCTGCCTTAGGTATAAAAACCACCTTAACATGTTTCCAACTAGAGGGAATGCAGTTCATTTGAAGGCACCCAGTCAACATGGCTTGCAACTAGGACATGATGTAAATAAGGATGCGTTAAATTGTGCCGGCATTATGCCCACAGGGATTGGTGATTTTTAGGGCTGAAAGATGTTTACAGCTCATTCAATTCTTACTCTGCTTGTGATGGATTTGACCAGCTGTGGTGAGGCTGGAGGGACTTATCGTGATAGTTTTCTCAGCTTTAGTACTACTCGGGAACTGGACGTCCATCAGTAGTGTCAGGGATTCTCTGCTTGAGTCAGACCAATCGTCGTTAAATAACTATGCATTGTTGGCGCTTTGGTTAATACTAGTTAATACGCAGTTTGAGGCTTCCGACGTGGACTCTATATTGATGCAAAAGGCAGCTCAGGAAGTTAGTTTTGGCTTTCCTTCCCTGGAGGTTGCACTGTTGCTGCGTCTAGCTGAATTAAAATCCTTTCTGAATTCCTTCCGAAGTACTTCAAGTTCGCAAAACCACCAAAGAAGGTTGGAGGCCCCGTTTGCGGTCTGTTTGTTAAAAATGTCCACAAAGGTGACAAGTTATTTCCGGTTATTGGGAAGGCAGGGTGGCTTAGGGGCAATGTTTCTTGCGATAAATCTGGCATAGCAACTCCCGTTTGTCCTCCTGCAGTTCTGCATTACACATAAATTTGCACAGATCCAATTATGGTACCTTAATCTCAATCGCTCCAACGAAATTCCAATACCATGCGATACGTTAAGCCGTAAAATACGTAAACCCATCTCCATTAATCAAATATCTAACATATCAAAAAATAAATCTATATATGCACGTGAGTATCAAAAATGAAAAAGGAAGCATTATTCACTCAAAGAACACCAACGACACCTAAAGGATTACATGCAAATATACAAATTTCCGCGCGTGTTTCCGCATCCTAGAACAAAACAAATACCACATATTGAAACAGATTAAATCTTATAAATTTCACAAGCTCAAATCACCTCCAATAAGTGTTCATCTACATTTCAAGTCAAAAGCTGCCAATTCGATCAAAGTCTGTAATCCTTTTATTGGAATGAAAAAGTTACGAGAAAAGCAGCAAAAACTAAACTGAATTTATCGCTCAACTGAGTTCGTTCCTTTTCAATATATTTTCTCCTTTCCTTCAACAGGTTGCCCTTACATGCGACTGGTGGTTCAATGTAAAATGCTCAAGCACTGCTCAGCTCTATGTCCTGAATGAAAGGCTCTACAAATACATTCTGCCATTCACGCCCAAGTTCCCGGAGGATTACAGTGGCCCACTTGTTGATAAGTATGCAGCTACTGGCAAATTGCAATATTCATGGCTAGGATATCCTTTTGACGAAATTTTTTTTGTTCACTTTCAGATATTTAGCACTAAAATTCCAGGAAATGGAGGAAAAAATGAGAAGGGAGAAGATGAAAGGTAAGGACGAAACGTCATCGGAGAAGGAGGATGAGCCAGAGGAGGGTGGGCGGAGTACAACAGAAGGTGATAGCGCTCCGGAAAAGGAGTCGAGTGAGGAAGACGGTCGAGGAGAGATTGATACCACATCAAATAGTTACGCGGCGGCGGCTTCTGTAACTTCGACAGATTCGTCCTTGCATTCGATGCCAATCGTTGTTACATCAACGGAACCTCCTTACTCGTCAATGTCGTCTAGCTTTAAAACAAGCGTTGAGAGCGAAAAAGTGGAAGTGATAGAAATTAAATCTGATGGCAACTCAGGTTTATTACCACCTCGGATTTTTAATAGCGGATTGAAGAAGAAGTAGGACGGGACGAACAAAATCGATTCAATGGAGAACTGAAAAATTGTTTTGTTTCATTTCCTAAATTCGTTTTAAGGGCAGCTCTGCAAGGACTCCCTTTGAAGGAAATTAAGCATTAAGTCGTTATTTGAATCAACTCCAAATAACATTATTTTTAAATACGATTTTATTTAATTCTTTTTTTTATTTGAAACATTTTTTCAAGTTGAGAAAATCTCTTGCCATCTCTATTAAAAACTAAATAAAACAAGTGCGATAAACTGGGACGGACTGACGATTAGATTTTAAGGATCCTTACATTTAATAGTTGATATTTACTGTTTGTATATAATTTAAATGTTTGGAAATAATTTATTATTTTTTTTTAAATAAAGTATGTTTTGAGAAAATTCTATAAATTGTCATTATTTACATAAAAGGAGGCTCTGGCGGGAGCGATGCGGCTATGGTCGTGGACCTTGTGGGTCAAATTTCGCAATTCTCGAAGAAACTAAACCTGGAGCTAATGCTTGCATGTCGGATACCATTGGTGCCAGTGTGGAACTTCGACAAAACGTTTATGACGATTTATTCGAGGTCGGTTCCAAACTCGATAATGGACTAGAGCTGGGTGTATATGGCACAAGGTATAAAAGATCCATGGCCCTTGGCATCACTCCAACATTTTCCAAGCTAAGGTAGGTGTGTGCCCGACTTGTATTAATAGAGCTCCAAACAACTCTAACACCGGTTTTCTCTCGGATAGTCAAGCTGACGGCTGACCCCACAAAATGCCTTCAAATATTCCACTAGATTGCTCCCATCTCTGATATCCCTCAGCAGGAACAACAATTTCTACGTATACATGATGAGTTGAATAGTTGAGTTGAGGTTGAGCTCAATTTTCGACTCGCGTCACAAACCACAAACAAAACACAGAGATGCTGGTGTCAACTAAATTCAACTACTCAACTATTGAGCTCTATATGCATAATTTCAACTCAACCCTGGTAGTAAAGCAGACTCGAGGTGAGTCGGCCCTAACTCAGGTCCACTCGCGCCTACATACATGAGTTGACCTGAGTTCAACTCATCATGGTACTAAATGTCACTGGCTGATGTGGATTCCAGACCGTCTGGCTAAAGTAAGGGCAAACTCATCACTTATTGATCTGCAGCTTAGACAATAGCCACGTAAGATCGACTAACAAGATTTTCGGCGGAAATTTCAGTGGAACATGCGCTATGGTAACAGCTTTGTCAAGACTGCTACATTTCTGCGCTGGCTCAGATCTACAATGATTGGGATGATGGGACCAGCCACGCTAAGGCAGCTTTCTAGGCCCCAGCCCAGATAAAAAAGGGTAAGACTCAAGCTCTTTAAGATATCTATATACATATCGATTCCTAATAAAACTAACCTAACATACTCGCGGCGAAGTGACTCACTCGGGGAAGGTCCGTACAATTTGAAGGCGACCCCTTTTGCTTTTATCACGTCAACACCCTCCCCGTTAAACCATCTATTCCGACGTGGTTTTATAGACTTGGTTGAAGGAGGAATGATTAAACGCATTCCCGCCTGTGTAACTTTGATGATGCAAAGAGCTACAGAGTTGACGTGGGAAACTCTCAGTCGATGGCTTGAAAAAAGCGAACAAGCCCCAGTCAGTTGGTTTTTTAATAGTGCTAAACGAATCGTTTCGGAGCTGTGGTGATTGGACCACTTACTAGGCTGAGATCCGATTTATCATCGGCAGAGTATTGTGTCGAAATAGGTCAAGGAGATGGAATCCTTACCGTGCAACTTCAGGGAACTTAGTTGGAAGATAAACAATCTGATACACTTGTAAGTTGTTAAGGCCTGCGAACTGCTTAGCGTCCTTCCCAGAAACACTGGTGAAATTTTAGTAAATAAGTTGGACGTTGGAATCCCACGCACTCCGTAGGTGAAGAAAAATCCAAAGATTTGCTAAGAAATAGCGCCGAATGCAAAAAGCAAAACTCCATTCTTCTTCTTCTTTGATCCGTTAGTTTAGGGGGTTCGAACGAAACATCCCCGCAACAGATACGCTGCTATCGTTGCCGCTGAGTTTCGAACTTCAGTCACGATTCGTTTCCTTTGTTAACGATTTTTACGACTTCTCGATAACTGATAATCGTTGATTCTTTAAGTCGCCCTCGATATTCTGTAGCGAGGTTTTCTTCGGTATGGATCGTTGAATTCTCCAGTCTGCCGGACGTTTTTGCCAGAGAAGCGGTTATCACCCGTTGGCAAACAGCTCCAAACCATCGTACCGTCCTTCGATCAGTGTCTGTTGAACGCACCTTGGTCTAACTCTCTCGTTTCGAGGGTGATCGCGGATTGAAACATCGAGATTCTGCCTCAAGCATCGCATTTGGAAGACCTCGAGACCTCGTTTCCGATCCGTAAAGAAAGAACGGAAGGATCAACGTTCGGTAAAGGAGGACTTTCGTTTTGATGGTAATATTTGTTCGTTTCCAAATGCACCACTTGAGCCAGGCGAATGTTGCTGATGCTTGGCCAATGTGGCTGTGAACCTCGGCCGTTGATGCCACTTTCTTTTCCTCAACCAGTGATCCCAAATATTTTAACATCGGAACCTATTCGATTTGGATTCCTTCGAGCTGAACACTGGCCCTCGATCCGTCCGTATGACTGGGAGATGCAGGAAATATCGTATAATATTAACATTCGGCGAACATCAACTCGGTTACAAAGTTGCCATCGTATCGAACTAGACATTTCAGGTGGCGTGCAGATCACTTGGCTTGCTGGAGGGCGATGCGCCCTGGTATCACACTCGGGAAGAAGTTTCCGCCTTTAGCTCTCCTAATAAAATTCGTTAGCTATTTGCCATCATATTGGTTTTCTGCCAAGTTGAGGATCCCCGTAAATTGTGGAAGAAATACCGAGACAGTCTTGCGGAAGACGTTAGATGGCAAATGTAGAGAGAGAGCGCAGAAATGCCCAACTGGTTTTCGACATTGTTTATGCTTCTTGAGGTTGCTTACGATGCTCTACCTACCCCATAAGGGATTACAGGCCTGAGGTTCTGTATACTAACTCATCTCTGACTTGAAAACCGGGGCTTCGATTAAGGTATAATGTGACATGTTTCCACGCCGACAAGGTGTTCGGTGTTAGCTAGTATTTATGATAATTTAAAGAGTAAAATAAGCCTCTAATCTGTTGTTTTTCAATATCAGTTGGAAAATTGAAGTTTATTGTAATGTGCCATTGGTCTAAGACTATGTCCAGGTCCACGGGTATAGAGATGGAGTCCATCACCCTTTATCAGTTAGTAGACAAATCAATTTTACACCTGGGGCCTGAACTTTCTACCAGGGATCTAAATTTTTGTTTACCGAACCCTTCCCCCCCCCCCCCTTACACCTCGTTTTATTAGTAGTTGGTATGCCACTGGACCCGATTTGCGGAGATGGCAAACGATAATGATCCACAGTATTTCCGCCAATTGAAAAAACAATATCTCGCAGTGACAGCATTTCATTTGCGTTCCTTCGACTATCGAGTCATGATTTCGGTCTGATCCGATAGTCGGAGCAAAGTGAAAAAGTAGCCTAAAACATGTCTAAGAAAATGCTGAATCATGTCGTGAAAATCCTCAAATCACTTTTGATTACTATTACAATTGGAATCCCTTTCCTCCGATGGATCAGTTTTCCGTCGAACCTATAGTCGGATCCGAGTGAAAAGGCAGCCTTGAATTTGTTTTAATATCTTTCTATGAAGTAATATGTCCCGGTTATCACATTTTTGATGTACCAATAGCACAGAAACTTTATTTGTAGTAGGTTCATTATAGCGATCTTTGTGCTCTGTGGTGGGTCACCCGTCTGCATTTTTAAATATTCATTGTTGCCTAAGTAAATATTGATCGGAATATAGGCAACTAAACTACGAAAATCGAATCTTCGAAAAGGCTACAGGCTTAGGCGAACCTGAATGATAAAAAAATGTCTTCATTCCCTCTCTTGTGACTATATCGGTTCAAGTTTTCGGTCTAATCCAGTAGTCGGATACGATAGTCGGATCCGATAATCGGACTTCACATAGACAAATAATGTTGACTAGGATCTCGAGATTAACGAGCAACGTTTTTAAAATAATTTTACAATATTTTAAACAATAATAAAAATTTTAATAAAACAGCAAAGAGATAGATTGGCGAAATATCAAAAATATGAAAAATAGTTCTTACCTTTTGAGCTTGTCGATTATGTTCTCTTGCAATTTTCACAGATTCAATGACGCTCAGCAATTGCGGAAGGGATTTCTTGTTCTAAGAAAAAAAAAACATAAATAAAAAATCTCATTATTATCCAGTCTACTTCGGTGGCAACTTACCTCTTCAGCTATATTCTTAACCTCATGCCCGCTATGCTCTTCATTCATGCAACGACTGCAAATTTCAGTTTTACAATCAACACAAGAAATATTACATATCCTCTGATGCAGGGGGCATTTCTTCATATCTTCAGCTTGCAGAAGTATATTATTCTTGAATGATGATAAACAATGTTTCTGCAGAGCCTTTCCATATTTATGCACATTACGAAAGCATAGCTGACAGTAAGGAACACTGCATTGTATGCAGTAAGCATCCGTGTACCGTGAGTTGCATTCATGACATTCATAGTGGCTCATTTCAAGCTTAACAGTTACTGGTGAAGATTGTTTTATGTCCCACTTTAAGATGCTCTCGGTATATGTTAGTAAGCCATACAAGTAGTAATTAAATTCGAGGTTTTGCCGTATGGGGACATCGCGATTATATTTTGTTGGTTTTTTACAAAACTTGCATACAATATTTTTGCGCGAGTTGTACATACTGAATATGCATTTATCGCATGCAGAATGGCAGCAGGCCAAGATCATTGGCCGGTGGCCATTCTTTAATTCTGTAAAAATAAATTAAATAAATATATTTAAAAAACATAAAATATCGATGCAACGAAAAAAAGGGATTATGACGTCAGAATGACAGACCCATCTAATTTACTATCTTTTATAGTGGGCTACGTCGTTCTGGCGTCAAAATCCGGATTAAGGATGATAGCATAGACTTAACGCGGCCCATAGATCATGTCTGTGCGATACCGTGACCTCATATCTGAGCGATAAATTGTGTAAGCTGGGCAGTTTTGAACAATTTTCACTCAGGCCTGAGCTTCTGGACCCTCCGATAAACTGGGCAGGTCAAACAGTTTATCGTTCAGTTCTCTCAGTTCCACGCATTTGCCATTTTTAAAAAGATATATGTACTCAAATCAAAAAAAAACCGTAAAGCGAACTGACTAACCCACACACTTTCAGTTCAGTTTATCGTACAGTTTTTTATACAGTTCAACTGTGCAGTTAAAACTGAGAGTGTGTGGGCCGTCTAATACAGGTGTTAAGCTTCATACAAAATTTGGTCACCAGCAAATTTGCTGAGCGGATTTATTATAAATCCAAGGGCGAAACTTTACGATACATATTCCACAAAGCTCTTCGCGTATTTCCCCAAGTTCTCGGTTGATAGACAAAGGCGCAGAGGAAGGGCACGGTGGTTTCAGGAATTCATTCCACACAGACGATATGTATTTTTGCGCCCCCCTCACCCACTGCGCCGTTTTAGCCAGGCAGCAGACGCACAATTTTTGTGTTCACGCGTAGGATGGATTTTTTTTTTAATTTCCATTGTGGCAGGTCATGACAGGTCAGTTAAAATATTACGGTTTTTAATGAGCCACGCCCAGATGCCCCGGAAACGGCTACCACGGAGGATAACGTACCAAAAGCACGATATCGTTGAAGGTGCGCGAGATAGCTGAGACAGTAGACATCTCAAAAGACCGGCATGAAATATTAGGCATGAGAAAGCTGTCGGCGCGATTGGTGCCGCATTTGCTCAGTCCGGACAACCACAGCAAAATTGGTCGCCACGGCCAAAATGGTCGAATTAGACTACGAGCTGCTGCCCCATTCACCGCATTCTCCAGATTTGGCCCCGTGCGACTTCTTTTTGTTTCCAAACTTAAAAAAGTCACTAGCCGGGCAGGATTTTGAGTCGAGCGAGGAGGTTATCGCCACCACGGAGTCCTCCAGGCAACGTATTTTTCGGACGGGTTAAAGAAGTAGGAGCATGGCTGGATCAAATGTATCGAGCTAAAAGGAGACTATGTTGAGAAATAAATCGCCACTTTTCGCCTCGTACAATCGAGGATACAGAAACATCTAGATCAAACGAGCCGGTAAAAACAAGCGGGATTTAGACCAGATCAAGGATGCATTGATCAAATATTCGCTCTCCGTCAGGCAATGGAAGAACGAATCCGCTTTGCATTGATTGGAACAGCTTGTGGAGAGTCTTGGCAACCGAGCGCGTGCCATTGAAAATCATCGATGGACGACACAGATTTCGAAGCAACGGACATCTTATATGACATTTCTCGCATCGCCCAGTCATACGGGTTAAAAATCAATGCGGAAAAGACCAACGCACAACGGATCGAGCGAGAGCCAGTGTTCACCTCGATGGAATCCAAATCGAACAGGTTCCGATGTTCAAATATTTGGGATCATTGGTTGAGAAAAAGAAAGTGGCATCGACGGCCGACGTTAACAGTCACATCGGCCAAGCAACAGCAACATTCACCTCGCTCAAGTGGTGCATATAGAAACGAACAAATATTGCCATCTAAACGAAAGTTCACCTTTAACGAACGTTGATCCTTCCGATCCTTCTTTGCGGATCGGAAAGGTGGATACTGTTCAAGCCGGACGTCAACAAGCTCGAGGTCTTCCAAATGTGATGCTTCGGGCAGTTCTCACTACGCGATCGAAACGAGATAGGTAGACAAAGATGCAATCAACACACACAGATCGAAGAAGAGATACAAAAATGTCGACTACGGTGGTTTGGACATGTTTGTCAAATGGATGATACCCGGTTGCCATGTAAACTTCTCTGATCGTCCGGCAGACTGGAGAATTAAGTAATCGGCAACGAAGAAAACCTGGCTAAAGAATACCGAGGGGGACTTAAAGAATCAACGATTATCAGTTACCGAGTCTCGAAACGACTACAAAAATAGTCAAGAATGGACACGAATCGTAAGTAGAGTTCGAGACCCAGCTGCACAGACAACATCGTATCTGTTTCGGGGACCAACGGATCAAATAGTAAAATCAGTCTGAAATTTTTCTTAACGATAAATATGAATATTTTAAATCAAAAAAAGGAAGCAAAGCCTTTTTCATGTTAACGCATATATGTATGTGCATAAATTGCACTGTGCAGGGCAGCTGTTTACGATAGTATTGGGTGGCAACGTAACACAGTAGAGCAGTGGTCGGATAATTCATTTGTCAACAGAGGCAATCTACAGCATATCGTTTGAAATTTAATTTGAGCCAAAAACGTCCTTAATCTAATTGAAGAATGTCCACTGAGGTCGACTCCTTGCAACTGTCCCATTCGTACTCGTTTTGTATACTTCTTTTATCTATCTGTTTTCTCTTCACTTTGGAAGACATTACCACAAGCAGCAAAAGCGGTGTGGTTGGCAACCCACAGTCTGAGTCGCGATACCGTGCCGAAGGCTGAATGGCAAACCTGTGGGTATAAACAGGCTGGTCGCTGGTCGGTGTGCAAGCACCTTACTCTGACTTTACTCGTGGGAATAACATGAACAAAAGTGAAGAAAAATAATAATGATAAGAAACCAAAACATACAGAAGCACAGACGACCCAACACATCAAGGTGAAAGGGCTGGCCAAGGACTACGGACCTTACCCTCTTGGGGGAGGTCTCAGCTTGCTCTAAGTGGGGGAAATCGGCAGCTCTGGCTTTGCGAGTACCAACCACAGTACTTCAAAGTCAGGCAACATAACCGCAGGCGTGCCAGGAGCCACCATCCACAGTGACATCTGAGAAACAGAGATCACGAGCGTCTATCCGTAAGAAAAGGTACAATCGCAGCCTCTTCGTTCTCGGTAAAATTGCAGAGAATGAGGCCGCCACGACCACCTCGGAGAACGACAAAACCAACAAAACAAAATTTCAAGATATACTAAAAGATCCCGGGACGATAGCCCAATGCCTACAAATAATGACCAAAAAGGGAAAAGCTCTCAAGACCTACCATAGTCGGGGAAGCTTCTACTTCAGGATCCCAACAATCAGGCTCAACAAGTAATAGGCCAATGAGCGAAGTATTGAAGGCCCACCTTCTACCACTAACCGATGTCAATTTTAATACCGGCAGACTCCCGGACCTAGAGGCCAAAATATTAAGAGTCATGGAGTTCGTGATGCGGCAAATTACTCGAGTATTTTCGGCACCACAGCAGGGACATCGCCAAGCAGAACTATAAAGTGCTGAGGAACCCCAGCGAATTAGTAGAACCCTGATACTGTTAATTGCTAATTAACGACGAGTGCCTAGAGGGGCTCGAAAGAGTTGACTATAAACTCCATTTTAGACTAAGGCAGACATGGATCAAGATTTTTAAAATGGGTTCATCTAACGAAAAAGTTGACTCCGATGAAGAGCTCAGCGAGTGCTTGGATGAACTAGCAATAATAGAGCTAATAATACAAGCTTAGATGCACAATATAGTATATAAATGGCAACAGGTGACCTGTACCACCATCTGGCTTCGTGAAGCGAGATGTTGGTTCGAGAAGACCTATGGAAACAGTAATAAGCTGCGCTTTTTACCACAGGAAATGGTATCAGGACCTAGCTACTACATGGTCGCAGAATGAAATTTCGGCAGTGACCGAAAATTTTCAAAACATGTACATAAGAATAAAGTAGTAGTAGCAGAGATTACAATATTAGAAAGAATGTTTTGGCCTTCATTTTCTAAAATTTAAATTCAAATTTTTATGGCTTCGACTTGGACCTTCTCTTAATATAGTTTCGAATATCATGGCACAACAAATCGTACTAAACCTGTTGTACCGAGATTTAAAATGTATTTTGTGCCTAATGAAGGCTTCAGAATATAAGATTCCATACACAAAAAGACTTCTACAACAACCAATGCAGCCAGTCCAACTAAACTATTTGGATTCATTTTTTACGAAAAAAAAAAAAACAGCAAGCAAACCGTTATACACACTAGATCGACTATCCGTTCATGGTAGGCTACTCTAAGATCTAAAAGGATAAAAACAAGTAGAACCATCAGAGACCAAACAAGAAAGGAGCTCAAATTACGTTATCTAGAATTTCCAACTAGTAACATGCAGTAATCCACATTGTCATATGCATATCTGCTCTACTGATAGGTCTTGCGAAATCTAGTACCCAGAGACGACCACCAGCACCAACACATTTGTGTTAAAAGGCGAAAACATGATGCAAAAATTGTTCGCCCTTTTTATCTAGCCGAGTGATTACAAACATGAAAACGGTGTTGCTAGGGAGAAACAAATTAAATGCAAGCCACGTTTGAGGCTTTTAGTATGCAATTATTGCATGAATGCAAGTTTTTTATTTTTTTTTTGTTTTGTTATGCCTAAAAACAGCGAAGCAAACCACAGATGACTTGAGCACTTGTTGCCATTATGTATTTGTTATGAATTAAGGTGCAGGGGGTACTGAATACTTCATTAGCGTGCGACATGTTAAACCTTGTAATTCAATGAACCTTTTTTATTTCTACTAAGTTTTTCTTGATGTAATAAAAACCAAAAGCAACTTGCAAACATATTCCGAAGATGGTTTTGTTGTTCCACTTCAATGCTGATCAACATCCCAACATTTACAGCAATGCAATGATTGTCAACAAGGGCATGGCTTGATTTATAGATTAATAACATGTAAATTTATATAAACTAAATACCGGCTTTATTAAAAAATGATAAAAAGCATTATTTCATGCGAAAACTTACTGTGGTGTCCAATTGATAATTCATTGTAGCACACCGCGCACTTTGGCGGCTTCCTCCATGAAGCAGGATAGTCGAAATCAAAGAGTCTTTTGAGGGTAACCGATTTTGGCAACATTTTTGATGCACTCAATTAATTATTAAGGATTTTCGGAAAATACTTTTCACTTTATTTTCAAACCGATTTCAGATCCAAGTTAAGAATACACTCGACAAAAGCTTTGTGAGGTTATGTGTATGTTCCAATTTTCAGCGTTCGCATGTATTTGTTTGCAATTTGTCAAAACAAAATTAATTTCAACATTTGCAAGAAATTCACCTTGCTGTGGAACTGTATTATCGACAATCGATGCATGTAGTACGGTGAAAATTAAACGGCTTTGGATATGTTTTGAAGTTTTTTAAGATATTTATAATTATCTAAAAATTTAAATTAATAATTTATAAAAATTATGTAGTTGGGTTTACGCATTAATTAAATAATAAAACATAGTCAACTTAAGGTCCAAACAGGTTGCAGTGGGGGTGGCGACCGGTGAACGGCAACACGTTTTAAATGCACAGGCCTTCATAGGTGCTAACACAACCGGCAGGCGGCGCTGCCGTCGCAATCTGGACTTTTAAAATATTGATATTTGTTTTCTTATTTTTGAAGCATATTCTGTGAAAATTTCAAGTTAATTCATATGGGTGCTTTATGTGAGGAAATATAGCAGTCATCCTTTAATTTTTTGCGCAGTAAGTCGGATTGAGATGGTCTAGAAACTTTGTGCCATATTTTGTTGTTGTACTATTTTGAAATTGCATTGCTGCATAGAAAAATGCATTCTTATAAGTGCATCTTTACAAAAATTTTACTTTGACGACTTATAACTATGTGGCTAGGGTAGAACCTTTGCTTGGATCCAAACGTTTATCGAGGCTTGGCAAGCGTTCGTAAATTGAAAGCGCCTGCATAGATTTGGAGAGCATTCACACGCTTGCGTTCCTCTCTTTGATTTTAATGCTAGCTGCTCACATACAATCCTCTGGGTCGGATCAAAGGGCAATGAGAATCCTGCCGATAATCGGCTTGGCTGAGGACCCAGGTTATAAAAATAGCTCAGTCATGAACGGTGTGCTCCGGATACCTGGCGACCTCCGGTTCTAATTAGCTTCCCCCGGGTACTGCAGATCTCTGCCCGGGAGGACATCGTTTTTACTCTAAACATGGGAGTAAATATGGACAAAATTAAACAATCAAATAAAAGCACACACTCTCTGATAGGGCCGCATGCGAACCGCTTAGGTCTTGAGAGCTACGATTCTTCCAGAAGCCAGGACGAGGAAGAGGTGTGCAACATCTCATCTGTTACCCTAAGCAGAAAGTGACTTACTGCATTTGGTGAATTCTTTCTTAGCTGGCCTGCAGAACCGCGAAGATTGAGATCCCCCAACTAACAAGATTCATTACGACCTCGAGCTAGTGAAGAAACGACCCTTCACAATGGGCCTATCCTTTTAACAACAGCTAATAAATCCAAGGTCGACTTAAGGCCATATCAGAACCTAAAAATATGCAGCGTACAGCAGCAGCACCACAGCAACGTGCTGCAGTGGGTATCAGATGCTAGTTGTGTCAACTGTGCAACTCAACTTAATTTAAAAAAAAATCAGCTTCTCCTGGTTTAAAATAACTTGTGCCTTATGTACCAATTGCTGAAAGTGCTGCATATACTGTATGCATCAAAATTAGGTTTTGAGATGAAAATGCTGCCCGCTGGTCTGGTGCTGCTTTGCATGCCATTTTACCAGGCTCGGTAATAGAAATAGTTGTGAACTGTAGCGCTACATAGGTTCTGATACGGTCTTTACTCTCTTTTCGTCTAGAATCCTTCTTTGTTCGATATTGTTATGCCATGCCCCGCCCTGCTCCCAAGTGTTTTACTGAACAGGGTCTTCTTTGGGAGTCGCGGGGTGTACAAGCATCTCATGGAGTTTAATGTTAATAAATCCACTAGACCTAGCAATGCATCCTTTATAGTCCTAAAGAATTGCTGCTCACCTTTAGCTTAATCTTGCACTATTATTATTTTCCTGAGTTTAGCCAGACATGTTGAGCTTTTACCAAAAAATGGTAACTACAGCAATCCCTACATCTATTCTCTCCAAAATTGTGGAGATTATGATCCAGAATTATCTAGAGTCCAACCAAATCTTGCAATTCAATACAACACGGTTTTAGACAAAAAAGGTCTACCGGCGAGCTTTTAGTGAGTCTAATTAAAGATGTCAACCAAAAAGTATTCTTCAATTTGGTATTTTACTTCTATTTATAAACGACATGGTCTGGCCCCATTCAACTCACTTTATAGCTTCACTGATGGCAGTACTTTGAATTACTCCTACGTCTTCGAGATTTCAAAACAAGCATGTGCCAGACCTCGTCTCTATGGGCTTAACTTATCCTCGTTTGAGGCCTCGGATTGAATTCAATGCTTCCAAAACGAAGTAATGTCGAATTGCCAATAAAACCTGCAGGAGTTCATACACAGGATTCGTTCCCGTCCTCTTCAACATGCCAATAAAACCGGCTACATCTTCCCATCCATGACAATGGATGACGTAGAAATATTGGCTAACCCATCCCTTTATATCCGCATGACATTAAGGAAAGACCTTCATCTTCTTCACCTTTGGATTTCTTCCAGTTCTTCCTCGATTTATAGGCTCTTGCCGTAATTTACAAATGACACATTCGGCCTCACGTCGAATACAACTGCCTTATTTGGGGATAGCGATTGCTCCAGCCTCACCTTTCTCCTGCCTCTACGGCAATATTACACCCGTAACACGAGATTAGCTCGATTGGTTCATTCCCTCTTCCTACAGCTCCCCTTTTGGTGCACAATACAAACAAAGAATTCATTCATAAATATGTAACAACTCGATTATGTAACAACCTTCTGCAGTCAGCATTTCCCAAATATCCTTGTTGCAGCTATAGTTTTGTCATTTCCAGTTTTATTCAAGATGTACGATTCGAGGAGAAAATAATTTAATCTGATAACAATTAGTAGAGATTATCAACAATTGAACGGATCCCTGTAAGCCTGCCGCGGAGCTTGTGGATCTAAATTAGATTTACAGCCGAAAGCCGATGAATTGGATATACACCCCCCATCATTAACCCCTTGGTAACTTACAGGGCTTTATTTTGGTGGTACAGAACGGCGCTTAAAATCTCGGCGCATATTGAATGATTGAGGTCCGCTCTGGCTTAAACGGTTTCTTCCTATGCCGTAATTGCTGGGCGCAGAAGAAATGATGTCAGGAAACTTGTCGGAGGAGGATAAGTCTGCCCTTCATGTTCTCTGTGAGTGTCCCGCGATAGCGAGAAGCAGGGACCCCTGTGCTGACAGTCGTAGTTTTACTGAAACGACAATTTCTTCAACTCAAACGGCTTGTCACACCACCCGACTCTCAGCACACCAACTAAAAAACGAGACGACATCGATATCTCTATGCGACTGTCATATGACTCGACTTTCTGCACAGGGGCCAATATCTCGTTGTTCGATGAGTCCCAGCTCGAACATTCATGTCTAGGTAACAAGCCACTTTACAGACTGCTGAACCTGTTAAAGCGGTTTGAATTACAAATATCACAGTATAGTATAGTATCTCAACAAAAGAAGTTTTTCAAAACCGAATATGAAACACTCTAAGAAAGCGTTAACTATTGTGAAGCATCCAAAGACTTTATTTTATTTACCCAATTTACATCAGACACCCAACCTCGTAAAATGCATATAGAATATAATTTAAATTTAAGATTAAAGCAAATTGTAACTTTTTTTAAGAATGTTGTTGAAAAGTAAAATTTAAAAATTTATGTAAACATCGAATTCATAAGTCCATCGAAGCGCTGCCGTCTTCCAGGCTCATCCTGTCTGTATTTTCGAATTTCCTCATAGTCTGGATCATCAGTTTCTAGCTCAAATCTGCACAACGGGCAAGAATTACTCTAAGAAAAAAAAATATATTATATAAAGCCACGAGAAAATAAAATATAAAATTAATAATTTTTACCTTCTTTAACCAAAGCAGAATGCATTCCTCATGAAATTCATGCTTGCACGGAAGAATTTTGTAGAGTTCTCCAACTTCGCCAACTTTTTTGCAAACGGCGCATTCAACTTCCTCGTCACCTTCTTTTATCTTGTGCACCTGCAGTTTAGCGATGGCTTGTTTTGAGGCTTCTGGAGCTTCAATGTCCATGTCAATGCCGTTTAGTACAGCCAGTACTCGAAGTCTTCGCATATGGAGATCTAGTGATTCGGCTTCTGGTCCATTTGGCCCGGTTGGTTCATGACCCAATTCTTCAAAGTAATCCGACATGGTTGTTTGTTATCTGGGAAAAGTAATTATATTGTATGTAGGTAGCATACAGAAGAGTTTTGTTTTTAAATATACAGGGTGTTTTAGACTAAGATGCTAATCTGGCAAGAGGTGATTCCTGGAAGTATTTGGAGGAAAATTCTTCTAGAGAGGGGCCCTATCGACAAGAGATTATGAAAAATGTACAATTTCTGTGGATACTGTCGCTTCAAAATTTATCGTTAGGTCTAACTTGGTTAATAATAGCTTTGTTTATTGAGCTGCTCTAGGTTGAGCTAGCTTGAGATATCTCACGAAAAGGTGTTTCATGAGCAATTTGGTCGCTCTTACTTGCCTGAAGTTTCTCTGATTTGTGTTTCATGAGCTTGCTCTAAGTTGAGCTAGCTCACGGCTTTCTGCTCTACCTTTTTTGGTAGAGCAACTTCAGGCAAGCAATCAGCTGTTTGTCAACTGTCATAATACCGACATCCGTTAATTGAATAACTGAATTAGAGGAATCATCTAGCGTTTCCATCAACTGACTTGATAAATATTTTTACATTTTTTAATTTAGTAGCGTATTATGCAAGTTTAAATAAGTTTCATTTTAAAACCTGTCAGGTTGAAGTTCTGACAGCGCACTTTGAGAATTCTTGCCTGAAAAGTGTTTCATGAGATTTCTTGCTCTGAATAGCGCCAACTTGCTTTATTTATTTTTGACAGCTGCTCTACTGTGAGCTGCCTCGAGCTGCTCTGCCTTTTTTTCGGTCTCAATAAACACAGCTAATAAGTGGCTGAAAAACACAAACACAAAAAAGGTTGGTAGCTCGAGGTTTTGCTTGGATTCTCAGTGGTTAAATGATATCATAAAAAGGGATAGCTTCCCGTTTACCTCGTATCGATGACACATTGGATACTGTGCCTGGAGCTCGATTGTTTTCTCCGTTGGGTCTTAACAGGGCCTATTGGCAAGTCGAAATTCATCCAGAGGATAGAGAAAAGACAGCCTTCTCTGTGGGAAACGACTTGTGGCAGTTTACGGAAATGCTGTTTGGACTGTGCAATGCTCCAGCAACGTTCGAGCGACTTAAGGCGGCTACACCCGTAATTGCATGCTTGACAAGCACCCATGTTCACTTCTCGTAGCCTCCACACAACGCAATCAAGCTTGAATAGCCGCAATTTATCCTTAAATAATGTCGGGTTCGGAAAGTGACACACTCACACTTTTGTTTTAAAGCGAGACAGATGAAATTCGACCAATATTCAAGCTGGTGCTTCCGCAAAAAGATTTATGCCTTATCAGTTTCTCATAACGGCCCTATGAAGCAAATCTCATTACAAATGAAATGGGGCAATTCCAACCTCTGCCTTACGTACTCCGAAAGGATTGCTTCATATTTCAGGCAATTATGTTGGTGGTAGAGAAGTTAAGCAGCATTGGACGTGATTAGTACTCAGTTGGGAGACCTCATTGTAAAAAAGGAAATTCGAGTTTATATAAAGCTTTTGACACCGGCGCAGTTATTACTCACATATCCACCCCATTGTTCGGCCTCTTTTCTCCACCCAGGATCGTTCATCAAGCGAACCAAATGAGACATTTCTTATGACAAGGCGCTTATGAGGCAATGTGTTAGATGCACTATGTGGGCCTTATAGAGCAATCCACGCGGAGTCCACATGAGGCAGTCGAAAAGTTTATATTGGGCATAGATGCGATTAACATCGGTATTGGTGCAGTGTTATTACAAAACACCGAGCGACAGGGGAAAGTCATAGCCTTAGTGCTTAATGAGAGGTACTGGTAATCCACAAGTATCTCTATGGCTACCTCTATTTTCTACGCAGGGCCGTGTCTGGCCAGCGTTCATTGCGTACGTAGCACGTAGGCCGGCAAAATAAAAGGTGGCCAAACGCTATAGTCCAAGAACATATTCCGGGAAAGTTGAATTTTGGTACGGACCTTGATGTTATTGTTCTAAAGAAAATGTATCTAAACTCCTGTCGATTTAAGACCCGGTACAGTTTTACGCGGGATCAAACGTGACCAAACGAGATTTGTCGTAGACATCTCAATAAAGCTCACTTTTGCAGAAAAACTATGTAAGTAGAGATTATATAATTTTTTCTTGCAAAGGTAATCGTTTCTGTAGCTTTAAACTGTTACCGGGTTAAAATCGATCAGGACTTTTGACATTTTCCTTAAAACAATAATATCAAGGTCCATACCAACCCAGGAAGAAACGGCTGCAATAGCTACTTTGAGCACTCCTTAAAACGCGTACAGCGCTTCCATTTTCATACCAGTTCCAATTTTTAACATTGCATCTCATTAGATGGAAGCATCACTTTTATTTTAATATAGCATTTTAGAACGAGCACCGGTCTATTGAATATGCGAATATCACCCTTTATGGTCACCAAGGTAATTCCCCGTTTTCTTAGTTCTACAAAATTCTGCAAACTCCAGTAATGCTCCTTTGGAAGCATATTTGGCAGCGCTTAAAATTAGCTTCCCTGAGCAGTGATTACAATTTTTTCCGCTGTCATTTCAGGTGGAGAACACGGAGGAGAACCCTATTAGCAGAGGCCGCAAAAACTGGGAGATCTTGGTCGGAGCTGAGAGAGCTGTCACGCAAAACAGAGTCCACTGACGAGCAACTGTTTCCGCTCTATGGCCCATGAAGAATTAAAGGAGCGTTATGTATGTATGTATATTTAATGGTGAGCAAACGTGGTTTAGGGCTTGTTATTGCGCAAGACCAAGACCACCTATTCGTCTGCAAAACCAAGCCTTAAGGCCCACACAGACCTTTGGGAGGCATGGCCCGATAAAGGCCACATACTACTCAGTCTGACTGAGACAAGCGTCCGACGGGTCGTGGCCTGCAGGTCAGCTCATAATTCTCCACAGACACCCAGGGAAGACGACAGTTTGGCGCGGCAGGGTATTAATTCAAGTGTAAAAATGTTCCCGGCCTCATCGGAGACTTCAGACTGAGTAGAAGTTTAGATCTTCAGGCACGGACGGACGATAAATGGCCACACACACATAAAGACTTTTGTCAGTTTTCCACGGCCTGGCGGCGGCCAATGAATGTATGGTGATACTTGGCTTTATGAACCGGGTTGTAATTATTGTTGGCGTATGGAGGAGAAGTGTCAAAGGACGACTGTTCAGTCAACACAGGATGGAAGGATCACGGGCTCGGAGAGGTTCAACACGACGGTCCTGATTCTGGCATGGAACGAGTACGAGGAGAAGTCTGAATGGAAGAACATCCCTGAAGAGCTATTTGGCCCAATGCAATTCATTGCACATCTAGGGAGCAATGTTGAAGCGTAAATAGGAAATCTCTGACCGTACTTATCATAGAATGCAGGTATTAGTCACTCGCGCTAGAATACATATGAGGTATTCTAGAGGAGTGTCATAATGGCGCATCAGGGTGACATCTGGAAGTAAATAAAACTCTGGCAAAAGAAAGATTCTATCGGCAGCTGTTGCAGACTTGTGTCGTAAGTACACAGTTTGGGACAGCAGCAAAGGTCCTAGAATAAGAACAATGCACCAATATAGGGTGGGTGTCCAATTGAAGGAATCGCAAGCGATGTCGCAGCACCTTTTCCAGCGTCAAAGCTGATATCGCATTCTGTCCCAGACTTGAAAAGAGCCAATATCACTCGAGCGGGAACGTCAGTATTTCATTAAGATGCAAAGAAGACATTTACTTGATCTTTTCTAAACTAAGGCCTCTTTAGATCCTATTGCTAGACTCTATAGACCGACCTTGCAGTTCATGATAAATTGCTTATGCAAATCGTGAATTCTAAGCTTATTTTTGTCCTATAAAAAAATCAAGATTCTTTTTACCTGCAAAACTGTTCGCAAATGAAGAATACTACTAGAACAAAGTGGCCAATTCAATTTGCTTAGTAAATTTGAATTACCATGAAAAATTCACCTTAATTATTTACATGGAAAAAAAACGCACTTGCCTATCTGACAGCTCGATAATGACCATTAAGCGATTGTCCTTGTCAGAATAAGTGCTGACTCTACTTCACTAAAAATAAGTTTACTTAGAACTTAATCAATCACAAGTGATACTAACCACGTAATTTCGACTAGTGTCCATTCAGAGCTGATAATATCATCACTTACCAAAGTAACTTAACGAAAATTCCATTTTAATAATTTGATAAAAAAGAAACTGATTTATTTGACCTGATAAGAGTTCGTCAATCGACATCTTTCATGTTTTATGAGCTAATAGCCATGTGATTCCTTCTTCACAAGCATTATTATATTTAAATCCGTATCTAGGTATGACTAACCCCTTCATACCGCCAAACGGCAAAAATTAATCCGCTATCGGCTACTCAAAAATTCGACGAAAAAAAAGTGATAATTTATTGGCGAGGATTTATGGTTTTTTAACTTTGATTTTAAAAATAGCATCGGTGATATTTCACCAACTCACCTCTGGGTTCTCATGCACAGACACGTTAAATAATTTTCACTCGCGGTATTTTTAGCGGGGAAATTTATTTAAAGATTTGCGCGTGTATTTTTATAAAAAGAGAAGATTTAAATCTCGCGATAAAATGTATAATAGGACGAGAAAGCGTTTATTTTAGAGCGATTGTTGCTGTTGATTAATTGGACGCAGACACATGATTTTTTTGGTTATTTGGACGAATTTTGTGTAAATATTTTATATTGCATTTTTTAACATTTTTATTTAATTTTTTTTTTTTGGTGAGATTTCAATTTAATTGAATGTGTTGCTGTGTTGAGGATATGGAAGGATTTTTGGACTGGATGTTGATTTTTGTTTGATTACACAATTATTGGAAATAAATGCAGGTTGCATGTAAATATTGCTTTAATACTTTTCTTCGTTTGGCTTGTTATTGCTTAATATAGAAAAGATGCCTTCTGGACAGTACTTTATACCTCCTCTTGACTCGAATGAGTTGCTCTTGTTTCTGGATGCAGTCCCAGCCGGCAATTGTCAGAAACAGCCGGTCTACGGCGGCTTTTGTAGCTCAACTTAGCAACTGAACCATTTTGAACGAACTTTTCAATACCTCGTTCAGTTGTTGATGAATTCGGTTAACGTTTCGCTGGACGAAAATTGTACGCAATTCGTGAAGTATGGGCCTTTTCGTAAACATCAAAGCAACAGAGCAATTGAGCATCGACAAAAAAGCAACGCAAACTTCCTTTCGCATACGTGTGCGATACATTAATCTGCTTCTAAACCCAAAGTATTTAATAGGAGTGAAAACGTTAAAAATACTAAAAAAATAAACATTATAAAGAGCTATTAAAGGCAATATTTGTATTTAGTAAGGAAAACTTCATCCAACTACTCAAAAGCATACATTCGAAAATGGCTGCGCTATTGCAACAGTCAGCAAATTTGAATCTTGTACGTTTCGGAACGAATGACTTTGGATCATCTGTGTTGACGAACTCGTTGCATTGTTGCAAAGCATACGTTAGCGTTTACGAAAAGGCCCTATCTCTAAAGAACTTTTAAACGTAATGTCTCGTGATAACAACTGAAGCAAGCATTGCAAACTGCACGGCAAAAATAGCGACCAATATTAATTGTGCTTTCTTATGGCGACATCTTATTTCCAAATACACGGTATCTGATATTGGCCAGCAGAACCGGGAATCCGAATATAAAGTGCCCAGTTTCCGATTCATCGATGTCGCCTAAGGCTGACGTGTCCCACAAGTTAGCTAAATTTTACCCATTTTGACGATTTGATCAAAATTAAGTTAGTCGAAATGGAACAATGCAAAAAAATTCATTGGAAAATCTATAAATTGGTTAAATACGAAAAATCGCATCGATATAAATCCAATTTAGAATCTGATTTTTCAAGTTAGGGGTAAACATAAAATATCTTAGTAATTAACGAACTTGGTCATGAACCGGATGAATACAATCGGCCATGTTTTTTGGGGTACATGTGACTGTGGCGCCCTCATTAATTAAACGAAAATTGACAACACGGATTTTATACTCCTTGTATAGTCTCCATGGCCGCTCATTTCAATTGGGCCTAAAACCCGGCTCTACACGATGAAATGAACGTTTCATTCGAATGTTGACTTCCAACGATTGTGTCTATACCAACATAGGTCCGAAAGTGTCCAAATACGAACGTTGGACACTCATAGTTCGAGGCTCGAACTTCGAGCATTGGCAACATGATGCGTCTTACCATCATGTTAGAGCGTGTTCACAGCATCATGTAGAGCCGGCCTAATAATTGTGTGGAAAACAATTCCACCGATTCGTCATTTTGTAACGCGACTCGCATATTTGTTGTTAATTTTTGAGTTTTCTCGTATCTCCACAAATTCGACGAGTTTAGGCAAGCTTTCATTTCGTCAGCAGCTGCTGGCCGAAAGAATTTGACGGCCAGCAGAATCTTCGTACCTCCAAAGAGGTCCTGATTATCTTTCAACGTTCGATTGAGTGCCTCCAATGGGCCATCGTACACTTATTCCGAATGACTATTTTGCAATTCTGTAGTACTTCGCATTGCTGATTTTTTGGCACGTCCGTTCATCTATCGTTTGCAAATTCAATGGCAGTTGAGGGCTGAATGGGGACGAAAAGCGAATAACAATGTGGCACCCATTGTGACGCTAAACGTTCATGTCGAATTGCTTCATTTGGCCGTATCTTTTGTCTACGTTATCTCCAACTGATCCAGTCGAACTCGACTGTATCTGATGTTCCGGAGTCATAATTGATCCAGCTTGAAAAATTCTTATTAGATTTGGCTCCAAACACTGTCGACGCTCTTCATCGGTCTCATTGACTCGAAGTTCATGTATTTCTCTTGCTCGTTCTCAAATGATGCTCCGTCATACACGTGGCGATTGATTATTATTTATATAGATGTGGGACATGACTCAACGCATATAAAACCTTGCAATATATGGGGGGGCATATTTAAGGCTTCGTCTTGCAGACATAGACAAGACTGTAAGAGTAAGACCATTTTTGCTCATCTCTAAATAAAAACCTGAATATTGTGCACTTATCCATATTCGACGTACTTTCCTTTGCGATTTCTCCTCTGCTAAAAGTCGAAATTAGAATGAAACTTCAGTTTCTTCAACTCATACGACTTATCACGAAACACGACTCGACATTCAGCACAGGTGCCAGAATTACCCTGGATATGACTGTATTGCAAGGAAGGCTTGAGAATCCTTTTTCTCCATAGACATAGCAGAGGCCAAAGGACTCCACCCTGGGGTGTGATATCTGATATTGGCCCATGGATGATTCTAGCTTCCAGCACGTGGAGAATCGATTGACAGGTGAAGATAAGCCTTGGATCGATAAAGGCATTCTTTTGGAGGATAATTGGCATTATGTTGTTCAAGCCTAGTGGCTTCTTCGGGGAAAAGCTGTACATCACCCGCCGCACTTTTTCCAGGTTTCCCCGCACGACATTGCTGCTTCCGATAGTAGCTCTGCGCCCCTATTAAAGGCGGCTTCTTGATACTCTTCTAATATCCTATCCACGTAGTACTTCTTATGCTATATTCAATAGCTTTACTTCTCTATAGTTACTACATTATAGAGGGGCCACCTTTCTAGTATAATGGGCACACCATGCCCTCCTCTCATTCATTAGGCATTGCTTTCTGTTTACATGTGTCCCTGCTCTGGGTTCATTCGAAATGGTCTGCCTATCTGACCATATTTTGTGCCATGGCGAAGTTAATCAATTTTAACATTGTTATGTCTACACTTTCTGATTGTAGGCTGAAATGCTGTTTCTCGTCTCTGCATTGGTATCTTTCATCTATCTACATATACCTTCGATCCCTTGAATCAGCTTGTAAGATACTAGCGTGCGTCCGAAGGTGTCAAGACAGTGATCTGTGACTCTCGACAGGCCCATGTTCCGAAACCTTGACCCTTTTACATCCATCGAGGAATATCCTTCTTTATAAAGTCTTCTTTTCTTCATTCTCTTCTTGACGGTATTTTAACTTAACACATAATTGTAGACATTTTGATTGAACATAACAAAATTATAAATTTCTTTAGCAAATATTATTTCATCTAAAGTAGTAATAATTTCAGCACGCTATTTATAAATTAAACAAAGCCACTTGTACTACAAAACATTAAACAAATTTCCATTCTCATTTTCAATTGTTCAATTTTCGTCCATCATGCGCTTCTAATATAAAGTCATCATTGAATATCACTTCATTGGTACCGCGACAAGAATATCGCCCATGTGACTTTTGTTTACTATAAAATCATCTTGATTGATAATTTACTTGAGCAAGTTGTGATTGAGTTAAGACTCGATTACAAATCACTGCTGGTCATTAAAAGCGAATCTGCGTCAACAGTTTTACTGCATTTCAATTAATTCCTTGCAGGCAGCACATGAACTCAATTGGATTTGATTCATCGCGGCCATTGTTGATGTTGTTGTGTTGCACATGATTGATTACCAAATTATTGAAAATAAATGCGGGTAATGCATGTAAACATTGCTTTATTACTCTGGAAGTGCAGTACTGGCTCTAATCAGGGAAAAACCGATTCATTTTAATCGATTGAACTATTGTATATGGGTTTGTTATTCTCGTGCTCGTGATAATTTATTTTTATGTCAATAATATTTATAGTACTCATGCTTTTTATATTTTTATTTGACTTCTCATAAAAATTGCAGATTTTAGTTTTTGCGCTATCAACATGAGTCATTAATTCAGCTGATGATACGTAGTCGTTCCTAGATCAGTTGTTTATTGCAGATTTTTTTGAAGTGTGGAACTTTAAGCTACTCGAAAGTTGGTTATAAAGTAGAAGATAGGAATGGTAAATTACCTGGCTGTTGGTAGATACTACTTATAATGTACTACCATATTAAAAAACTTACCTTAAATGAAAACTTAACCTTTTATGTAACAACTACAAATATACCGTTATGTTCGAATTAATGTAGTATTCAAAAATGTACTGCACTCTTAGTATTTTTAGCAGATCCTAAAAAGTGTTCGAAACATACATATATGTTGTACTTTCTACAAAACAAGTTATAGCGGGTAAATAAGAGAATAAATTCACTTTTCGCCATTGGTCAAATGTGAAGGGGTGATGATTTAAAGAACCTGTGTAATATTAGTTGCTAATAATATAAAAATTGTTGATACAACTTCCAATAATTACAATCGTAATGGTGTAGCTGCTAGGACCCGTTGAAATTTTTTTAAAGTCCGGCTCAACTCGAACCGCAGGGAATTGTTAATCAAATAGCTCACAGAGCTATTGTAGCTAGTAGATCTAAAATGAGTTTTATATTTTGTTTCCAGCGGTTTCATCAAGGTAGTGCTACATAGCGCCGAATCTATACCTCACCCAAATAACTGCCGGTGTTCCCCAGGGGCCAATTATACCACCTGTTCTTTATTGAATTACTAAAGCCGTGAATACTTCGGTAGAGTTATCAGCTTCTGAAGAAAGAATGCTAGTCCCTTTGATGGTCTACCATGAAAAATGAAGCATCGGAGGACCAAGAAATAGGTGGACGACAAGACATATGGACGACTAGAAGAAAAGACTTTCAGTAGCCCGAGTCCTACAAGGATTCTACCTAGCGCCATTTAAAAAGAAGAAGAAGGAGAAAAACAGTGTAAAAACCTTGCGCTTTGCGTTTATCCAAGGGGGAGGCATATTTCTTGAGGACAATTGGGGTATACATATTATCAGTACCAGTAGACGTCGACAGTTCAAAGTGGCACTATCTTTTAGCGCTAATCATCCACATAAGAAAAAATATTTTACTTTTTAGTCCACATAACGCGATCGAAGCAATTTCGAATTGTTCGCATCTTTGTTAGCATTTTCTAACAGAAAACTATTCTTTGCTAATAGTTCCGATGTTTGTGACCTACATAACATACCACAAAAAAATACGTTAATTAATATTTGCTACAACTACAAATGATTCATACTTTGCGGCAAATCATAAATTAGTTCTTTTAATTATGATGTAATTGAGTGTAAACGAAACGAGTTATCGATAACTACACTGCGCAGTTGACTAAACGAACAATGGCATATATTTCGCAACTAAACACCATTTCTCTGCACTGATTTTTTTTCGTGTTGCTACAAATGGCTATAGTAATTTACCCCGTTTATGACTAGGTTTAAAAGTTGAGTCGAGCTAGAGTTGAAATGTTAATTACTATATATTATGACGAGTTAAGTTCAATCTGGTATGAAATAAAGTTGAACAGAAATCAAAACATAACCTCAAATTTTTGTGTGGAATTTTCAACTAAGAACGAAATCATTTTTTATTCGTGTTCAAGTAAAAACACCCAACACAAATCTAATGCCGAAGGCGTACTTCACGGATGGTCAAACAAATGTCACTTCAACTCAATTACAACTCAACCAGCTTATATGAGGCGACCCCTGCGTTGAACCAATGACGGGGTAAATGTAAATAATAAAATAACCTATGGAAATTGTGTAAGTTTAGGAGCATAAAATGATGTTTTAAAGATACTATCAAAGATCTATAATGGATATAGCGCCCCCAAATATTCATGATCAAGATCAAGGAGAGCAATTTTTTTTTAGAAAAGTGAATACATTCCAATAGGAATTCTCTGGAACAATATCTGAGGTCACGCATCATTTCAAATTTTTGTGCACAACAGGTACTGCACTTCATAGCTTAACGATGAACGACGCCACGTTTTCATTCACACTATCGTCGCACAGCATACAGAGAAAGGCGAAAAATCAAAATTAGTTTGATTGTTCGTTGCGGCGAAAAACACGGCGGCGTTATCATCCAAACTGCAATTTTCTATCGTCGTTCGTGTGATAGTGTGTAGTGGGCTTAAGAGATATAAAATCGCCTCCTACTCATGCATTTTCAGACTCCCCTTAAACTTTAAAGATTTTTAAAGATTTCAAAATTTGTTAAAATTAAAAGTCCACAAAACCTGAAAATTTGTTTTCTTCTTAGTTTTTACCAGAAGAACAAATATGTATACAAAATATACAAAAAACTCTAACTATTTGAGTTAGTGAGGTCCAAAGTATTTGTTGATTTAATAATAAAGTTGAGTTAATAATAAAGTTTGAGTTAATAATACGGTTCCACTTAGGTCGAGTCTTGACCTCACGGACGGCACTGGTCCTTGTTCCCTTGGTAGTCGGATACTTTGGCGATTGGTTAACGAGATTCATTTGTTTCCGGAGATATAACACTCCAAAGAGGCTGGCTCCTGCTAACCCTGAGTTTTGCATCTGTGGCTTAACCAACTGGTTAAAAAAATGAATTCATACAATAACCAAGAGATCGAACGCGAGGTTCACTGTCTCCTTCAGATTACCCTTAACCCTGTTTTTCTCCTTCGAGTTAAGCTTCCTACTAAAAATTGCACCATAACGTAAACGACATGACGAATTGGTAGTATAATAAAGGTTGATGATACCTAAGCTTAGATTATCACATAAAAAACGATATTTTAATCAGAAACTCAGCCGTCTTGTAACTGATCTATGAAGTACGTTATATTTTGATGAATTTTACTGTATCGTAAAAAATATTCCCAATTTACTTGAACCATTTCATAAAAATCTGTTCTGATCTCGTGCAATACTTCAGTCCGCGTACCAGTTTTTAACTACAAATCAAAAGATATGGTTAGATGAACTATTCACTAGTGCATCCATCCAACAGTTTATTAAAATCTACTTTTTTCTTGTTAGTAAATTTCGAAAAATTAGGGTGAATTCAAAAACTTGGGGTGAATTCAGCTACATAATTGTAAATGCTGAATTCTGCAGTGTGTGGGGCAGGGTTTAGTTTTTGAATTCACCCTTAATTGAATTTTTCGCACAAATATACAATATTAACAGAAAAAATTAATCTAAATACATTTAAAAAACATAAAAAAAATTAGAATAATACGTTAATTATACTTATAAGACCAGATACTAGGAATCAGATGTCTTCGAAGATGCATCACTGCGGTATTGCTGCAATATTCAGCAATTGTAAGTCAGTGGCTGAATATTGCAGTGATACCGCAGTGATGCGTTTTGAAAAACACCCATCTTTGAACAACTGGAAACTTGTATATGAATACGGGTGAATCCAAAAATTCAATACTGGCGCAACACTGCAGAATTCAGCAATTAGACGTCTGGAGCTGAATTCTGCAGTATCGCGGCAATGTTGAATTATTGTATTCACCACACCCCTAATTGTTTATGGTTGGTTAAAGGTTAAATCTAGGAAATTCTACATTTTGAGAATCACAAAAAGTTATAATACCCGTTTTTAGGCTATCTATATATTTAAATCACTCATAATCTTAAATACCTTAATTCCAAGATAAATATTGTCTTGGCGGCGGCTTTCAACACCAACGGCTCATATCCTATGTTTTTTTGCACTTTCATAATCCGTCTACCAGAATTTAAACAAAATACATGTAAACTTATGTTTATGATAATCTCCTTCTTCCATATTATGTCTTTGTTTCTAATAAAAGATATAACAATTGGGGGTATGTAAAATAAAAATTAAAAACCAAAAAAGTGTGTCTTTTTTTAAAATCCAACCTACAAACATCACAAAAATTACTTATAATGGTCCTTTATTTATCCAATTTGTTTTTTTAAATGCATTTTTTTTTTATTTTTTGTTACAAATTTTTAAAATACATTTTTCCATAAAATATGGTTTTGATTTACTACAGAGCAAAAGCAAATATGCCATATATGAATGGGGTTTATATGTAGTATGTAGGTATGTGTGTGTATCTCTTGTTAATAATTATCTATTTTTGAAAACACAACATCAAAAAAGGATTGAAAGGTTGATTTCATTATTATTTTTTTTTATATTTTATGTTTTTGTCAATTTAATTAGGACCATTTTGTTTTTTTCTCTCATTTTTTTGTTTATTGTAGAGGAGTGGGGGAGTGTAGTTTTTTTCGTTTCAGTTTTTTTTTATTATAAGAAGAAGATACAAGGATACAAAATTAGATATTTCAAAACACAACACAGAAATACAATTTCATTATTATTTTTTTTTAGTTTTTTGTTTTTTTTTTAATATTAATTTTTAGTTTTACTAGAAAAATTACTATCACAAATTCAGCAGCAATATGCCCTTACGTTGGAATTAAGATATTATACTACCATCGTTTTTGTTTTGTTTCTAAATATTTTCTGCAGTTTTCTGCTTGCTACAAGCAAATATCAAATTTTTATTTTTTTTAATATGTATTATATGTTTTATGTATATAACACGAGGGTTTGTAAATAAAAACACTACTGCATAGAAAGGCTGGTTGATTATTCGATTTTTTTTTTGTTTTTTCTCTTTTATCTATAAAATAAAAAATTATTACATAATACAGATAAAAGGGGCCATCCATAAATTACGGTCACACGAATTTCAAGATTTTTTTACCCCTCCACCGTCCTTGTCACATTTGTGCGACTCCACCCTCCCTAGTGTGACGTCACGATTTTTATAAAAATTGGTCGAGCCGTTTTTTTTGGCTTAAAAGATTTTTATAATATTCGGTCGAGCCGTTTTTGTGTTTTGATGGATAAAGAGAATCTAATGGCTGACTAAACTCTCAACATCCTAGGGGTAACTTTAACAGAGAATCTGAGATGGAATGATCACATATTCCAAATCGCCAAACAAACCTCCCAATGTCTTGGATTTCTCAAGAGATGCAAGTTCCTCCTCCAGCCAGCCGCCTTGACTACAATCTACACATCCTACATTCGGCCGCGCCTTGAATACAGCTCGTATATCTGGGCAGGCGCCCCAAAAACCACCTTGGATTGTCTCGACTAGGTGCAAAATCGCGCCCTCAAACTCATGGCCCCTTTCGCGCCTCCATAGACACCTTAAGCCACCGTAAGAATGTAGCAGCCCTCTCCGTACTTTATCGCTTTATCGCTATGACTGTTCCTTTGAAATTCAGGACCTCCTGCCTGCACGGCAATATTTTTCCCGCAGCACAAGACTTGCCTGCTCGGCTCACCCCCATACCCTACAGCCCCCCCCCCCCTTCGCGCACAATACGGTATAGAAGTTCGTTTATGAATAGAACAACTTGACTGTGGAATAATCTCCCGCAGTCAGAATTTCCGAACTTGTACAACACCTTAGAGTTCAAACGTGGGGTTCTCGTCATTTTCTTCTACACCCTCCAGACCCCCTCTAACCTTTCCTATTCTCCTCTATTCTTCAAATCAAGATTACTACTAGACATTGCACCATGAACTGAACGACATGACGAACTGGTAGTATAAAGGGTAGTATAAAGCTTCTCTCAAGATTACTTTGTCACCAGTTCTGATACTAGTCAATTTCCCACTAGTGCTAAACATATTACTATTTTGTAAGAAGTCAGTTTATTCCATCTTCGTTCATCATACTGGGAAGTTAATCGTGTGGACCGAAGGGGTCAAACCCACATCTCAACTAGTTTAGCTGGGCCTGGCATATTTATTTTGTTTGTTTCTTTGGTTCAACTACTTTTACTTAACCGGATTCTCATGGAACTTTCCACACGAATTGAGAGTTCGCGTGAAAATGCAATCTGACAATTGTGTAAAAAAATCAAAATGGCGGACAATTTGTGCAATTGGGTTCCGATCCCCCATTCAAAATCGGCATCGGTGGGTTTTTAGGCCCACAAATGACAGTTCTGTGGTCAAAATTTTAAAAATTAAAATGGTGGATGAATTTCGCAAATGTGTTCTGAATCCATTGAAAATCGGTATCGGGGAGTTTTTAAGGTCACACAAATGACGGATCTGTGGTAAAAAAATTTAAAAAACCAAGATGGGAATTAATGACTTTAACTTTTGTCGAAAATTAGAAAATTTAAAATGGCGCTGGTAATATGGTAGGGTGCTTCCAGTAATGCAGTTCATTAAAGCAAGCATGCATTTGCACCGAGTTCATAAATGCAGACATGCGAAGCAAATGTGCGCAAGCTTTGCAAGTTTTTCGATAGCCTTGCGGACAATTTTCAAAGCAGAAGAGAAGTCACTTAGATCTCAAATGTCAAAATATTGGTTGAAAATATAAATGGATGAGGAGAATATTGATAGTGTGCGTGTAAATATATTAAAAGAACATAAAAAATGCGCAAATTATATTCTGCAAGTGGATGCAGGTTCAACTTGCGCATGTAAGTATGCATTACTGAAAGCACCCGTATACATAACTAATACGCTTTCCACATATTAGATAACAAGTTGAGCCTATTGAGTTAGAAAAAGAAGAAGAAGCACTACACTTGTCCATGAACGACAACCAGTTCCAATTGGGCTCAATAATATTTACAATGGTAACCAAATCAATTCAAACTCAGACATCTGGTGGTGACGAAAGATTGAGAATATTATTAGGAGCCAAAGTTATGTTACGTGCTAACGTTGATGGACTCGAAAGGGTTGGTGAACGGTGTGTTATCGGTTACATCACAGAGATTGTGTGGCCTCAGTTTCGTCGAACGCAAATGCATGGAAATCAGTTCAAATTGATTTTGAAAGGGACGGCGTATACCTTACCATTTCTAAATCCATACAATTCCCAGCAAAAGTTCGGTCGAGAGCAGGATGCTGCCAATAATTTTGTCATAGAGCTTTACTGTCCATTAAATGCAAGGTAGTACTGTTGACCATGCTGCACAGTGTATTTGGTCTCCAAACTGTATGAGAAAGGTCAAGCGTATGTAGCATTGAGTCGCGTAAGGGCTTTGGAAGGGCTCTGTTTTTTGAGAATTTGCAAAATGATACGAGCCAAAGATCAAACTAAAAACTAGAAAATAAAAAAATAGGTAAAAAATCTTTTAAGTTAAAAATGGTTTTATTTGAAATCATAAGCTGTACCAAAAACTAGAAAATAATCCAAACACAAAGACGGACCTTCTTGAGATTCTAAGGTCTGGTAAGTGAAGTCGGGCCATAGTAGTCGCGCTGTTTTGCTCATGTCGTATGCCAAAGGGGCACTTTGCACCTAGCACCTCGAGTAGATTGCCCTATAAGGCTCACACCGAGTATCTTATCCCTTGCCTCATTCGCACCTCGTCAAACGGAAATGCCTCATTTGCCCACCCCCCCCCCCCCCCCCGGAGAAAAAATCATTTTTCCTCGATTCCGAGTGGAAAAGGGATTCCGAACAGTTTGAGAAATTCGGCGTGGATATATGAATCATAACTGCGGCTGTGTCGAAAACTTTATATTTTTAAACTCCAAGTATCGTTTTACCAATACGGTCTCCCAACTGAGTACTAATTACGTCCAATGCTGCGTAACCCCTGTAATCGAACCAGAACCGGTCTATTGAGTATGCTAAATGATATCCTTCACGGTCACCGAACATAATTGGCTGAAACATGAAGCAATCGCATCAACAAAAAGTAAAGCTTTGTATGAGTTAAACTAAAGCTTTATGGCCAATGTTCAGTTCAATCCACGTAAGTGCCTTCACCGGATAAAGTCCAGTTTATATTCAATTCGTGCAAATTGTTGCTTTTTCGCCAGAAGTCCAGTTCCACTATTCGAGTTGATTATTATTTTTTGAGCGAGCTTTTACATTCAACTTCAGTTAGGGGACCCGTTGTGCGAGCTGAGGTTTGTTTTACCTCAGTGGAATATGTTTAAACTATATGCGAACTGAACTGAGGGTAGAAGTTCAGTTCGACAATTTGCTTGATCAGTCGGGGTATTTTTTTGAAGGTTTTAAAAACGTTTTCTGAATATGTAAGGCAGATATCGCCAAATTTAATTTGAAGTAAGATTTGCCTACTAGGGCCATTATAAAAAAAAAACTGATAATGCATACCTCACTTCAGTATTTTTGAGGAAACTCTTTCCCCTCATATGCTAGCGCGCTAGCGAAGTTTACTACATGATTTTAGAATGGAAACTGGCTCCCTAAAAGTGAAGGCTTGAGCGTAAATGATGGCGTAAGGGATGGAAACGTCACACAATATCACACTTCGTCGACCCCCTCCCTCCCCCTTAACGTGTGACGTGTAATTTATGGATGGCCCCTAAAATAAAAAAATAATAAAAAATAAAAGATATATTCAAATAACAACAATTTTTTTATTCTCAAGAAACGAGAAAATAAATCAGATTTCTTTTCATTTTTTTTTGTTTTGTTTTGTTTTTACGATATGTGTACTAAAAGCAAAAAAAAAAAAAAATACAGACTATGAATTACACAATTATAATAAAAAGACAAAATAATAAAATATAAAATCAACAAAGAAAGAAAAATATAATTAAAAAAATAATAACAGCTGAGTTGAGGAAAAAATGTTTTTTTTATATTAGGAAAAAATGTGTGTGTTTGTATGTATTATGTATGTGTGTGTGTATATGTATCGAGGAAATTGTAATTAGTCCGTAATTGATATTTGAGCGAATCCGATCAATGATTTCTCATCTGGTACTTCACCCGGCTGGCATCCGGAATTCAGTTGGAACGTAACAGTTTTTATAATATTTCTATTCTCAATCAATTTTTGTAGATTAGCTGACATCACAATTGTATCAAGGCTATCGACTAGACCAGCCTCAACTAACTCAGAGGCAATGCCTTCAGCTGAATCTTTGCCAACAGCGAATTCAAAACGTATATCATGCAATTCACGCTTATTATTTCGCATTCGTAAGACTAGATTAACTGGTGGGCAATCTTCAGTTGAATTGGTGGCTTCAGTTGCCTCTGTCATGCATGTAACAGTTCGATCTGATAATGGTTCAGATGGTTCATCACGATCACTGTCTGATGAATCGACCTTCTCTAATCGATTCATTGGTCGATCTTCTGTTTCGGAATCAGATGAATGTTTGCCGTTATCTTCTTCTTCGCTAGACCATACCCATTCACCAGTTACAGTACGATGCAATCGACCAGATGCACCTGGTTGTCTCTTTGCAGCTTTATGAACCCGGGTCTCCATTGATGGACCTGTTGCAAGCAGAGTTTGAGTTAGATATTTACGATCCTTGGCCTTTTTAAAAAATGGATGCTTTAGCAGTTCACTAGCTGTTGGTCGTTTCGAAGGCTCCTTCTGCAGGCATTCGACTATCATTTTTCTAAATGTTTTGCCGTACGCTTTATATTGATCCTTTTCGTCTGCTCCAGTATCGAGGGTCGGGGGCTCGTTTTGTAGGGTTAGCATAAGCACTTTCATTGGTGGGTATTTGTGATAGGGTGCCGTACCAGTGGCCATCTCAATAGCAGTTATCCCAAAAGACCAGATATCTGCCTTGAAGTCATAACCATGATCTTGTTCCATAACTTCTGGTGCCATCCAACATGGTGTACCAACAAACGTATGCCTAACCTTTTGTCGTGATAGATCCCTGCCAGTTGCTAGCCATGCGCTTACACCAAAATCAGCAATCTGTACAGTGCCATCATCACCTAACAGAATATTACCAGCCTTAATGTCTCTATGTATCTGTCCATTACTATGAAAATACTCCAATCCCTTAAGGACTTCCTTAAGAACTGTACCTATAGTTGGCTCATCAAACACACCATGCTTACAGTTAGTTGTTCGCATTTTATGCTTTATTATATCAAGTAAACTGCCACCTTCTAGTAATCGCAATACCAACCATAGCTCTTCGCGTACTACAAAACTTGTGTGATACGTTACCACATTCTCGTGATTACAGCTAGACATTGCCTGGATCTCCTTCAGTAGCTCATCCATTGATGTATTCCATTTTTCCAAATTGATACGCTTAATTGCGCACTTTTCATTTCTGGATAGGCAAAGAGCAGCATGAACAACAGCGGTGGCTCCTACTCCGATAACATCTCTTAGCTCGTAATCATCTTTACTATTTGGCCAAGGCACCTTTTCTGATGGCACTGTTGTTGATGTAACATTGTTGGTTGTCGCCATTCTGGAGATCTTAGATTAGCCAGTAGTAAGTATCTCTCTCCCCGGATTAGAGTTGTTGGTTAGTGAATGTTTTCGTGGTGAACCTCTGAAATATTGCGGATGAGAATCTTCTTATGTTTTTTTTTTATTAAAAGAGTATTTATTAAAATAAAATAATAATAAAGTCGTGGCTCACAAAAAAAACGAAAAAAACAGAACAAACTAGACTTTTTTTAATTCATATCGTCTATTGCAAGATTCAACAAAATTTTACTCAATTTGATTGCGTTTACAACGTTCACAACATAAAATTGTAATTGTAATTGCAGGAAGTTACTTTAATGGCGGCATGAATTGAATATGTTGTTTGGATTAGGCAATTAGAGTTAACCGAAATTCAATATAACATTAAAATCGATTGGTTTTGTCACCCCACAATTACTACTACTACTACTATTTAGATATGGTTTCTGTACATTTCGTATGCATTTGTGACACGTTGTTAGTCAATAATTTTGGGGTAAATTATGAGAAATTACATATTATTGGAGTCTTGACATTCATTTGAATTGAATGTTGATTTGTTCGTAGATAATATAGACTACATTATAATATTTTTAGTGGTTGTGTGATAAGTTCAATAATTTGAAAAGTATGAATTATAATATGCGCGTTAGTTTAGTTTTATAGGCATTTTTGTTGTATTGAACACCGAGTTGGAGTAGCATTCACAGAAAAGCAATAAATAAAGCACGTATAACAACGAACAATTATTGTTTCAAAACTATTAAACGCATGATTTAATTTCAAATGAAGTAACAAACATTCTTTGTTTAATTCACAATTACAAAACCAGTTGAGGGTTTGCAACGCATACAAAACAAGCGAGATGTGAAGATGACGGGACAAAGTTAATATAAATAGTTGAACTACCAAGAACGAATTAAGATAAACATTTTAAAATAAAACCGATAAAATTTATCTCAATTTTTAAAGGATGGTGATTATTTGGGCTTGGGTTGACAGAAAAGTTGAACAACAATGTAAATATAAGCGATAGAGAACAATGTCTTGAAGCTGCCTTCGAGTTGGAGCAAAAAAAATTCAACAAATGATTGTGATTACATTTACGCAACTTCAGTTTGCTGCATCATGTCTTTACAATGCAAAATATAATTTCACATACGCTCGATGGAAGATGCATTCCTTATACAGAAGCCCATCATGAAACCCTATAGCCGTAACCACACAAAGGCACTGGCAACAATTATAGGCATCCGATGTTAAAGTGTCGCTTCTTCTCAGTAGTGAATAGGTCCACCTGCGATCATAAGGTGCATTTATTAAGATCACTCGAAGGCTTCTTTTACTTGTTGCATTGTGTGCTGTTTGCATTGGAGTTTAAAAGTGGCCGAAGACAAACCCAACCCTTTCCATTTCAGGGAGGAGAGTGGCGGTCAGGCCTTTTCTAGCCAGTCCGTCAGCTTTACCATGTCCCTGTATATTTCTGTGACTGCGCACTCACACGAGGAGGGTCCTGAACTGCTGAACCATCTCATTAAGAAATCTGCGACATTCAGAAATAGTTTGACTGATGTCTGACTATCTGAGAAGATGAAGACAGTCCGATACCTATCGCCAATGCTAGTTGATTAGTAACACAGCTTCATATATAGCTAAAACCTGCGCTTGAACTTGAACTAAGCGCTATGGAACTAACTTCAACATTTGTTTTACATTTGGATGCCTTTGAAAAAAATGCTCTATTTTCCTGGAACCACCTCTTTTTTTGTTGTGTGAGATATTGGGTCCAAAGGTACTGCGACCTGTACTATACCCCTCTATTTGTAGGCCAGACGATTGAAAAAATTCAGTAGTCTGCCTAGTGGTTTGTCGCTTATACTAGAATGTTCGAGCAGAGACTCCCTGAACAAAGAAATCCTGCTCCTCGCTATTGCGGACATTCACAGAGAATATGGAGGGCAGACTCATCCTCCTCCAGGTAAAGCATGTACGTGGGATCCTCTGCCCTTCCTATCCTCCATAAGTGGTAATTCAGGGCGCAGTGTCTGGTAATCAAGCCAACAAGTGTCCTGACATCCTTCCTATTGCGCCTAACAATTCCTGGGCCGTGTAAGGAAACGGCACTGCAAGGAGCCGCTTAGAGTTTGACAGTCCGGACCTCCAGCGTTTAGTATGTTTGATCAAAGTCCGATGGGCCAGGGCCTTTTACAGCAAGCTAGTGGGTGTCCCGATAGCTGGCTCTGGACCGATGAATGCAATGTCAAAGCCCTGTTTAGCCAGAACAACCGCTTTTCCATTGCCTTTGAAGCCCCGGGGTCCCAGACAAGGGTAAGTAGATTGAGAAGGCCCAGCTCACCAAGAGCACGTTTGCAGTCCTAAACTAATTTCGATTTGCTCCTACAGGACCTTATCGCTCTAATTGCCTATCAGAAAGCTAGATACATGAAACGGTTTAGGAAGATACATGAAAAGCCACGGACTACCAGTACTATCCATCATGTCGTCGTTGATTACATTATGGTGCATTGTTTATAGCAAGATTAACTCGAATGAAAGAAGCGCTATAAAGAATCAGGAGAATGATGAAGTAGATGGCGACGAAATCTGCTTTTGAGCTCTTGCATGCTCTCTAGGAGTTCGGTAATCTTGAGTGTGGAAGATTGTTTCACACTTGTTCTATTTGAAAACGAATTCCTTATCCATAGTGTTCGTAAAAGGGAGAGCTACAAGTAAAGTAGTGGGATTGATAGTTGCGGATTGAATTTTCTCAGGGCTATAACATCTCTACAGTGTCTCTAATGGTGGATTAAGAAGCCATCAGCGTTTACTTCAAGAGCACTCGAAATTAAGTATTCTCTTGAACCGTGCAGACGTGTATTAATTTTCACCTCCGTCGGGAATTTTTTACTCTCTTATCCGAAGAAGTTTTTTGTGCTTTTTTGTTTACTTAACTTACACTAGTGTATCCTTAGTGTTCTTAGTGTTCCACCCCCCGCAAAACACCCCCCTGATCAATATTTCAAAACTATTGAACTTTGGACTCTGCAGTCGTGTAGTTAGTTCAGTACCGAATAACGCCCCAGAAATAGTTTGTGAACTCTGTTTTGATTAATTCACTAGTGCCATCCTTAGTGATAATTAACTTAGCTAATATAATTATACAAACTATTAAAATAATTGAACTTTGGACTCTCGTCAGCCGCATCGCCACGGAAATTTGAGTGTTTATTTACGGAAATAATAATCAACATGAGCAATTGCGGTAATAATTCTTGCACCATCGACAACTCCACCGCCGACGTCACCCAGTGGGTCACATGCAGTGGTATATGCCAGGTATCATTCCATGCCTCATGCATTGGACTTTCCCGCACTGCGCTACATCATGTAAATGAATTTAAAAAAGCTTTTAAATTCTACTGCGCAGACTGCAAGTCGATCAACTTGTCTCATGTATTGATGGCAATTAAAGCGAACAACAACAACATCGACAATTTGGCGGAGGCGCTGACTCACATTAAAAGTGATTTGGAAGCTTGCAGCGCAAAGGCCTTTAACCCCCAAGAAATTTCAAACATGTTTGCGGACAGGTTCAGTGAAATCTTCTGCCCCATTTCTTCGACTGCAAACACTGTCCCAAGAGAGCATTCCGAAACTGCGGTCCTTATAGACAATATATCTTTATCGCCCGAAGATATAATGACAGGTCTTATAGATCTGGAGGTAAATAAAGGTCACGGTCCGGACTGTCTACCTGCAAGTTTTTTGCAGAGCCACGCCCAACTCATTCTACTCCCTCTTCACCTCATTTTTAACAAGTCCCTTTCTGCCGGTAAGTTTCCTTCGGTATGGAAGAAATCCTTCCTCACACCAATCTTTAAGTCAGGTGATAAACATGCGGTGGACAACTATAGGGGCATTGCTATCCTATCTGTTATACCTAAACTATTTGAAAAACTTATCTATGACAAGATTGCCCCTCTAATTGTTCCGAACCTAAACGATCAGCAACATGGTTTCAGAAAAGGTCGTTCCACCACATCCAATCTTATGATAATGATATCCGAACTACTGTGCGGTATGGAACAAGGCCACCAGTTTGACGCTGTCTACACTGACTTCAGCAAGGCATTCGATCGAGTAGACCACCACATTCTATATATGAAATTATTACGATTTGGGATATCCGGCCCCCTTCTGGATTGGATAACATCCTATCTTAACGGGAGAACTCAGGTGGTAAGATTTCAGGGCTTCCTCTCAAAAGAAATCAATGTAACCTCAGGTGTACCGCAAGGCAGCCACCTAGGGCCACTTCTATTTAACATATTCATTTCCGATCTATCTGAAATATTAAATGGCATTCCGCACCTCTTTTACGCCGATGATTTAAAAATTTATAGTGCTATAAGGTCTCAAACTGATGTATCCTTTTTACAGTCGAAACTTAATGCACTACATGACTGGTGCACCACTAACAATCTTCTTCTTAACACCAGTAAGTGCCACGTAATTACCTTCTCCAGGAAAAGAAACAAACAGCTGCAAAATTATTATCTCAATGACAATGTCTTGGATCGTGTCGATCACATTGTTGATTTAGGCATTGTCCTCGACAGCAAGTTAAACTTTAACTTACACTATGATAATATTATTGCTAGATCCAACAAGCTGTTGGGCTTTATCAAGAGAAGAGCTAAAGAATTCGACAATGTTTGGGTTACTAAAGCCTTGTTTTGCTCATTGGTCCGTCCTATTCTTGAGTATGCGTGCCAGATCTGGGATCCTATATTTCAAATTAGTATTAATCGAATAGAATCTGTCCAAAAGAAGTTCCTTCTTTTCGCGCTTAGGAACCTCTATAATCCTTCGGATTTTCACAACCTTCCTCACTATAAGGACAGGCTCAAAATCCTTGATCTCTTGCCTCTATCCCTTAGACGGAAATTGCTTATATCTTGTTTTACCCTGGATGTCCTGAACAATAACCTCAAGGTGCAGTTCCTGTCGGACACAATCAAATTTAACGATACTCGACAAACAAGACATTCCAAACTGCTTAAAGAGTACCCGCATCGCACTGAATATGCTAGAAACGAGCCTGTTAACAGGTGCTGCATTACCTTCAATTCCTACGCGTCCTGTTTCTCTCCCTCAATTAACAAAAGTTCCTATAAAAGAAAACTCATTTCCCTATTGTCCTCTTCTAACTAACATAGACCTAGATCTTAGTTTAATATTTAAATATTAAATACTTGCAATGTTCCTTATTAATATGTATTTTTTTTTTATCTGTAACTGTAGAATTAACTAATTATATATGCCAGTGTTTGTCTATAAGTACAATATTATTCTGTTGTATTTAGTTTAAGTATGCCTTGTTTGGCAAATAAATAAATAAATAAATAAACGCTCCTTTTTATGCAAAAAATTCATGCTTAGGAAAAACACCCATGCAAGCAGTCATGGTGAAATGTTTAGTAGTAAGCTGTATTTTAAGGATAGAAGAGACTCAAAATGTAGGTACCATCGCCGATGAGTTTTGCATCTTGTCCGGTCAGGCTTAAGAAATTTTTGAAGCGCCCGACTAGATAAACAAGTTTCATTTGAGGTGGAGTGAAAGTAGGATTTGTTATTTGTTCGTTATGGAGGCATTAACTTCGATACAATTCTTGCAGACCCTATCAAGAATGCGTTCGATGTCCCTTTTGATCGAGTTTAACATGAGCTTATGGTCTAAAAGACAAGATCTAGCGCATGCTTACCTTAAATTATAGAAGCTGTAGGAATAAAGCAGTGCACTGTCTTTAGCGAAGGTGTGAAGCGAATTAGGAAAAGAATGGGTAATAGAATTAACTCATGAGGAACACAGGCAAATATGGTGTTGAATTTGGATTCGACGCCATTTAATACTACCTTAATTAAATGGCCAAAAAGAAAACGCTTAATCCATTTCTTTAGAACTAGGTCGATAGCAATATCTTTGAATTTAGTCAACAGAAGAGGGTGTTTTACTCTATCGAGAGGATACTTTTGATCAGTTTGAGGCTAAATGGCACTATATATTTTGACGTCTGCGTAAAAGAAATGTGGAATATGTATTTTCTAATGTTTCCGAGAAATCGGAGATGTAAATGGAACAAACGAGAGCCAAGATGACTACCTTGTGGTACACCGAAAGTTTCTTTTATTTCATTTAATGATTGGAGATATGATTTTATCCATAGGATCCTATAATCACAATTTTAATAGTTTTTTTTTAGGTCGAACAATGTTCGTTTAATGTTACAAATCTACAAGGAGAAAATAATATTGGTATTTATTGTGTGCAAAAAAACTACTTAATATACATATACACGCTGGAGGATTATCTAAAATTAGTAAGACTTTATGATTCAACTCTTCTCTACAGCAAAAAAAAGTTACAAATTTTGCAGACGATTGTATTTTTATTAAAACTAAATTGTTATTTAATTTAACAATGAAATCGTGATTAAACATAAAAGTCTTAATAATCATTAACTCATAACTGTTCTATACTACTCTGACTACATTATGACTACCCATTTTCATAAAACTAAGTACGTCGGCTAAGTACGTTCCTTATTAAAATGCAATTACTGGCGGCTAGTAATGAATATAAACGTTAAACTTAACGAACAGAAAACTACATATGATGTGATGTAACTATGCAAATCCTACTCATATTTTCAGATTTCATTAATTTAGCAATAATTTTTTTTATCTTTTGTTTTGTAGTTCCAAAGATTTATTGGCAACACGATAATCAGATACATATAATGTGTTCTTTCTTCCTTTTAATCATTATGTTCTTTCTTGGTTACAACAATCGTAAATTTATGGTCAACGTGAAAAATTTGAATTTTAACAATCATCATGAAAAAAATCGATTAATATATCGACTTTGTTCCATCGGCATTATTATGTAAATATTTATCAGTAATCGATTGTATCTTAACGTCACACATCCAATTAATTGTTGTATTAGAGCGCTATCACCAGATCGCACACACTTATGACTTTCGTGATATACGAGATAAGATACAGTGTATATGATATATAAAAATAAAAACCGGTACGTCATGGAAAAAGATATATACCTTATGGCGGCGGCGAATATCACGTTTCAGCAAGTCTCGATGACAACAGATTGAAGAAATCAAAGTGGGATTTGATAATAGAAAAAATTGTGATAATTAATAGCGAGCGCTCTGCTGAAAGCGGCGATGAAAGCTCTTCAAGTCAACACTGGGATACAAGAAAAATTGTAGCAGTCTCCAAAATTAGCAAATTCTCCTCAGACGGGGGGGCATGGATAAAAACTCGTCTGTGAAGCTCCCAGAAGATAGATAAAAACAGCAGCTATTAAGTGAACATATGGCTGCAAAGTATAATTTTACGCACTAAATATGGGTTGTTAAATATAAAAAAACAAAATGTAAACAAAACGGCTTAACGGCCGTTCAACTGCGCTTTAATGAGTCATAATTGTAGAGCCGTGTGTACACGATGTTAAAGATAATAAAAAAGAGGAGAAAATACACCTCAGTTTTGGGCTTTTTTTCTGATATGCACATCCGCTTGAACAATGATCAATAAATTATCGATTTCCTTCCCGAATTTTCTTTTAATTTTATCGAATTTTTTATTATCGTTTTCCGTATCTTCTATAGCGACTATAAACGAGCGCATTGTGTACCGCAAATGCATGAGATCAATGTTGGTGATTTCTGTGGTATTTCTAGATTCAGTCAAACCTGCTTTAATGGGAAATTCTAGAATCTGAAATTACCAAAAAAATGACGTGCAGAATTATTAACCTACAGTGTTTCATTAAAGTTATTCTATTATAGAAGACAGATACAATTGGGTTTTCGATAGTCCTATGAATGGAAATGATTGATGATTCGCACTTAAGTTGAAAGATTTCACCTGTCAGGTGGTAAATATAATCTTACCTACCATTAGAGCACCTTCAATGATTATTATGCTTATCTTGTCATCTAAGTGCAATCACAATTGTAATATTCATTGCGTTGTTGTTGTATATGTACATAGTGGAACAACAAAATTATACCGAAATTCATAAAATGAAAAAAGTTTTCAATATTAAGGAAATAGATGAGTCAAAGTTTCAGGCCTTTCGAGAGTCTACTTCACATTTTCGGTAAGCAGGATATTTCATTTTGCATTAATATGAGTCAAATAACAAATTTGGAGTAGTTTTCTTCTTCCATGGTTCGACACATCAATAAACTATAAATATGTTTCATCTATTCCCTTTATTAAAATCGTGCCGAAACAGACTTGGAAATGGTCGAGAGTCTGATTGAACCGAAATATATAGCCTCTGGGGTGACAGTCGAGTACTGAAAGTAGTGATTCTACTGAAACGTCACTTCCTTCAAATGAAAAAACTTGTCGTCTCGTAGCGACACGACTTTCAGCACAAGACTTACATATATTATTAATATTATCGTTTCGTGGGTGCTTGTTTATCTTAATTTATATTTAAAAACTAGCTGACCCATAAGCAATATGGCGTGTGCCAAAACAATTGGGAATCTCAAAATCGCTGTTTCCATAGGTAGTGAGAGTTTCAAAACCCAACATGAAAGTACGTCCGGAAAGAAAAGCAAAGATCGAAGAGGACAGTCGAAAAGGTAGGAAGGGCTTTTAGAGTAAACCTTATGTAAGAGGAAGAAAGGAGGATATATTCCTTGTAAAACCCGAGTCTTCTTCTTAATGAGGAAAATTGTCGCGTCTGGTTCTTATATTAATAAATGTTTGTCAGCAAAGGGCGCGAAAATGAGAGCTGAAGGCAATGATAATGAGCTGAGCGGGCTAATCAGTTATTTTGCGAGAAAGGAAAGCGTACAATTCCATTGAAGCAATCGCTCTAGTTACTTATGCCCACATATTCCTGAATTCACTTATCCGTCGAGATCCGACGAGTGACTTGAATTGGTTTTCCCGATATTCACTTTTGTATATACATTCGTTTCTCTCGTAATTAACCCATAAATTTTGGGCGAGTCTTGCCTTATTTGTGCATGTGGGACCTAGTGGCTTTACTAATGGCGTAGTCCAGTTGAGCGTTCCAGTTCAGCAATTTTGTTAATCATTTTGTAAACAAAAACACGAAATTGTGACGCATTGCGTCGCACCACGTGAAAATAGGTAAAAACAGGAATACCAATTACAAAGTGAACGACTTATGAGAGTGAAAAAAAAAATAAATCAGGCTAGTGAATTCGGAAATACATAGATTGGTAGTTTTGTCTGGGTTGCTAAATTCCTACGTTGGGTAAAAGATTCGATGGTGGAGCCAGTAGCGTCCTTACCGATTATTCTGACGACTCGTTTTCTAGAAGCCCGAGCCCGAATGAACGAACTGTATTCGAGAAGATGTTATGTAGCAATACTGGACGAATAGCTGGTACAAAAAAAATTCATCTCTTAAGGAACTGAAGGATGGAATGCTTGTTATTTAGAATATGTGCCGTTCAATCGCAGAACTTCGACTACTTCTACACTGTTCACTGAAACAAAAGTGAAGCTGTTGCAGGTTTTATTCGACATAAGACAGTTTCTTGTGGCCCAAATCGACAATGTTGATAGGCTTCCGCATAGTTATGGCACGTGAACCAGTTTAGTATCGGGTTTTCGGTTTTTTTGGTCTAAATCGGATACATGATTTTTTCGACATTTTCCACGGTTGGCTGAACTATTTAAAGGAAGCCAGGTTAGCTCAACATAAAGAGCATGTGATGGGTTGAGCCATACCGGCATATAGAGAAATGTAGAATATCCATAGAAATAAAGAAGACAACGAAGACGTTTTGGTTTTTTCGGCTCCTCGCCCGAGGGTTTGTAACGGCCGCCATAGTTTCGTTTTCAAATACACCTTACAGCCACCTTGAAAACGGATTGACGTTCATCAACCAAGTTTTTTTGAGAAAAACTCAAGATAGCTGTTTGGGGAAGAACGCACGTAGGATGAAAGTAGTGCACGTAGTTTTTTTTTGTAAACTGGATTTATAAAACAACCTAATTAAGTATAGACTAAGTTTTGGGTCTCGTTGCGGTTATGTTTTTTTTTTTTTTTTTTTATGTGGTAAAGTCAAGCTTAGGAATTACCCTTTGTACTACTAGTTTGTCATGTCGTTCGAGTCATGGCCAGTCTCTAGTAGTAAGCTTGCTTTGAAGGATAGAGGAGAAGGGATAGGTTAGGGGTCTGGAGGGTGCGTGAGTAGGTGTCTATGGACCTTGCGTTTGAACTCTGAGATGTTATATGAGTTCGGAAACACTGACTGCGGGAGAGAGTTCCACAATCGAGTTGTTCTATTTATAAACGAACTACTAAAACGTAATGTGCGCGAAGGGGAGGGCTGAAGGGTGAAGGGGTGAGCCGAGTTGGCTAGTCTTGTGTTGCGGGAAAAAGATTGCCGTGGAGGCAGGAGGTTTCTAATTTCAGTGGAACACTCGCTATGGTAATAGCGGTAAAATTTGCTAAGTGCTGCAACATTCCTACGGTGGCTTAAAGAGTCGATGGAGGAGCAAAGGGTGCTATCGCCAATGAGTTTGATGGCGCGATTTTGCACCTTGTCCAGCCAAGCCAAGGTGGTTTTTGGGGCGCCCGCCCAAATATACGAATTGTATTCAAGGCGGGGCCGAATGTAGGACTTGTATATTGTAGCCAGAGCAGTTGACTGGAGGAGGAACTTGCATCTCTTGAGGAATCCCAGGCATTGGAAAGCTTGTTTGGCGATTTGGAATATGTGATTATTCCATCGCAGATCTGATGATAAGGTTACGCCTAGGATGTTAAGAGATGGGTCAGCCATTACATTCTTTTTGTCCACTGAGATAGTATCAAGGTTGCAAGAAGGACCCCTCAACTAAGGCCATTACTCTCGGAGGTGCTGTGGAAGCCCCCTCCACCCCGCCCCGCGGGAATTAGGATCGAAAAACCAATTCCCCCTCTCAACCATTTTCATCGAAGGACTGGTCATATTGAAGAATAACCTGTCAACAATAAGAAGACTAGTCGTATTGCGGACTAATCGTCCATTTACAGGAAGAGATTGCCTTCAATCCTTGGTGGGAATCAAAGTTTAGTTGGAGGAATCACGTTCACGTAAGGAAAGAATAAAAGAGGGGGTACAGTTATAGTAATAGTCGCATCCCACATTAGCTATTCCCCAAATAGTTCAAAGAACAAATAAATTGGTGTCCAACTTTCGCGGGTAACACGTCATGGTACCAGGGCGGGTTTTTCTACCTCATATGTTTTTTTAACCAGGAAAAGTGGATGAGAGGGCGAAAGGAGTGGAATAACTTAACAAAACATTGTTCACGCAAAGCTAAACGGGTGAAAACGCATACATTATGTTACTTCTTGCTCTTGCTTGTTTCAGCTCTGTTTTTATCTAACAAGTAATTTTCATCTGCACTCATGTAACATTCAAAATATTACACATAACATTCAAAATACACACATATTACGCCTCGTATGCGTTTCGAGCAGTGTAGTAAAACCGGTTTTACTTGACATCATTATAACCTCATGTGCGGAGGCTCAATTAATCAAATATCTCCTGTATGGTTTTGAAGAGAATATAATTAATTGCTATTTACTGGTAGTTAAAGGAATTGTTTGCAGTGGCCTTTTTAGATATTAGCATAAATATGAGCTAGTTTCCAGGAACTTGTCTCAACTTCGGAAAAAATAGGCTTCATATAACAAAGAGTTTGCGCAGAGATTTGGTAAAAAAGACGCACATTTTGAAGGAACATAGCGGGTATACTTTGTCAAATACAGTGGATTTTTTAACGTTAAACTCTCTAACGTCGTGACGACTTGAAAGTCTTTTTCAATGAAGCTATATTTTAATTTTTGACCAACTCTATTCTGCCTGAGCAATTGTTTAATATTTGAATCGTACTTTATTTCCATGGAGTAAACTATTTTCAAAGCGAAACCCAACTACATTTTAATTTACAAACATCACGATTAATATCTCAACATTAAACATCAAAAATGTTTAATTTCAAAATGTATAAATCCAACATCAATAAATTAAAACATTTTACAGAATACTAAATAGTTCCTTAACAACTCAAATCCAAAACTAAGAATAAATCATGTTAAACTAAATCATTAAATCTATTAACCCCATAAATATACGAAATGTTCAAACTTAATGTATTTTTCGACAACACACACACGCACACAAATTAAATAATAATCCTCTCTCTCTGCGCCAACAAAAACTTAAAATAAAATTTTTGATTTAAAACTAAAATAAACAATGTTTAAAAATAGAATGACAACAATGTTTCGACGAAGAAAAACTACCAGCAGTAGACAGGCACCACTTGTTGCCTCACTATGAGGGAGAATTGTATAATTGTCGTATTTAAAGATAGACTTAAGCCAAGAAGTTCGTCTTGTACAATCCTCGCCACCTCGTGACACATTATGTTTACTAAAGCAACGATTCACGTGTGTCTTTTTTAAAGATAACAACAAAAAATTAAAAAAATATGTGGAATAAACAATTATTAATATTGTGTGTGATTTTTGCTAAATGTACACGGAACACACTACACAATGCTTAGCACATTCTAAAATTCACATTTGTTCCAAAAACAACGCTAGTTTATAAAAATAATAAAAAAAAATATAGAATGTTTATACTGCAAAAAAAATAAAAGAACAAAACTCAAAAAGTTTACAGAAAAACATTTTTCGGAGGTGACAACAAAAATTGAAAAAAGTTTTTAATGTATAAAAAAAATGCAGGTAAAAAAATGTTTTAATTTTTTTTATGAGCCACAGGTAATCTTAAATTCTTTACACTAACTCATTAAATCCTCTCCCAATGGCGTACTGGCACAGTTTACTCAACAAAAAAACAGAACAGAACAGAACAGATTAAGAGTAATGCACTTTACTAGCACCGCGATTAACCGCGACTAAACCTCAATAATTTAAGCGATGGAATGTGAGAAATTGTTCACCTGCCGCCTTGCCTCTCTCCTTGGTTGGATATACACCTTGGACTTAATGTGACGTAGTGTTTACCTAAGAAGAAGACGTAAGTCTTTAACGTTTATTAAGAGGTGAGAGAGCTTTTTTTTGGGTGGCTTTAGCTAGCTGGCGGCAGTCTTGTTTGATATAGCGTGTGTAATGAACTTTTCGAGATCTATATTCAGTGGCGTAGGAATGGGGGTGGAAGGGGGTGGTTTGGGGATTCCCAGGAAGACTTTTGTAATTTTGGTGTGGTACATTCAGCGCGTAGAACTAGAAATATCAAATACAAAATTGATTCTCGACAAATTGCGTCTTTCTAACCACACTGGGTCTCTTTCTAGGACTCATATTTTCCAGCCTTGGCCTCCTCTAGGGCATTTCTCCGCCTTCGTCTGGTCCCAAGCCCAGTGAAAAGAGGAGGGTGGTCAATCTGCGGCATTGACCAGAGAAACCGAGGCAGCCGATGCGGGGACCAGGGATGCTGGTGAGAAGTGGGTTACTCTGGCCGAACACCAAAATTAGTCACACCGTAAATGGAACTTAAAGTCGCCTCTTGGAAGGTACGAACAGGACATCACGTCGGTCAAAAGGAAATCATAGCAATGGAATTGTTGAAATGCAAAATATCAGTTGCTGCGCTATCGAAACTACGACTTACCAGTTCCGAGATATTGACGATCGTCCCGCCAACAATCGACGAAACGATGACGCTTTATTATTCCGGTGCTGAGAGACGAGAAGCCGACGTTGGGTTAATGGTCGATCGACGTGCTGCCAGCAGCGTAATCGTATTCCACCCGATATCCCAGCGTTTGGCGGTTATCACCATCAGTGGAACGATCAAGACCCATATCGTATCCGTTTATGCGCCAACCGAGACCAGCATGGACGCAAACAAGGACGAATTTTACGATCGTCTTGATTTTACTTGAACCGAATAAATAATACTCGCGGGAGACTTCAATGCACATCATGAACTTCATGAACATGAATCATGCAACTTCTCCAAACGTCGTACGATGGCTCAACCGATTATGCGTGAAGCCTTCGATGGACGACTTGGAGTTCGATACGAGGAGAACAACATTGTAACTGGCTTCATGTTCATCAACGATAGCATCGTCGGACATTTTATACGATATTTCCCGTATCGCCTACTCATACGGGGTAAAAGTCAATGCGGAAAAGACCAAAGTGCTCACAACAGACGGATCGAGGGTCACTGTTCACCTCGATGAAACCCAAATCGAACAGTTTCTAAGGTTCAAATATATCATTGGTTGAGGAAACGAAAGTAGCATCGACGTCCGACGCCATTCACAGCCACATCGGCCAGGCAACAGCAACCTTCGCCTCGCGCAAGTGGTGCAAATGGAAACGAGCAAATATTTCCATTAAAGCAAACGTACACCTTTACTGAACGTTGATCCTTCCTATTCTTCTTTATGGACCTGGAACGAGGACACTGCTCAAACCGGACGTTAAGAAGCTCGAGGTTTTCCAAATGCGATACTTGAGGTAGATCCTCCGTGTCTCACTACGCGATCGCCTTCGAAACGAGACAGTTCGTCAAAGATACGATCAGCAGACACTGATCGAAGAAGAAATGCAAAAACGTCGACTACGGTTTTTTGGACATGTTTGCCGAATCGATGATGACCGCTTGCTACGTCAACTTCTCTGGCGAGACCGCCCCGCACACTGGAGAAGAAAACCTGGCTAAAGAATATCGAGGGTGACCTAAAGAATCAAGGATTATCAGTTACCGAGACTCGAGACGTCGCCGAAAACCGACAAGAATGGAAACGAGTCGTGAATAGAGTTCGAGACCCAGTGGCTCCGACAGCAGCGTATCCGTTGTGGGGACGTCCTGCTCGGACCGCCAGATAACGGATCAAAGAAGAAGAAATTTCGTTTTAATGCGCAGCGTGAATATCCTATTGCTTACTGGTTTGAAGCCCAGAATCAGTGATTTCATTTCCTTCTCTATGATGAATGCTACTCCGAACTCTCTTCTTCCATTCGATGATCCACTGGAGAGTACCGTGTGGGTTTAGATCCATTGTACCACTATGGGTCCATTTTTTTTCTTGAAGGGCTGTGATCTTTATGTAATATTTTTTTATACTAATAAAAGCGAAGATAGAGCGTCCGTTCTGTTAAGCGTCCTGACGTTCCATGTTCCAAGAACGAATTCCATATTCCGTTGCCTGAGTCGTTGCCGTTGAATTCGTCCTGTCCGAGCCCTGCCTTGAGGATTCGTGACTGGTGGGTTTTTACGATGGAAGGTTGTCAGCCTGCCGCCCAATCTCCAACCCGGAGGACCAGTCCGGTATTTGCTTCGTTTTGAGGCGCGAAACACTCGCCTTTCACCCTCCTCAGTCTTTTACTCTTATATAGACAAGAGCATCCAGGGGACACCCGATATAAAATCTACATCTTCGTGGAGGTTGGGGTAGGATTCGATAGCAGAACGGAAAATCTTAGATTGTGTAGACCTTTGATCGAAGGTGGCGTTACCCAGGATGTACCGGATTCCATCATCTTAAAGTTATATCAACTTTGAAGTTCTGGACTCGACTTATAACTATTTAATCACCCTTGAAAATATTTCTTGGTACGCCACTGTCTGTATTTCTACTATTTTTCTTACAGGTAACGTATTTGTCTGTGCAGCTAAAAAAATATAGATTAAAAAAAGAAAAACAAATTGAAAGCGAAAATGAAAATTTTTACCTCAAAGGAGTAAATATTTACACAGTAATAATTAAAATCCGGGTCGTAAGCTTCCAAATATTTATTTGGGACATTATTTTAAAGTAGTCTCTCATCTATATAATCGGGGAGGCGCATATTTATATATAAAAAGATATGGACCATTGCCAGAAAATCACACGCCATCTCCATCTCTCAGACTTTCGTTAGGTGTCGATATGGTATTTATATTCCTGCCGCGCGAAAATGTTTCTCTCTCTGCCTCTGAAAATTTGATTTATGGCTTTCTACTGAACTAAATAAACCTCAGCTCTATTTATCTAAAATGCAATTGCTGACAGCTTAAAAACACCAAATCAAGTCTGCTTGGTCTCTGTGAAATGCATTCAAAACTGGTACGCGGCCGGTTTTAATGATTAATTTACAAACACACAAAATCTAGATATATACGACTACATACATACAATATTAATTGAGGTAAAATACCATTTTTAATCCCACCAATTGGTGTTCTTTAATTGCGTTAATATAACGTAAACAAAAACTTGAAAGTTATATTCCAACTGCATTTGGAATTTGTTTACAAAGTTTTTGTATGTAGGTCGAACGTGATATGAAATTGGCAACTGTGATTCGCCATGCACTATGTATAGTATATATTTTACACACTTCCACACAGTTCTAAATTTTTCGTTAATTTTTTCTAAATAAATATGTGGGGATTTATTTATTTGTCAATATGTACACTGATGATGATCACATGCGCTGCAATCTTTACATTTAAAATTTCCCGAGTTTTATCCACAAAACAATTAACACGGGAACAACCAGGCGTTAATGTTTGTGTAAAAAAATTGGATAAACAAAATTTTAGTGTGGTGTATGGTGGTGGTTTAAAGCAGATTACTATTATGGACGTGATAAATATGGACAACCATTGAATTGATCCCCAGGTTTTCAAGTTGGTAACAGTTTTATTATTAATAGTAAAGAATTTCGGCAGCTATGTCGATGTAGTTAAACAGGGGTGGTAGCACGTAAGTTGTTTCAATCGACCTCTTCATACAAAAAACTTGAATTTTTGTAAGGAGAGTTCGATTGAAACAACTTACGTGCTACCACCCCAGATTAAGCTCTTATTTGAGTAAGGGGTCGTCCATAAATTACGTGAGGTGTTTTTGATCCTTCGTTGACCCCCACTTTACCTTTGGTGAGATGTAGTGAGATTTGGCTCGACCCCTTCCCCATAAGCTCACGTGAGATTTTTGACATTTTAAAAAACCCCGAGTATTTACACTAAAACACGCATATACCGGGCGTAAACACAACGAGTCGCGCCTTTCGCATAATCGCGATAATGTTTTTGTGTAGGATTTAGCCCTATCTTAGTGGAAAAGCATGTTTTGATTAATTTAACCCAGTTTTCTCGCTAACACCGATATACATCCTATTTCAGTGGGAGAAGACAATGTAATGGCGGCTCCACACACACACCGTGAATTCACGGCGAGAATTTACGCCGTATTCACTTAGAACGGAAAACTAGAAGCGAATTAGGCTAGAAAACCACTAAACCTACGTTCACGGGTGCTCGTGGTTGTTCACGGCTGGAGTTTGGAGCCGGCTTAACGGCTGACTCAACTTTTAACAGTCTAGGGGTAATTTTTAGGCGTCCATTATACGTTCATGAAAGCGTCAATCAATTCCATCAGACATGATTGATGGAAACCAAAATATTTGGATAAACACATCAATCATACCCTTAGACGACATATTTTGAATCAGCCATAGCATTAACTGTGGCAAAACCTATCGTTTAATGGTTCTCCTAACGGACGATCTGTGAACGATCGCATATTCCAAATCGCCAAACAAGCCTCCCAATGTTATTAGATTTCTCAAGGGATGCAAGCTGCGCCTCCCTGGGTACAATCTACAAGTCCTGCATTTGGCCCCGGCTTGAATACAGTTCGTATATCTAGGCAGGCGCCCTAAAAACCACCTTGGCTTGCATCGACAAAATTCATTGGTGATGGCACCTTTCGTGCCTCAATAGACCCTTTAAGCTATCGTTGGTGGTCAACCTGCCGAATTGACCAGAAGAAACTAGGCAAGAACCCGCATTTTTTAAAGCGGCGCACCGACAGCAGCGTATCCGTTGCGGGACATCCCGCCAGCTAACGGATCAAAAAAGAAGAAGAAGAAATAAGAAGCCACCGTTGGATGGCAATATGTTTCCCGCAACACAAGACTAGCCCGCTCGGCCCACTTTTATACCTTACAGCACTCCTTTCGCGCACAATACGGTCTAGAAATTCGTTTATGAATAGTTGTTCTGTTGTTGGCTGTGGTATAATCTCCCGCAGTCTGTATTTCCAAACTCTTACAACATCGTAAGAGTTTAAACGTAAGTTTCATCGAGTACCTTGAGTACCCCCGAGACCCCTCTAACCTTTCCTATTCTCCTCTATTATTCAAACCAAGCTTACTACTAGACAGCGCACCATAATCTTAACGACAAGACAAACTGGTAGTACAAAGGGTGACTCGTAAGCTTGGTTTTTTCACATAAAAAAAATCGTGCTCTGTTTGTTGCGGATAAAATTACGTGATATTTGCCGAAACCTACGCATGGCACATTGACCATTTTTCTGCGTAAGTGCCCTATAGCAGGTAACAACGTTTGGCAACTAAAAACCTTGAGCTGCAGTGGCTTTGACAGATAACAGGTAGCAAATGTACAAAAAATTGATGCCTACTTACATCATAGTATAAAATCTCACCTCTCTAATTCGTTTATGAATACTTGGACGATATACTAGAGGCCAGTAAAACCGAGGATGAGCATAACGTTTTCACCTCGAAGAACTGTTTAAACGCTTCGATAGCTTCGATCTAACCCTAAACCTAGAGAAATGCGTTTTTGGTGCCCAAGAGATCAAGTTTCTAAGCCACCGCATCATAAAGGACGACATATTTCCATCCCCGATCGGATTCAGGCTTCCGTTTATCTTGTACCTCCAACTCCTCTCAAATCGGTCCAGAAGTTTTTGGGAATGGTGTATTTCTATTTCTATCACCGATTTATACCAAAATTGGCTGAACAATTGGTGCCGATGAAAGAGCAGTTAAGATACCTTCTCAACCACTCGCGTGCCAACAAAGTATTTAACTGGTCAGCAGACTGTCAGACAGCATTCCTCAATGTGAAAACCTCGATGGCAGAAGAGCAACTCTGCAGAACAATCCAATCGAGGAAGCAAAATACAGTTTAAAGACTGATGCTTTTGATTATGCAATCCGAGGCGTATTGGAACCATTCGATCGCGAACTTCTCGCAATCTATGAAACAATCTAAATCTTACGTTACTTCGCTGAAGGACGCAATTTCGTGGTCTATATCACTGGCTCGTACCGTTCATACGAAGACCGAGAGGGAGAAGTAGAAATAGACCAGCAGGGAAGAAGTGTAAATAGAAGAGATAGAGAGATTATCGAAAAATTTTATCATACCTTGGAACCCAACGATTAGACCTACGGGGACACCATGTTCAAAATGTCCCCTTGCAGTCTACCTCAGAGGTGGTTCGCAAATGAATGCAGTACGATGCGATGACTTCTCAACCAAAATTATTTTTGTTGAAAAACTTGAAAATCTTACAAAATTCAAAAATCGTTTGATTTCAGTCGAGCATATCGCTCAGCGAAAAGTAAGTTTTAGTTATACAAAATCTGCTTACAAATGCTTCTTTCAACAGTTTGTTACTAGCATAAGAAGAAAGATGAAAGAGCTCAACGAGGCTCCAAAAGTCGCTGTCCGATAATACTCCTCGCCAGAAAAAATGCAGATCTTACTAGTGATAAAGGACACTGTTTTTCCCCCAAACATCATTCTACTTCTGGAAACAATGGCCCTAAATGTTATTCACAAACAGTAAGAAGTGATTAACCTAAGAAATTACCTTTGACGATTCTTCTGGAGGGAGGCAGTATTATAATGGTCATAAAAAATTCATTTATTTTATGTTGTGTATGATAAGATAAGAGGGAGAATGTTGAGAAAAATTAAGGAAATTCAAAGAAAAAACCATTGTAAGAAGAATTTGTAGAAACAATACTGTAAGGAAATTAGTGCTTTTAAAAAGAAAATTCAGAATAAAAATGAGATTAGAGTTAATAGGTATTGGTAGGAATCTCACTATGCAATGTGATTGGATCAAACTGCTTGATAAATCGTACTAGAAACTAGATTTTTTTAAATTTATTGTTTTGAACCATTTACTTTCAGATACTAATGTATTATCAACTATTTAAGCTTACCGAGAATTGAATTATTTCAGCAAAGTGCTACTGTTTTTCTATCTCGTTTTTGTTTCAAACAAAATAGTTCAAAATAATTAAAAAAAAATTTTTTTTTTATTGTATTGATTTCAAAATTATATTGAAAAATAAATCTTTAATAAAAATATAATTCAAAATTAGTAATAAATCTACCCCATACAATCACTGTAAATTTCTAAAACATAATAAAATGAATGTTTCTTTCTGAATAGTATAAAAAACATGCATTTTTAGTAAAAATATTAACTAGATTAAACATTTAAGATGAATAAAATATGAGTTGTAATTTTAAAACAGTAAAAAGTTTAAATTACGAATAAAACTATGAAGTAAATAAATTTATAATATAAAAATTTTAATAATAGCTTTTCCGTGAATTTTATGGCAAATGTAAACATAGAACGATTTTGTCGAATCTTTATAAGCTCTCGATAATTTGAAGTAAAGTACATGTGAACTTTTGTGATGAAAATGGTTAAAGAAAATATTATTACCAAACATTGCCCAAACAAATTCGTGAGTTTCAATATTATTTTTTAATCATTTATAGATGTGACCCTTTTCTCACAGTGTAAAGGCGTAACTCTTCCACTGATATTCAAAATGGTAGTTTTTTACATTTAGAGCCGATGAGAACGAAAGATCTTTCAGAAACCTGTAACTAGATTCATGCTCGCTCAACAAAGAGAGTTTATGCGGCAGAAATCAAATTGCATAATTTTTGGGAGAGATTTTTTTTGCATACGACAATATGAATATCAAAATTTGTACGAGAATGAAAAATGTCGTATTGAACATTAAACACTCGAAATTGAAGAATACACCATCTAGGATATTCAAGTTTCTTATTCAGTCAACAGCCCGGGCTGCAATCTACAAGTCCTACAGTCGGCCCCGTCTGAACAAGCGCCTCACAATACCCCTTTGGTGTGGCTGCATAAGCTGCAAAGTAATGGTACCCTTTGTCTCCATAGATTATCTTTAAGCCATTGTAGGAACACAGCAGCCCTTTCCAAATTTTATTTGGAAATTTTTTTGCAGCCAGCATTCCTGAACTCATCTCAGAATTTAAGCGTACGATTAATCGACATCTACTCAAGCATATGAATCTTTAATCCTTCAAGCTCAGTAATAGACATAGCATGATTACTTAAACGACATGACAATCTAGTAGCAAAAAGGGTGATTGTAAGCCTCATTGTTTCACATTAAAAAAATGAAAGGAGCCCAGAAGCAGAGCTGCTAAAATATGGTAAAAGCATTACTGGGGATGGTTACCGACAGTAAATATGTAGATAGCAGTAGCTGCATCGATAACTAAAAGAAAATTATCAGAATAAGTCTAAAATTTCGATAGGGTAATTTTCCAACTCATGTCGTTTAATCGGTCAAAGAAACTCTTAGAGCTGATAAGCTGGAATGATGTACCCCTTCTGTTGTTTTCATACTGTCGGTCCAGTCAAATACTTTTATAAGAAAAGCAATCGGCGTATTCAAACTTTTGAGTATGACTAGCAAGGAGCTTGAACGAGAGCGAAAGTGTGATTACTCCGAACTGGAATTCCATCCCACGATGTCCTTATTGCAGTCCTCAGTTCAGTTTTGTGATAGTTCCATATTGTGGTAGCGATTGCCACTCCAGTTCCACTACGTTATTGGCACACACCACTTCCTAAATACCCTAGGGCTGTGAACTAATGCTTGGTATTGTTGGAAAATACATGGTTATTCCTTTATTTAATCCACCAACGGTATTGTACCAACAAGTACCGTACTCCTGTCTGGGCTCCATCGATGTATTTAACTTCATTGGCCATCCATCCATCCAATGGCGCTACAGCCCAAATCGAGCCTTGGCCTCCTCTAGGGCATTTCTCCAAGTTTGACGGTCCCTTGCAGCATGTCTCCAGTTCCGGATGTTGAGCATTGACTCTGCGTCAGCCGTCACAGAGTCTATCCATCTCCTCCTGGGTCTACCTACTGGCCTACTTCCCGAAATTTCTGATGCCATAAGCCGTTTTGGGATGCGATTGTCCTCCATCCTGATCACGTGGCCGGCTAGTCTCAATCTGTTGATTTTTATGAAAGTTGAGAGTTGTGGGTCGTCAAAAATTTCATACAACTCGTTGTTGTATCTTCTTCGCCATATTCCATCCTCTCTGATTGGGCCTATTATGCATCTGAGAATTTTCCTCTCGAACCTGTTGACTCGTTCCTTTATGTCCTGGGTCATAGTCCAAGTCTCGCTACCATAACACAGTACTGGTCGTATTACTGTTTTGTAGAGTGAGAGTTTCGTTTTCCTGTGCACAAATCTTGAGTGCAGGATTTGTTTTTGGGCATAAAAGGCTCTATTAGCCAGTAGTATTCGTCTAGTTATTTCTTCTTTTTCTTCGTTTCTTTTTGTGATAGTAGACCCAAGGTAGACTGTTTTATCGACTACTTCTAGGTTATGTTCGTCGATGGTTATATATCTATATATATGGTTATATCTTCCCATTCTAAATCGTCCTGCTCTGGATTGTTGCATCACCTTCGTTTTTTCTTCGTTAATCTTCAGGCCTATGTCCTTTGCCGCCTCTTTTAATTCAACATAGACTTCTTTTGCTGCCAAAAAGGACCTTCCTACGATGTTTACGTCATCCGCATATCCAAGTAATTGTCCCGACTGGGTAGCTATTGATGCACTTCGCTGGACTGACGTTTTCCTTATCACCCATTCTAGGGCCAGGTTGAAAAGCATGGGGGCCAGCCCATCTCCTTGTCTAAGCCCTTGACGTACTTCGAACTCCTCTGTTACAACATTTAGGATCCTTACTTTCGCCAGTGAGCTGTTTGTGGCGCATTTGATTAGTTGTACCTTTGAGGGGACTCCTATTTCCGATAAGATCTCGTATAGCCTCTCTCTGTTTATTGAGTCATATGCCTGTTGAAAGTCGACAAATATCTGGTATGCATCTACATTTCTTTCCCAGGTTTTCTCCAGAATTTGCCTTAAGGTCAGCAGTTGGTCCGATGTTGACCTGTTTGTCCTAAAACCAGCTTGATATTCTCCTATAAGGCTTTCCGCTATAGGTTCCAGTTTTTGTTTCACAAGGATTGTGAAGATTTTGTAGCTGGTGCTGAGGAGTGAGATGCCTCTGTAGTTTTTGCAGTTTAGTTTATCTCCTTTCTTGGACATATAATGGCTTTCTTCCAGTCCTCTGGTATAACTTCTTCCTCCCAGATGGTGCATATGAGTTCGTGTAATGTTCGTAATAGTTGGGGTCCTCCTTCCTTTAGCAGCTCAGCTACTATTCCATCGGCACCAGGCGATTTGTTGCTGTTCTGCCTTTTTACAGCTTCCCGCACCTCATCCAGTGTTGGTGGTTCTATTGAGATGTTATCTTGGGGAATTACAAATGCCTCTGTCTCTGCATTCTCGTTTGATATGGAGATAGGATTCAATAGGTTCTGAAAATACTCTCTCCACCTTTCCTTTATCCTATCAGGATCTGCCAACAAGTTCCCATCTATGTCCTTGCAGATGTCCGTTCTTGGCTGGAACTTATTGGTGATCTGGCGAGTTCCTTTGTACGCTTGTCTAATTCTCCCTTCATTGAAGTCTTCCTGTATCTGTAAGATTTTCCTATTTCTCTTCTTCTTTCTGCACAGCTTGTCTGCGATTTTTTTTTTCCTTGAATACTTCCATCCTTGCTCTTGTTGGCCTTGCGATGTACTCTCGGTGGCTCTGGTTTCTTTCTTCAATTGCGGTTCTACAGTCTTGGTCGAACCAATCAATTCTAGTCTGTCTGGGGGCCCAGCCTAGTGCCTCTTCTGCTGCCCCCTTTATGCTGCTTTTGACCTGTTCCCATTTGTCGTTGATGTTGGGCTGCTCATCTACCTCTCTCAAGTTTTATACGACAGCATGTTGGTAGGCATCTCTTATTTCTTCCCGTTTTAGCTTATCTATATAGTATTTTGGTTGAGTTTGCACTCTATGCGTTTTAGTTGCTATCCGGGTTCTCAATTTCACTTTGACTAGATAGTGGTCCGAGCCACAGCACGCTCCTCTCATTGTTCTTACGTCCAGTATACTCGTGGCCTCTCTTCTTTCAATTAGGACGTGGTCAATTTGATTATTAGTTACTCCGTCTGGTGATTGCCACGTCATCTTATGTATATCTTTGTGTGGGAACACTGTTGAACTTACTACCATTGCGTTTGAGCTTGCGAAATCGATCAATCGACTACCATTGTCATTGGTAACGTTGTGTAGGCTATGCTTTCCTATGACTCCTAGGAACTCCTCTTCTTTTCCTACTTTGGCATTCATATCTCCAAGCACCATTTTAATATCGTTTGACGGTATTAACCTGATGGTGTTTCTTAGCTCTTGGTAGAATTCCTCTTTCTCCTCATCCGTTTTCTCTTCTGTGGGCGCGTGGACGTTTATAAGACTAATGTTATGTAGCCTTGTTTTAATGCGAAGTGTGCATATTCTATTGCTGACTGGTTTGAAGTCTAGAATCAGAGATTTCATTTCCTTCTCTATGATGAATGCTACTCCGAACTCTCTTCTTCCATTTGATGATTCATTGGCCATCTACCTGAAATAGCCTTATCGGCGGTGATGTCGAGTCAAAAACATCGCTTCCTTCCGTAAATCATAGAAATAATATCGGTATCCGTCCGGTAAATCAAGGCAGAACAGTTTTTCGTTTGAAAAGATAACTGGGATCCAATGTTCTTTCCAGACTCGAGCAATTTGTAGGCGTTTCTTCTTGTGCCTGTCTAGGTAAACATAATCGGCAAGGTTGTAGACCTTTAAAAACTTGAATTTACTCCAATATCAGTTCCAATTTCCCTGGGCGCGAAGGATGAATTTGACGCTGTTCACAGGATCCTATTCCTTTATCTCTCTGTTGTCCCCCTCGGTCCCCTGGTATCGACTTCCTTCCGCAATTTTCGATGTCCTTAAGCTAGTTATTGATGACTCGGGAGCTTCTACCCAATATAACAACGATTTGCCTGTTAAAATACCCTTCTTCTTTCAACGTTTTGATTCGCTCGACGGTCTGGGACTCCTCCCGGCTATAGAGATGGAGTACATCACTCACGTTACATTTGTTTAGTGGACAAAACATTTTTACTCTTTTTCGGGGCCTCAACTCGGTAATAGAAAGAGAAAACTCAGTTGGGATTTAAATTTTTGTTGGACCCCCCGTCTACTTGATGCGCCCACGAATATAGCATGGAAAGTTTTATAATCAACTAAATGTGGTTGAATTTTTTTTAAGGACCATCCTTAAGGCGATCACAATTCTGCTAGTTTCACAATAGTTTTAGTAGTCTCGACAAGATTTAATTAATTTGCTTGCCATACTATGATTGAATTTTTGAATGATTGCTAACGATATTCATAAAAACCCATTATTTGTTAAAAAACGGAATTCCCCATATGAATATGACTAACTGTGAATTCTTTTTGATTAATTACGAAATTATTATTGGTTTAGTCCAGGACACAAATATCCATAATACTATAGCTGTAGAACATTCTAATCCTCATGGCCCACAAAATAAAATACATACAAAAAAGACATTTGTAATGCCGCCAGTCACAATTAGTATTCCCTTTGACAGACGTCGTATTGATTTTCAGTGTCGTAGAACGCATTAATATTAATTTCTTCTCTTCCACCTTTTTTCACTAGTCTTCTGTCGTTCCCAGTTTAATCCATCCACGTTGCAGGATTTAACCAATTCACCACGTCGCATTACTTTGACCGACATAAACAAATTTATTCAATGTGTATTGATTCGTCTTTACACATTGGAATTGTGGGTGGGAATAGTTGACTTTAGATTCAATTGAAAGAGGATATATTGGATTTCCAATATTAGACATCGCCATTGCAACAATATTCAAGTTATAGTTTTGGAATTGTTTAGTTTTTTGTATGAATTTTGTTCGGCGCAATTAATGTTGAAGAAAGTCTATTTCAAATGATCTATGATTGTGTGAAACACAATTCATTATTTCTTGTTCTCGGTGTTTTGAATGCCTAGTAGTAACTTTCTACGTTAAATGTTTAGAATTGGGGCTCCAGACCAAAATCACTCTAAAAATTTTTTTGGTATACAGAGTGATTTTTGAGTGCTCGAGCTCAAGTTTCGATTTCAAGTATTATATTCCACAAAAATCAAATTGTGGAACACCACCGATTGAACAGAAATGCTAAAACGAAGATATTCATTATAAACAATCATTGTTCATTGACTGTAGTCTTTCTGTCAATTTCCCTTCACTGATGAATGGTTTGTTCTACACCGGATTGGACGAATGTTTCGTCTTCAAACCTAGTTTTATTAAATCATTTTTCCCCACGATTGCTTCTTTTAGTATCACTGTTATTCATGCTTGCAGTCTTACTTCAAAGAGGCAGTGATGCAAGTCGATGTTTGCTCCCCTATTTGATTGGAGATCTATCCTGTTAGAATGTTGTCGATCATCAATGTGTAGGCGATTTATAGCGTTCATCATTCTTCCATCGCGGTAATAGCCTCCTTTCGATCGTCGGCAAAGTATTTACGAAAATCATACAATCGAGGCCACAGAAACGAGACCATTAGAAAGAAGCCGGAAAGAACAAGCGGGATTCAGACCACATCGACGATGTATTGATCAAATATTCACGTTTCGTCAGCCAATGGAAGAAAGAATTCGTTGTGGCAAACGAACTGTCGTCGTTTTCATCGATTTCAAATCCGCTTTCGATTGTATCGATTGGAACAGCTTGTGGAGAGTCTTGGAAACTGAACACGTGCCATTGAGCATCATCCAACTTTTCCAAGCTTCGTACGATGGCTCAACCAGCAGCGTTCGTATTCGAAGCGACTTATCCGAGGAGTTCCTAATTCAAACGGGTGTCCGTCCGCCGTCCGCTTCGCCACTTCTCTTCAACGTCGTGATCGACGTGAGTATGCGTGAAGCATTCGATGGACGACTCGGAGTTCGATACGTCGACAACAACTTCGTAACCGACTTAATGTTCGCCGAAGATAGCGCCGTCTTCGCCGACACGGATGCCGAAGCAACGGACATCTTATACGTCATTTCCCGCATCGCACAGTCATATGGCATAAAAATTAATGCGGAAAAGACCAAAGTGCTTACAACGGACGGATCGAGGGCCAGTGTTCACCTCGATGGAACCCAAATAGAACAGGTCCCGAGATTCAAATATTTGGGATCATTGGTTGAGGAAACGAAAGTAGCATCGACGGCTGACGTTCACAGCCGCATCGGCCAGGCAACAGCAACATTCGCCTCGCTCAAGTGGTGCATATGGAAACGAACAAATATTTCCATCAAAACAAAAGTATGCCTTTACAGAACGTTGATCCTTCCGATTCTCCTTTATAGGTCTGAAACGTGGACACTGCTCAACGACACTGACACTGAACGTTAAGAAGCTCGAGGTCGATGCTTAAGGCAGATCCTCGGTGTCTCACTAAGCGATCGCCTTCGAAACAAGACAGTTCGACAAAGATGCGATCAGCAGAAACTGATCGAAAGAAGAAATGCAAAAACGTCGACTTCGGTGGTTTGGACATGTTTGCCGAATGGATGATGACCGCTTGCCACGTAAACTTCTCTGGCAAGACCGTCCCGCAGGCTGGAGAATCGGCACCGAAGAAAACCTGGCTAAAGAATATCGAGGGTGACCTAAAGAATCAACGGTTATCAGTTATCGAGACTCGAGACGTCGGCAAAAACCGGGAAGAATGGATACAAATGTGAATAGAGTAGAGTAGTACAATAGTGAATAGAGTTCGAGATCCAGCGGCATCGACAGCAGCGTATACGTTGCGCGGACGTCCTGCTCGGACCGCCATCTAACGGATCAAAGAAGAAGAAGAAAGGCCGTTCTTCCATCAAGATATTTCCGATAGATCTATATAGTAGTTTCTTTTATAACTGAGGCATTTTCATACATCATGAATGGATTAAGATGGACATCTGTTAGAGGCGGTTTAAACCTCTTTACTATGCTATTCAAATTGTTACCCGGTTTATGACTAGGTTCAACCCAGTCATAAACGGATGTTGAGTTGAAACTGGATCCACTCAACCCAACTGAGCTCTCCTACCAGGATCGAGATCATATTTCGCCTCATATACGCGGGTTGAGCTGAAATTGGGTTGAAATTTGAAGTTATGTTTTGATTTCAGTTCAACTCTATTTCAACCTAACGTGAACTCAACCCGACATCATATACAGTGGTCGAAATTTCAACTCAACCTCGACTCAACTTTTCAACCTAGTCATTAACGGAGTAACTAGTGATTACTCATTCATTCTTCAAGATAGTTGAATCTGTTCGTTCATCCATTCTCTTTCATGCGCAGTGATATAGACCCAGCTACTAAGATGGTATTGAATTATCTATGAGCCAAAAAAACAACCGAACCAGAAAAAAATCATTAAGAATTTTCCGATAATTACGGCATTCTCTATACAGCAGCAGTGTAATGAATTGGGGAAATGGAAGGCATTATTATGCTAAACAAAAAAAGTCTTATCTCTTCCATAGACCTAGAAATCTACCAGGTCGGCTGGCGCACAGGTAACACAAACCAAGTAAAGCGTTTGATTAATCGTCTCTGGCCTCTTTTCCCCATAGCAGCAGCAAAAACAAAAATCAAAGCAAAAACTCGAAAGGTCAGACACCTTAGACTTTTGTTGCTAGACGTCCATATTGATTTTGTTCTCTCGACTTCCATTATCGCGTGGAAGACATACTTATGAATTTCCTCTTGTAACAGGCTCTTGAGCTTCTTACGGGGTTTAATTACTCCGCATTTCAGGATCTAGCCGATAACTCATGTTACTTTGTTCGGTTGGGGTAAAAGTCATTTAGTGATATATTGATTATCCCCTGACTCATATACAGCCGACTAGTTGACCTACCTTTCTGCTCTGCTCCATGACGGAGAAGAAGGCGAGATGTAATCATGCAAACCTTAATTGGGAAAAGCTTTTCGATCGCATTAAAATGTAAAAATATTCACAACGTCGACGGGCGGAGTTATGATTTGGTTAATTTTTCGTATGAATTTTAACTCGAGTAAAGGAGATGAAAGAAACCACCCCACAGGAGAGAGTCATTTTTTGGAGTTCCTATAAACTTTTTATATAATTTTACATTTTCCAGGTGTTGTTTTCCTGTTACTCATTAAAAGTTAGATACATGTAAATGTACTTTGTAATACCATCACTTGTTGAGCGCTTCAATTAAGAATGGATGATTTACTTTCGCAATAACTTTAAAGGTCTTTCGCAAAGTTCAATAAGGAAAATTACAAATGAATTATTAATTTTCGGGGGGGTTCCTGCTAACGATTGTTTTCTTGGAAAATACAATTTGGGTTGAGTGTAGAAAATCATGGTATACAGAAAGCCTGCAAGGCAAAGTAAGGAAGAAATATTAAGTGATTGTGTTTTCAGTAATTTTCCATTTTTCCTTTCTGTGAAATTTGGGCTACAATTAAAAAATATTTTATTCATTAGTATCTAGTAGTGCTAAATGCTTTAATTACTTAAAACCTCCTACTTCCATCCATGTATAAGATGATTATTGATGAACGTCCGTTCTCTGCCCATTATTCTGCATTTCTACAAATTAAGCAACCTGTTGAATATTTAAATAGTTCAACAACTCGTCTTTACTCGTGAATTACTTCTAACCTAACAAATGAGTAAAAAAAAGTAGTTACGCAACTAGAAGGAAGTCACCATTTTGAGCCCATTGTAAATTATGAGACATTTTCGAAAAGCTTGTCAAGATTCAAAAATTATATAATAGCATCATTCCTTGTAAATAATTAGCGGTGCGCCTTGCTGTACCCATAAGCTAATAAATGGCGTGCGCCAAAACAATGGGGAATCTCAAACTCTCTTTTTCCATGGGCAGTGAGAGTCTCAAATCTCTCGAAGAAAGTACATTCGAGAAAAAAAGCGCCACTCCGTTCGTTTAAAACCCCAAATCAGCAGCAGAAATCCGCGTATGATGCATTGAGCCAACGACGAAGGAATATTTTTACTAGGTGTAACTGGGCAAAACTTTGCTAAATTCATTGATTTTATTGTACCTTAGACAGACTAGCACCCTTAATCCAGATTATGTCAGAATGCCGTAGACCCATCTATTTTTCCACATCTTTTATATGGGTTTACGTCATTATGACGTCATATTCCAAATTAAGGGTGCTAGTCTGTCTTTGGTATGCTTCAATTCGCGAACAAGGTTAAATAGCGGTGGTCAAAGCATCATCGGGTATCGTTACCACATTGTTAGAAGGAGGACGAACAGCCCATTCTGGTTTTCACTTCTATTTGGCCTCATTTCGTCAATTCACAACATCGGAAGAGGGATTGATCATGAAAGAGTTGCATATTGGTGCGAATAAACCTTGAATTGCCATGTTTTTTCCATGGGCGTGTTCGAGCGTAGGTAAACCAACGACGTTATTCGTTTTCTCTCAGAACGGAAAATATTGCTCTTCGCCAAGCGGACACTGCGACCTATTTTATTTGGTCTATTGTGCCAAGCTCGTCGTTAAAACCTTCCAGGTTAAGGCTTTCGATATAGCCTAAAATTGATTTGGGATGCACATCCTGGCACAGCTGGTCGCTCCAATTCCTGATTGTCGATCTTTTCTTACTGCTAAGCTGCAGAAAGGTTCCGTGCTAACAAGTGATGAGTTTGCCTCAATTCTAGCAATTTCATTACCAATGTGACCTTCATGGCCCGGAATCGTGTAAAATTGTTGTTCCTGTTGAGGGATTTCAGAGATAGGAGGCAATTCAGGACAGTCTGGGCCAAGTACTTCAGCTTGTAAAACATTGACGCTAGTGCCATAAGCTTCGGATATTTTGGTCCTTTGCCCATATACGCCCAGTTCTACTTCATTATTAGTTTTAGAACAGTGCCCATATCAAAGAACCGTGCTTTCGCAATGAGCTTGCCTTGTTGCCATTCTGTCCTACTTCGGATAATCATCGTAAACCGTGTTTCGAAGTCGATAGTGGCAGGAATGATATCGGACGATGATAACATTGGCTCTAGGTTAAGATCCTTGAGAATCAATAAGTGATCCACAAGGTTTCCTGACTTAAAGGGGAATAGCCGTAGTAGACGCAGCGCCCCGCCAAAGTAGTCTTCACTATTAGGTGGAGCGGAGAGAAGTTCAGTAGAGCTTTTATCGCCGCAGTCGAACAGGTGCTTTAAGCTCCCGCAATACCAATCATTGATCGCGTCAAAGGTCGTCTCTGTAGATCTGCCTAGCCATAATGCGCCTATGTAAAATCTTCCCCATCGTTTTAAGAAGAAATGACGAGAGGCTAATGGGTCGATAGGATTTTGCTTTCTTATACAATCTTCTTCTCGAGATCACCGGTAAGGTAAGGGGTGCGACGGTAAGATCTATGGGGTTCGACATCGAGGGAGACCCAGCCTACGCTGAAAGGATGACGTAGACCAGGACGCCCAGAGCTCACGGGTGCCAAGCTGGATGTGCCTTATTATAGGACCGGTGGAAAAAATCTCCTTTCCGGTGCTATGTTCTAACGCCAAGCCAGGGTCAGTTACTCAACAATCTGGGAAATTAGTGCTAATTAATAGATTCATGGTAACCCCGGTGTTCTTTGTAAAGGGCTCATCAGGAGTCTTGAGGAACAATACCAGGGCAATGCCATTTGAGTGATCCTTATTAGTAAAGACTTCGTGTAACTGGAAGCTTGTCTATCTCTTCACAGAGGGATTTCTATGACCTTCACTTAGATCTTTTCCTCTTTGTTGTAATCCGTAAAAGCTGGCAGAGGCACCTTCTACACTACAAAAAAGGTGAAATAGTTGGCATTTTGAATTCTTTGAGTCGTTAAATTTTCTGTGGATTAGTTACTAAAAAGTCGACGGTCGCAGAGTTTCTTCTATTTGTTCTCACCTTTCCGAAATTTTTTTTTGGTAAAAAAATTTCGTATGATAAATTGATCACCTGTGTAGGTTTAACTCATACCCCACTTAAAGGTATTTATCGAATTTTTACATTTCCTGAAATAGATACAATCTATATTTTTTTTTTTCATAGAACAATTTTTGTGATACATTTTTTCATACAAAATTATAACTAAAAATATATTCAGTAAATATTAACTTGAAATTATTACGTAGTTGTGAATCAAACGATAGAGAAACACATTTGCAATTTCCTTATCTTTCGATAAAAAAAAGTCAAGCGTAACCATTTGATAAAAAAAAGAAAAAATACGATATTTCCTCCAAACGCCAAGGCCAACGCTATTTATAAAGTAAATAATATTAAGCGATGCAAAAATCTATTATGGAAAAAACAAAAACGTCCATAATGATCGAATCAATTGAATGAAAAACTGTGGAATTTTCAATAAAAACATAGATATAAGATAAAAGAGTCGTGATGATTTAAAAAATAATTAATTATCTGAAATAAGTTGAATTTTTTAAAACTTTGAAATTTTTGTTTGCATTTTTTTGTGTTTATTTACGAACCCACAATAGGCGATTTTATTAATTACCACTCTCGACCAATTGACTGCGAACGAATGCATATCAGCATGAATATAGATGATGTAGAAATATCAAGTAGAAGACGTCTAGTAGATGATCACACATATACTCCTCTCATTTATCGCCCATGCATTGAGTGGTGGTGCCACAACTCAAGTTCAGGCACAAACGTAATAAACGTAATTGATTCGAACTTGCTTTGGCAAGTCAATTTCGAACTACTAAAGGGACGCGTTAAGAAAAAGCTCAGAAAGACTAGAAATTCTATCGTGAAACCTATCTCCATGAGCTGCTGTACTAATTGCGGTGTAATTAATTGAGAAATTCATTAATAAATATTCGTTGAGCAATTTATAATCTTTCTTCTTCTCGGCCGCCGCCGCCGCCACACACGCTCTCGCGCATATAGTATATTTATTTCAGTTGTTTCTCATTAATGTCGTAATTATTTCTCTGTTATAATTTTAGTTTAAATAAACTTTTTCAATAACAAATGGAAGCTGTGTGGCGTCTGGGCTGTAATTACTATAATAAAGGTGCGCCAATTTTTGATATACGCTATGAAAATGGTATTTTTAGGCGACAGGTTTTTCTTGATTGAGGGAAATCTTCTTCAAGGAAGAGAGAACTTGATTTTTTTGATTAGGAATGTAAATTAAAGATTTAGTAGATTTACGTGCAAACACATAAATTACACTATTTTTAAATTTTAAGTTTTTCATCTTGATTTTTCACTCGATTTATTTTTAGATATGCTGGTGATAAAATATTGCATATTTCTACTAAAACCCTTTTTGAACCATATTAATTTAATCCGATTACGTCATTGGTCATTACGTTACAATCCTGTTACCTCTGTTGGTAACATAAGGCTCCGCAAAGCTTCTCCATCGGACTCTGTTTTGAGCTATCCTCTTGGTTTCGATCCAGGTTTGGAAGCTAGAGGACAGAAGATGTTAAATATAACCTGAAGTAATTGAAGTGTTGTGTTTGAATCCTAGGATGCTGTAAGACTTCATTTAATACTGCATCTAAAAGTTGGTAGTTTATCCAGTTAGATTAGGAAAGGGCATGAAAATATCGAAAAAAGCCCGCCAGAGGTATGCACGTCCCTGTTACAGATATAATTGTATTCGTAAAAGACGTTTTCAAACTCAAGTGGCGTTTTACCAAGTGGTCCCCCAACTAAGTACTAACCACATCCAATGCTGCTTCACCTACGCAATTGAACGAGAACCGGTGAATTGGTATTGCAGAATGGAGTACTGCGCGGCCACTGGCAGAGATAGTGTGTGGTTTATACATAGTCTGCACCAGTTAATAGCTGCCTTAATTGAAACGCCCAACAGAAGCTCTTATCAATCAATTCAATTTTTCATTTTTTTCTTGAAAACACTGATATCATTGGAGTACTTCAACCTAACCAAGGACATCACCGAAACAATGCTCTCGATCTTCAGGTTGGAAGATAAAATTCCCAGAAATACCATGGAATGCTAAGATAGTCATGGTACTAATATTAGGCCTTATTCACCATCGCCTTCTTTCGATCGTCGGCAAAGTATTTACGAAAATCATACAATCGAGGCTACAGAAACATCCAGAGCAAATGAGCCGGAAAGAACAAGCAGGATTTAGACCACATCGAGGATGCATTGGTCAAATATTCGCTCTCGTCAGATAAAGGTAGCAACGAAGCAACGGTTTCTGCGGCAAACGAACTGTCGTTGTGTTCATCGATTTTGAATCCGCTTTCGATGGCACCGTTTAGAACAGCTTATGGAGAGCTTTGGAAACAGAACACGTGCCATTGAGAATCATCCAACTTCTCCAAGTGTCGTACGATGGCTCAACCAGCAGCGTTCGTATTCGAAGTGACTTATCCGAGGAATTCCCAATTGCAACAGGTATTCGACAAGGAGAAGTTGATTCGCCACTTCTTTCCTTCAATGTTGTGACGTCTTCGAAATGCGATAGCTAGACAAAGATGCGATTACCAGACAATTTTCGAAGAAGAAATGCATAAACGTCGACTACAGTGGTTTAGACATATTTGCCGAAAGGATGATAACCGCTTGCCACGTAAACTTTTCTGGCGAGACCTTTCGGCAGACTAAAGAATTCAGCGATCGGCACCGAAGAAAACCTGGCTAAAGAATACGAGAGTGACTTAAAGAATCAAAAATTATCAGTTATCGAAACTTGAGATGCCAAAAATCGTCGAAAATGGAAACGAATAGTGAATGGAGTTCGAGACCCAGCGGCACCAACAGCAGCGTATTCGTTGCGGGGACGTCCCGCTTGGACCATTAGCTAACGGATCCAAGAAGAAGAAGGAAGTATTAAGTATTAGCTTCTATGAGCTAAAATTGATTAACTATTACCAAACTTAATAACGAGATGAAATTTTTAACAGTAACCTGTTCACATAAACAAATAATTTATTTTATTCTTAAACCCTATACGAATTTAAATTGTAATACCTTCCCCCTCACAAACGAAGCTTCGTGTGCCGAATCGTGTGCACTTTATCGAAGGCGTTCCCAACAAATTGAGGTAATTCAACGAAATTGAGGTTACACCTTCAGCCAGCTTACAACGAAAGTAAGGGGAGTTGGGTCACGGGTCACGTGCTGGAATATTTGTATTGCACTTGATGGCGCCTATTTCGAAGGTGACAAAATGAAGGTTATTGAATAATTTAATTTTTTTGTAGGGGTTCTTTTTACACAAAGGTAAATCTCCTTCTGTAGTTTAAATATGTAAGAAAAGAAATCGGTTAATTGGTTTGACATTCGAATTACAAAAGCTGGAACTTATCGACTTGGTGAATTGCTTTTATTTTGGAGAAATTCGGTGCCTTCAGGCAACACAATTCCTTGTTTGGTGAAAAATTTCTTTGAGTACGGGGCTATAATGACTCGCCAGTATCCACTTGGGCCGTGCCGGTGATACCTCAGTAAGTTATTGAAGCGGTCTTTTTTCTTTAAAGTTCGAGAAACCATCGACGATGCACGCTATCGTTGTATGTTGATGCACTTTGTGGGTCCGAAAACGGATGAAAAAGGTCTGACGAACTTTTTTTCAATAAGACGACCACACCGCAGCCACTACGATGAAGTTCTGGCAAAAGTCAAGTTTATGCCAGCAAGACCATTGACGAACTCAAAGCTAACATACCTGCCGAAGTTGCTTCTATAATGCCCGAAAACCGCTGGTGTTTGCGTGTTGAATGGAGATCATTTAATCGACATAAATGGTAGAGAATATCCTAAATAAATATTGTTCATTTGTCATAACCGGCGGAAAAATGTCGGAATTATTCAATGTTGAAATACCGAAGGTCTAGATGGCGCACCCCCTAGCATGAAAATTTACATATTTTATTGGGGGCGCCAAGGGTTGGAAACCACTGATTTAAAGCGAGTATTTTTTGTAAGAAATAAGTTCTTGCATCGACTAATCCTCTTAACAGAATTTTGTAGCTTTCAAGATTGTGTAACTCGATCCATTTTAGTTTCAAATCGATAGCGACAAAATTATTTAATATCGTCCAATGATATCCCGGAATACTTGACCAATAACTTGTCTTCCCACAATATTCGAAACGAAATCTCGCAATTCATCATCCACTCGATCTCAAATTCAATTCAAGAAAATTTCTCTCCTTTCGACAAAAAAAAAAAAAAATATAACACCACGATTGCGTCACTTTGTTACGTTCAATTAAAAGTAGAATATCTTTTGCCTCCGACTGAACTGTGCCGTACCTTGTGGCTCAGCTGACGCCGGGGTCTACTTGACTCGAATTCGCTCGAATTTAACTCCAACCCGTCCGCACACGCTCCAAGACGACAACTCCACACAGGAATTTGATATGCATGACTCAACCCGAAGCCCGTCGTGCGTTGGGCGCTGCCGTTGTCGCCGTTGTCTACTTGAGACTTTGACGTGCATGCCTTACATTTTTCACGCAATGATTTGTTTGGCTTCTTTTCGATTTAATTTCTCGTTAGCGCCACAGTCGTCGTTTCGAAATGCCTACGAAACCCGCTCCGCGCAAAGGAGACGCAAAGGTGCGAAAAATCGACGGTTTATGGCTGGTAACTGCCGAGCTCTGAAATATGGAATATTTTGCGGCTTGAATTTTGGCCATTTACGGCGTCTTTGTTTTGTGTGCAAATTTACTTAAGAATTTGAGAATTTTTTGGGTAAATATAAAAAGGTAAAAATAGTTCTAACATTTCTTTTTTTTTGCAAGCAGAACTTAGTAAAAAATAGAACAAGAGAATGGTCGCCAATAAAAAAGAGTTAGACGTCACTAAAAGAGGTAGTCGACTTTTTATATAATTTTTTTTAAGTAGGCTGACTGAGTCAGTCAAAGTCGATAACCATATTAAGCCATCCAAATCCAATCTGTTCCGATCTGATATAAAAATGAAAACTATGAGATCAAGGTTAATATTTTCTCGGTGAAGTCATTTTGTTGTCTTGAATTGCATTAGAACTGAAAAGTGAAAGATCGGAGGTTTGTTGTAATTCCCAGCAAATTCGCGTTGGACGTTTCTGATTGCGGCGATTTTGAGGCGAATAGTTGCTACTATCAAATGGTGGTCAATTCCAGTGCCTGCTCCCATAAAACTCCTGACATCCTCTAGAAAAGTTCACCATCTGCGGCTGTCAGTCGCAGAATTTGTCCTTGGAGCGTAATACTTCTTAGTCTGACATGCAGGCGCACGGTAATAATCCTCTCGCAAATTGGTGACCAGCTAATGAGGCTGGACCTGGCTTCTTTGGTACGTATTACGCCAACGGCACTCTTACGCCTTTCAGTTTCATTTCCGCCGCAATATAAGAACTCACCGTTCGGGCAGATATATTCCCCCACCTCAGGCCATCTGGTCTCGCTAAGTTCCATGATCTTGATTTTATATCGATACATCTCGTTGAAGACTTCATCCAGCCGACCATCAACAAGCAGTGTTCTCACATTCCATGTTCCAATTCGTATCCGTGCTTGATAAGCAAAAGTTGTTGTCACGTTGTCCATCCGGTTCCTAGGCATTGTTTGCCGATTCGTAGCAATGGTGTTTTTATGGGAGCGGGTTATTACCCTCAATCAAACCGACTTAAAACTTTGTTTTGTAGCGCAAGGAACGGCACATTCGACCGTCTCCTTTACGCTCTTTTAAGGACAACTCTTTCTGGGTTGGGGAAGCAAGAATCGTGTCGAATTCAACAGCAAAAAAACACCTCTCTATCCGTGTTAGTGGATCGTCTGGAACGAATGGCCGACCCATCCCATAACATCTTAGGTGTGACTTCAACCAAAGACTTGCGATGGAATGGCCACATTTTCAAAATCGCCAAATAAGCATCTCAGTGCTTGGCATTCCTCAAGAGGGGCAAGCTCGTTCTCCAGCCATCGGCCAGTGCTGTAATATACATGCTACATAAGGTCACTTCTCGAATACAACTCTCTCATTTGAGGTGGCCCTGGTCGGAGTTAAGAGCTGCCGCGCAAAACAGAGTCCGCTGGAGGGCAACTGTTTCCGCCCTATGTCCCATGAGGGATTAAAGGAGTTTAAAGAAGAAGAAGATTTGAGGTGGCGCTCCGAAAACCATCTTCGCGTGGTTAGATCAAGTACAAAAAAGGACCCTCAAACTTATCGGTGACGACGCCGTTTGCTCCTGAGCCACTGCACTGACAAAATTATATCGCTACTATCATAGCGACTGTTCTTCCGAAATAAACGCTCTACTGCCTCCACGGCAATCTACAAACTAGGAACTCGTTTTTAAATAGAACAACTCAACTGTGGAATAACCTTTTGCAGTTAGTATTTCCGAACCCCCACAATAACAAAGATTTCAAATGCAGGTCCCATCGCCACCTTCTTCAACGCCATCCCGAACTCTCACAAAGCTTACTGCTAGACATTGCACCATGACGTAACAAACGACATAACGGACTGGCAGTACTAGTTCGATCGTAACCTCCTAGCGGTGGCTACTGGTAACTATCCTATGGGAGACGACAGGCTAATATGATCGGGCTAGTCTCTTCCAAGTAAGGTTGACGTGAGGCTAATAACCTCACTCGGAAAAAAGAATTATTACGAAACGAGCAACATTTGTGTCGTTCAATGTAGAAGTGGTGTGGCTCCGTATTTTTGGCCAATTGGGAGTTGATTTGCTTTGGATTGGTATTTTGTCATATGTCGCTGTGGTGGTGGAGCGGCTCCAGAGGTGCACCCTGAGTGCAATTATAGTGCACTTTTGGAGTTACTTTGATTTTGTAGCGGGGGATGTAACTGGATGTGGCTCCAAAGCGGGTCAACCTCTAGTGTTTTGCAGTGTAGAGTTGCACCAAATAAAAAAACCCGAATGCCTAATTTTTGTTGGTTTTCTAATGTATTATCACATCATGCGAGGCGCCCATTTACAATATTACTAAAGTTGGGACAGCACTCATCAAATAAAAAACATAAATAGAGAAATTGTGTTATTAAATTAAGCATCAATCAATATCATACAAATAGTTTAAAAAGTAGTGAAATAAATATATATTTATATATATATTTACTTCGCGTAGTAACATTATTATTATAATTTCCACAAGATTTTAACATTAGTATTCCGATAAAAACCGGTTATACGACTTTACAAACTTTACGAGTTCCATCTGTGAAAATTGAATTAAAAACGGTATGACATATTTAAACTGTATTTATCGGTTAAGAGCAGCAATTCCTTGACTGTTGAAATTTATGCTAAGGCCGTTATCGCTATATCGTAAATTATGGTTGTTTTACGCATCAATACTTGTGTGATACTAGTGCAACTACGTCGGAAAATAAATTTTATAATTTTAATTACCTATTTAATATTTATAAAATATGATTATTAGCAAGCAAGCAAATTATTTTACAGATTTTTTTTTGGGTAGATTGGAATTAATTTGATCGGGCGACCGGAATATTTTCTTTTATTTTTGGAATCGTCCATAAATTACGTGAGGTGATTTTTGCCATTTTTCAGAAAGAACGATCGGTTCTTGATTAGACCTAAAGTTACACAGTGCAACCTGTGCCCTAATATTTGTTCCATATACCCGAAATACGAATTTCATTACGTTAAAATTCGGCGTATGCCTTCCTGTAGTTCTATATTCTAGTGGCCTTCTCGCGGATCAGTGTTACTTGGCTCGAACACTGCAGCATTCGCCGAGCCGGGCGTTTGGTTGGGAGGAGGCAACTAAACCATCGCGGGGCCACTGTTCTACTTTCTGGAGTTCGCATAACAACGTAAACAATTTTGTGTAGGATTTAGCCATATCTTAAGGCCCCCATTTATACTCAGATCTCCGCCAGGCCATGGCCTGAAAGTTTTCGCCTTGAGGCCAAGTATCATCACACACCTCTCCGGCTGCCAACCGGATGGGGTCTGCAGTGCAAGAAAACTGACAAAAAAGTTTGTATTGGGGCCCCACGTGAGATTGGGTGAGATTCGGTTAGAACCCCCCCCCCCCCCCCCAAAGCGCCTCACGCAGCGCCGGCCCAGGGTAGAGCGAGTGGAACGGTCGCTCTAGGCGTCAGGTGGTAAGGGGCGCCAAAATGAATGCGGAAAACAATGTCCAGCAAAAAATAAAATTTTGATGGCACTTTTTGAGGGCGTTGTTTTGAGCTAGCCAAGTCTATGTACTCAATATGTCTCAAACACGGCACAAGCAGGGAGCACTGACTCCAAGACCGATCGTACATGGCCTTAGGCCACATTCTGCTCGAGATTCATGAACCAGACTGAATACGGCGGATCTAAACTCGGATATCAGGCGAACTTCGGTTTGAATTACCCTTCCAATCGTGATACGGAGCCCGGCCATGGGCGACCGTCCTTTCTCGCCCAGCTCGTGGTATCAATATAAAATTACTTTAAACAAAACTTTTGAAGATGGAGCACTTCTTAACGCTCCAAACATTTCTGGGCCTCCTACAGCTCCCAAAAGAACGACCTACAAGGACAGTTACAAATTTTTGGACAATGCTGCAAGGTGTCGAATGTGGTCCCAGTGAAGGAGAGTTTTCGGGAATCAGTCTGCACCCGTAAACCCAGGGATGGAGTACGTTGAGATCACTCCTTCATTGGGAGATCTCCTTAGATTTCCTGCGGAAGTAAGGGCACCAATCGGAGAGGCGACTCGAAAAAACGACCGCTTTCAGAAGACGGGATGGCGCAGCCCAAAAACGTTTTATGCGATATCTGAAAACTGGCTACTCCCGTGTAGAGGGTGGTAGAGTCTGCGTGGCCCCCGAGGAAGAAAGGGATACCGATTTTCTTAATAAGAAGAGAGTTAAATCATCTGGATGTTCTCTAGGGCATAATAACCCGGCGAAAAGTGCGAAGGCTTTGGCCATACGGTTTGAAAAGTGCAGAAAAGTCGGACGCACCCATAATGAAGTCTAGAACGACTCCAAAGCTGACCTTCTGTCAAATAGCGGAAAGTGTCAAAATTGGCGTGCTTGCGGCTAACAATCCGGAGACTCTTCTGGCCCAGGGCAGTAGGGGTCGGTGCGCCCTTTATGATGGCCCGCTTTAAGCATTGGAAGGAGCAAGCCTTTTTGCCGTAGACGGAAACAAACTGCCGCGCAGCCTTTTTATAATCAGGTACTTTTCGGCAGCAACAGAAGACCCCACTGGCATTATGTTGAAAGGATAGGGATCCAAAAGAAGGTGTAGGAGTGGAGAATACTCTACAAAGTGCATTAAATTCATAGAGATGGCGTTGTCAGGATGGTGGACACTGCAATTTTGGGCTGATGGGCAATTTTGGAGAAGCCTCTTTTACCGAAAAGGTGATTCTCTCCACCATCTCAACCTTACTAGCTGGGGCAAGCTCTAACGCCCAACTATACAATACAAACAACCAAATAGCCCCCCAAGAAGGTGGTGCTGGTGGTGTTAATACCACCATTGAAATCCTTATGGGGCCGCCAGACCATAAAGGCTTGCAAAAGGGGAGATATAATCCTGTAAAGAAAAGGCAGGCCGGCAGTACTCGAAAAAAGTTTTATCTAGGACAACTGGAAATCAATTTATGTGAAGTGAAAGCATCGAACAAAGGGCACCGAAAGACATTCTCGCTCCACCCTCCGCAAGGACTAGGGCCGGCGCTGGCCTCACGTAATTAATGGACGAACCCTTTCGGTTTCGTTTCGTCTTCGGGCCGGGCCTGCCGACCTGGTTTGCCGGCGGCCTGTAAGTGAATGCAGGTCTTTAGTTGAGAAACATTTACTTAATTTTACCTAGTTTTCTAGCAATTTGACACTGTTTCTTAATGAAAAAAAAGTTACGTGATATTTGCCGAAACCTCCCTCCCCCCATGAGATTCGATTGGACCCCCTCCCCCTAAACGCCTCACGTAATTAATGGATTAATGGACGACCCCTTTCGTTTTCGTTTCGTCTTCGGGAGTACAGGCCCTGAAATTTTCATCTCTCAGTTAGACTGAGTGGTGTGTAGCTTTCATCGGGCCGTGCCTGCCGACCTGGCCTGCCGGCGGCCTGTAAGCGAATGGGGGTCTTTAGTGGAGAAACATGTTTTACTTAATTTACCACAGCTAGCAATTTTATACTGTTTCTTGATGAAAAAATTCGTGATATTTTTGAGACCCTCCGTCTCCCCCACGAGAGATTGGGTGAGGAGATTCGGCTGGACCCCCTCCCCCTCCTAAACGCCTCACGCAATTAATGGACAACCCCTTAATTGTATATTTCTTATATCTTAATCAATCTAGCAACTACATAAATACGCTTCAAACCTTCTAACAAACTAAGAAAAAAAATCAATGCATCCTTGATGTAACCAGTTGCAGAATTCCATCTCAATTAAATATTATGAACAACCTTGGATATTGCTAAAAGGGTTATCTAACATGTGTAACACAAAAAAATACACGTAGCTCCTCCACACAACAAAGGTGCTCTCATGTGAACCACACACGAAAAAAATCGATATCCTCCTGCAGATACTTTATGGCCAGAAAACCTCCCAATGGGGTTTCATATACTGCACACCGTCTCCATTGGAACTATATATAATTGAAAAAAATACTGTGTTAAAAACCTTTTGCAGCAAATACCGCCATAATTCGAAGTCGAAGAACAAATAACCGTCAAATTATAAATTACGGTTACGCGATAACAAAACTGCAAGAGTATCTGTTTTGTGTGTTTTTATGTAAATTGCTTAATTTCTGCGCTTTTAATGTGTCATCCGAGGTCAACGAAGGAAGGAAATCACACCTTTAGCTAGAGACTGGAGGATTTTGTAGGACACTGTGCACGGTGCAAAAACATGTGGGGGTGGAGATTGTGCAAAGGAATAATGACAGCTGGGATGTGAAGGAAAGAAATGAAAGAAAAAAAACGACACCGGGGCCCCACTTTTGAACGCACCTTGGACGAATAGCGAAAATCTGTTTCCGATTTTTCTTGCACCACCGCTCATCATACTTTATAAAAGTTGTTTTAAATCTTCAATAATAAAAAACTAAACTAAAAAAAAAATTCCAACACAATTTTTGTGAGCCACCACCGAGATGTTTGCAGCCCCTGAATAGATTCCAAAAAAGTCATGTAAAATAATGGTAAATGCCAAATTGTTTATCTGCACGCCTATTAAACAAAAAATGCAAATTCGCCGAGCGTTTTTTTATGTAACACAATTTTAATGGAAAATTATTCAAATTGCGAGGAGAAGAACGACAGGCAAAAAAAAAACTGCACATAAACCGTAATCCATGAACCCGACGACGACTAATTATTGACACTTGTGTATTAGTTGTCTAACCTCAAATTACATAACTTTTCGGAACTATTAAGAGCCGTTATTCTCGCTTTGTTCTAAAGTAACTAATTTGCAATTGGTAATTAATACCGTTAATACGCACCTCAGACGATATTTTCCCTCTGGGTGAAAATCTCTTTCTGGAGGAGAGAGGATGAACTGAAACTTTTTGCCCCAAAACTTTTTCGATCCGGACTAGCTACGATAAAACTTTTTTTTTTAACAAGACACAGCCACGCACGACACACGAGAAACTGGCTATGAAAATGATTTTTTTTGTTTTATTTATTTGACGGCGCGCTAGGGAATTCCTTCAATATATCGCAGTTTTGTTTCGTTGCAGTCGCGAACCAAAAAATTTATTTCAACACCACGAAAATAGAAAAATCACTCAACTCTGACTTTTCTACGTCTGGTCGGGTCTTCTTCTTATTTTATAGTAGAAGTGGCATGTACAGCTGGGGAGGTGAAATGATAGGTGCAATTGACGTAAATTGGCATAGCCATAATCTAATATGAAATCGTTATGGTGAAATATTGTTTTTGCTGTTTTAATTCAAAAAATAATTTAATTGGAGAGTATAAAACACTTTAAATGCTTCAATATAAAATATTATACAAAAACAAATCAAAATAGTATCGCATTTTTAAATACCCGAACTTCATTCAACACAACAACGATGGTAATGCAGTGTTGTTAGTTTCTTGAGGTTAGATATTCAAAACATTTGAGCTATAGTTTGAACATTATTATCTTTTTACGACTTACCAATTAAAACAGTAAAATATCTTTATCCCAGGTCTCTACAGGCAGTTATTGTAGGAATTGTTTGAGTACAAATAAAAATAAAACTAAAGGCCGTATCAGAGCCATGAGAGAACATGAACTCAGGTATGGCAGCTTTAATACCATGTGACCGTTGTAACCGTTTTTTTTTAATTTCGATTAAAATCATTCGAGAATATTATTTACCTTTCTTTTTTTTAATCCAGTGAATTTGTGTATAAAAGGGGTTCTAGTAGGAAAGTTGTGGGGTAGTTTTGATTTCTTCGAATCCAAATCTGAGGTTTGTTGACAAAATTTCGTGACGGAACATTGGGAAAATGCCAAAATATGTAAAAATTTTGTCCGCGGTTTTTCACTTATAACTCACAAACTATCAACTTTTCGGATTGATTACAACAGTCCTATCATGTAAAATTGCAATGAAGTAGAATGGAACAGGCAAGCACTTTATGCTTTCAAAGAAGCGCATTAACTGCCATGGGGAAGGGCTCTTCTACCCCGTTAACTTGATGAAATAGTTATGCTCCTTTACTAATCACTAGTAATCATTTGCGCAGACCGACGAAAACTGAAATATCAAAGCAAATCCACAGCGAATTGTTATGTATCTGCAAAGAACAAAGATAATTCGCAGCGCTTGCACCAAACCTACTTCCTATTCGTAATACTCTAGAAGTAGTGAGAAGCGCATCACTACAGCTTCCAGTGGAAGCACTTGCTTTATTCCTCAGAGGGAAGCATGATGATTGAACATTAGCTTGATAAACTGTGGCTATTGAAGCATGATTGCGTCGTGTGGAGGCTACAGAGAAGTTGTTCAAGCATGCGCAAAAAGCTCCTTTTATTTTTAAACCGGGCGGCTATCTTTCTGGTGCACGGATACCTTGTCGCGGGGGTACACGGAATACGGCTTAAATCGTACAACTCGCCGTCTTGTTGAAAATAGGTTCGTCAGCCGTTTTCGAACACATAAGGTGCACCAACATCCAACGACAATAGCGTGCGCCATCGAGGGTTTCTCGAACTTTGAAGAAAACTGGACCGATGATGGTTTTTGAGCACACTCCGGCACACAGTGACTTTCTCGTTGTGAATGACGTTGGGTTCTCTGTTCTCCAAATTCGACAGTTTTGTTTATGGACCCCACCAGAGTGTAAAATTTAAATGAACTTCGTCCGCCATCAAAATTTCGGCTCAGCATCGAACATTCTTGCGTTTCATCTTCGCGCAAAACAGTCTGCTGGAAGGCAACGGGTTGCGCCCTGTGTTCCATGAGGGATTAAAGGATCATAAGTAGTGCGTCATAATCATCAGGAGCTCAACAGGTTATTGTTAGCCTTGGCTTTCTCCAGCGTTGGCCTCCATGATTCTTGATCTCTGGCCCCACTTTTCCGATTTCTTATTCCCAGCTTTCTCAAGTCATCCTCGACGTCATCTATAATCTTTTCTTAGGCCGACATGGTACCCGTTTTCCTGACGGTACTTTCCCCAGCATTATATTTGTCGCGTTCTCTTCCACACCTCGTTGGAAAAGACCAATCCATCTTAGTCCGTTTATTTTGATCAGCAATTTTGTCTTTCTTGGGAGTACAGAGTGAGTGCTTTCAGAGAGCTGCCATAACCTATGAATTGGAAGCGTTATATTCTTCTTTCTGGCAGTGCTTGACTAATTTCCCGCTGGGAGCTCACTTAGCTTTTCCACTTTGCTGTCATCAGGGCCGGTTGTTGCTTTTTTTTGCACCCGGTGCAGTATGCCAGTATTGCGCCCCCATCAGCTGCTCATTTTTTACAGCAATGAAGGGCAATGGAAAAAGACACAAACACTGTGTGAAGTTCTATTAATATGTAAAAATGGAGGCACGAGAAAAATCTTTCAATTTTATTTTCAAAGTCTTTAATTTTTATTTTAAATCTTAATTTCTGAAATTGCGCCCGGTGCAAGTGCACCATTTGCACCTATGAAAGCCTGCGTCCAATCAGGACTTACTTTGCGATCTTGCTTTTGTGATGCGTTTGCTTGCGCTTTAACTTCGCAAAACTCCCCGGCAATGCTGTCTCTTTAAGTTTTGTACTGCATAAGCTTCTGGTAGATGGCCTTCGGTGCCACTGCCACCATTCTTTACACATCTACCAACCTCACCATCTGCTCCAGGATGTTTTTCGGTGTACTTAGCTTCTTTTTTTAAAGTGCCCCGTAGCCTAGCCTGTTTTTTTAAATTGCCCCGTCCAATTGCGCCCGGTGCAAGTGCACCATTTACACCTATGAAAGCGCCTCCCTGGCTGTCATGATAAAAAATTGCCTAAATATGAGTATTGTATGATCTCAAACTCAGTATTGTAGCGGAAATACTGACTACATTATAACCAAGTAAACTTTTGTCAACAAAGTGCAACTATCTAGCTCCGTCCATTTCAATTTGGCTTAAAAAATCCTCCTGCCCGGCATTCCTGAGACGTAAGCCAGTAACCTTGTTTGCAAACAATCATCGCCCACGAAATATGCACTAAGTTAAAAATTTCGCAACTTAACGGCCACGTGACGACAGAATTTCCCGAATTTGTTTCAATCCTTGTTAATAAGTTGAAAATGAAGTTTTGCATCATTTCATATTTGTCCTGTCTCGGTTTTTATTTTCTATATAGGTGCCTTCCGGGACCCTAGACCCACGGGCGAGCGTGTCATGAATAGAAATCGCTTTCGAAACTTTTCCCGTTAGGGGATAACCGAATTTCATTTCCGTAACAACATTATTGCGATAATCTCATTTTCCTGCTGCTTATTCCGGCACGGCGATTGCAATGTAGTTGTCCAGCATTAGACGTAAGAAAGAAACTTGCGGCTCCTGCCAGGATTTGTCACTTCATCCTCCACAGCAGAATCTAGTGGCGGAATGTATGCATTTCTGTGAGTTGACGTCCTTACAATCGGACAACAGGTTAATTTCAAAAAGGACCTCCAAGGAACTTGGGGGCCGAAATGGTCAGAGGCGGCCACTGGGGATTTTCTGCCGCACTGGATCCATCCTAAAAATCCTTATGCAGCAAATGATGAACTTTAATTGAGCGCTCCTGTTAAACGTCGCTGTCCTTTTGTGCCCCGGAACTGGGAGACGCATGCAGAACTCTAAGTGAACAGGATTTTAACTTTCTGGATTTTCACGGATGACCGGACGGAATTTCTAAAACTAACGAGCAAGAACGAGCACAAAAGTTAGACGAGGTTCAAAGGAGTGACAGGAATCAGAAAGTTTTGCGCAATTTTTACATGAAGCGAATTTGTTACAAATCATAATTTTTGGGCTCTTGTTTTCTGCTGATTTTGCACGAAATTAGTTTTCCACATTATGAAGGATGTGCTTCGATGTAAGAAAATTAATTTCGGAGTGGCCAAGGATATTTAGAGTTTCGTATGAGTTTAAACAACTAAAAAAGTTTTGAATTTCATTTTAGATGGAAAAACAAGCTTGGATTAGATTCAGACAGGCTATGAAAAGTGAGCATGTTACTGCTTTCGAACTTATAAAAAAACCAACATGAAACGAGACCCCGCCATTTACTTACTTAACCATTTTCGTGATTGGGACTAAAAGGTGCAATTTTTGTAGGTTATTTTAATTAGGATAGGCAAAGAATATCTCAGAAACAGCAGCTCAAAAACTATTGTTTATATCGAAAAAAGAAGTATACCATGACGTAGATGAAGAATCAAAGGATTTTATTGTTTACTTTTAACAGATATCAATGGAAATTAAGCTTTTGTTGCTTTTCTGATAAAACGTGCTTCATTTGTGAGCCTTGCATGTGTCTGTGTGCGTTGTAATGGGCGCACCAGTTATCCCAGAGCTTCGAAATTTTGCAAATTTTGCTTCCCATGATGCCGCTCGAAGGAAGATTTTTCGAAATTCAAAATGTCCGCGGAAATATGGACGAAATTCAAAATGGCCCGAAAATATAAATGAATTAATTTGAAAATTGTAGGGCCAATATGGCGAACGAATTTTGACAAACAAGTCTCATTTCCCCATGTAGGTTGTTCAAAAGTTACAAAATTTGAAAATCGTCACATCCTAGCTACAAATGGAAGAACATTGAACGTAGTGTAATCCTGGAACTCTCTAGGCCAACGGGTTAATATGACGTAACGTACCGTAAGAGCACTGGACGAATTTGAGCTTACTTACTTACATTTTGAAACATGACCTTCAATGATAATGTAAAGTGACAAGTATAAAATGGAATCCGCCAATGCAAATTTAAGCTTGGTCAGCTATGTAGTTATATAGATACAATTGTAAACTTGAATGTTCCCAGCGGGAAATGTGGTCAGGTATTCTCAAGTGACACATCACAGATGCATCTTAGGGCCTAAAAGTTTCATGTCTCGATAATAATGCATCCCGGTATTATGACAGGGAATCTAGGCGGAAGGGGTACAGAATTTTTTCTGCACTTTCAGCTAACGTGAATCGGCCTGTTCGCGCTTGCGTTCCATTAGCAACATTAAGAAACGATCTTTGTTCCATCTTTCTTACATTCCCCGTAAGGTATAAAAAGCTCCTTTATGAGACGCAATCGTACCCAATCATACATTCTAGACTGCTTCATGGTCCTCTTTGAGGAAGCACATGAAAAAGCTTTATATGCCTCCCTCCTGCGGACATGCTAATGTTAAAAAGAAATGGAGGTGGATACGAAGGGTCATGCATCGCATCTTCCAAGGGAGTGATCTAAGATTCATTATTGTATGATTCCATTTCCCGCTGGGTTAAGACAGTGGTCTCCAAACTTTTTAACTGCGTAGCCTTATGACGAAAATAATCATAAATTTTACCCCAAAATTATGCGCGCCGGATTCTTTAATGGCAGCGGTTCAGTGAGCAAAAGAGTCGTATTTTAAAGCCAATGATTTGCATTTAAATGGGTTTGTGAGAAAGTCAAATTGCAGAAATTGGGCACCATTGGAAGAAAAGCCGCGATTAAAGCACCAATAAAGTCTACACGGCCTAAAACGGTCCGTTTGAGCCCTATTTTACCTACAAATAGATTATACGGATCTTTCTTTATTGACAATTCTCGTGGTGAAAATCTCACTGATGATGATTCCTATCGTTGCATGATAAACAAATGCTCATTGGACCATTGCGACATCGTTACCTAGTCATGCCGCGCCGCACTATATCAGTCTTCCGCTCATCTGGCTTGCAAATATTTGAATTCAAATCGTAAATCTGTCATGTAGCCCAGCAAATCGATGTTCAAAGCTGCCGTTTTCGTAAAAAAATTGCGGAAGTCGTTTTTTCTCAGCGGGTTCTATGTGTTTCTGGCACTGACACATAATAATGGATTGCTCGTCTGACATTATTCCCATACAAATTCATGGCCCTAAAAAGTATAGTTTTCTCGCTCATCCATAAGCTTCCTTTGTCACCGAATTCAAATTTTGTTTAATTTAGTGTTATGATTTCAGTACATTCACTGGCAGAAATAAAATCAGGTAGCGTCAAAATTGAAGAAATGAAATTTGACATTCAAAAACTGCAAACTTTCCATTTTCTTAAATATTTTTGCTCTTCGCTTTCAATAAACGGAATAATACGACAACTTTTTTATTTTTGCCGTAATAGCAGAAAGGTAAATAAATTTCTGGAATAATTTTAAGGGATATTTATAAAAAACCACCATAACGGCTGCATGGTATTAAATTTGCCACACCTGATTTGATATTTTCAATTTTGCAAATGTCAGAATATTTCGAAAAAATAGATGAGTATAGTAATTTTTATTTTTTGCTCTTTCCCATATAAGCCTCGGAATTCGTTGAAACCACTGACATAGCATGTCAGTGGTTGAAACAGGCGTTGAGAACCTCGGTCATTTTAACATAAAGATTTGTAATTAATGAAAAAGGGGGAAAAATTAAAATTGTGTTTATTATATATTTGTCTTGTTTCAATCTTAAATCTTCCAGTTTAAAAAAATTTAATTTACAAAAGCGTGTATATGTATGACTTGTACTTCAACAAAACATATATTTGTCTTTGCTAACGTTGCAGGCATTCGTAATTCATCATGAAAGTCTAACCTACGTGTTCCAAAATAAAAGAAATCATAAGTCACAACGCGATCATAAGTGTTTGGTGATACTCAACTTGAAGACCTTTACTAATTGAATTCGAATTTCAACTTTGCTGCCATGTAGAAAGTCGGCTACACACCGAAAAACGCTAAAACCTCCTAATTTTTGCATACTTCTGTATTTCCCAGGGATTATAGCTCTTCGATACAGACAGAAATTACCCGGGTATATATTTTTTATGAGGGCAGGTGGTGCGAAAACGAATGCAGTTGGGTTTTTTTTAGTGGTTTGGCCTCTTTTTGCGACTGGGTTGTGAATACTTGAGACTGCATTTGATCATATGCGAAAAACTTCGAGATATGATCGAAAAACTGAAAATAAATTCGAAAATTTTATGTTTTTTTTTGCATTTTTCGGTGTATAGCCGACCTCCTGCATCACAGACAAGTTGAAATTCGGATTCCACACCCAGAAACCACTGACATATAGAATGGACTGCTTACCAGCAAATTTTCATGGCACCAATTCGTTCCATAGGCTGCAAGCCTTTTTTCACTGCATATACGGACTAATATTTTAGAAACAATTTATAAAAATGTATTTCGAGTTTAATTTCAAAGTATTAGTATATGTCCTCACTTATTTTGTAAGCATTTAATTAATTATTAATCCTTATCACTTTGAAATAATTATTTTGTTTAAAATTAAGAGTTTTGAACAAAAGAAATACTGTTTTACAATTTTGGGCTGTCATAGGTAATTTTTGTGAAACCTACATTTTGTTCCATCGATGGTTTTGGTGTTTTTTGTATTGTCCTTTATCATAGTTCAAAAAATCTTCTAAAAACAGAGACATTTTCGAAAATATTAAGATTATTGATTTCTAATTATTTTCTTATATATTTTTGTAAGAGAGTAGTCGGTTTGGTGTAGGTGCAACAATTTAATATGTGAGGTCATGCACTTTGCCAAAAATACAGTAGTTAGCGTCGATAAAGATAGTTTTGTAATATGTGTAAAAAGACCAAGCATCGATCAGGTTTCTAGTTAGTTGAAAAAGGTGTCCTTAATGTGCATTTTTAATTGCAAATACCTGAGTTTTTACGTGTGCAAAAATGCGAATTAATTATAAAATTTTCACGTGGAAAACAGCATTAAATGTGTTTTTCTTTGTACAATACAATTTCAAAAATGTATGCTTGTATTTTTTTTTATAATGTAAGAATTATGATTCTTTGTTGTTCGGCAGACCTTAGGCTATGAGTCAAAAACGAAGTCGCCTGGGTTTTGTTGTTTCGCTCATTAGGATTTATTATGTGTGAAGCCTTCTAATATTGTAATGAAGACAATGATGCCAGACTCTCAGCAATCAACACGTTTCAGGTTATATTGCACAAAGGCAGGTGTGGTTCTTTGCTCTCAAGTGAAAAAAAAAATTAAGATCGACAACAAAAGAGTTAAGATTCAAAAAGAATATAACACTTTTACAATTATTTTCAAGTATTGTTCAAAAAAATGTTAACAAACAATTAAAACCAGAAAATATATCCTTGTTGAAGATGGAAAGGAGTTTGTGTTTTTTTTAACACCACTCCTAACCACAACAAGTTTTGGATGGCTTCCAGTTATTCCAACTGATTGTGGTGGTATTTGGTGGGAATAATTGAAAAGAAGTGGAGTAAAGCAAAGGGTAAATACTTGCCACATGTAAATACAGCAGAGAGAGAGAGAGAGCGGGCGGGGAAATATCAAATGAAAATGTTTGCTACTTCTGTGTTTATTATAAATTTTTTTTTTTTTTTTTGATTCGCGCGCAAAATAACAAGCTTTATGCTGTGCGTGATTTCGTGTCCTTTATGACTGAAAAGTGCCATCATCAACAAGAGGGATTCACAGGAGCTTTAAAAGCTGTAAGCCCCATTTTAATTGGTCTACTTCTACATCAAAAAAAAGAAAAAATTTTTGTCTTCATTTATTCAATATAGAAGATGCACGTCCCTTATGCATTTTATTCCCCGGGATTTTTTTTTCTGCTTTGACTCTCGCTTATGATCCTCATCTTTGAAAATAGGCGAAAGGAAACTCATCTCTCGCTAGCAACGACAAAAGGATTATGTAATTAGCCAAAGACTGTCTCAGCGAAATGCGAGTCCTTCATTCTACTGTGTGTTGCAAACTCCTTTTTAAAAGAGATCAAAACGTTCCTTATCACGATTCTTACGCATCACATAATCTGTCAAGGATTTCTCCGTTTTTTTTTATCCTTTTTTAATTCCACTTACTCAGATTACCAGGATTCTTATCAGGATTTTTCGGTTTTCAAAGATGGGTGGTGTTTTTTTCTGCGCTTCTATAAGGAATAAAGTTTAGCCGAGTGTAAGGACTATGTAAAAGGACGAGGAAGTGCATTTTTTGAATGGATTTGATGGAGAAGATTATGGATGTGAAATATATTGGATTATGTAGTTTTGGATGTAGTTAAAAATGCATTTTAAGTAGTCAGTAACTTTTTTTGCAAATGGCAACACTAATTTAACGCCATTTGAGTTACCTTTAGTACCTTTGTCGATTTTTCCATTAAATTTTTGTATCAGCTTTCTCCCTCTACAAATGTTCTACTACAGTAATAAACCAAAATTCCAAAAAAATAATTCAAAATTTCAAAATTATAAATTATTTATAAAAGATTTCAAACATATTTGTTTGTTTTTAATCCTGGCAACTCTTTGCCGGGTACTTGACCTCAGGTGTATCCTCGAGTGCGCGAGTTTTACACATTTGTAAATGGGGAGTCCTTGGTTGCGTTGCTAAGGAATTTACTGGATTTTACACAGTTTTAGACTTGCCAGATAAAAAAGGATTTATATATGCATGATGCGTCTGATGTTTACCAGGTTATCACATCCCTTTGTGCAATGCTGTTGTGTGAAGATTTCTGTTTATTGTTTCCTTTACAGTGGATTCTGTGAATCATGCATGCATAAGAATTGATTCTGAATGTGATTTACAGGTTTTATGGAGATTATTAACATTTGGCAAGTTTAGTAGAGTTTTTAACATTACAAATTTTTGTAGTTAAAAAATAAATAGTGCTATAGTCAATTTCTAATGTTGGAATAGTTTAACTTCTAAAGGCTCAAACAGAACCAATCCGTTCCTTCCGTTTTTTAAAGTTGGAAATTTGACGTTTCCATAAAGTTTCCATGAGACGAACGAATCAAGCGGACGGAATGTCAAAAAGAACAAAGGAAAAACGTGCGGAGCGGACGGAACGGATTGGTTCTGCTTGAGCCTTAATATTGGACGTAACGATTGTAACATGATTCGTGTACGGGAAATATGGCCTATATATCTAGCGCCTGACTCTACAGTCGCTGTCGGATCGGACCCCTTTTATAGGAGTATAATGCAATGAACTACTGCAGGTCAATCCGCATGATAGTATCTGCCAATTACAGAAAAAAAGCAGGCTGGGGACAAGATAAATAGAAACTAAGGTATGGGACAACGAACAGATCAGCCCTAACCTTAAAATTTAGTTACGTCACAATGTTCAGTTGACTTGAAATTTTAATGTACACAATGCTCGTGTTCACACCATTTTAGCGAAAATGATTGGATGTTAGAATACATCCTACTAAAAGTACCGCTTTTAAAACGACGGCTTAAAAAAGGTGCTATACCTATAAGAAATTTAAGTGAAAGTGAAAAAGAATATGTGTTAAACCCCCGTGCGAAACGTTTTACAGTCCGAGAAAGAACAAAACAAGTAGAAGAAATTAAATAAAACCATAACATAATATATAGTATTATTTTTATTCACTTTTAAATTCAATTTTAAAATTTTGTTGAGTTATGTGAAAATTTTACATTTCTTCTACTGAATACTGAACAATGTGATGTCATTATCAACTGTCAAAATGTTTGTCCCATACCTTAGTTTCTATTTATCTTGGGCTGGGGGTAGATTGACAACAGAATAAAGTTATGATAGGTGGATTATGCAAAACTATACGGCGCATTCTGATGAAGTAAATATATCAAATAATAATAAGGCCGAAGCTGCATATGCAGCTTTTCGTCATTTACATATATATGGAACAAGTCGTGACATGCCGATGTACTACATAAATCTCCATACAAAAAGTGACGAAAAGCTGCATATATGACACTTCTCTATATCGACTTGTTCAAGACTGCCTTTCCATTATGATATGTCAAAAATATTGAACAAATGACAGTTTGATACAACACCATGACATATGGACACAACAACAGAATTCGATAGGCAACATAACAGTGAATGGGGCTATTCAGACGGTGCACATAAATGGCAAGTAAAACCGGTTTTATAGATGAGAGAGGGAAGGGAGCGGAAGAACTTAACGAAACATTTTTCACGCAAAAGCAAACGCGTGAAAACTTACACATATATAAAATGTTACTTCTATCTCTTGTTTTCTTTAGCTCTGTTTTTGTCTGACAAGTGAATTTTATTTATAATACATTTAAACGTTCCTGTGAAGGTTTCAAATGTTCTAAACACAATTACGCCCCGTGTGTGTTCCGAGGGGTTGAATAAAACCGGTTTTGCTCAGCACACTTATGGCAGCGTCTGAATAGGCTCATTGAAATTCCAAAAAATTGGTATCTAAAAAAATTTGCGAGCATTAAATATTGATACTTAACAGTAGATTCTTTATTCACAGACGAATCTAAAGATACTTAGTGCAGCCTAGAATGAAACAGGTCCTTGTGCTTGGCTCTGGGGCTCAGTACTTATCTTTCTTTTGGCAGAATCAATCCAGAAGATATCGCTGAGAAATTTGAAGCATTACGAAGGGGAGCGAATTTGGATCGATGTTAATATCCTTCGATTGTACCTTTAAGGAATTGTAGAAAACGGGAAAATATAGACCCGTTCTCGTTCGATGCGGTGGTCAGGCAGCAAATTGGCCGTTTTCGGTGCTTAGTTGGGGGACCGCTCGGTAAAACCGCTATCGACAATAGTGTTTAAAAAGGAAAAAAGTCAATTGCCACAGTTGTTTTACATATCCACAACCGCTATAACAAAAATTGGAGGGTTATAGAAAGCTTTTTTTTTATACTTTTGTGACTGCTCCAAAAACGCTTCTAAAAAGCAGCAGTAAAAGGAGTGCTCCCCACTGCGATCATGCAAGGTGAAAAAAGATATAGAACTGGATGGGAAGAGGAACGCCCCAAGCTTTTTAGGGAGCGTTCTAGCATTGATAATGCCTTTTGCCACATTGCATTATATTTAACTTAGTTTTTCTATATTATATATATCTATTATTTTTTTATCTTACCTTACTACAAATTGTTGTTATTTATTAGCCATTATATTATCATTTGACAAAGGCTATAGGTCACCGTACGTGTTCAAGTTCAAAACAACCCCAAAAAAACACCTGGAGAAATACACTATGTAAAATAAATATAATTAGTTGATTGAGTCAGCGTATAATAAAAAAGGCTGACAATTTTTGTAAAATAAAAGTTTAGTTTAGCAAATATATTCATTGTGCGCAGACGAGGTCTTTAAATTACGAGGTCCTTAATAATATAATATAATATTTTAAACCCCATCCCGTCCCCACACATTGGTCCTTCGAGCCCATCCCCATCATTTGCTGGATTCTCAACATTTGGTCCTTCGAGCCGGATCCCCATCATTTGCCGGATTCCCAACAGTACGTTACCAATTTTTGTTCTACCATTAATTCACACTGTCACTATCTTTACATTATCACATTATTCAGAACGAATTCATATATTCCGAGTTAACTAGTTGAGTATATTATTAACAATCGGAAAATTGCAATAAATATCCCCTATTTCTTGTTTTTTCTATTGTAACTGTTTGTAAAAACAAAAGCGTCGTGGTACCAGGGCGGGTTTTTCTTTTCTTTTCAATTGATGTATGAAGTAGAAAGACAATTTACACCATCAGTGAGATAACTGTTTTTTTACATTTTAATTAAATTAGCAATTTTGAAAATCAATTTAGTGTTTGGTTTTGTTTCAGTAAAATGGATTTTTTAGGATGAACGGCTAAAGGCCCGTTTATGGTATAGTGGCGACGATGAATCTCATTCCGAACTTTCTTTTTCAGGTACTCTCCTAGCTCCAATAAGTGCCCAGCGTCCGCCCTTATGGGCATATGCATATCAGTAGGTGGTAATCCAGGGTCTCCCCACGCCTCGATCCCCCGACGACCAGCCCTTCTGGATCCCTTCGGTACCTCCTGGTCGAGTTTTATTTCATTTTGGATTTTCCCTTGTTTAAATTTTTAGTTTGTTGTATGGGAATCTGAGTATCCAACCCGAGGTTCACAGCACAAGAAGAATGGTTTTGTTGTCAAATTTTGTTTTCGCTAGTTTTTGTTGCTTCGTTACTTACTATTCATGTTGAATTTGAAATCAAAATAAAACTATCAAAATAAAGTGGTGATATTTGCCATTATTTAGTTTGCAGCATCATCAATTGCAAGTTGCATCATCTACAAATACGAAACTTTGAAAATGAGCATTGCATGTCGTTTTGTCCCGTACAACCTGTATCTAAGGAGTATGGCTTTGCAAGTAGTATTCTGACCTTTCATCATGGAAGGTCATCAACTGCAATGGTACCTTTACAACCCAAATCGGTGAGTATACAACTTGGCCATTTTACATCCCAAACACAAAAAATTCTGTGCGATAAAAAAGCTCCAAGCACTTTGCGTTTGGGATACAAAATAGGCTTTATTCTTTCTTACTATATATTTAGTTTAAAGAAAGATAAAGATCACCAAAGATGTTTCACCGTCTTTCACGTGTTCGCGTTCTTTTTTGTTTTGTAAAGACTTCGGCTAAGGGACACAAGCACCTTAAATTGATTAGTTTTTCTATTATCTGATAGACTTGTTGGAATGATACCCGTTTTAAATGAAGTGACCTTTTCTGGATTCGGCAGGACGATAGCTTTTCCCAACAAGGTTTAAAACCCCACTGTTTCAAACACATGCAAAAACGTTACCTGTTACAAACATCACGGATTTTTCAAACCATAGATCAGAACTTTTTGGACGGTGTCTGACAAAGTCCTTTACACTGATTAGTTTTACTAATGTCCCCTGAAATGGAAATGGTATATTACAAAATTTTTGCTATTTGAGCAAATTTTTTTTTGATGAGCTAGGAGAATGGATTGGGTGTGATTTTTTCTTACAATTTTTCGTTATTATCATTTATTAATAAAATATCCATTCATAATACTCGCGAAGGGAATAGATGACATAATTCTCGAAAGGGGTTCAGTGTTTTATTATCTCGGATGTAGACCAATGCTCTTTCCAACTTTTTTAATCAGTGTATTTTATTCTTTTTTTCATTTAGGTTGTTCTGCCATACTGAAATGAAACTTCAAGAAATTTTTTTTGCAGATAAATCGTTTGAATGGACTACTAAGGACACATTGTCCTCAAAGTAGTTTTTATGTTCTATAGTATTGTAATCAAAAACTGACCGGTAACAGCCAGAGTAATTTGAAAGGATAACGTGCAGGTACATCAATCAACATGGATTTCTCACTCCTTCCACCTGTAAACTGTTTTCACAATAACTCCTACAGAAAATATTTGTGTCTCGATTACACCACAGCATACGCCATCAGCACCTAGTCTCATCTCAGTTATTTGGTTAGAGTAATGGAAAAAAGTATGAAATATGCAAAAAATGTGTTTGCTACCACATTATGGAAGGGCGTCTCCAACGTAAATCCAACCTCCTGTTTCTGGAATGGCTAATATATTTGTACTATGGTAGGCCATCGCCACACATGAAGGCTGCCTCGGAAAAACTATGCCATACAAGCGCATACTCAGTTTCTTTTTTAATAATTCCTCAACGTCAACATGTTTCTTTTTCTGGTGCGAGAGGCATCCTTTAGTCCTGGATCGCCAGCCCAGCGGTACATGCAGATTAGGAGCATTTCGCTTCTTACAAAAGCGGGGTTAAGCCAGCCGAGGACTGTGCACATATCCACATTGAAACACTCCTTTCAAATAGTGCTACAATGTAACGAAGCCCTCCTTTCAGAGCGTAAGGACACAAGTTGCAGTCGCATACGAACATATTTTATTATCGTTGCACATCCTAAATTGATTCATCCATTTCGCAGTTGCATCGTCCCCATGCACTCTCGTGGTGCATATGTGCACTAAGGCTGCACATTCGTAAGCGCTGCTCTCTGTTTATTTCTGGATCAAAGGAACTTGTGTTACAATGGGGATAATAGATACCCTCGTCAAGCAAAGATATATGGATACGCTGTTGGCGCTCTCTTTGATTAGCATCTTTTTATAATTTTTTATTAAAAGGAACTGAAATTGATGTTTATCCTTTTGCAACAATTTTCCACGCCCCCTAGTTTGGTGCTGTTGTTGCTGCATAAAGGTTTTACATGCATTTCGACGTTGTTTTTTATTTATCCTGAGTTTTAAAACATTTCCTTTGGGCCTATATAGGTGTTTTGGGGGTGGGGAGGATGCATTGCCATTCGACAGGACGAGCATAAAGCTGGAAATGAGCACTTATTTATATTGACAAAGCAGAAAGATTTATTGTGCGTTTCATTGTTTTTAACAGGACAAGAAGAGGCTTTTTTCTGCTAGGAAGTCCGGTCGGGATAATAGACTTCAAACGGAATACATATATGTATTTTTTTGAAGTGTGAAAGATTACTTGCTAAATATGAGGACTAATTGACAAATGGGTTTTATAATGTTGTCTTACAGCCGCAAATGTGATTTTTAATGAAGTTAAATGGAGTAGTTATTTTATCTTTAGCATTTCGAAAATGTTTTCCATTAGGTACTTCCTTATACCAATTAATTGGTTTTTATCCAGAGAAAAGTTTCCATAAAATTACCCTTACGAATTTGTCCTGTAATTTTAATAATATTGATTTAGGTGGTTAAGCTAACAGCCCTGAGACAAGCCATCAGCGAATACGATCGAAAGCGGCCCATATACTTTCAGTTTAACTGCGCAGTTTACCACGTGTGAAGTCATGTTTGAGCTATAAATTGTTTTAACTGTGTAGTTTTGAACTATTTTCACTCACTTCTCAGGCTTGAGCTTCTGCACTCTCTTTTGCTCCGATAAACTGCGCAAGTCAAGGCCCCCATACACGGTCCAATTGGTTGTACAGCGAAGTGCGGTTGTACAACCAAAACTATCGATTGTGGGCCGGTCGGCCGATCAAAATACATTGCGCTTATAGGTTTGATGAAAATCTGGTTGTACAGCCAATTTGACCGTGTATGGGGGCCTTCAGACAGTTAATCGTTCAGTTCTCTCAGTTCCGTCTATTTCCCATTATTAAAAGGATGTACTCAAATCAACAAAACTGACGAGACTGACCAAGAAACCGTACAACGAACTGACGAACGCACACACTTTCAGTTCAGTTTATTGCACAGTTTTTTTACACAGTTCAACTGCGCAGTTAAAGCTGAGAGTGTGTGGGCCACTTAAGATCTACCACAATGCTACCGAATTCTACCTCCACCTCGTCGCAGATGTTGACTTTACATCAGGTGACCCTTGGATACCTTGTCTACCGGGTGTATTGCTTAGGATTACAAAGCGGCCGGCTGTGGAAACGTTTTGAATAGACGAATAAAAATCGAATGGGCTTGAGCTTGGTCGAAAAGTACCAAAGAGGGCCAATTTTAACATAAAAACAGCTTATAATTTCAAAATTGAAAAAAAAATTTTTGTTTTACTTTGACGACTCATAACTCTGGAAGTTGATAGAGTAGAACCTTGACTTTAACAGTTTTAGAAAGGTGCGAGTATTCTGTTTACATTGCTACCATGTGAAAGGGTTAGAGAAATACAGGGTGATATGTAAACCTCTACAAAAAAAAAGTCAAAACGCCCTAGCCGCTAAAAATTTACGACCCCTCCCACCACCAATACATGTTCGTTTATCTAAACTTTAGCCATAGCCGGCCGCTTCGTGAACTTATCGGATACACCCAGTGGCGGTTTCAGAGGGGGGTAATTGGGTAATTACCCCCCCCCCCAAGATTTGCGTTCCCTTATTTATTTTTATTCTTAAAAATTACTAATATTACAAACAAAAAAGTTAAGTGTATGGTGAATCTAGTCGGCGATCTATGACTGTGAATTTTTTCTCCTGGAGAGTCGTGGAAGGGACCGATACCCGTGACTTAAGCTAATATGGCACGCTATGTAAACAAACCGAAGTTAACTGCTCAAGCGCCGAAAGAGAAGTGATGAACTTCTTCCTTTGCACTGGTTCCCTTTTCTAAATATACGCGACATACGTTGATACTATTAGTCTCTTTAATATTAGGTGCGTTTTTTAAACCTATTCTGTCCTGGAACATTTAAAAAAACGCAAGGAACATTTTAATTTTCATTTGCATAAATTACGGCTGTGGACTTTTTAATTCTTTTACTATTTTATAAAAATCTCTATCAATTTTTCGCGTTTTTTATTCAGTAAACAAAGAATTTATTTTATTTGTCAACTGCCAATTTAAAAAACGTATAAGGGAAAAGGGAAAGGACCCCGCACGTTTCTTATGGAAAATGACTTTCGGTCAAATTGAACGAGTCTATGCTTTTTGGATAGAGGAAGTCTCCCTGAACAAAAGTCTAAAAAAAAAAATTAAAAATAATTAAATGAACACTAGCATTACTTAAATAATGCGACGTTATTTCTTTGCTATACCGCAAAAAACATCAACAGACCGAAAAATGAAAAACTTCAGATGTCTAAAGGTACCAAAAATCTTAAGTTTTGGGTTTCGTGCCCATTGAGACTTTTGTTCAGGGAGACTTCCTCTATCCAAAGAACATAGACTCGTTCAATTTGACCGAAAGTCATTTTCCATAAGAAACGTGCGGGGTCCTTTAATTTAAATTTAATTTCTCTTTGGCCTGGATACGGTTCTCAGTAATTGTCGGGGACAAGAATTTGTGTGGAAGCTGTACCAGGAAAGAACAGAACAGATTAAAAAACGCAGCAATTGTTAATCGTTACATCGTGTTACATTAAGAGAGCGCGAATCGCATTTCTTAGTTCAATATACAGGGTGTCTCAGACCACCCGTACCACCCCATTATTTCGAAGAGTTTTGAAAAAAAAAATTAAAACTAAAAAAACACGTATCAAATATTTTTTCAAACTCTATCCAGCCATACCAAAAACGCCCCCTACCCCCTGTTAGGGGTAGGGGGTGCAACTTCAAAAACTTAAATGGAAACCCTCAGATTCAGAATCTTCATAAAAGAATATGAAGATTTTGTCCCAAACATTTTTTGCGATTCGCCATATATGGCGCTGTAATCGGAGGAAAAAGTTTTTTATGATTTATTAATTTCCACCGATTACAGCGCCATCTAAGGCGAGTCACAAAAAATGATAAGAATAAAATCTTCATATTTTTTCAAGAAGAATCTAAATCTGCAAAAAAAATAGGGGTTTGGTACTTTTTTTTCAATTCTGCATCCTTCCTCCCACAAAAAAGTAGGGGGTAGAAAGCGATTTTCTAAACAAAATAAAAACCCCTATTTTTTATTTTATTATTATATAAATTCCTTTTTATACAAATTATATTTTTTGATCTCGATTGTTTTGTCTTTATGGAATAAAAAAAATATTTCAGTTTTTTCTTTTTTTTTAATTACCCCCCTAAGCTAGTTGGCTGGAAACGCCCTTGGATACACCCTGTATAAGAGTAACAGCCAGAAGAGGGTGCAAGGCGACCGTTTCATGCCTGAATATGATACAAACACTGGACTAGTTCTCCAGGTGAGGGGTTGAGAAGTAGGCTGTCACCCTACCAACGCAAAGGACGGACTGAACGGCAACGAACCAGACAATGGAATATGGAATTCGACGCTCAACAAGACGGAGTCTCTGCGTTCGCTTTTATAATCACTAAAGGCACATAGCTCCGTTCTGCCAGGGCTACCAACTCGTAAAAAATTTACCCCTACGAACTGATCGAAATACCCCCCAAAACCCCTAATTGCTGAACTCATTACCTTAAGGGTGGGCAACATTTTTTATAACGCGGGCCAGAATAAATTCCGTTTCCGATACTGAAGTGAGGTATGCCTAATCAGTTCCTCCTCATAAGAGCTCTATGAGGCAACCTCATTACAAATCAAAGGGGGCAGTCCCAGCATCTGCTTTACTTTTTAAAAAGCTTTAAAGTAATACCCTTAAGCTTTAGTATTAGTCATACAAAGCTTTAGTTTTTTGTTATATCGCTTCATATTTGATGCAATTATGTTGGTGACTTTAAAGGGTGTCATTTAACATACTCAACAGACCGGTTCTGGTTCAATTACAGTGGTCAAGTAGCAGTTAAGGTAATTAGTACTCAGTTGGGAGATTGAGTACTCAGTTGGTAAAACGACACTTGCGTTTAAAAATATAAAGCTTTCGACGCCGGCGCGGGATCAGGTAGCAATGATTTTTCCTTAAGGGTGTAACAGCATAATGGCGCGATCTAAATAGTGGGCGCCACTTATGCGAGGTGTTACCCCCTTAGCCAAAAGCCCGGAAGAGCATGGCCAAGGAGCCAACACCATACATAAGAAATAAAAAGAAAATCCGGAACTCCTACGCCGGCCACACGGAGTTGTCTAGCTCGCCGGAGGGGTCGTGGGGTGTGTGGCCGGGGCTTACCGAGGCTGGTTCACCACTTACCTGTGACTATGTAACTTGAATTCCGCCATCATCCTTTTCCGATCATCGTCTGCGACGCGTCAAACCCTGAAAAGGAAGTCATCCGTCCCAACCATTCCCAAGAAAAAATCTAACAACTTGAGTTCATTCTTAATAACTTAAAAATTGTTTTCTTTTATTTCAGACACATTAACAAAATACTAGAAACACCAATAGGTAACATCAATATTCAATGGGACACGATTAGAACAATGTCATCATAGCTCAATACATTTACAGTTTCAACATAAAAACATTCACAATTTCCCCGGTAGGGATACTTCCGTATGCTAACTGATTTGCAAAACGTCTCGTATTGGTACCAATTTCGCTTCGTTTTACTCACAAGTGGTATCAACAAATATCGTGTCCAATTATAATTACGAATAAGTTATTGGAAAACAACCAGAAAATTATTTTGCAAATAAAAAAAAATTTAAGCCAATATTTTATAATAAAATTAGAACAAATAAAAAGGAAATTTCGTTTAAATTATTACATAACAATTGTACGGGAACAGTGAAAGAACAACAATTTATAAAGTATTTGCTTAATACCGTTAAAATTATTATTTGAGTAATAAAGTTAAAGTTAATAAATGAAGGTAAAAATTTGTGTTATTTTATTTATTTGTATTGTGTAAATCTATATATGTGTGTATAGCTATTTTAGATATCTTTTTTTCTTTTGAAACCCAAATTTACTACCACCTTTCCGAATATATTGCAAAAGTAATATACAAAGTAAATGCCATACCGAAAAATCAATACTTCTTTGTTCCTTCTTAAGTTGGCACGATACCTTTATCGCCCTTAGTCCAATCAAATTAGGCCGACTTCACCATCTATATCCGTACTTGAAAAGTGTTCACCAGGCGCAACGCTTCATGACCAAATCTGCCACCAGGCAATTCATTAATAGTACACTGCCGTAAAACACCTCGGTGACCACTAGTGAAATGAAGCCGCAATGCATGTGCCTCTTCTTCCTTTCCTACACCAAGCCAATTGACCAAAAATGTGAATCAACACGGCAGCCAATCACTTCCGTGTTAATGTGACGAAATTCTTGTACTCTTTTGAGAAACGCCGATGATCTCAGGTTGACCAACAGACGTGGAATCCAAGGTACACCAGAATAGCACCACCCAAATATTCTCCTTCGAAATTTGCTGCTAGATGAGCAATGACCGCCTTGCTACACATACGATGAAAGCCTTTTTCGTCTGCACGCTGCAAATCGCCAGGAAATGAGAAGCAGGATTCCTTGTCGCTGGTTTCTTGACCCCTTCTGGTTGGTTTTTTTGGAAGACTTCTTGGTAGCTTCTTGATTACCATCAGGTTGGGAGCGAACACGGTAGCCGCCACTATTTACTCCGTCATGCAAAAAAGCCAATTGCAAAAAAACCGATTGAAAAAAAACTGAATCTCCTGACTGATTGCAAAAATATTAGCAAATCATTCCAAAAAAACTCTACGAGCTGACTCACACTAACTGAACTCTCAAATTTTTCTTTTTTTCCTGACTAACTCCATTATTTTTTTGTTCTCGCCTACCTCTTTTTAAATTTTTCCTTTTCCTCAAAAGTGATTTACAATAAATTTCCCTTTGCCTACAAGGTGATTTCCCAACTAAATTTCCCCACCCAAATAACTAATAATTCCGACCGTTACAAGGGGACCAAATAGGCCATTCATCATGACGAGGCTTGAAAGAGGCCTTAGATGATGGAGTAGGGCCCTATCCGCACCCCCTCCAATGCTAATCGGGTATAACCCCATAACCAAAGAATTTTAAACCATATAACTAAACGCACAGCTGAATTGACCGAATAACTTTTTCATAGAATAAACACGAATGAAAGGGCGAATTCTGATAGTTTTCACGCCCCCCCCCCCTCTAATAAGAGAACAGAAATAAGGTTTTTTAATTGCCGTAAAACTGTTTCAAATATTTCAGAGCATTGCTACAACCCCCTAAAATTACTCCTAAAAATTTGAAGCCCCTAAAAATCCTCATTCGCCAGTCCCCCCCCCCCCACCCCAAATTTAGGGCGAAAGCCTACGTTCTGCTTCTTTCGTTCGTTCCAAAAGGATAGAACGGAAAAGAAAGAAGAAAGCACTGTTCATGGTGCAATAATACAACGTAAGCTCTGCTTCCATTTTGAAAAGCTTTTACTCTTCTTACATGAATAGACCTGAGTAACGTCACGAGAAAGCTTTTATCCTTCGTGAGCGAAAATCTGAGTGACATCACGGGACACTTGTAATTATTGACAATTATTCATTTATATCGCATTTGAAGTTGTGTTATTTGGTATACATTTTGTTTATGATTTCAATACTCATTATAATGAATTGCTCGATTTTTTCTCTCTTGAACCATGCTAAAAAATCAAATTAAACATAAACATCATCAAATAAACACTCCAAAGGTGTGGTTATGTTGTTCTTTCCATTCTTTCGCCTTTTTCAAAATTTCTCAAAACCTCCTATTTTGGTTCGTATTTATTCCTACAATAATACAAGGTAAGCTCATAAGGAAAAGCTCTGGCTTCGTGACGTCACTCAGATCTCAGTTCATACGGGAAAAAAGCTTTCCCCTGACGTAACTCAGATCTTTTCTCTAACAAATTATGTTTAAGCTTTTCAAGATGGAAACAGAGCTTTTCGTTATGAGCCTACTTTGCATTATTGTACCATGCCTACCTACCATATGGAGTGTACAGCATTGAGCTCGCAGATCGAAAGAACGAAAATAACGAACCAAAGAGAACGAAACTATGTGATTCAGCCTTAAAAAATACGAAATAGCTGATCATAGCTCTACAGGAAAGCAAATGGATTCACTATGTCATAATGGATCTCAGAGCCGACACGAACGGACAAACGAACGAAAGAAGAGAGTTTTGAATGGCATTTATTGTGGAAAAGAAAATGCATGCTCCCGCTACCTATGCACGCCTCTGTTCCACATATGAATGTATTTGTAATCGACCATTCCAAACGCGTGTGTCATTGTACCCCAAGCGGTCCCCCAACCGAGTACTAACCATGCCCAATGCTGCTTAACCTTCACAATTGAACGAGAACCGATCTATTGAGTATGCTAATGGTATCCTTTAAAGTCACCAAGATAATTGCCCATTTGCTTGGTCCTATGCAATTTCTTAACGCTCCAGTTTTGCTATAGTCTAGAAAAAGTGCGAACGTATGTTTCGTTTGGACTATTGCGCATTTTATTGGTTCGTACTTGGAGTGGGCTGCATTTGGAAAAGTAGAGTTTTTACTCAGGCTTACCGTGCCTGTACTGGCTAGTGACAAAACCACTTTTTCATGGAACCAAATATGGTGCCAATGAAACTTTGCTTGGTTTTGGTTCCAATATCCAAAGCTTGGTGGCAATTTACTTCGGAGCTTGCCAGGATACACGTTGACAACGACATGAATGGATTCAACTTTGAAAAAGGAGGATGATCATTGAACCATTCGTGAATTATAGCTCGATCTCGTGAATCTCTCTTTTGCCAATGAATCAACGTGCTGCTCTCCAATTTCAAAACCACCCCAGCGAACTCCTCCAATGATGAAATCCCCAAAAAAAGGATTCAAGAAATAGTTTTGAATGATATTAATTTTGCCTGAGTAGGAAGGAGTCATAAACTTAATGAGCTTACGACAAAGGACACCTCAGAAGCACGCTATTTATATGTACCTGAACGCATCCAATCGTCATGATATTCGATTTTTAACATTAAAAATAATTTGGTTAAAAATTTACCATTTTCCCCCTTCCATATCTCCTTAAGTATTTATCTTAGCGAAAAAGGATATAAAACCTTTTTTGTTGAGAATTTTATGTAGATTAATTTAGTATTTATTATTTGTTTCGCTATAGGTCGTAGTTTTCGAGTTATTAACGAAAAACTTAACTTTTAAAGCTCCCTCCCTCCGTTAGGTCCACCTACCCCTCGATATTTTTAGTATGTTTTTAAGGACACCTTCCTCTACAGCTGTGCCTTTGGGTAGGCATGTATTTTTTCCTCTATTCTTCTTTATGCTCCTTTAATCCCTCATGGGACATAGAGTGAAAACAGTTACCCTCCTCTCTGGACTCTGTTTTGCGCGACAGCTCTCAGCCTAGCTTTTCCTCTATTTGGGTTTTTTTTTGTCCTTGTTGCTTGTACTACTTCAAATGAGGCTGTTCAAGTAATAGTTACTTAACACCCCTGAAATAAATCACAAGCGTTAAACAGTTCCCCAGTTAGCACGTCAGACACACCAGCAATCACTGACAACCCATTAAAGCAATCAGCAAACTCTAGCGTGTAATTGCAGTAACTGTTAGCCAAATATTCATGGTGGTTGTTTCGCGCACAGCATCCCCCGAAAATACTGTTGTCCCTGGAAAATTATCTAAATTTTCCACCTCGCTAGTTTTAATCGGTCCCTTTTGTGCGGAAAGCTCCAAGGCTATAAATGAAATATGCCACATTGCACCTAGTAACTAGAGCTGCAGATCGATACTGCGAAGTAGCGGCGAGCAGTGTGTCCTGCAGGAAGCAAATAAAACCACCACCACCACAAATGCAGGGGTGGTAGCACGTAAGTTGTTTCACTCGACCTCTTCATACAAAAATTCAAGTTTTTTGTATGGAGAGGTCGATTGAAACAACTTACGTGCTACCACCCCAGCTTTTATGGGGGACCTTTAAAAAGTAATTTAGAATGATAAGATATTAGTCCTTAATCGCATGAAGCCCCCACCCTGTCCGAGTGCCCGCCACAGTGCACGCGCTTACATTTCCGAGACTATAAAACTGCAGAATATAAAATGCATACGTGCAACTTACCACCACCACAGTGCAGGGCAGCCTACACTAACTAGGCCAAGTAAGCCCCCGTAGCCCCGCTGCTACCCTGCCGACTGCCGTTACGACTCTGTGAATACTGCTCTCGAAACACGTGCCATTTTTTTTTGTTGTTAAAGTTCAGCCCGAAACAGACACAACAAAATCATGGTGGATGCATTACATAAAAAAGGGGGTGTAATTCTATAGAACCCCTCCAGAGGGGACACAGTCGCCCGATGAGACCACGTGTCGCCCAATACAGACGCAGCGTGACAGTAAAATGAATTGGGATGTGCCTGTAAAGTTGGAATTTTATGCATGTAGTGTTGGGGTAGATTGTGGATGTGTTGGTGATGGAGTGGTGCGGGCGCGGAGCTATTATGAGCTTTCGAGTAACAAGGTCAAGGCCACACATGGGTTCTATGTAAAATATGTAGACGGCGCTGAATGGTTTGGCTTCCGCCAGGGCGCGCGCGGGAGAAAGCGGGGTGGGGGTGCATGTTGTACATGTCTCGAACGGTGGGCGGCGCGCGCGGCGGGTGCGAGAATGGAAGGAATACAACAGCAGCAACATTGCAATGGTGTCCCTGTCAGACAGGGTGGCTGTAAGCTTTTCGGTTACTCTAGTACATGGTCGGCAGACTTCCCCACAGTAAAGGGGGATGGGATGTAAGTTCAGCAGCACAGGGATGATTTCATTTTGTTCTGGGGGCTGGTAACTAGCGCATAAAACCACTGTGTGGATTCCGGGTGGTTGTTACAGGAGAAGTTAGTTCTGCGATGTGAGGGCGAACTATAAAAGTAGTTCAAAAGGGGTTGCAACAAGGACCCTTCACACACACAAACACGCCGATCAGACTACACAATAGTGAGAGGTATTTATAATGATATGTCAACTGTGGACATGAAAAGAGTGGCGGGGACTAGTGCACAGTGGAGGGGGGTTGGGGCCCACCACTTGGATGCAAATATAAGTATATTAAGGAAGTTTGTAACTTAATGGCTGCAAGGAAATGGAGGGGGTTGGTGCTGAAAATTAAGTTAAACAACAATCACCCCAAAATATATCTGCGATAGTCTCGTGAAGTGCGGAGCAAGTCAGTAATTGAACTTCCATTTATAGGTAAGGAAATTGCGTAACCTCAGTATCCTTGATAAGAGTCCGTATTGTGGATAGACAGCAGCATGCAATGGCAACAATGGGGGTCGGGGGCGGACTGCTTCTTCGCTTTATATCAAATTAAAGACTTTCTTCCCTTTATTAGCCGTAATTTTGCGCTGTGCAGCTTTAAAAGGGTTGTGTGTTCACTTTAACTTAATTAGATTCTTTTTAAGATGTCGTAATAAATTGAAAATAGTTTTTTTTATAAATAGTATAATTGCAATCGGAAGGGGTTTATGGAGAGTTCTTCGATTTCCGTATGGATTTAATTTGTGTGGAGGAGTTATGTGGGAGGTTTTTTTTTAAATGGGAATAATCAGGAAGAATGACTGGAAATAAAGTGATTTTTGAATCATTACTCTTGATATTAAGTGGTTCAAATATTAAAGTTCAATTAAATTTAACGTTTCTAAGAGAATTATAGCTTTTGTCGTATGTTATGGATTACGAACATGAGCAGAAAATGTGAATCGTGCACAATATGAATCTCCGGGTCACGGATCACGGGAAAAATAGAGTATTACCTCCGAATTCTTTCGGACAGGACCGTATTTCATGAAAATTAGTAATTAAGCGTATCTTACCCTTGTCTTCAGAAGTTAATGGCGTTAAGGGCTCCAAGCCAAAATAGGTTTTCAGAATGCTAGTAATGGGATGTTTATTAATGGTGTTGCGTTCTGGTTGGTCGGTGGAATGTGTGCATTGTTTGGTACGGTCAATCCAAACTTGATGCACTATGCACATTTTATGTGTTTACATATAAGCTGTATATTGTTTCGTTTTTACGGCTCAACGGATTCGTAGGATTAATTAAGGAATACACTTTTGATTTATCCATACAAAAACTTATTTATTAAATAACAAACGCAATTCTTAGAGTTCACTTGCAAAATAATATCTCACACCATTAAAATATATTTAACGCTTTTTAATTTATTTTTCAATCACCACTTTTCGCTTTAGATCACTTTAGAACCTTTCATCGCTTTTCAAATCAAATTGACTTCCAAATGCTGTTTCAACCACATTTATATATCCAAGCTCTCCCCCTTTTTCTAACTTCTGGAACTTTCGCTTATTTTCTAGTCCGTGGTGGAATATTCTTTTCTTCCAGCAAGTTTGAGAAGCTTTGTCTTCAGTTATCGTCTGTTCCAATTCTAGTCCAATTTTAGTTTAGTATATTAATAGTTAATTCAAACTCGAACCAAATAACAGTACATTCAATTTCCAACAGATGGCGCATAAATCATCACAATATTTTGAACTCTCTATACATCTATAAAAGCTTCCGGAATACATGTATAAACTAGAACTACATTTTTTCGGAACAAAGGTTATGGGCCTAGGCCATTGCTATCAATCGCGTGTGTCGCTAAGTAAAAAGAAAAAAAAAATTATTGAGTAAAGTGTGTTGTAAAAATATAAAAAAAAAAAAGAAAATATAAAAAATGTCGTCCGCCTACTGTATCAAATCGAGAAATTAACCGCAGACAATTATTCAACATGTACTGTGTTTCCATGAGCCGAGGTAGCGTTTTCGTTGAGTCCGTCGATTGTTTTTTCTTTCAAGTTAATTCTATGCCTTTTCCATGACAGCTCTAGGTTAAAGTGACAGAAAATACTTTGAAATTGCGTCGCCGTTGGTATATGTGCAGTTAAGGATAGTCAAACACACATATGCTGCAAAACTCGGCTTAACCGGACTGGTTTCGTTGAGTTTACTTGGATTTAACGAAACTTTACTCAACCCTTATTTCCATAGGGTCTACTCTGAGTAAACCCAGGATAAAATCTGCATAGAAACTTAGTAATGGTCGGTGCAAATGAAGAGCAATGACTGTTGGCAGTGTTACCAACTCGTAAAACTGTCAACAACCCCCCGATTCCAGCGGAGCGGAGTTCAGAATAGGTCTGATAATAATTTGCTTCAACCTAAAATAAAAAAAACTCCTTTTGCATATTTTAATTTTCCGCCATCTTGATTTAAGAAATTGTTGCACTCATTACCCAGGCCAGGGGTGGCGAACCTTTTCCAGGTCGTGTTCAAGCGCCCCACTTATTTTGAATTTTGAAACAATAAATCTGAAAAACTCGAGCTCTGCCTAGTTGAAGCAACATATTGGCTTGAAATGAGTTTAAGCTCTTGAGCAACTGATTGACTACGACTTTTTTTTATGTGGCAGTGCTAAGCTAAGGAGTCACCCTTTGTACTACCAGTCCGTCATGTCATTTGTCACATCATGGTGCATTGTCTAGCAGTAAGCTTAGTACGGGAAGAGGGTGGGGGGATTATAAGTTAAGGATTATGTATAAAGGTACGGGGAGGGGGGAGGGGGTATTGAAGAATGTGGGGATGAAACCTGCGTTTGAACTCTTGGATGTTGTAGGAGCTCGGAAATACTGACTGCGAGAGATTATTCCACAGCCGAGTTGTTCTATTTACAAACGAATTCATATCTTGTTGAGTGCGTGAAAGGGGGAGTTGCAGGTGGAGGGAATGAGACGAGTGGGCTAATCTGGGTCTTGCCGGTATAAGATTGCCGTGAAGGCAGGGTGCTGCGTTTAGCTCAGAGGATAGTAGCGATAAAATTTTTTCAGTGCTGCTATATTCCTACGGCTAAACAATTTCGAGTACTCAAGCTTTCATACCTGGTTTACATGACAAGCACTTAAACCTGATCGGAAACCCCGTTTTGTTAATTCCAGCAGAGCTGCCACTCGTATATGAGGTGAAATATCAGCTCGACCCAGCTAGGAGAGCTGAGTTGGGCTGAGTGAACCCAGTTTCAACTCGAATCAACTCAAATGAAATGACGAAACTGAGACCAGAAGTAATGTATCAACAAATTTTGGAGAAAGCTAAGTCTACGATAAACGGTCAATCGGAAAATAGGACCCAGACCCGGAAGTGGCAAGTCAAAAAATATCAAGAACGTTCGTACGACGAAAATCGATTGATCAAAGCTTACTCTAAGTTAGAATCGAAATCATTAAAAAATCTTGCTTCAACTTCAAAATAAATATCGCATTTATATTTATCAGTTCTATTTCTCTACTGGGAATAAAATAAGCTGGTGATAAAACTTTAAACCAACATTACTCCAAATTGGAGCAAATATTCCACATTAAACCCTTATTACTAAAGCGAGAAATCCCTTATTTCTACAACTTCATCGAGCTTAAATTTACAGAAACCTAAAATCGTTACGCAAGCATCCTTCAATGTAATCACTTCCTTCGGGATTAATCAGTCAAGAGAACAGGAGCACATAGGGCAGTGTCTGTAGTAAATATTTATGCTAATAGTAAGCTCGTGTCAACCCTGTTGGCAAGTAATCTCCGTTCGAAACACCCCCGCCCCCACGCTCTTGCACGTCTCTATCACTGTTATCGGCTACCCCCTTCCTTCCTTAAACACCATGAAACATTTTGCCAGAGGTGATAACTGGGAGAGATGGGTCGGGGTGGAAGGCACTATGTATGCAAGTGCAATGAGTAATACATCCCCCCTCCGAATGCCTTAACACCATCGGGTGTACTGTACAATTTGTGTAACGCTGTATTCGCTGTGCGGGGGTGTAAGCCCTCGAATACACATGCAAATATTCAGTAACGCGCCTTAAAGCTGCTGTTTTAAATTTTTCCTCGTCGGGTATTTAATAACAATAATTTATAAATCACTGCCCCGTAAATTGTTGCCGTTTATCAAGCATCTAACCGCAGAAAAATAAATACTCCCCCGAGAGAGTGCCGCATATGATCAATTTCATTACGATTGTATTTTCGTGGGTGAAATTATGACACGGGCATAACCAAATAATGAATCGATTGTTTATCGCGTTGATGTCCTTAATAACCCATCAATTATATTGCAACGGCGGATCGACGATTTATGTTTGTATTTATTGAATATTAAAAACAAAAAAGAAATTTTGTACCTTTATAGCATTTATTATTTGATTGTGTACTCGGGGAATTCTCGGCTGTTTCAAATTCAAGTTCGACTTATGGAAGTTGAGCCAAGCTCTTACTTTTTCAAGAATAGTGGAATAATCAAGACTGTTTTAAAACTGTGTAAATCCAGCGTAACAAATAAATTACAACGTTAAAATTTCAATGTCCCTCGTGTAGGAATCGCCTTACAAGTTGTAAGTATAGATGTTTTCAAATTCCTTGACGTTTGGCGCAGGCTGGGGTACAAAGCTTTTAAAGCTTGAGAAAGCTTCATTTAACTTCTTCTATCAAATTACTTACTGTTATTTAATCAGTCACGACAATAATCTTTTGATTACTAAATTGTTGACGTTTTCCGCCAGTCGTATGCGCGCTTCTGCGCAGGGGGATTGTGCTGCTTGCGGCTACGGAGAACTTTCATTTTATGAATCAAAATGCTCATGTCTTTAAGAGAATTGTTTTCAGCATTTCCTTTAAATTATTTTAAATTCAGGGATGAAAAATATTGCCTCACAATGGATTTAACTTCAATTGCCCCACCAAATTGCTCCCCTCCAGCAGTTCAGCCAAAATTTCAGATTAATTTGATCTAAAAAGACGTACCGAGTCTGAAGGAACCAGCCGTACGGAGCTACTGAAGTGATCTCAGCCAACTAATTCTCAAAGTACAAAATTGAATGGCGTCTTGAGCCCACAGCCCAAATTGAACAAACCATTGTGCCTTCAATTCCCGAAGCTAGTCGTACCGACGAGGCATACAGCCCAAATCTCTTATATTAACAAACATTGCGTCTCATCCCCAATCAAGACTCATACCGTCGCAATCAGAATCAGTCAACTCACAACTAAGGCATCAGACCAGTTTCAACATGAAGTCCGCCTTCGGCGTTAGTCTTGTCTTCGGTGTTTTTGCTTGCATAGGAAAAAATATTTCACACAAATTCGTGTGTCTGGTCATACCGCGACACTGGTATAGGAAATGCTGCTGAGAACAACGTCGGATCGAACACCATGACACTGGTCCAGGAAGCACTCCTCAGGTATTCGGTCGGTAGGTGTTATGTATGTCTGTGGTCTAACCGTGCCGGATCATACACCACGGCACGGTATAGGAATCGCTACTTCGGCACATAGTCGGATCGTACACCACGACAAGGCCTCGGCAACATTTCTCAGTTAATGTGTGTAAGTTGTATAGCGTGACCGTGCCGGATCGTACACCACGACACGGTCTAGGACCGGAGAAGGTGACCTTTCCGGAACGAGTCTGATTAAAGACTGAATTTTAGTCTGGTGAAGCGGTTTATTTTATAGCCAGAAAGCTCGTCGGCGAACAGTGGCGATATTTTTGATATTTCACCCAAATTACTCTAGAGGTCGTAATTTTTAAGTTATTGACAAAATTTTTTTTTTTAAATGTTCATCTTGAATTTACCTATCGATCCCTCTAGCCGGATTTTGAAATTTCATTTTCATTTTTTTTAAATTTTTAACAAAAAGTCTCATTTTTTCAAAAAAATACAATTTTTTCTATTCAATTTACTCTAACGGGCCGAAAATTTGAGTTTCCGTACTCATGTTTTTTTTTAAAATGTTCGTCTTTTAGTTAGCTATTAATCTGTCTAAATGAATTTTTGATATAGTTTTAGAAAACCGTTAAAATTACTGTCAAATATCAATCGAAATGAGGTTGTCGCCTTCGAAATGAGGTTGTCAGACAAAGATGCGATCAGCAAACACTGATCGAAGAAGAAATGCAAAAACGTCGACTACGGTGGTTTGGACATGTTTGCCGAATGGATGATAACCGCTTGCCACGTAAACTTCTCTGGCGAGACCGTCCTGCAGACTGGAGAATACAGCGATCGGCACCGAAGAAAACCTGGTTGAAGAATATCGAGGGTGACTTAAAGAATCAACGATTATCAGTTACCGAGGCTCGAGACACCGCCAAAAACCGAGGAGAATGGAAGCGAATCGTGAATAGAGTTCGGGACCCAGCGGCACTGACAGCAGCGTATCCGTTGCGGGGACGTCCCGCTCGGACCGCCAGCTAACGGATCAAAGAAGAAGAAGAAGAAGTCAAATATCAAATCAATCAGTTCGAAATTTTTTGGTAGAGGTTTACATATCACCCTGTATTTTTGTAACCCTGTGAGAGATTTTCTTGAATAAGGCCCCAATCTACGCAGAATACCCCCGCCTATGTGAAACGGTAAAAGTTAAGGCTTAAACCCACCAACTTCCAGAGTTATGTGTCGTCAAAGTCAAAATTTTGTTTTTTTCTTCATTAAAATTTCAACTTCAACCACCTTTTTCTCCAAAAAAAAGTAGCTAATTGATATTTTTTTATTACAAAATTGGAAAGCTTGGACAATTTCCTATGAATAATGTTCAACAACTTTTATGCTACGGCCTATAGTTTTGAAGCTATAAGCAATTTTAATGCTAAAAATGGCCTTATTTGGTACTTTTAGACATAACCTCAGGTTATTGGGAACTGAATGCGGCAATGCGGGAATGCGGGAATGCGGCAATGCGGGAATGCGGCAATGCGGGAATGCGGCAATGCGGGAATGCAGCAATGCGGCAATGCGGGAATGCGGGAATGCGGGAATGCGGGAATGCGGCAATGCGGGAATGCGGCAATGCGGGAATGCGGCAATGCGGGAATGCGGCAATGCGGGAATGCGGCAATGCGGGAATGCGGGAATGCCGCAATGCGGCAATGCGGCAATGCGGGAATGCGGGAATGCGGCAATGCGGGAATGCGGGAATGCGGCAATGCGGGAATACGGGAATGCGGCAATGCGGCAATGCGGGAATGCGGCAATGCGGGAATGCAGCAATGCGGGAATGCGGGAATGCGGCAATGCGGCAATGCGGGAATGCGGCAATGCGGGAATGCGGGAATGCGGCAATGCGGCAATGCGGCAATGCGGCAATGCGGGAATGCGGCAATGCGGCAATGCGGGAATGCGGGAATGCGGGAATGCGGCAATGCGGCAATGCGGGAATGCGGCAATGCGGGAATGCAGCAATGCGGGATGCGGCAATGCGGGAATGCGGCAATGCGGGAATGCGGCAATGCGGGAATGTGGCAATGCGGGAATGCGGGAATGTGGCAATGCGGGAATGCGGCCATGCGGGAATGCGGCAATGCGGGAATGCGGCAATGCGGGAATGCGGCAACGCGGCAATGCGGGAATGCAGCAATGCGGCAATGCGGGAATGCGGGAATGCGGCAATGCGGCAATGCGGGAAAGCGGGAAAGCGGGAATGCGGCAATGCGGGAATGCGGGAATGCGGCAATGCGGGAATGCGGGAATGCGGCAATGCGGGAATGCGGGAATGCGGGAATGCGGCAATGCGGGAATGCGGCAATGCGGGAATGCGGGAATGCGGCAATGCGGCAATGCGGGAATGCGGCAATGCGGGAATGCGGGAATGCGGGAATGCGGGAATGCGGCAATGCGGCAATGCGGGAATGCGGCAATGCGGGAATGCGGGAATGCCGCAATGCGGGAATGCGGGAATGCGGCAATGCGGGAATGCGGCAATGCGGGAATGCGGGAATGCGGGAATGCGGCAATGCGGGAATGCGACAATGCATTCCCGCATTGCCACATTCCCGCATTGCCGCATTGCCGCATTCCCGCATTGCCGCATTGCTGCATTCCCGCATTGCCGCATTCCCGCATTCCCGCATTGCCGCATTCCCGCATTCCCGCATTGCCGCATTCCCGCATTCCCGCATTGCCGCATTGCCGCATTCCCGCATTGCCGCATTCCCGCATTGCCGCGTTGCCGCATTGCCGCATTCCCGCATTGCCGCATTCCCGCATTGCCGCATTCCCGCATTCCCGCATTCCCGCATTCCCGCATTCCCGCATTCCCGCATTGCCGCATTGCTGCATTCCCGCATTGCCGCATTCCCGCATTGCCGCATTGCTGCATTCCCGCATTGCCGCATTCCCGCATTGCCGCATTCCCGCATTCCCGCATTGCCGCATTCCCGCATTCCCGCATTGCCGCATTCCCGCATTGCCGCATTACCGCAATCCCGCATTGCCGCATTCCCGCATTGCCGCATTGCGGCATTCCCGCATTCCCGCATTGCCGCATTCCCGCATTGCCGCATTCCCGCATTGCCGCATTCCCGCATTGCCGCATTCCCGCATTCCCGCATTGCCGCATTGCTGCATTCCCGCATTGCCGCATTCCCGCATTGCCGCATTCCCGCATTGCCGCATTCAGTTCCCAATAACCTGAGGTTATGTCTAAAAGTACCAAATAAGGCCATTTTTAGCATTAAAATTGCTTATAGCTTCAAAACTATAGGCCGTAGCATAAAAGTTGTTGAACATTATTCATAGGAAATTGTCCAAGCTTTCCAATTTTGTAATAAAAAAATATCAATTAGCTACTTTTTTTGGAGAAAAAGGTGGTTGAAGTTGAAATTTTAATGAAGAAAAAAACAAAATTTTGACTTTGACGACACATAACTCTGGAAGTTGGTGGGTTTAAGCCTTAACTTTTACCGTTTCACATAGGCGGGGGTATTCTGCGTAGATTGGGGCCTTATTCAAGAAAATCTCTCACAGGGTTACAAAAATACAGGGTGATATGTAAACCTCTACCAAAAAATTTCGAACTGATTGATTTGATATTTGACAGTAATTTTAACGGTTTTCTAAAACTATATCAAAAATTCATTTAGACAGATTAATAGCTAACTAAAAGACGAACATTTAAAAAAAAAACATGAGTACGGAAACTCAAATTTTCGGCCCGTTAGAGTAAATTGAATAGAAAAAATTGTATTTTTTTGAAAAAATGAGACTTTTTGTTAAAAATTTAAAAAAAATGAAAATGAAATTTCAAAATCCGGCTAGAGGGATCGATAGGTAAATTCAAGATGAACATTTAAAAAAAAAAATTTTGTCAATAACTTAAAAATTACGACCTCTAGAGTAATTTGGGTGAAATATCAAAAATATCGCCACTGTGCGGCGTAGGAAGCTTTAAAGCTTCGAAGTGAAGCTTTCAAAGGAGAATCAACCAGCCTGCTGAGTAAATATTTATGTTTCCTAAAGCTTTGTTAGGAGATGCTTTCTAGAGTTGAAGCGTGTTACGCGTGTTAGTATTTTTCTAAGATTCGGGGAGGGGGTTCTTAGTAACGAAACGTGGTTCATTACACAGTGGTCGAAATTTAAACTCAACCTCGACTCAACTTTTAAACCTAGTCATAAAGGAGGTAACTGACATTTTTCACTACACTTCCACTTGTTAGAACTGTCAATATATAATGACGTATTTTAACGTGAGTCACCTCATAAAGGCCTTCGTCATATTTTGATTGCAGTGTGTCGAGGCCACGAGGTTCCTTTTATCAGCAGTCAAGGATACACGAAGGCGAAAAGCAGAAGAAATGAAAATTATAGAATGTATTGTCAAGTTGTGTTGACGAAGTTGCCGTATATATTACATTACCATTGGTTCACGACTGTACCAACAATACTATAGAGGAATATGCGATTAGAGTATTAAAAACTCGCTGAATTGAATCTCAAACTAAACATCAAACACTGCATTCAAACTATTCTGTTACTGACTGGTCTTGATTGAATTGGAAGCTGAAATGAAGCACACTACCAAATGAATTTGATTTAAACAATCCCTTACAATTGCAAGTCCCCAAACCTTCGAAAATCAAATTGAAATGAGTTTTTCATATACAAATGGACGTTCGAACTGTAAGTTGGCACACAGTGTAAGTGTCAATTCAAGCTGTAATAAATCGTATTTCGAATCTCCAAATCAAATTATATTACACAAAATGAACGAAATTCAGAACCTATAGCAGAGGGATGAGTCCATGAGTTTTATTTAAAGTCGATAGCTTCAGCAATTTGTGCCCTAACTAAACCCGTATTATAAAACATGTAAATTCATTTCGTAGAATCGATCCGAGCGCTACCCTGGAAAATAACTCATCAAAACAACCCCTTCCATTCTGGCTACAGGGCACGCATTACATGTAGCATTCATACGAACCTATTTAATGGTTGAATAAGTCCAATGTGGATTGTCCGGGGGAGAGCAATTGTTCGGCAAAAAATGCACAGTAAAACTCTGCTATAGCGGCCGCCCCGCACCCCCTGCACCCTATTTGGTCACAATAATTTCAGCTTTTACAGCCACAGCAGAGGATGTAATAAAAAGTGTAACTGCAGTTTAATGGCCGCCATGTAATAAATAATTTTGCGCAAACGAAGTCAAAAGAGCGATTATAAATTGTTAACTGCTTCCTTACAAATAGTGCATATTTCGGATGGCAGTGCGCTACAAATGAATTTCAATCAATTGCAAGATAAAGTTTGGCCCGTAAATTTCGCTGTGATTACTTTGCTTGAAAATGTTTCGCTAAAAGTCATTTCGGAGTTTTTATATGGCAGGCTAGGCTGAGTCAGAGCGGAATTGACAGTCAGTTGCTCAAATTGAAGTTAGAGCACATGTTTGAAAAAGTGTCCTATTGAAAAGTGTGAGGTTATTTTTATAAGAACCTTTAATTCTGAATATATTATATTTGGAGAAAAAAAATGATGTTAGAGGGGTTATCAGCTTGTTTTTGTCGGCTGCTATTGACCCGAGGTAGGTAATTGCTTTTACTACTTCAGATTCGCGCTCCTCTACCTCGATTGTGAGGCCAATGTTGGATGTTTTTGCAGACGGAACCACCATTTTTTATATGAAAAAACCAAGCTTAGGTGTAACCCTTTATACTACCAGTCCGTCATGTCGTTCAGTTCATGGTGCAATGTCTAGTAGTAAGCTTGGTTTGAAGAATAAAGGAGAATAGGAAAGGTTAGAGGGGGTCTGGAGGGTTTAGAAGAAAATGACGATGAACCTCACGTTTGAACTCTAAGGTATTGTACGAGTTTAGAAATACTGACTGCGGGACATTATTCCATAGTCGGAATTGTTCTATTCATAAACGAACTATATGATAAACCGTATTGTGCGCGAACGGGGGGCTGTAGGGTATGGGGGTGAGCGGAGCGGGCTAGTCTTGTGTTGCGGGAAAAATATTGCCGTGCAGGCAGGAGGTCCTGAATTTCAGTGCAACAGTCGTCGTGGTAATAGCGTTAAAGTATGAAGAGGGCTGCTATATTTCTACGGTGGCTTAATGTCTATGGAGGCGCGAGAGGGGCCATCACCAATGAGTTTGAGGGGGTGATTTTGCACCTTGTCGAGACAAGTCCAGGTGGTTTTTGCGACTGGCACTTGCTTGTCTTATATTGTCGAAGGAGTAAGAAAAATGCAAAGTACCACCAAAGTAAAGTGGGTTGGAGGGGATTGAGGGGAGATCATTAATGAAGATTAGGAAAAGTGCGGGTGAGAGAATTGCCCCTGGGGAACCTTGGCCGAGATGACATGGGGATTGGATTCGATGCCATCCAATACTACCTTGATTGAGCGGCCTGAAAGAAAGCTCTTAATCCAGTTCCTTAGAACTAAGTGTATACCAATAGCTGTATAAAGTTTCGAAGGAAGTAAAACAACCGAATTATGACAACAGATTTTCTATTATTTATGAAATGTATTTTGTATATTTTATGGAAATTGATAATCATAGGTAAAACGAAGAGTAATGTAATATTGCCACAGATGGTGTTCTCTATTCTTTGTCATAGATGGGGTGCAATTAAAATATATCAATTCTATCAAATTCTTGGCGGGTAATTATTGGTGTTGGTCTCATTGCGAGGGGGGGGGGTACTTGTGTGCGTGCACGTGCATATATGCTATGAATAAACAGGTGCCTGTGTTTTTCAATAGATATTCTACATTTAAAGAAAAGTGAAGTGCGTGCGTGATTTTTTCTTTAAAAATAAAAAAAAGTTAAATTGAAGTGTAAATTAATACAAAAGGTGCGGTAAGCCGAATTTTTAACAATAATATATGTATGTTTAAGTAAAATAATACACCTAATTCTGCTGTGCAAAGTGCATCTCATATTAGATTTGCCTCCAATCCAAAGCAAAATATTTAGATTCGTTTTATATAGTGTCTACATGTGTTAAGTGTTTTTTTTCAATTTAACACAATCGAATTTTTTCAATTTGACACAATAAAACATAACACATAAAACATAAAACATAAAACATAAAACATAAAACATAAAACATAAAACATAAAACATAAAACATAAAACATAAAACATAAAACATAAAACATAAAACATAAAACATAAAACATAAAACATAAAACATAAAACATAAAACATAAAACATAAAACATAAAACATAAAACATAAAACATAAAACATAAAACATAAAACATAAAACATAAAACATAAAAACATAAAACATAAAACATAAAACATAAAACATAAAACATAAAACATAAAACATAAAACATAAAACATAAAACATAAAACATAAAACATAAAACATAAAACATAAAACATAAAACATAAAACATAAAACATAAAACATAAAACATAAAACATAAAACATAAAACATAAAACATAAAACATAAAACATAAAACATAAAACATAAAACATAAAACATAAAACATAAAACATAAAACATAAAACATAAAAACATAAAACATAAAACATAAAACATAAAACATAAAACATAAAACATAAAACATAAAACATAAAACATAAAACATAAAACATAAAACATAAAACATAAAACATAAAACATAAAACATAAACATAAAACATAAAACATAAAACATAAAACATAAAACATAAAACATAAAAACATAAAACATAAAACATAAAACATAAAACATAAAACATAAAACATAAAACATAAAACATAAAACATAAAACATAAAACATAAAACATAAAACATAAACATAAACATAAAACATAAAACATAAACATAAAACATAAAACATAAAACATAAAACATAAAACATAAACATAAAACATAAAACATAAAACATAAAACATAAAAACATAAAACATAAAACATAAAACATAAAACATAAAACATAAAACATAACATAAAACATAAAACATAAAACATAAAACATAAAACATAAACATAAAACATAAAACATAAAACATAAAACATAAAACATAAAACATAAAACATAAAACATAAAACATAAAACATAAACATAAAACATAAAACATAAAACATAAAAATAAAACATAAACATAAAACATAAAACATAAAACATAAAACATAAAACATAAAACATAAAACATAAAACATAAAACATAAAACATAAAACATAAAACATAAAACATAAAACATAAAACATAAAACATAAAACATAAAACATAAAACATAAACATAAAACATAAAACATAAAACATAAAACATAAAACATAAAACATAAACATAAAACATAAAACATAAAACATAAAACATAAAACATAAAACATAAAACATAAAACATAAAACATAAAACATAAAACATAAAACATAAAACATAAAACATAAAACATAAAACATAAAACATGAAACATAAACATAAAACATAAAACATAAAACATAAAACATAAAACATAAAACATAAAACATAAAACATAAAACATAAAACATAAAACATAAAACATAAAACATAAAACATAAAACATAAAACATAAAACATAAAACATAAAACATAAAACATAAAACATAAAACATAAAACATAAAACATAAAACATAAAACATAAAACATAAAACATAAAACATAAAACATAAAACATAAAACATAAAACATAAAACATAAAACATAAAACATAAAACATAAAACATAAAACATAAAACATAAAACATAAAACATAAAACATAAAACATAAAACATAAAACATAAAACATAAAACATAAAACATAAAACATAAAACATAAAACATAAAACATAAAACATAAAACATAAAACATAAAACATAAAACATAAAACATAAAACATAAAACATAAAACATAAAACATAAAACATAAAACATAAAACATAAAACATAAAACATAAAACATAAAACATAAAACATAAAACATAAAACATAAAACATAAAACATAAAACATAAAACATAAAACATAAAACATAAAACATAAAACATAAAACATAAAACATAAAACATAAAACATAAAACATAAAACATAAAACATAAAACATAAAACATAAAACATAAAACATAAAACATAAAACATAAAACATAAAACATAAAACATAAAACATAAAACATAAAACATAAAACATAAAACATAAAACATAAAACATAAAACATAAAACATAAAACATAAAACATAAAACATAAAACATAAAACATAAAACATAAAACATAAAACATAAAACATAAAACATAAAACATAAAACATAAAACATAAAACATAAAACATAAAACATAAAACATAAAACATAAAACATAAAACATAAAACATAAAACATAAAACATAAAACATAAAACATAAAACATAAAACATAAAACATAAAACATAAAACATAAAACATAAAACATAAAACATAAAACATAAAACATAAAACATAAAACATAAAACATAAAACATAAAACATAAAACATAAAACATAAAACATAAAACATAAAACATAAAACATAAAACATAAAACATAAAACATAAAACATAAAACATAAAACATAAAACATAAAACATAAAACATAAAACATAAAACATAAAACATAAAACATAAAACATAAAACATAAAACATAAAACATAAAACATAAAACATAAAACATAAAACATAAAACATAAAACATAAAACATAAAACATAAAACATAAAACATAAAACATAAAACATAAAACATAAAACATAAAACATAAAACATAAAACATAAAACATAAAACATAAAACATAAAACATAAAACATAAAACATAAAACATAAAACATAAAACATAAAACATAAAACATAATACGTAATACGTAATACAGGGAATCGATTTCACGGAATCGATTCCAGGGAATCGATCCCAGGGAATCGATTCCAGGGAATCGATTCCACAGGGAATCGATTCCAGGGAATCGATTCCACGGAATCGATTCCAGGGAATCGATCCAAGGGAATCGATTCCAGAGATTCGATTCCACAGGGAATCGATTCCAGGGAATCGATTCCAGAGAATCGATTCCACAGGGAATCGATTCCAGGGAATCGATTCCAGAGAATCGATTCCACAGGGAATCGATTCCAGGGAATCGATCCAAGGGAATCGATTCCAGGGAATCGATTCCAGGGAATCGATTCCAGGGAATCGATTCCAGAGAATCGATTCCACAGGGAATCGATTCCAGGGAATCGATTCCAGAGAATCGATTCCACAGGGAATCGATTCCAGGGAATCGATTCCAGAGAATCGATTCCACAGGGAATCGATTCCAGGGAATCGATTCCAGAGAATCGATTCCACAGGGAATCGATTCCAGAGAATCGATTCCACAGGGAATCGATTCCAGGGCATCGATTCCAGAGAATCGATTCCACAGGGAATCGATTCCAGGGAATCGATTCCAGAGAATCGATTCCACAGGGAATCGATTCCAGGGAATCGATTCCAGAGAATCGATTCCAGGGAATCGATTCCAGAGAATCGATTCCACAGGGAATCGATTCCAGGGAATCGATCCAAGGGAATCGATTCCAGGGAATCGATTCCAGGGAATCGATTCCAGGGAATCGATTCCAGGGAATCGATCCAAGGGAATTGATTCCAGGGAATCGATTCCAGGGAATCGATTCCAGGGAATCGATTCCAGAGAATCGATTCCACAGGGAATCGATTCCAGGGAATCGATTCCAGAGAATCGATTCCAGGGAATCGATTCCAGAGAATCGATTCCACAGGGAATCGATTCCAGGGAATCGATTCCAGGGAATCGATTCCAGGGAATCGATTCCAGAGAATCGATTCCACAGGGAATCGATTCCAGGGAATCGATTCCAGGGAATCGATTCCACGGAATCGATTCCAGGGAATCGATCCAAGGGAATCGATTCCAGAGAATCGATTCCACAGGGAATCGATTCCAGGGAATCGATTCCAGAGAATCGATTCCACAGGGAATCGATTCCAGGGAATCGATTCCAGAGAATCGATTCCACAGGGAATCGATTCCGGGGAATCGATCCAAGGGAATCGATTCCAAGGAATCGATTCCAGGGAATCGATTCCAGGGAATCGATTCCCTGGAATCGATTCCCTTGGATCGATTCCCTGGAATCGATTCCCTGTGGAATCGATTCTCTGGAATCGATTCCCTGGAATCGATTCTCTGGAATCGATTCCCTGGAATCGATTCCCTGGAATCGATTCCTTGGAATCGATTCCCTTGGATCGATTCCCTGGAATCGATTCCCTGTGGAATCGATTCTCTGGAATCGATTCCCTGGAATCGATTCCCTGTGGAATCGATTCTCTGGAATCGATTCCCTTGGATCGATTCCCTGGAATCGATTCCGTGGAATCGTCTCTGGAATCGATTCCCTGGAATCGATTCCCTGTGGAATCGATTCTCTGGAATCGATTCCCTGGAATCGATTCCCTGGAATCGATTCCCTGGAATCAATTCCCTTGGATCGATTCCCTGGAATCGATTCCCTGTGGAATCGATTCCCTGGAATCGATTCCCTGGAATCGATTCCCTGGAATCGATTCCCTTGGATCGATTCCCTGGAATCGATTCCCTGTGGAATCGATTCTCTGGAATCGATTCCCTGGAATCGATTCTCTGGAATCGATTCCCTGGAATCGATTCCCTGTGGAATCGATTCTCTGGAATCGATTCCCTTGGATCGATTCCCTGGAATCGATTCCGCGGAATCGATTCCCTGGAATCGATTCCCTGGAATCGATTCCCTGGAATCGATTCCCTGTGGAATCGATTCTCTGGAATCGATTCCCTGGAATCGATTCCCTGGAATCGATTCCCTGGAATCGATTCCCTGGAATCGATTCCCTGTGGAATCGATTCTCTGGAATCGATTCCCTGGAATCGATTCCCTGGAATCGATTCCCTGGAATCGATTCCCTGGAATCGATTCCCTGGAATCGATTCCCTGGAATCAATTCCCTTGGATCGATTCCCTGGAATCGATTCCCTGTGGAATCGATTCTCTGGAATCGATTCCCTGGAATCGATTCCCTGTGGAATCGATTCTCTGGAATCGATTCCCTGGAATCGATTCCCTGTGGAATCGATTCTCTGGAATCGATTCCCTGTGGAATCGATTCTCTGGAATCGATTCCCTGGAATCGATTCCCTGGAATCGATTCCCTGGAATCAATTCCCTTGGATCGATTCCCTGGAATCGATTCCCTGTGGAATCGATTCTCTGGAATCGATTCCCTGGAATCGATTCTCTGGAATCGATTCCCTGGAATCGATTCCCTGTGGAATCGATTCTCTGGAATCGATTCCCTGGAATCAATTCCCTGTGGAATCGATTCTCTGGAATCGATTCCCTGGAATCGATTCCCCGTGGAATCGATTCTCTGGAATCGATTCCCTGGAATCGATTCCCTGTGGAATCGATTCTCTGGAATCGATTCCCTGGAATCGATTCCCTGTGGAATCGATTCTCTGGAATCGATTCCCTGGAATCGATTCCCTGTGGAATCGATTCTCTGGAATCGATTCCCTGGAATCGATTCCCTGGAATCGATTCCCTGTGGAATCGATTCTCTGGAATCGATTCCCTGGAATCGATTCCCTGTGGAATCGATTCTCTGGAATCGATTCCCTGGAATGGATTCCCTGGAATCGATTCCCTGGAATCGATTCCCTGGAATCGATTCCCTGTGGAATCGATTCTCTGGAATCGATTCCCTGGAATCGATTCCCTGGAATCGATTCCCTGGAATCGATTCCCTGGAATCGATTCCCTGGAATCAATTCCCTTGGATCGATTCCCTGGAATCGATTCCCTGTGGAATCGATTCCCTGTGGATGTTTTATGTTTTATGTTTTATGTTTTATGTTTTATGTTTTATGTTTTATGTTTTATGTTTTATGTTTTATGTTTTATGTTTTGTTTTATGTTTTATGTTTTATGTTTTATGTTTTATGTTTTATGTTTTATGTTTTATGTTTTATGTTTTATGTTTTATGTTTTATGTTTTATGTTTTATGTTTTATGTTTTATGTTTTATGTTTTATGTTTTATGTTTTATGTTTTATGTTTTATGTTTTATGTTTTATGTTTTATGTTTTATGTTTTATGTTTTATGTTTTATGTTTTATGTTTTATGTTTTATGTTTTATGTTTTATGTTTTATGTTTTATGTTTTATGTTTTATGTTTTATGTTTTATGTTTTATGTTTTATGTTTTATGTTTTATGTTTTATGTTTTATGTTTTATGTTTTATGTTTTATGTTTTATGTTTTATGTTTTATGTTTTATGTTTTATGTTTTATGTTTTATGTTTTATGTTTTATGTTTTATGTTTTATGTTTTATGTTTTATGTTTTATGTTTTATGTTTTATGTTTTATGTTTTATGTTTTATGTTTTATGTTTTATGTTTTATGTTTTATGTTTTATGTTTTATGTTTTATGTTTTATGTTTTATGTTTTATGTTTTATGTTTTATGTTTTATGTTTTATGTTTTATGTTTTATGTTTTATGTTTTATGTTTTATGTTTTATGTTTTATGTTTTATGTTTTATGTTTTATGTTTTATGTTTTATGTTTTATGTTTTATGTTTTATGTTTTATGTTTTATGTTTTATGTTTTATGTTTTATGTTTTATGTTTTATGTTTTATGTTTTATGTTTTATGTTTTATGTTTTATGTTTTATGTTTTATGTTTTATGTTTTATGTTTTATGTTTTATGTTTTATGTTTTATGTTTTATGTTTTATGTTTTATGTTTTATGTTTTATGTTTTATGTTTTATGTTTTATGTTTTATGTTTTATGTTTTATGTTTTATGTTTTATGTTTTATGTTTTATGTTTTATGTTTTATGTTTTATGTTTTATGTTTTATGTTTTATGTTTTATGTTTTATGTTTTATGTTTTATGTTTTATGTTTTATGTTTTATGTTTTATGTTTTATGTTTTATGTTTTATGTTTTATGTTTTATGTTTTATGTTTTATGTTTTATGTTTTATGTTTTATGTTTTATGTTTTATGTTTTATGTTTTATGTTTTATGTTTTATGTTTTATGTTTTATGTTTTATGTTTTATGTTTTATGTTTTATGTTTTATGTTTTATGTTTTATGTTTTATGTTTTATGTTTTATGTTTTATGTTTTATGTTTTATGTTTTATGTTTTATGTTTTATGTTTTATGTTTTATGTTTTATGTTTTATGTTTTATGTTTTATGTTTTATGTTTTATGTTTTATGTTTTATGTTTTATGTTTTATGTTTTATGTTTTATGTTTTATGTTTTATGTTTTATGTTTTATGTTTTATGTTTTATGTTTTATGTTTTATGTTTTATGTTTTATGTTTTATGTTTTATGTTTTATGTTTTATGTTTTATGTTTTATGTTTTATGTTTTATGTTTTATGTTTTATGTTTTATGTTTTATGTTTTATGTTTTATGTTTTATGTTTTATGTTTTATGTTTTATGTTTTATGTTTTATGTTTTATGTTTTATGTTTTATGTTTTATGTTTTATGTTTTATGTTTTATGTTTTATGTTTTATGTTTTATGTTTTATGTTTTATGTTTTATGTTTTATGTTTTATGTTTTATGTTTTATGTTTTATGTTTTATGTTTTATGTTTTATGTTTTATGTTTTATGTTTTATGTTTTATGTTTTATGTTTTATGTTTTATGTTTTATGTTTTATGTTTTATGTTTTATGTTTTATGTTTTATGTTTTATGTTTTATGTTTTATGTTTTATGTTTTATGTTTTATGTTTTATGTTTTATGTTTTATGTTTTATGTTTTATGTTTTATGTTTTATGTTTTATGTTTTATGTTTTATGTTTTATGTTTTATGTTTTATGTTTTATGTTTTATGTTTTATGTTTTATGTTTTATGTTTTATGTTTTATGTTTTATGTTTTATGTTTTATGTTTTATGTTTTATGTTTTATGTTTTATGTTTTATGTTTTATGTTTTATGTTTTATGTTTTATGTTTTATGTTTTATGTTTTATGTTTTATGTTTTATGTTTTATGTTTTATGTTTTATGTTTTATGTTTTATGTTTTATGTTTTATGTTTTATGTTTTATGTTTTATGTTTTATGTTTTATGTTTTATGTTTTATGTTTTATGTTTTATGTTTTATGTTTTATGTTTTATGTTTTATGTTTTATGTTTTATGTTTTATGTTTTATGTTTTATGTTTTATGTTTTATGTTTTATGTTTTATGTTTTATGTTTTATGTTTTATGTTTTATGTTTTATGTTTTATGTTTTATGTTTTATGTTTTATGTTTTATGTTTTATGTTTTATGTTTTATGTTTTATGTTTTATGTTTTATGTTTTATGTTTTATGTTTTATGTTTTATGTTTTATGTTTTATGTTTTATGTTTTATGTTTTATGTTTTATGTTTTATGTTTTATGTTTTATGTTTTATGTTTTATGTTTTATGTTTTATGTTTTATGTTTTATGTTTTATGTTTTATGTTTTATGTTTTATGTTTTATGTTTTATGTTTTATGTTTTATGTTTTATGTTTTATGTTTTATGTTTTATGTTTTATGTTTTATGTTTTATGTTTTATGTTTTATGTTTTATGTTTTATGTTTTATGTTTTATGTTTTATGTTTTATGTTTTATGTTTTATGTTTTATGTTTTATGTTTTATGTTTTATGTTTTATGTTTTATGTTTTATGTTTTATGTTTTATGTTTTATGTTTTATGTTTTATGTTTTATGTTTTATGTTTTATGTTTTATGTTTTATGTTTTATGTTTTATGTTTTATGTTTTATGTTTTATGTTTTATGTTTTATGTTTTATGTTTTATGTTTTATGTTTTATGTTTTATGTTTTATGTTTTATGTTTTATGTTTTATGTTTTATGTTTTATGTTTTATGTTTTATGTTTTATGTTTTATGTTTTATGTTTTATGTTTTATGTTTTATGTTTTATGTTTTATGTTTTATGTTTTATGTTTTATGTTTTATGTTTTATGTTTTATGTTTTATGTTTTATGTTTTATGTTTTATGTTTTATGTTTTATGTTTTATGTTTTATGTTTTATGTTTTATGTTTTATGTTTTATGTTTTATGTTTTATGTTTTATGTTTTATGTTTTATGTTTTATGTTTTATGTTTTATGTTTTATGTTTTATGTTTTATGTTTTATGTTTTATGTTTTATGTTTTATGTTTTATGTTTTATGTTTTATGTTTTATGTTTTATGTTTTATGTTTTATGTTTTATGTTTTATGTTTTATGTTTTATGTTTTATGTTTTATGTTTTATGTTTTATGTTTTATGTTTTATGTTTTATGTTTTATGTTTTATGTTTTATGTTTTATGTTTTATGTTTTATGTTTTATGTTTTATGTTTTATGTTTTATGTTTTATGTTTTATGTTTTATGTTTTATGTTTTATGTTTTATGTTTTATGTTTTATGTTTTATGTTTTATGTTTTATGTTTTATGTTTTATGTTTTATGTTTTATGTTTTATGTTTTATGTTTTATGTTTTATGTTTTATGTTTTATGTTTTATGTTTTATGTTTTATGTTTTATGTTTTATGTTTTATGTTTTATGTTTTATGTTTTATGTTTTATGTTTTATGTTTTATGTTTTATGTTTTATGTTTTATGTTTTATGTTTTATGTTTTATGTTTTATGTTTTATGTTTTATGTTTTATGTTTTATGTTTTATGTTTTATGTTTTATGTTTTATGTTTTATGTTTTATGTTTTATGTTTTATGTTTTATGTTTTATGTTTTATGTTTTATGTTTTATGTTTTATGTTTTATGTTTTATGTTTTATGTTTTATGTTTTATGTTTTATGTTTTATGTTTTATGTTTTATGTTTTATGTTTTATGTTTTATGTTTTATGTTTTATGTTTTATGTTTTATGTTTTATGTTTTATGTTTTATGTTTTATGTTTTATGTTTTATGTTTTATGTTTTATGTTTTATGTTTTATGTTTTATGTTTTATGTTTTATGTTTTATGTTTTATGTTTTATGTTTTATGTTTTATGTTTTATGTTTTATGTTTTATGTTTTATGTTTTATGTTTTATGTTTTATGTTTTATGTTTTATGTTTTATGTTTTATGTTTTATGTTTTATGTTTTATGTTTTATGTTTTATGTTTTATGTTTTATGTTTTATGTTTTATGTTTTATGTTTTATGTTTTATGTTTTATGTTTTATGTTTTATGTTTTATGTTTTATGTTTTATGTTTTATGTTTTATGTTTTATGTTTTATGTTTTATGTTTTATGTTTTATGTTTTATGTTTTATGTTTTATGTTTTATGTTTTATGTTTTATGTTTTATGTTTTATGTTTTATGTTTTATGTTTTATGTTTTATGTTTTATGTTTTATGTTTTATGTTTTATGTTTTATGTTTTATGTTTTATGTTTTATGTTTTATGTTTTATGTTTTATGTTTTATGTTTTATGTTTTATGTTTTATGTTTTATGTTTTATGTTTTATGTTTTATGTTTTATGTTTTATGTTTTATGTTTTATGTTTTATGTTTTATGTTTTATGTTTTATGTTTTATGTTTTATGTTTTATGTTTTATGTTTTATGTTTTATGTTTTATGTTTTATGTTTTATGTTTTATGTTTTATGTTTTATGTTTTATGTTTTATGTTTTATGTTTTATGTTTTATGTTTTATGTTTTATGTTTTATGTTTTATGTTTTATGTTTTATGTTTTATGTTTTATGTTTTATGTTTTATGTTTTATGTTTTATGTTTTATGTTTTATGTTTTATGTTTTATGTTTTATGTTTTATGTTTTATGTTTTATGTTTTATGTTTTATGTTTTATGTTTTATGTTTTATGTTTTATGTTTTATGTTTTATGTTTTATGTTTTATGTTTTATGTTTTATGTTTTATGTTTTATGTTTTATGTTTTATGTTTTATGTTTTATGTTTTATGTTTTATGTTTTATGTTTTATGTTTTATGTTTTATGTTTTATGTTTTATGTTTTATGTTTTATGTTTTATGTTTTATGTTTTATGTTTTATGTTTTATGTTTTATGTTTTATGTTTTATGTTTTATGTTTTATGTTTTATGTTTTATGTTTTATGTTTTATGTTTTATGTTTTATGTTTTATGTTTTATGTTTTATGTTTTATGTTTTATGTTTTATGTTTTATGTTTTATGTTTTATGTTTTATGTTTTATGTTTTATGTTTTATGTTTTATGTTGAAGGAAAGAACTGTCACAACCTAGCTGCTGTATTTTTATTTCACCTACTCCCAACCATTTCGCGACTCTGACATCGGGGCATCGAGAACAACTCGCTGGAGTGTTATGCCTCCTGAAACGAGTTGAATCTCATCAACCAACCGATGACATGCGCTTGGTGGAGCGGGGAAGAAAACTAGTGAAGGTTATGACAGGAGGAATCAGGAATGCAAAGAGGGAAGAAGAAAGAAGGAAAGTTATGTAGGCGGGAAATTGGGAAAGGCTAGGACCGTGGCACCGCCGGGAATCGAACCCGGGACCTCTGGGGATAGTAGTCAGGCGCCTTACCCCTAGACTACCGAGGTTGTTGGATTGTTTTCGTGAATCTTCACAATCTGCGCTTAATATATTGTCATCCAGTCTGCAGTGTTATTCAACAGAAAGAATACCATGAAAAAGCGTAATTAGTGGCTAGTCTCTAGGCACAACATCCCACTAGTTTGAACTCTATGTAACGATCTCCTTTAGGTACCGGTTGTATAATGCCTTATCTAGATATGGGGGAGGCTCTGTCAGAATGGACCACCCGCTTGATACTATATACCCAAGGGGTTTTATGGTCCAACTATGCTGAAAATGGCCAAGACAAGGAGGACCAAAATTGAATTGGGGAGCCCCACGGACCCAAGTTAGCGCATTTGTTCGCTATGCGTGCTAGTTGCGAGCGCTATCCAACAGTGGTTCAGAATCCCGAAAACCGGGTCAAAAATCTTTTTAGCATCTAAAAGTAGTTTTTTTAAATTTCGTACTTGAGGGTTTTTAAGGGCGCTGATTAAGAATCCGCTATCAATTTTCAAAAAAAAATGGAGAATGAAAAATGGCTGACAATATGGTGGATGAATTTTTCAAATGTTTTTCTGAATCCATTGGAAAACGATATCGAAGGATTATTAAACCGGCCCACACAGACTCGGTTTTAATTGCGCAGTTGTGCTCTGTAAAGAAACTGTACGACAAACTGATCTGAAAGTGTGTGGGTTCCGTTGTACAGTTTTTTTGGCTCAGTTTCACCAGTTTTGTTGATTTGAGCACATTGTTTTAATAGTGGCAAATGGACGGAACTGAGAAAATTGAACGATAACTGCGCCGTTTATCGAAACAGAAGAGGGTCCAGAAGCTCAGGTCAGAGGACTGAGCTAAAATAGTTCAACACTGCACAGTTCACACAGCTTATCGCTTAAACATGACTTGATAAACTGTGCAGTAAAACTGGAAGTATGTGGACCGCTTAAGGTCACAAAAGGCGATTCTGTGTTGAAATTTGAAAATTCAAAATGGCTGTAGGATTTTGGTAATTACGATTCTATTTCTCTGAAAATCTCTATTTGGGTTTTTAAGGACGAAAATAATGATTTTTGGTTAAAATTAGAAAATTAAAAATGGCGCTGGCAATATGGTATGCACAACAAATCACTTCACCAGAATTTTGTAAAAAAGTAAGATGTAAAAATGACTTAACAAACTAAAATAATGGGGGCATAAAAACCTGTATTACGACTGTATCTATATTAATAAAAGAAAGTTTCTGCATTTATGCATGGAGGTGTGTATGCTTGCATGTGTGGGTTACACCGGGCGCACCATTCTTCGCAAGACTTCGAAATTTTGCATGAAGGTGATCCGGGTATCCTAGATACACTTCGAAGCGCTTATTTTTTGAAATTCAAAATGGCCGCTGAAATATGACCGAAATTCAAAATGGCCACCCAATTATGAAATGGGTTTCTGGGGGTGTTTAAACTAACAAATAAAGAATTTATGACCAGAACTTAAAAATTCAAAATGCCCGCCCCAATATGGCTGACGAATTTGCCAATTGTGTTGCAATTCCAATGAAAATCGATATCTGGGGATGAGTAACGGAACTTATATATTCAAAATGGCCACGTCAATATAGCGAATTGTATTCCGATACCAATGAAAGTGGATATCTAGGGGTTTTAAGGTCGCAAATAACAAATTTATGATCAAAACTAGCAAATTTTAATTTTGGGCCCAATATGGTGGACGAAGTGTCATTCCTCGGTCAGCTGTATGTAGGTTGTTCAAGAGTTGAATCCGCTATCAATTTCCAAAAAAAAAATGGAGAATGAAAAATGGCTGACAATATGGTGGATGAATTTCCGGAAAATCTTCACATCCTAGCTCCAAATATCACGTTTATCCTTCAAGGAACAGTTGTGAAAAAACCAAGCTTAGCAGTCACCCTACCAGTTTGTCTTGTCGGTAAGGTCATGGTCAATGTCTAGTAGCAAGTTTAGAGGAGAATAGGAAAGGTTAGAGGGGGTCTGGGGTGCTCAAGGAAATGTCGATAAACCTTACGTTTGAACTCTAAGATGTCGTACGATTTAGGAAATACTAACTGTGCGAGATTATTCCACAGTTGAGTTGTTCTATTCATAAACTAAGAGATCGTGTTGTTTTCGAGGTGTAGGGCTGTAGGGTATGGCGTTGGGCCGAGTGGACTAGTCTTGAGTGGCTAGAAATATATAGCCGTATAGGCTGGAGGTTCTGTATTTAAAGCGGGGCCGAATGTATCATAGATTGGAGTTAGGCTGGCGGAACTTGCCGATTTGCGATAAGTAATCATTCCATCGCAGATTCTCCATTAGGGGTCTATTAGACGATAGGTTTTGCTGTCAGTTTTGCCACGGTTACTGCCATGACTGACGGCAACCCTATCGTCCAAGATGATGATATAATTATCTGAATATTTTGATTTCCATGAATGATGGAATTGATTGTCGTGTACGAACGTGCAGTGGGCGCCTTAAAGTTACTCCTAGAATGTTAAAAGTTGAGTCAGCCGTTAAGCCAGCTCCAGACTCACGCCGTGAACAACCGCGAGAACCCGTGAGCGTGAATTTTACATTTCGAAAGGTAGGCTGCTTCCACTCCAGCCAGTAGTAATAAAAACTTAACATTCAAAATTATTTTTTACTTTTTAGTCAATTAAGTAAAAGCGTATTTTTTAGTTTTTTTTTAAATTATATTTTTATTTTTTAAATACTGCGCGAAAATAAGCTTTGTGGTACATATTAGTCTACCGAGTTCTATTCCCATATTATTCGCATAATAGTAATTTATTATAAATTCTAGACATTGACTATGTATTTTACATGATAATCATACAATTATTCCTGGGTTCGTCAAATTCTTTCCACTATGTACTTAAGTTAAGGAAAAGTAAAAAATTGACGGGGAACATGACATATTTCAAATCCTTTGCCAAAGTTAAAAGTTTTCGTGTGTGACAATGCTGATTCCTTAATACGAAAATCTTATCCTGACTCGAGCAGAAATTTTCTTGATAACAATCCGAATCATACACATACGGCGGAATACAGGAAAACTTTTGCCGGATTCCAACTCTCAAACCTTTGAACTTCCACCGAAAGTTAAAAGGTTCAAAACTTTTCTACGCTTTCCCAACAAACTACGGAATATTTCTCGGTTTTGATATTTATTGAAGTATTTCCTTTTTGATGAATTGTTTTATAAACACACACACACACACACAAACACACACTTTTTTATGCCGGAATTTGTTCTTGCATATTTTTCTTAATTTTGCGAATTTTTGAGATCAGTTTATCTGAGAAGTTTTCTAAATTCTTTGTCCATCTTTCTGGAGCATATAGAGGGAGAGGAAGTGAAAATTCAATTTTCTTTTTAGAAAATATTTTCTACCAAGACTGTCACTTCATCGTGCCACTTGGAACGGTTTGTAACTTACAACCATAATTGGACCCGTCAAAAGTGACGACGGCGGTTGAAATTTATTGCGCCGTGGTAAGAGAAAAATTGCCCTGGCGCTTCCAGGATGTTCTCGGTGATTCAATTTTAGTCCTTAGGTGGAAAGGAGGCTTTGCCCTCAAAGGTGGATAAAATTTATAATAGCTAAAGCAGAAGAAACAAGAAAGGCTATTTTTTTAAATTGCTTTTATTAACTAAACTTTGACTCGGTCTCTATCGAACCATACATAAAGGGTTGGTATTGGGTTATATACTTTATAGTATGTTAGTTCAGGTTTTTATCCCCAATTTTGTGATAATAGTCTATGGGAACCGTGTTTTTTAAGCAAGCCGACATGATACTCTATGATACAATTCGGAAAACAAATGCGCCGATTTGTTGCCACATCTAGTGTATCTTGTGTTCAGTGGTTGTTTGATCGGGTTTGACGGACGCCCTAACCCATCCTGTGGAATTTAGGAAACTTAACAACGATCTGATATCCTTTATGTCTTCCAAAAGGAACTGGCAAGTGTGCACTGCCCACTCGATTAAAAATAAAAAATGGCCCTACAACGGGCGAACATTGACCGCTTGGTATTTTAAGGGGCATATGATGACCCTAAAGATTGTAACCAATTTTGATGGGAGCACATATGGGCTTATGGCGTTGACCAAAAGATTTTAATGAGCTGTACATACGTGAGTATGAGGGCAAGTTTGAGCCAAAAAAGAATCTGCACCAAATGTTTCTTTGAATCTGCTTTATTTATTTATTTATTTATTAAACGGGAATACTCCCTATATACATTTCATATAATACCTTTGATTTTATAACAATACATAAGTAATTTTATTTATTTATAATTGTTTTTACGAGAAAAAAAAAATTAAATTTAGTATAAAACGCAATTTTTTTTCTTTTTCCCTTTGTTTTCTTTTTGCACCTTTTTTTTCTTTGTTCTAACTAAAAATTTTTCTCTTTTGTTTTCTTTTTGCACCTTTTTTTTCTTTGTTCTAACTAAAAATTATTGAAAAACAGTACAAGTATTAACAAACAATTTTCAATTTTTATATATACTTTCTTAACATACTACTTGCATACACATTCACAATTTACAATTTATCCAATATGGAAATGGCTCGAAATGGTTTTTATAGTTTTTTCAAGGTTAACCTCTACAATAACTTTTTGAATTTTTGCAAGTAAAAGAGAAATTAACATAAAAAAAATAAAAATAAAAATAATTTGGAGTTTTGGGTTTGGCTTCTGGAATGAGCTTTACATTTTCGCATTATTTCATATTGGATGGTTGTAAATAAAATAATAAAATAATAAACCATTTTTACAAACTTATATCTTATAATTAATTGTTAAATCATAATTTATTAATTTATTCATTGAACGGGAATACTCAATATATACATTTCATATAACATCTCTGACTTTATAATTGTGTCGCTTTTACATCGCAAATAAGTTTATGCACAGATTCATACATTCAATAAAAGATAAATTAAAGGAAAACAATAGATAATTCAATGAAAAACAGTAGCAATAGCTAAGTAGAGAAATAAGAACGTATGAATTGAATGAGCGTTGTGAGGTTAGTATCAAAAAAGTCGACATGATGAGAAATTTCATTACCGAGTTTACACATACGAGAAATACATTGATTGTTAGCTAGAGCAGTACGAAGATAAGGTGTGGCGAATAGTTGTCGAGAACGCGTATCTCTCGAAGGAATACGAAATCCTATTTGACCAAGCAAGTAGGGGCAATCAATTGCACCGTGCAAAATTTTATAAAAGAAAATTATATCCGCGATTTTCTTTCGACTATCTAATGATTTTATGCCGTACTGATTCTTTATCTCAGAGTAATTATGACAATCAAATGGCAGTGGGGTCCAGTTCATGAAAGCAAGCTTACGCATAAACTTAGACTGTACCGATTCAAGTAGTTTTATATGAGCTGAAATGTGAGGAGACCAGATTGGGGAGGCATATTCGAGAATAGGTCGAACTAATGTATTAAATAGTAGAAGATATGTTGATGGATACTTATAAATTTGGGTGTTTCTATTAATGAAACCTAAAACTCTCAAAGCCTTGTTTTTTGTATTTTCAATATGCGGTTTGAAAGACCCATTACTCGAAAAAGTAACTCCCAAATCCTTGATTTCCTCATTCACAGCGAGAACATAATTATTCAATTTGTAATCGAGAATAAAAGGTTGTTTTTTGTTTGTGTATCTAACTACTGAACATTTAGAGATGTTAAGAAACATTTGATTTAAATTACACCAAGAATAAACAGCGTCAAGATCTGCTTGTAAATTTTCTGCATCATTCAAAGAATTGATATCACGATATATTTTGGCGTCGTCCGCATATAACAAAATTTCGGAGAATTTCAAAACGGATTTAAGATCATTAATAAAAATTATAAACAGTAGCGGTCCTAAATGTGAACCCTGAGGCACACCTGACGTTACATCAAACTCTCGCGAGCTACAACCACCAATATTTACAAGTTGTTTACGATTACTGAGGTAGCTAGTGATCCATGCAAGGATTGGGTCAGCAACACCTAGTTTTTCGAGTTTCGACTGTAGTACATTATGGGGCATTTTGTCAAAGGCCTTAGCAAAATCCGTATATGTAACATCTATTTGACCCCTGCCTTCTAAAGCTCTAACTATACAGTTTTCAATACACGCTAGATTTGATACAGTAGATCGACTATCGACAAATCCATGTTGTTCGTTTATAATTGTCGGTTTAATGGCCGCGTATAACAGTGGAGTAGCCAATTTTTCAAATAGTTTTGGCAAAGAATTCATAATGGAAATGGGCCGATAGTTGGAGACGTCGTTTTTGCAACCTGACTTAAAAATTGGTGTGATTCTACTTTTCTTCCAGGCGTCAGGAAAAACACCGGTGGAAAGAGATTTATTGAATAAAATATGAAGCGGTTTAGCGAGTGCGTACGCACAGTTACTCAAAAAGATGTTAGGTATTCGATCTGGACCTGGCCCCCGATTCTTTTTCAAACAAGATAGTTCGCGAAAGGTCTTTTCAAGAGATATGTTCAGATGACTCAACACATTGTTCAAAGTGTCAGCCATAGGGATATTCGATACCGGTATGTTATTGGGAGGTTCATACACACAGGAAAAAAAGTCAGCAAAAAGTTCACAAGACTCCTCGATATTCGAGCTAGAAACATCGTTGTATGTGAGAGATTGTGGTATCACATTATCATTTCGACTTTCGTTAACAATTTTGAAAAACTCTCTCGGGTTCTCACGAACTCGGTCCTCTTTATTCTTGCAAAAATCAGCATGAGCAACAAGGGACAATCTCTTGACGTGGGACCTAAGTTTTGAAAAATTGTCATAATCTAAGGGAGATCGAGTGCGTTTAAACTTTATGGAAACTTAATCGTTTTGGTTTTGTATAATGGTCCTTTTGATTAATTCTATACTTAAAGATTGTCAATGCACAAGAGAAACAAGCTTGCCAGACGTCCACAGTGGGCTAGATTTGGAAAAAAGTGGACAAAAATAGAATGCGTTGTCTTATACATTCGAAATTTTGGCTACATGGGTGTTTCACATCGCTGATCACAAATCCGTTATTAAAACTATCAAAACAAAATGGCGGATCCAATATGGTGGACGGATTTTACAAAGACAAGATATTCTGAGAACAAAAGAATTGTAAAAAGCAAATGGTTTATTTTTAATTTTTTTATTTTTATTTTTAATTAAAATTAATTACTTTAAAATAATCATACATACATTTATAAACTTTACGGTATATACATTAAGGGTCTGTGCCAAAATAGCAATTCAAATGTCAATTTGTATGGAAAACCCATTTCAATTGGTAAATTTGATTTTCAACGGTTTGCGGAGGCAACTATTTGAAACGAATTCGTTGACAGTTGAAATCATTTCAATTTTGAAGTAATTAGTTCATTTAAAATTTAAAAGACAAGATAAAAGAATTTAAAAAAAAAAGGAGCCTTCGTTGCTACTAGCGGACTCAGATGGTACAATTGCTTTACTTAAGTCCCTGCTAGTCTCTGTGTCGGATGTATGAAGCAACCTCAAAGCTTCGCCAGACAAACTGTTATTACATTTAGGGTATTTCCGGCACATGCTCGAAATATAAGGGTCGGATGTGACGAGAAGACGATTGAATACATCCTCCATATTTCCTGGTCTAGAAGTTTTTCTAGCAAAATGCTCACGATATTTTTTTAAATCTTTGTTACGCGCCTCCTGGGCGTCATCAGACATTTCACCAAGCGTTAATTAAATGTAATAAATTAAATTTTCATACATTTTTCCGAAAATTTCACATGGTAACACTACGTACGAGTTTTAACGATTTTTCACGAAAGCACGCGATTCACGCCGTACAAAATATGAATTGGCAAGTTTTGGCACCCAAATCTTTCGAATTCTCATTATATAAAGAATTTCCTACAAAATCGCGTTAAAACTATGCCGGGCGGTAGTGGGCAATAAACTATTTTTACAATTTAAGGCTAATTATTATTTAAAAAAAATTTTTTTTTTCCTGGTTATTGATCATTCTCTTACATTAGCATGTATTATTATTTAATAACGGTAAAACACATAAAAATTTTCTACATACCTTCAGGATCACTCTCCATTGAACTTAATTAATATTACACACTCAGATATAAAGTTATTGGGATTTAACGTAGGAAGTATTTTTCGCGGTGAAGACACGCAAATGCAGATATGTCCAAAGTATCTAACTTCGGAATGCCTCAGATCCGCAGGCTTTAAAGCTACCCGCCCCATTCTTCGGAAAAACGTCCAGGGGATCCCCCTCTATAAAATAATTCCTATAGAAAAAGGCATTTAAAAAAATTTTTTTTTTGATTTTTGTCCACTTTTTTTAGAATCTAGCCCACTGTGGCGTCGGTTTGTTTTACCGGGAAGTGCGCCAGCATTTTAGCTTGAAAGAGACTAGCAAACACCGGGAGGTGCCAGGACAGTGGACTGTTAGTGAAATTCGAACTTTGGCAGAACGTCTCCGTTTCTTCAATCTCTTCTTCAAGTTATTTCCACGGAGTAGTCCAGGGTAGAATTCGCGGGACATGTTCGTATTACATATACAATCCGTGCTTACTTTCCAGCTTTTGATACAGCACATTCCCACACTTAAAAGGAAAAAGCATAGTAGTATAGCAGTGTTGGTCCTGGCCACCTATTTCGTAATATTACGCAATCCAGCTTTTCGTTTGTGTCTTGTGCTGAAGCTTTTGCGGTTTGTGTCTTGGGAATTGTTTGCGGGCTGGTGGGCTTTTTTGGTGTAACTTTTGCGCCACATGTATAAAACTAGTTGAACTTCGCTGTAGTGTGTTTTGGGTGGAGTTTCATTCTCGGGTAGTTTACTTGGCACAAAAACCTACCTCTCTAGCTCTGCAGCTGCTTGGTTAGACTAGTTGGTTTGCCTGGTCTGTCTGGTCTATCTAACTGCTTTGTCTATCTGGTCTGCCTATTTGGGCCTATCTCCCTGTCTGGTCTGTCTGTTCGTCTGCCTGGTCTATCTAATTAAGTTTGAGTTGCATGTGTGTAAATTACTTGCCTTAGCTTCAAAATCTAATTTGTATGCGAAACATTATAAGTTTACCAAATCGCAAATTCTTCCCAAGACACAAACCTAAGCTTCAACCTAATACAAAAACGAAAAACTCACACCAGCGTAGCTGTACTACTAAGCATGGCTCGATGGGCGGGGAGAAGTACAGTACAATGTTATGATGATAAAATTGTTCAACCCGCAGCGCCGAATTGAAGATAAGTTTGTACTTCCTAACTGGCTGAAATCTTAACTAATTGCCGAAATTATTTTCTGGATTATATGGTGTAGCAACTTTGCTTAATTTCGGCCCTGTTCACCAGTTCGGCAAAATATGGCCAGATATCTTTCTGATGTAGTTCCTTAATTCTATTAGGACTACGTTTAGCCCATACACCCAATCGTTGTTCACTCGGCTCTCGGCATTTGGGACTCGACTGTCGGTTGGTTTGTCACTACTGTCGTTTCTGTTAGTCATAATTTCTTAAATATCGATGTACCAGGATTTTTTTCATTAATTCTTTGCTCGGTTGTTATTTGCTCTGTCGGGCCACAAACTAGTACACTTCGATGTCGTTTTAGACGGTTGTAACGTAACTGTCGTAACATTATCAAGCCATTTTTGAGTCACTAGTGGTAATTTTGTAGTCAGCATCTTCACTTAATTTTATTCATTTCTTAATGTAAAATACTATTTGTAAACTTATAATATGCAATAAACGTATAAGCCTGAGAACCATTGATTTTAATCCATTTCCAATCCAGTAGTATAGCAAGGTTGGTTCTGGAGCCCCTATCATATTTGCCTTTTCCGATACCCGCACCTTTGAAACATTGCAACACCAGCTTTTAAGAATAAGGTTTGTGTCTTCGCTCGAATGAAAGCTTTTTTTAGAGGAAATCTTGTGGGGAGCTTTTATATCTTTTGAGCTTGCTCATATGAGCTTTTGGGGCTTTTTTAGGTCAGCCTTATCTGTTCCTTCATTGTTCTTATAAAATACCTAACAATGCGAGAACTGGTTTTCATATAATTAAGATAAACTCGAAAGTTTTCTCAAATTTCAGTCTGTAGTAAACACTCTTAGCCTATTTTTATTTATACATCCTTGCGTCAAATTAACACACTTTAGGACACATTTCGTGCTGATTTGTAAAATGTTTGTTAATTAAAATCCTTTTTTCTAATCAAGATTACGTACATTCAACTGTCTAGAAATATACAACAAAATAAAAATCCTTAACATACTTAATATTAAAATTTCAAAAATAATTTTAATTTTTTAACGTGCACCACCACCACTACCACTACCACCACCACAGTTTTTCCTCGTCCTTAGTTAAATCGAGTCAAGAAACAAAAGCTGCACAAATATTTTTTTCCTTCCATTTGTGACACGCTTGAGTGACTTTTTATCGCAAGATTAACGAAAGATTTTAATCTCCGCTCTGGTACCTTTATCCTGAAGCCATTTGTGACAGTTTTTAAGGTCTCATCTGTAGACCGTGTGTAGGGATTCAACCAGAATGCAATGTCGGGGGATGCATGCTTGCTACTTGTTTTTTTTTCTATTTTTTTTTTTTGTATTTCTATTTTCCTTCAAGAATACGGAGTGACAACAGAAAACATACAGAGTGAAGGGAAGGCGCACACAATTGAAAATGAGGGCAAGAAGGAAGAAAAAATACACCCCCTAAAGCTACAAAGGAAATTTTGTGTCGTAAAAGCTACTTTTCACCAAGAGCCCGTAAAATCCTCAGAAGAAGACCCGGCTTTGAAGATTACATACAAGCTTCGATACCTGCTTAGAATTGATGTGTTTTGCAACATGGGTAGAGAATTAAAATTGCATTTTCCGCTTCCACTTCTGCATATGTGGAAATGTTTCCATTCCTAAGTACATTGCAGGAGGAATGAAAAAAAATGTGTGTGTCCTTAGAATATGCAAGGATTTCGCTTAATATCATACCCACCAATGAAAATCGGTGACAAATCTCTAGATGCCTATGAGCGCTTCAGTGAAAGATTTACGGCACAAGAGTGGAGAAAATAAAACTCCAGACGTCGTACGCGGATTTCCAGCAATGGCTTTGATCCAGGAAACCCTTGTTATAGTTTTAAAATGGCTCCTTAGACTCGAAATGACTTGTTGAGAGTATTATTATTATATTTGCAATCCGAAGCCTATAACGCCATGAAATATACTTATGGTGGAGGCTCTGAAGATTCTGGAAATCTTTCAGTATATTGATGCATATGTACTTCAGCTGTTAGATTTTTCCTAGGTACCCTCGCATGTTGGATCTATAGCAATATTAAAGGTGGTTCAAAACTTTATCTCTTTAAGACGTCTGCTACTAATAAATGTACTTTCGAATACTTTGATACTTCGTGCTCCAGAGTATGATAACGTGGATGAAAAATGATCTCGTAGCAATTCTGTAAAAATGTATGGAACTTGCAAAATTATACGGGTTGAACGAAGCTCCACTTAACCAGTTCAAAATTAGATCAACTTTCCGGTTTAATCAACAAAAACAATGACCTCAAGTTCAATGCCTCCAAAACCAAGTCCTCATCTCTAATAAAACCTATAGTCTCTCCTTATTCGTATAAGTAGACGATGTAGAACTAATGGGCGACTCATCTTCTCACAACAGGTGTGATATTAACCAAAAATCTGTGATGGAATGAGCATATATTCCACATCGCCAACAAGCATACCAAAATGTGATTTCTTAAAAGATGCAAAAGCAAATCCTTCCTTTAGCCAGTAGCCCGGACAAAATCTAAATTTGGTCTTTGGCCCCATCGGTGATGACATCATTTCATGATCGGCAGCTTGAATGTGGCAATCCTAACAAAACATTATCGCCAAGAGAATAGTAGTAAAGACACTTAAATAAACGCTCTCTGCTCCCCTCTGCCTAACCTTTCTCTTTAACAAATAATTCGTCCAAAAACAGAACAATCCCAGCGGGAAATATTAGACGCGCTTCCATCGGAAGCCCAAAAGAATCGCTTCTAGGCCACTTCCAAAGGAATCTTTTAGTAAGAACACATCCAGATAAGGCAGAGCCAGATAATCAATATTTTTTAGAGCTAAGAGCCCTTAGTATTTCACAATTTCTTTTTTCGATGTTTGAAGCCATTGATCCTGCGCATTAGGGTAACTGGCAAAAGGGAACCGAGTCAATTATGCTTCCTTCGGCATTCTTATTAATCGCTTTGGAATCGTTACAAATACACTTAATTGAATAGCTTCCCTGCTAGGATATGCAATGTTAAAAAAGAAATATACGGCAAGGCTAAGAGAAGCACTTGAATCAATTCATTTCCCGTTATCGGAGTTCTTCTTTTTCTTCGATGGCTCTACAGTCAAATTCGAGCCATGGCTACCATCAACTTATATGTATTTTCTTCACTGACTGGCCCGTATATCCTTCGGAAAGTTTTTCTCTCAAATATATCCATCTTATTTGCAGGTTTTTGGGAGGTATTCCATGCCAGTGGGAAATATATCAAGCGCTGCCAAAAGTAGCAAGAATGTAGCGCTTCCGATTCATATGTTATGGCAGCTCTTTGGAAGCATTCACTCTATACTCCCATTTTTTGCTTTGTTTTTCTCAAGTTCTCTCTTATTCCTTTTAGCTGAGAAAGGGGAATGCCCATTTTCGGCCATGAGTGCCCACACATAAAACCAAACGGAAACGATAATATACATCTTAAGAAATGAAAAGATTACTTTCTTGGTTTAGAAAAAAGTCGGGGTTTTTGAGATATACAGGGTGTTTCAAACCATCCGTACCACCCAATTATCTCAGAATATTTCAATTGAAAAAAAAAACCAAAAAACACGAGTTTAATATTTTTTGGAACTCTATCCGACCATACAGAAATTGACCCCCCGCCACACCCCCACTTTGGGGGGCGGGGGGTAACTTTAGAATTTCAAATGGCAACCCCCATTTTTTCACGGATTCTGATTCTCCGCCGGAAAATATGAAACTTTTGTTCAAAACATTTTTTTATCCGAAGCCCCCCTGCACCCCCAAAAATCATCAAAAATCAAAATTATCCCCAAAAATCAATCTACAAAAGTTTGATATTTGTCTTTGGAGAATTATAATCCGTGAATTAAAATACGAATGAAAACTAAGTCGACTTGCTATGATCTAAAGAATTCAAAGTAAGTAGACTAACAATACTGTACATTATTCGTATTATATTGTTTGTTCTCTTGCGGATTTGTTAACTATCACGTATCTAATATTTTCGCTCCTTCTCAGTTCCTAGATGATGTATTGATTGTATACGATACAAATGATGTGTAAGGTCACAAAATCTTTTCTTTTCTTTTTCGAAAAAAATGTCTCTTTAAATTATCTTTTTAAATTGTAGATAAAACAATTCTTTAACGAGTGCAATATATACATTTAAGATCCTTTGACACATCTAACCAAAAAAAAAACATCGTTTGTTAATAATAGTTGTTAAAACAATATAGTATAATAGTTAGTTGTTAATAAAAATATACACGTATTGCCTCAAAAAAAATGTAAATTATTTAAATATAATATTTAATATGCACAAAAAACAATATTTTGCATTAATATTTAATTTACGACATAAAACATTATGTAAAATCTTACACTTGATTTCGCTATTTCAATATACGCGACAAGATTACCACTAGTTACAATCCTTATACTTTGACGAATGACCGCACAAAGGTTAAGATTTATGTTGAAGGCTATTCCCTTACATAAAATAGCCGAATTTTTCTATTACTATAATATCCAGCAAACATACGACCTTTTAAAATTATGTTGCCATATGGCAACATAATACCGAAACGGTTAATAAAAAGGGATTATTTCAACGATCCGCAGCACACGCATACTAAACAGCTACCAGTGTGTGCGTAAGCTGTACGCTCCACATTGGTGAAGCTGTTAATTGTGATCAAGTTCGATGAAAACATTCAGGCCAGACTATTCAACTGGTACTGTAATAACTAATACCGATAAGATTCTGCCATTCAAACAAACATAATAAGTAATCCTTACTAATATTATAAATGCGAAAGTAACTCTGTCTGTCTGTCTGTCTGTCTGTCTGTCTGTCTGTCTGTCTGTATGTTACGCTTTCACGCCTAAACCGCTGGACCGATTTTGATGAAATTTGCAACAGACATAGTTTAGACCTTGGAGACGGACATAGGCTATTTTTTTTTGGAGAAAAAAGGGTTGAAGGGGGTGAAATGGGGTTCAATAAGTTGTAAGGGGATTTATTTTCTTTACTTTTTTCTATTGTATAAAAAGTAACTGACTGAAAGACAACGCACAACCTAAACCGCTAGAGCTAAAGGGCTGAAATTTTTGACAGTGCATCCCTAGCGATTTTTCGAAATTCATCCCCTAAGGGGGTGAAATGGGTTTTTTCCAAACCGCTAAAGCTATAAGGCTGAAATTTTGACAGTACATCCCTATAATGATGTGGACATCCACTAAGAAGCGATTTTTCGGAATTCATCCCCTAAAGGGGTGAAATGGGGTTTTTCCAAACCCCTATAGCTATAGGGCTGAAATTTTGACAGTGCATCCCTATAATGTCGTGGACATCCAGTATAAAGCGATTTTTCGAAATTCATCTCCTAAGGGGGTGAAATGGGGTTTTTCCAAACCGCTATAGATATAGGGCTGAAATTTTGACAGTGCATCCCTATAATGGCGTGAACATCCACTATAAAGCGGTTTTTCGAAATTCATCCCCTAAGGGGGTGAAATTGGGGTTTTCCAAACCGCTATATATATAGGGCTGAAATTTTGACAGTGCATCCCTATAATGGCGCGAACATCCACTATAGAGCGACTTTTCGAAATTCATCCCCTAAGGGGGTGGAATTGGGTTTACCCAAACCGCTAAAGCTATAGGGCTGTAATTTTGACAGTGCATCCCTATAATGGCGTGGTCTTCCACTATTAAAGCGATTTTTCGAAATTCATCCCCTAAGGGAGTGAAATGGGGTTTACCCAAACCGCTGGAGCTATAGGGCTGAAATTTTGACAGTGCATCCCTATAGTGATGTGGCCATCCACTAAGAAGCGAATTTTCGGAATTCATCCCCTAAGGGGGTGAAATGGGGTTTTTCCAAACCGCTAAATTTATAGGGCTGAAATTTCGACAGTGTATCCCTATAATGGCGTGGACATCCACTAAGAAGTGATTTTTCGAAATTCATCCCCTAAGGGGGTGAAATGGGGTTTTTCCAAACCGCTATAGATATAGGGCTGAAATTTTGACAGTGCATCCCTATAGTGATGTGGGCATCCACTAAGAAGCGAATTTTCGGAATTCATCCCCTAAGGGGGTGAAATAGGGTTTACCCAAACCGCTGAAGCTGTAGGGCGGTAATTTTGACAGTGCATCCCTATAATGGCGTGGACATCCACTTAGGAGCGATTTTTTGAAATTTATCCCCTAAGGGGGTTAAATGGGGTTAACCCAAACCGCTGGAGCTGGCTTTAATTTTGACAGTGCATCTCTATAATGACGTGGACATTCACTAAGAAGCAATTTTTCGAAATTCATCCCCTAACGCAGTGAAATGGGGGACATAAACATGCCAATCTCTGCTTCAAAACTTGCAGATTTGTTGAGCAAAGGTGATATACGCAGCAATTTGTTTACCATATTTATTAAAAAAATGCACTATAATAAACCCTTTTAGGGATAATGACAGCTGACTTTTTTGTTTGTTTTTTTTTTTGTAGGAAAACATTGCACATAATAAACAGTTTTTATTTAAAGGCGTTGCAAGGCACGCGGGTTTTATGCTAGTATACTTATATATGAGGTAAGTATAAGAATACTCTACAGTTGGCCTAAAAAAGGGCTAGTGTAGAATTAGAATTAATGTACAACATGTAAAAAATATATGTAAAAAAACGGAATAATAAACTTGAAGTTGAAGTTATTAATAAACAAAACTTGATCATGTATGTACAGTAAAATAATTGTTAAAAAAGTGTTGCTGTTTTATGAGAAGAAAAGCAATTTTACATACAGGGTGTTTCAAACCACCCGTACCACCCAATTTGGGGGCTACTATTACTCACTCCTGAGAGGGGGTGAGGAGGTGGGGAAGAATTATGGCAACCCATATTTTTTGTCACGGATTATAATTCTCCAAGATTTTTGGGGGTGCAGGGGGGCGTCGGATAAAAAAATGTTTTGAACAAAAGTTTCATATTTTCCGGCGGAGAATCAGAATCCGTGAAAAAATGGGGGTTGCCATTTGAAATTCTAAAGTTACCCCCCGCCCCCCAAAGTGGGGGTGTGGCGGGGGGTCAATTTCTGTATGGTCGGATAGAGTTCCAAAAAATATTAAACACGTGTTTTTTGGTTTTTTTTTTCAATTGAAATATTCTGAGATAATTGGGTGGTACGGATGGTTTGAAACACCCTGTATATCTCAAAACCCCCGACTTTTTTCTAAACCAAGAAAGTAATCTTTTCATTTCTTAAGATGTATGTTATCGTTTCCGTTTGGTTTTATGTGTGGGCACCCATGGCCGAAATGCCTATGGGCAGTGGGCATTCCCCTTTGTGGACTATAATACCGATATTATGGGTCACGAAAGCTCCAGAAGCTTCCCAAGTTCTGCTTCGATTACGCTTCTTCAACAACAAAATATAAGTGCTGCGCTCGAATGCCACGCCTGTGTTAAAAGCTAGAGAATTGGGATATGAATAAGAAGCGTGTTGGCATTACTATTCAGCGCTTCGATTATCCGCTGGTATGCTTCACATCGATACATAACTCTACGCTTCTGGTCGTTGGAACAGATCTAGGAGGATACTTGAATGATGAAAAAATAATTTTCAACTTCCTCAAGCACCATAGCTGTGAGTCTGCGTTCCTTAAAATCACTTCCGATATCCGTAAGTCCCTTGATGATCAACATGTTTGCTGTTTGGTGCTACTTGATTTCTCTAAAGCGTTCAACAGTGTTAACCACGCTTTTATTCTGCAAAAACTTTTCCACCAAGTAAACTTTTTCCCTTCTGCTCTCAACCTGATGAATAGCTTTCTAACTAACCGCTCTCAGAAAGTCATGCACGACCCCAATTGTTCTTCGATTCCTTACTTCATAACGGTGTCCCCCAAGGCTCTATCCTTGGGCCTCTCTTTTTCAGCATTTTCATTAAAGATCTTTCTTTTAGTAGTTAATGATTCCAACATTCACATGTTCGCAGACGATGTTCGGTACCAAAAGATCATTTTGATATTTGTATTGAGAAGCTGTTTCCGCCCTATGTCCCAAGCTAGCCGCCGACAGCATATTTCCAACTGGTCTTCTTTGAACTTTGTACAACTCAATCCTCTGAAATCCCATTATATTCTCTTCTTCCATTCCCCTATTGATCGTCGTGACTTTCCTGATATTTCTATTCCTTTATTCGACTGGGTTAGTAGTGTGAAAAATCTTGGAGTCGTCTTGAAACAGTTGTATTCTTCGGAAAACCCACGGGCAACTGTCTAAACTAAGACTCCACTGTGTTCTGTTCAGTAGGGCTCCTCAAGGAATCAAAGAATATCTTCTGGTTCTTACATATTCGTTTGTTTTTTGCATAAAATGTAGATATATCCATCTGTTAATATACGAAGGTTGTCTGAAAACCTTCCGACCTCAACGTGAAATGGCAGCACTCGTCAATAAAAGCTAGTGAATGTAGTTGTGCATATTTTGACAGTTACTCACCAAACTATCAGCCATTTTGGACGCGCATTTGTTATTTGACAGTCGTTTGAGTGAGTCACGTCTCAATTTTCCGCGTCCATTTGTCATGTCCACTTGTCAAGTGACAGATGTTTGAAATGTCAAAAAATTCTGCTTTTTCAAAACAACAAAATTAGGATTTGAGAACTAAAATTGTAAAAGTGATGGTTCTACTCTACCAAAAATCAAAGTCGAAATTTGAGAATTAGACTCCAAGCTATACCGTTAATTTTTAAAACACGCTTTTCTATTTACTCAATTTACAAAAAAGTGAGGTTACCTTTCCATCAATCCGTTCAAAATTAAATATGTTTTTCTTCTTCGTTTCCGTGTTTTTTCCTTCGTTACGTTCTTTGTTTTTGTTATTTTGGTCAAGCACTACTAAAACATTGTAATCAACTTTGACAGGAATAGGAACACAGATCAAGGAATTCAGAGGACGTGTGCTTTATGTGCCGATATTTTAAAAAATTCTCCTCCACTACCACTTGGCATCCACTCCTGTCTCCCATGGCTTGGTTAAGCTGTTGCCAACTAATGTGCTAATTCAACTACAAACTACCCATCATCCAGCCCCTCTCTCGAGCTCTCTTACGTGATATTCCATTTCGCGAAACAATAAACAAGTCAACAATACTCCACAACGTTTCGCCTTCTTGATCCATCTTTTCAGGAGGGGCGTGTTCTGTAAATTCTAATATTCTATAAGGCTGCGCCAAAAGTAGCCCGACAAGTCTCGCATCGCTTTGTTCCTCATGAAATCCTCGCGAATCCTTTTGTTCCTGGCATTTTTAGCCACAAGTGTATCGCCGTATCCTGAAGAATGTCATTAAGGTCATACCTCAAAAGCTGATGACGAAAAACATGCAGGGACATGACGCTAAGTGGCGCTCCGCAAGTTTATTATGCATATCCATGGTTTTCTCATTAATGGATCCACGATTTTCCGTGCCTGCATTTTCCACCGTCATTCTGGGGCCAATTCACTCCACGGCGGCCCGCTCCACAGCCGAAGGTAGGCGCTCATAATTGATTCTTTGATACACGTAGAAACTTGTCAAGACAAGGCTCTTTCATACATACTTTCTATGCAAGTGGCTACATCTCAAATCTGTAGAGCAGAGTCCTCTCGTGGAGGTTTCATTTTTTCTGAAATTTATGAGCTGTGTAGGTTATTAAGACCTCCCGAGAGGGCGCAGGCAGCCAGGTGGATTGTTCCTCTCCAAAATAATGCCTATTGGAACGGGCGTTACAATGCGCCTTAATTTAAGCATCCCGCAAGGGCGTCGCGTCGGTTAAAAGTTACTTGGCGCTTGGTGTTAAGTGTTGACTAGTTGCCACTTGAGATGGCGCAAAATACTGTGTTTACGTTGGAGATGAAAGGAAGCACCTTTAGGCACCACCGAGTAATGAAGTGCTTTTTAACCATTCACTGTGAAGAGATTCGTCGTTTTCGTGCAGGAAGAAGTGCTCGAAATGAAGTGATGCTTTTAGAATTCTTCATTTTTGGAAGTAATCATTTGGAAGTAGTCCCATTAGGACTAAGGACAATGCAGTGTTTGTACGTTTTTGGTGGTAATAAGGGTATAATAGGTATAAATTAATTTCAATTAAATGCATTTGGTTTATCGTTCTTAATTATTTGTACAACATTTAAAGCACTTTCTTACTTCCTTCATACTATATATAAATAAGACAAATGAATTAGAACGTATCGCAATCACAGCGATTTGATTTTTGAAGTTCTACTTCTTTATACGTATGTAGACCGAGCTCCAGAAGAAAGTTAGTATGCAAAATGTGGGAATCGCATTTTATCAATGGATATTAGCTGAAATGAAAAAAGCTCAAAGAATACTCCGGATTTTGCCCGTCTAGTATTTGGTTCAATTTTTTTTATCCTCCTCCTCTTATTAATAAAAGAAATTGATAAAGTACTTGCTATGGAGAAATTTTAATGATTATTTTAGTTATAGTTTTCTGTTATGATGAAAGTTCTGTCAAAGTCTTGGGACAAATCCTGAGTTATAATATAACTCTATTTTCCTCACTCAGGGCTACCATTCCTTCAAGCACTGCACTTCCGAGAGTGCTCGTGATGGCATTATTTGCGATGGTGTCTGTGGAGGTATCCTTCACCCGGACTGCCAGAATGTTCGAGTCAAATGCAAGTCCTTAGCTCCGATAGGATCAACTTGCAAAGAGTGTTCCGACATTAAACCCAGCCATGTTCTAAGGTGATGAAGGGTATCTCTAAGGTGATTGTGACTGCTCATGCAAATGTTCTTAATCAGTTAATTTTCCTCTAGGGTAACGTCTCACATTTTCAAGCATTATCCGACGATATGCAATCCGTGAATGTCCGGCTCGACCAGTTATCTAACATTCTGTCTCTTTTCCAAACGAAAATTCCATGAACTTTCAACTCAAATTTCTACGGTCTTGGATGCCTCGACGATCTGCACTCAGCGTTTCTAAACCCTGGTACTACTTTTTCCATCTCAAAAGAAACCCCGGCCCCTCTGTCCATCTTAAATTGCATCAAAAGGAGTACGATGCTTGTCTAGGCTGAAGTCTCCACTATCATTCACAGCTACTCAAAATTTTAGAGCCCTGAAATTTATATCTGAAAAATTTAATGCTGCCATTATTCCCGCGCCTCTCAGGGTGTGGTAGAGCAAAATGAGCCTTTAGCCTCCACCCTGGGTGCTGCTTTTGAGGAGGGCTTTTCAGACGAGACTGCCTCTAGGCTGACTCCTGACCACCCGAAAACTTGTAGAAAGCATCGCAAACTTGTGGAGTTCTATTAGTATCTTCAACGAGTTCTATTAGTATCGATGGACCCTCGGACACTGGGGATACTGGGTCTTCGGTAGCCTCCGCCGACTAAGTAACGGGTCCCAAGCCACAATATATTTTCATTTCGTCTTACTCCCTTACTTTCCTCAAGTGAGTTGGATGACTATGTAACAAGATTTTACTCCGTCTTGTTCGAAACCTTTGCATCATGTATACCTATTGAGCCTCTAAAGTAGTCTAGGTCATCCCCACCCTAGTACAACAATGAATTGAGGCATACCAGAGACCAGAAGAATAAACTTTGGAAAATCTCCCTGAAGAGGAAAGACACTGCGAGTTTATACGCATTTGTCAATTGCTATGGCCAATGCCATGCAATCTCGGAAACTCTCTATAGGAATACCTCAGTAACATGAAACTGTACGGTGACCCCAAAATATTCTTTAAATTTATCAACACTAAGAAAAAAATTGATAACTACCCTGCCTAACACCATTCAAAACAAGAACTCCTTCAGTACCAATCCATCCGAGATTTGCGACATGTTCGCATTCTTCTTACTCAAATCTTTCTCGTCCCCCATGGAAGGAAGAACTCTTTTATAGTCCTCGTTCATAAAAAAGATAGTAAGAACGAAATATCTAATGATAGAAATATTGTGAAGCTATCGTGAATACCAAAACTCTTTGAATCTATTATTTATTCTGCTATCGCCCCTATCTGCAAGAGACTTATCTCAACGAATCAACATGGTTTTCTTGCAGCTCGTTCTACTACTACTAATCTACTTGAGTTCTCTTCTCATATAATTTGAGGCTTTGTTACCGGCTACCAAACCGATTGTGTCTATACTGACTTCAGCAAGGCTTTTGACAAGCTTTCCCTCTCGACTCTATTATAGTTCTCAAACGGAAAAAATTTGGCTTCCTGCATGCCCTTATGGTATGATTCCAGTCGTACTTAGCCGACAGGACTTACCAGGTTCTATTCCGCGGGGCCAAGTGTAGAAACATTGAAGCATCCTCTGGTGTCCCGCAAGGCAGCCACCTCGGTCCTCTTCTTTTTATTCTAATTGATGACATTGTTGCCTCCTTAAAGAACTGTAAAATCGTTATTTACGCTGATGACATTAAACTCTACCGTCATATAAGAAATATCGAGGATTGGATCTCTTTTTTTAAAGTATTACATTGTTCTGGAAGGAGATACAGCAACGAGTTGTATGAAAGTTTTGACGACCTAGAACTCTCAAAATTTACAAAAATTAACAGAGTAAGCCGGCACATAAACAGGATGGAGGACAATAATTGTATCCCCCAACCGGTCATAGTAGCACAAATTTCAGAAATAGAAAATTTAGCCTACCCAGATGACCCAGCCTAGAGATGGACAGAATATGTGGCGATTGAACCAACGCCACTCGGTGGATGGATTAATTTAGTACTAAGGTGAGTGCGCAGTTGCCAGAATTCTATCCAGAATTTCCTACAATGTATTCGAGTTTTACCCCTTTATGGAAAAACCACAATTTTTACAATGGAATGAATTATGTAATTTTTTCAGATCCAGCGATAAAATATAATAACAGAGTTTAAAGGATACATCCTGCACACGGCTGACTTGAAGGGCAGCTCGAATTAATAAAAATGTAAAATCATGCATCAACAAATGGTCGATAAAAACATGAAAATCATTAATCAGGAAAATCTGCTTAATACACCCTCGTAATCCATGAAGGTGATATCAATAATTTCCCGGGAATATTGTGACATGAAATCAGCTATTTGATATAGTGTTAACTGGATTGCACGCGATAATCTGGATACGATACGACCCCGACCCTAATAAATGGGGCCGCATTAAGTCCAAAGCTGCACATCATAATCCAGTGAAAGGCAGTTGTCCAGATGAGATTCGATAATACACGGTCAGATTGATCGGGACAATATTATTATCCTAATGCGGCGATTAATCCCTTACAAAGGAACCAGCCATCATTAATTATCATTGATTGCCGTCTCCATTGTGATTGGATGGCATTTAATGGCTCAAGACGAGGAGGTACGGCACGCAAAGTTATTGGGATCTGTCGTGCTCGGGATTTTCTTGCTATCAGCAACTCCTCAATTACAGCAGCAGCAAACTCTGGTCGTACAAGAAATGCGCCCGACTGCCAATCCTTAAGATGCTTAGATGAGAGACGAAATTGTCAGCCCGAAGCCAGTGGCATCATAGGTGCACATCCGGGCACTTATAGAGCTGTTCGCCAAAATAAGCAACGAAAAGTCCTGGATTCAAATGACAAATTGGTCGTTTAGTGCAGATGATACACCGACGATGTTCAGGGTACCCAAGCTAAAAATGTTCGAAGTCATATTTCCTGAAAGCAGGATGCATCCACGTTCGGGACTCTCTTCACACAACATTCCCTCACACACACTCGGCAACGGCGGCGACGGAGGGATCATAATCCCTGGTGCAGCTAGGATGCTACCCCCTCAGTCAGCAGCATCAGTTAAACGTAGCTACTCTTTCGCAGACGGGATGCAGGACTCCAAAGTGCTGTGCAGTACCCCAGTAAATGTGGCTTCAATTCTATGTAAAATTGAGTTATGTCGCTGTTATGTACGCCCGAGTATCTGACAACTCTTGGTCCATTTTTTCCGGGGGGATAATAATTCTGTACGAAAATCTGCGGGTTTAGACCGGGCGCCGGAAAGTTTTATTAAGCGCTCATTACTCGTATCTTGAGTTCGGAAATTCCGGGTTTGTCAACGACGACGTCCTCGTCGGGCGAATGGTTATTGCGAGAGAGAGAGTCCTTAAAACCCTAATGACGCAAAGTTCTTCTGGGCTGCAGCTTGCCAGCTGTAATTATTGTAATGTTGATGGCGAAGGACGGCGGATCTGATTTTGAAGGCTAAACTTTTTTGACTATCCCCATTCGGTCATATGTTAGTTGGACAGAAAACAACGCGGAGGCAATTAATTTAGTTATAAAAAGTTTTTATTTTCGTATAGTAATTATGTATGTGGATGTCGAAGGACTACCGAATTTCGATCTCTAGTTCATTTGTTTGTTTCATTTTTTAGTTTATTTACTCAGAAGTTGCACTACTTTCCTGGTTAGTTTAAACAAAAGCGCATTGCTTTTTTCAAACCCTTTTTTCAAAGCTGTAAACAGTATGAATTAGCCGAGTGGACCAACCTTGTGGAGGCAGGAGGCATATTGAGCATATCCATATGAATATTCTCGAACCTTTTCCAGCATCTCAAGAATACTTCTACATGCTTTCAATCCTATACCCATTTACGAAATGGCACGGCGCTTTGTCACCAAATACAAGTAGTAGGGCTATGCCGTCTCTGGGCCCGTAACGTCATCGGTTGTGAATTCGGGTGTGAGCTTTATTCGGGACAAGAACCGGTGTGGTGAATTTTTTTGTGTTGAGCTTTTGCGCCATCTGTGTTCTAGTTGAACTTCGCTGTAGTGCGGGTTGGGGGGGGGGGGCTGTCATGCTGGTTGAGTCTTGGTTGGTTCCAATTCTTCAAACAAATTGATAAAGCTTAGAGCCGATAAAAATTGAGTAAAGCTCACAACCGATGACGTCACTGGCCCAGAGGCGGCATAGCCCTACTACTAATACATCCCACAATTCTGTGTTTCCCTCGATATAACTTCTGATCAGGGAACGCAGTTACAATTAAAACTGAATGAACGAATTAGGACAACCCTCTACCATCAGCAAGTGGCAACACTACTCATTGAAGTGGAGACTTCCTCTTCGTCTCACAGAAATTAAACCTGATCTGAAATGGTCCCCAGCAAAGCTCGTTTACGACCAGAATTTGAGACTGCCCAATTCAATTTCCATTCCGTCTGATGAAAACTAAATCGAGCACTAAGAATTTCTCAGCCACCGACGCTCCCATATACAGAACTTAAACGCATCGGCTCCTCAACAACCAAGTCAAAGGAATGTTCATGAAAAAATGTATTATTATTAACAAAATTAAAAAAATTGTCAATATCTCGAGAACCATTGGTCATAGTCAATTTAGACTCACTCTAGAATCACCACTGTAAAATTGAACTACGGATTCGGTCCCTAGTGCAAAAGCTCACTCAGCGTAGAAGCTTATCCAAGAGGCAGTCAAGAATTGAGACCTTGATGAAATTCACCTACAAAATGTCATTAAATGCATCTGATTCCCAGCCAAGACACACTACAGTGAAGTTCAACTAGTTTTCCACAGTCGGCGCATCTCTTAAACTTAAGGCACAACCCGCAAAAGCTTCCCAAGGCATAAGCCGCAAAGCTTCAGCTCAAGACACAGACCAAATGCTCAATTGCACAATATTGTGAAATTGGTGGCCCAGAACTCCTCTAGCTATACTACTCGGGTGGTATTTGGCCAATGCCTAGACTTTTGATAATAGCCTAAAGAAAGCGTAATATCAAATGGTCAATTCATCGGTTCCTCCAACATTTTTTTGGACTAGGCCTTTGTAGTATGCCCTAATGTTGGCATAGCATAGGACTGTCATTCTAAAGAGATCTAACTCAAAATTCCTCTAGCTTCTGATCTTGCTATAAACTGGCCTTAAAAAGTCTACTCTAAAACCCTGCGATGAAAAAGAGCCAGAATTCCCTGTTAAAAAGAGAAAGCGTTTTCATCGAACACTTTTGTTGATTGCACTATACACCTATTCATGAACACTGTACTTTCTTGGACACACTTCCCACAAATTGCGATTTTTTAGTTAGGTGACTTTCAGTCTAAGGGTGCACTTCAGTTCAGACCTCAGTTCCCATACATTTTCACCTAATGAACTCAAGATAAATCAAACCTAAGTTTGCCCAACAGAACATCGAACTGAGCTTGTTACAATAATACAAGGTAAAAAGCTTAAAAAGCTTCTAGGATTTTCACTTTAGAAAAGACCTGAGTGATGTCACAGGAAAGCTTTTTTACCTTGTAAACTAAGATCTGGGACTGAGTCAGGGGTAAAGCTCTTTTCCTTTATGAGCTTACCATGTAATTTTTGTATCATGGAACTGAGGTTGAACATAATAGATCGTTCTAAAGAGAGTAATCAACTGGAATAATGGAATATTATTCCGGCGAGTTTCTGCATTTCTAACTTCGGCAACAACACAACACGTCAATTTTACGCAGATTGAGCTGAACTTTATTGAACTGAAGGCGGTGAAGCCGAGGCAGAAATTTCAATTATAGTCTAAGGACTCCATTACTACCGTACCGTAGCTTAGAAAGCTGCGTCCTCCGATCGTCGGGACATTGGCGTGGCCTCTATTATTATTTTCAGCGCTATGATAGCTCAAGGTCTCCCACATGACTTGCATCACATCTCGCGACCTAGGGTAGAGAGGTTGATCGAACGTGATGAAAGTAGTTTGCTACCTAAACGAGTGTGTCTTTTTAACGGCAGACTACAATTATGGGTATATCGTGTCGGATTGGCCGAGAGGCGCATTTATAAAGGGTAGACAGTCTATTAATGCTGTTTGGAAGGTACGGAAGGTATGGAAAACCTATCCATCCAGAATTTCCTGGAAGATTTTTAAAGTTGTACCGCTACAGCAGGATTGGCACTAATAGAACGATGGTCTTAGCATGAGGGTACGAAGTACTTAGGTCATTGATGCGATCGCGGCTAATCCGACCTCGTTCTTCTTTTCAAAATGTGTCAGTGGTGAAGCTCCTAAGTTTCCAACGAGTTGTTCTGGTAGTACATCGCTCAGCAGTGACGCATCTGATGATCCCATTGTGTGGAATGTGTTTGTCCATCCAGAGTTTGAATGTTAAAATTGGCGTTGTCATTCGAACTTCATGTTTTCCCACTGTGCGGCGAACTTGATGTGATTCAAGGATTCGTGGAAAATATAAACTTAAAATTCTACATAGTGCATACTATAGTAAAAAGGCAGGTGGGAACGTTTCATCAAGTCATAAAGAGTTGCTTGTGTTCTTTTCTTATTACATATTTTATTCGTATCATAATTTTCATTTGATCCGCTCCTGCAACAAAGATATACCTACACAGGTATATTCGCATGTTCAACTGGCGTGGATACAATGGAGATAATCCCTCATTACCTTTACAAACAAATGAATAACGAAATATGCAACCGCTCAATACCCGCTCAGAGCGGGGCTTCAATAGCGCGCATAAGATAAATATTATAACTTCTTTCCTTGAGGTAATTTACTATTTAAAATCATTTTAAATATTCAGCACTCGATTTGTAGACGGCTTTATGCAACTTTTGAGGAGTTGTAGTCTATCTCAGTGGAATTTCATGAGCTGCAATAACTTTCCAAGACACCAGAACCTCTCTCATGTCTGACGGCGATGCTGGTGCTGCGCTGCTTCTACACAAATTTTTGGGTAGAAACTAATTTCCTCATTTTTGCACTATGCAAACGGATCCTCCGCACACAGTTTCCTTCCGCAAAACAACAGGTAAAGGCTAACAAGGCGGCAACTTTCTTGAATGGAACGTGAACATTGCATAACTGAGGCGGAGATGGCGGCGGATGAGTTAAGACAGGGAAATTGAATGTAAAAGTAAAGTGTGGAGTCTCGCTCCTAATAATTTATCGCAGCTCCTTAAGAAAGTCAGGATTCCAGAAAAGTGAATTTTCTACTTTTTATACAATCCCCAAAAGGCAGACGTCCACGTCAGCGCTACCTGGAGGCTCGCAAGGGAGATAAAGAGGCGCTGATAGCCAACCACTTATGGCGGTAGTACCATGGCGTACTTTTAATTTAATTCATTTGCAGCTTGGTGCGGAGTAATCGCAATGAAACGAGTTAATGAAAAATATGACCATAGTGCCGGAGATGATGGGAGAAGAGTGTTGCTTAACCTAAGTATAAACTTGAAAGGCAACTTGCAAATTTGCAATTATTATTTTGAAATTAGCGCCATCTTTTAAGAGGTAGAACTTTGTTAAATTACATCTGAAGGAAACTCGTGAGAGGAGAATACAGTCTCAGATGACTTCTTTTGCACTACCCCACAGTGGGAAAAATTAGGAGCGCTGCTCAGGGGAGCTTATTTGAAGCGCTGTTCAATATGCTTCCGAGGAAGCACAAGCTGATTGAGATAAGATGGTTTACTATGCTGGAGGGTATCACGAAGCAGACGCAGAAATCTATACACACGGAGTCACTAAGAGAGCAGCTTATAACGGAATTAGAATAGGGTGAGATATGGCCAAAACAGCGTGACTTGTAAACAAAACGAACACAGTCGTTAAAGGCAAGTTTACGGGCGCAGGAGGAGTCAAAAGCAAGTAAAGCAGGCAGGCTATGCATTAGAAGAGGTAAAATAAGTGCCTTCACTAAGTATTAGGTTGTCCCATAAGTTCCTTCCCTTTTTTTGATTCGAAATGAATACACGAGATGTGTTGTGAGATGTGTTGTTTAAGGTTGATTTATTATGTTATATATGAATATAAACATATTATGTTATATATAAACCATAAACGGCTAAGAGATAAGCCTGCATGTTTATATAAACATAGCCAGTTAGAGTCATTCATAGCGTGGCGCGGAAGAAACTTATGGGACAACCTAATAGGTACATACGAGCAGTTCCTACTGAGCAAACCGTAATGGAACGTAAGTTTCGACAGCTGTCCGTATGTTTAACGAATGATGGAACTAACACGATCGTAGCTGGTCATTTTGTCATTCAATAGTTCGTATATATGATGAGTTGGATTCACCCGAGTCCAACTACATGTAGACGCGAGTCGAGTTGATTTGGGGTGGACTGAACTCGACTCAGTTCTGCTACCTGGGTTGAGTTAAAATTATGCATATAAACGCGAGCTCAGAAGTTCAGTAGATGAATTTAGTTGACAGGAGCATCTCTGTATTTGTAACGTTTAGTGTTTTTTCGTCTTCAACTCAACCTCAACTTAACTATTCAACTCATCATGAATACGTAGTACAAGGACCCCATTTAAAGCGATAGCCTAGAGGTTAGGACGAACAGTGGCCGAATGAAAAAAAAGATGCAATGGGACTTGGAAGGATTGAGATGAAGTAAGTTTGAGGTCGCCCAGGAAGAAACACTTCTTCTTCTTCTTTGATCCGTTAGCTGGCGGTCCGAGCGGGACGTCCCCATAACGGATACGCTGCTGTCGGTGCCGCTTTGAAAAATGCGGTTTCTTGCCTAGTTTCTTCGGTTTCCCGATTCTGGTCAATTCGGCAGGTTGACCACCCTCCTCCTTTCACACCCTGGGCTTGGGACCAGGCGACGACGGCGGAGTTAGGAAGAAACACGGCGTAGGTCAGCAGCCAGTTCTTCCACACATCCCATCATCAGCGTACATATGAATCTTCGAATAGGTTACTATCGAAGGAAGATCGTTAATAAAGATGCCTAATAACAGAGGACCCAGAATAGAACCTTGAGGAACGCCAGCGTGAAGTGAATCTATCGAGGAACTTCAACCACCGTGGTTAATGGTGATGGTTAAAAAGCTTTGTAACAGTTTGATAGCAGAAGGATAAAAATGGAGAGAAGTCAAGCAACAGTACGCAGGAAACGCATTTAACGTCAAGAGAGTTTCGGATATCAGTTGTAACTTTGAGGATTGCAGTTTCGCAGCTGTGATGCTTGCGAAAGCCAGACTGCCACACATTTATGAGTGGAAGCCGATCGCAATACTCAAGGATTTGAGTTGCTTGCTTGAGCTTTTCAAGAATATTAGCTAGAAATGGAAGAATACTGATAGGGCGAAAATCAGAAGGACATGCAGGAGATGGGCATTGGAGTATTGGATTAAAGACCAAGCTTCCGAGACGAGGGAAACGTAGATACTGAGAAGCTGGAGTTGAAAATATGAGCTAAGACGGGTAAATAGTCAACGAATGGGCATATTTGGAAATCCAATGCGCACTTGAAGGGCAATGAGCACATGGTGGGAGAAACGAAAACTGAAGCCAGCAGATGAGGAAGGGAAGGAAGCATTATTCAGGCCGCCTAATGGTGAGTTAAAAATGTTGGTTTAGGGTTTCGGGACAGAGGTTGAGGGCGAATGAATACCCAAATGGCGCAAATTTTTCCTTACCGTTTTTGATGACAGAGAAGGATTAAGCTTACGAGCGTAAAAATTCCTCTTTGCTTCCTTAAGTTTAGCTACAACTTTATTCCTAATAGATCTTCTAGCAGAATCACTGTTGACTTTTTGTGCCCAGTTGAAAAGAAACTCCCTTATAAGGGATTTCATTTCCGCAGTAAACCAAGGCTTAGAAGTTGCTGATAATGTTTTACTTCACAGAGGTACACATTCATCAAACAGGTCAAGGATCGTACTGTCAAATGCAGCGATCTTGTTATCGACGACAGTCGTAGTAACGCTGTTAGCCCAAGGTAGACTTATCGCAATCGCTTATTGTTATAACGGTTGAGAATGATGTTCCATGCTGTTTCGTACATTGTATGTGTGACTGGAAGGTTCGTGATCCCTGCCTCTGGACTTAATTTACTGATCAGCCTTGTTAATGGGTTACAAGGCACAGTCCATCAAATGACAGTCCATTTCCTTGTCTAAGTCCTTGTCATATTTCGAATTCCTCTGTGATATCATTTTGGATCCTTACCTTCGCCAGTGAGCTATTTGTTGCACATTTAATCAGTTGTACCAGCTTGGAGGGGACTTCTAATTCCGATAAAATCTCGTATAACCTCTCTCTGTTTATTGAGTCATATGCCTGTTGAAAGTCGACAAATATCTGATATACATCTACATTCCTTTCACAGGTTTTCTCCAGAGTTTGCCTTAAGGTCAGCAGTTGGTCCGATGTTGACCTGTTTGTCCTAAAACCAGCTTGATATTCTCCTATAAGGCCTTCCGCTATAGGTTCCAGTTTTTGTTTCACAAGGATTGTGAAGATTTTGTAGCTGGTACTGAGGAGTGAGCTGCCTCTGTAGTTTTTAGCACCTCCCTTTTAGCATCTCAGCTGCTATTCCATCGGCGCCAGGCGATTTGTTACTGTTCTGCCTTTTTACAGCTTCCCTACCTCATCCAGTGTTGGTGGTTCTATTGAGATCTTATCTTGGGGAATTACAAATGCCTCTGTCTATGCATTCTCGTTTAGTATGGGGATAGGATTCAATAGGTTCTGAAAATATTCTCTCCACCTTTTCTTTATCCTATCAGGATCTGCCAACAAGTTCCCATCTATGTCTTTGCAGATGTCCGTTCTTGCCTGAAACTTATTGGTGACCTGGCGAGTTCCTTTGTACGCTTGTCTAATTCTACCTTCATTGAAGCCTTCCTATATCTATAAGATTCTTCTGTTTACGTATACTCTATTCGTCTGCAAAGCTTGTCTACGATTTTATCTTGCCCAAGGTCTTGATACTTTTGCAAAGGTGTTGACTTCAAACGTTTCGCCAGAAGTGTTATGAATTACTGACTGAATTTATTTACTTCTAACTATTACTTTTAATACATTACAAAAAAATGCTTCCATCTATAGAACTTGAGCCAAAAATAAAATTCGCATCAAAAGTTGCTTACTATGCAGCATAATTTCTACTTAAACGGAAAATGCATCGAAGCTTTTTTGAGGTGGCCCAGATTACTGTGTGGGGCTAACTCAGGTAAAAATGCCGCCGTGACAATCTTGTTCTGGAACAGTTGAAGTTGAAATATGGTGTCTTTTGCTTATAAGCAAGCGATGGTCTTAGAATCTATAAGTAGGTTAAAGAATACTCCTAAAATAATTGATAGTAGTACCCTGCTCTTTGTGCATGAAGTATTGCAACACTTTCAATTTGCAATAGCACACCTTAAAAGCTGTTAATAAAATTCCATCAAGCTCGGGCGGAGCGTAATAGTCCAAAACTCATAAAAAGCGCCGCCTTCAAGAAAGCAAATAAAATCCTTTTCCGCCGCATCCTGACTTCCCGGAGAGACATTAGAGGACATCGAGCATCGGCATCCGCTGAAAGCACGTATTTAAAATGTTATTTATTGGCCGTTTATTTGTCTGTAAATGGTTGCTAAATTACGGCCAGTCTCCCCCGTCATGACATTTAGTGTTATTACAGGATTTGATTATCGAGGAGTAAACGGCAGTTAACATCGCCGCACCGAGGACAGACGATATTCCCAATTGGAGCACCTATTTCAAATGCACCAGCTCCTTCCCCAAAAAATGCTTAAAATTGAACTTTGCCGGAAGTTCCGGGGTTTTTTAAAATCTCCATCAGAACACGAAATTCATTCCATGTTTATTAAAGTTCATTCGGATTAGATGGGAAAACCAAGGTGCAAGCAACAAGGTGCAAGAGATGAGATTTTTTCCTAAGATGGCTCTTCCCTGTTTTCTAGCAGTTAATTTGGAGCTTCAGATTGAAGTTTGTACTTCTGATGGTTTTGTCATGGAAAGGAGTTGCATGTGAGTGTGTGTATGTGCCAAAGGATGTTCAGGAAAAAGTTGTCTTCCTCGACAAGGATTTTATGAGATATACGTGTGGGGATCTAATAATGGACTGCACTAGAGTTGACTTGGCTCCGAACAGATGAACCTCGGTTAAATTAGGGCACGTAATGAACGCAAATTGAATTTTAAAGAAAAGTAATGCAAACTAAAGGAAAGGATTTTTTTTGGGGAAAAATTAGTATCGTTATTTTTTGGGGCTTAGTTTACATTATCAATTTCTATTTATTTTCAATTCGGGAAGAATGGTCATCTGTAAAATATGGTCCGAAATCTGAAGATATATATTTAGCGCTGAATGGGGGCATTTACATATTATGTATATTGCATTAGTCGTAAAACAGATTGGAAAAGAAGATGAATCCTCCAACCTACCTGTTATTTTTAGAAGTACCTCGGTAGTTTAGGGGTAAGGCGCGGGGCTACCATCACAGAGATCCCGGGTTCGAATCCAGGGATCCGGTCCTGGCCTTTCGCAACTGTTCTCTCCACCGGTCCCGATTCTGAGCCGATGTGATCCAGTTTGGCATCCCTATGCTCTGAGCGTCCTGGTCTACGCCATCCTTCCAGCGGAGGTTGGGAATCCCTCGCTGTTCCACCCCATAAGTCTTACCGCAGTTTTTTTGCCGAATCCGAATTCCTTTGATTGCATTGTCGGCAATCCGCAGTAACTTGTCGTCTCATTGATCAACTTTAAGACCCGAGTAGTGGACGTACTCTTCACAGCTTGGATCCTTAGCTTAGTGGACGCGTCTATAGTTACAAGAGTATGCGAAGTCCGTTGCTTGCTTGTTGGATAGGGCCTTGATTGTCCAAATGCACCCTATGAAAGGAAACCGCCAGACGAGGCATAGTCGTATAATGAAGTCTCCCTCTAAACGACTCCCTGGGCGACGAAGATAACAGCAAGAAATGCATGACGAAATATACTCCACCACGAAGTTACTTATCCAAGTGAACCAGGAGTTATTCTGACCCCGTGGCAAAGTTTGCCCCACTGTTTTATGACATATTCTTAAGATTCGCCATCCCACTGGACTACCCATGTAGTTCCATCGGATGTTCGTCGAAACAGCCCTCTTTTCTGGACAACATTAACCAGTTGAAAAGTTGAGTCGAGGTTGAGTTGAATGTTCGACCACCGTATATGAGGTCGAGTTAAGCTCACTTTGAGTTGAAACAGAGTTAAACATCATTAAAACATAACCTTAAATTTTTTGTGTGAAATTCTCATTTATATATATGTACGTCAATTTTTTTTTAAAACATGGAAGGTAATCGGAACGAAATAATTCTATATTCCTGTGCAAGCTACGCCGAAAGCAGACTCACGGATGATAAACAAAAATATCACTTCAACTCAGTTACAACTCAACCCGCGTATATGAGGCGTAATATCAACTCGACCAAGGTAGGAGAGCTAAGTTGAGTCGAGAGGCCAACTCGACCCTTGCCAGTGCCAACTGGACCCTTGTTTATAACTGGGTTGAACTTGGGTTAACCTAGTCATAAACGGGGTAATTTAGAATGCTGGCTTAATACGTCAGCGGGTCCGGGTTTAGTGATTTTGAGTTATTTACTAATTTTATATCATTGTAGCTATTGAACTGTTCAACGAAGAGTGGATTTTGGAGGCTGAGCATGTCTTCTATCGCTTTGGGGTTGCCAGATAAGTATTTTTTTTCGGACTCTGTTGTGCTTTGTGGTCATTTTTTCCTTTTTGCTTTAGGGGTGTTGAATGACGGAAACTTTTTATCAACATAAAGATTTATTATGAAGGGGTCTGTTCATATCCTCAAACTGTGGGAGGAGATTCTGATGGAGATTTATCCTTTCTGTAGCTTGTGAGAAAGAAGCTCAACATAAATACTTTTGCCCACCAAATGTAAGCATAGTCCCCTTAGAATCGAAACTTTTCAGCATGTAACAGTCTTATTTAATCACCCCCTTCTCTTGACTCGAAGATTTTAATTATTTGGTTGTCTTTCTCGTCCTTCCTTTACATTGCCCACAACAAGTCGTCTTGGCGGAGTTTTTTTTTGTAAAATATATTTCCCACGAATTTTCGCATCCACAGCAGGTTCGTTCGGCTGGCGACTAAGTGCTTCAACATGTCGATTTTCACCACCGGCTCGATGTACCAATTCGACCACACACGACCTATCCGTGGAAGTAATGGCTTAGTCAGGTACTGATAGCAGCACATATAGCCACAACTCTGATTCGTTTGCCCATAATATACAAATGAAAACAAATCAATGATTCTACAACCGCTAGACTTTTCAGCTTGTATTTAAAAAAGTTAGATTCACTGGAGGTTGTATGACGACTATAATAATGTACCAGTACATTATTATACAGTCGTAATATTTCCTTATCTTCTTGCGGCATGAGAATACCAATTGAACTGGCAACTGTATCCATAGTATAGAAGCGATATGGCGAATTGGTAGTTAATCTCGAAAATATATATTGCAACGGATAATGCTGTGTGGGTCACCATACGTTAATAATTTTTGTTCTACCATTATTTTACAATGTCACATCTTTATACCATTTTACAGAACGAATTCATATAGTCCAAGTTAAGTTAATTTGGTATATTCCTAAAATTGCAAAAAATATTCACATTTCTTTTTTCTATTGTAAAAACCAAAACGTCTTGGTACCAGGGTGGGTTTTTTTTTCAATTGATGTATGAAGTTGAAAGATAATTTATACCATCTGTGCGGTAATTGTTTTTTTACACTTTATATGACGCATTTTGAAGAGCAATTCAGTGTTTGGTTTTTAAGGTAAGAATTGATGCATATCAGTAGGTGGTAATCCAGGGTCTCCCCACGCAACGAATAAACTGGCAATGAGCTTTCAGGAGGCTCTCGGTGCTACCTGGTTGAGTTATGAATATGTAAAGTAGTATAGAAAACAAACTGATTCGATATTTTCATACCTTTATCATCACTTTCCATCACCTATATCAATAGTCTACACCCTCCTACAGGCTAAGGGTGAAAAATTTGCAAATTTTATAAAAGGTGTGTAACGTCCATAGAATCCTGATTAACTTAATCCCTTTTCATTTGCCCTGGTGGTGATCGCTTAAACGCCATATTAACTTGCCAAAAGGGATTACAGCCTCTTAAAAAATCTCCACCGCCGCACTTTTTCTGCAGCACCTGTGAAGGCAATTAAGGGATCAAAGCTCCGGGCATGCATGGACCCATGCTCCTGGAAGACCATAGAAAATGAAGAAGAATGTGATTACTTATCAGCATAAAATTTTAAATCCCTTCTGGATCGTTCATTATTTATTTTTTTCAGGTTTGACCCCACATTATGTCTAAGAGGTTGCATAAACATTTTACTAATGGAAAGCCGTAGCCGTATGCGACCTTTCAAGGATGCTTGCTTTGAGGGATGCATGAATATCCTTTAGACATCAATTAAACTTGAAATCCTTGTTACTTAAATATTTAATCAAAGGAAATCTTCCGAAAGGACAATTATATTTTGATATGTGGCCCCATTTAGCGGAACCTTTGAGATGGTACCACTTTTTTTCCAAATGGTCGGTTGCACTTCGTCCTGTCTTGTGTGTGCTCATACAACCTCAATCATGCAATTTCGTCGCACAAGTGTACATGGTTTCGATGGATAATGAATCCATCCGAACATATGCACAACTGGCTAATTTAGGATAGAAAAGGATTCATAACAGCAAAAAAAAATACAAACAAAAATCATCACTCTGCTCATCACAATCAAAGGGGGCTGAAGCAGAAGAAGAATATGACAGGACGAAGTGAAGTTTTGCACCCAGGATAGGAAGGAAGCTGCAGCGACAACGACGACGACGACTCGACATCTCTCGTCCTGTTCTCGGGGTGTGTGTGCAGCACATGTTGTTTGTCATTAAAGCCCCATTCAGGCAGTCTTGTGTAAATATTTGGTTCGGTGTAATGGGAAACTTTTTTTGCAGAGGCTTTTTTGTGAAACTTTCGTTTATAGGCAAGAAAAAATATTCTTGTTTTTTTTTTTTTATTATTCGCATCCAATAGCAGAACTGGGTATAGTCCTTGTGTCGAGATCAGAAGGACTCTATGAATCCTTCCTGAAAAATTCATTTTTCGTTTACCAAATGCCGATACAGGTCTTTACACAACTCAAGTATCTAAAGGACATCCAGATATTACCCACTATTAAAAACAGGACGTTTTGGGGAGCTGGTATCCTTTTTATGCATGTGCAGCGCCATTCAGTCATCTGCGATATATGTTAAACAAAAACAAATTTTTAATTAATGAATGATTTGAGGGGTCTTGATTTGGTTGGTGTTGCTAGGTGCAATTTTTAGAGTTATTTTAGATACTTTAAAATCATTATTATGTTTTAAAGAAAGAGGTTAATATCATTATTATAATTTTTAATCCATAGTACGACTTTTATAAGTACATTTGACAGAACTCCAAAGATATTAAACCTTACTGATCAAGAATATTTAGAGGATAATGAATATGTGAGAGTAAGGACTTCTTAGAGGGGAGCAGAAGGATCGGCAAATCAGCGGGAAGAAATGCTGGAAGTCTTTCGAATTGAATCGAGAAAGTAAAAATTGACCACAGCAAAAAGCAAAAGCAAAAAATTACCACAAAACATAATAAAGTCCAAAAAAATACATATCTGGCAGCCCTAAAGCGATAGAAGACACGCTAAGCCTCCAAAATCCCCTCTTCTTAACTAAAATTATATAAAAATAGGTAAAAACTAAAAATCACTAAACATGAATTACCCAAGTAAATTAACTGCTGAACCCTGTCGAAAACAGCTGATTCCCAAAACACGAGCCTAAAATCATAAGGCCTGTTTAGACGGTTCGCTGCCAGGAGAGTTCCTCATGAACTTTGTGGATGAGGGGAAAAGTGGGGTTGCACCTCTCATCATCCCCACTTCCTCCTTCATCTTCAAAGTTCGTGAGGAATGTTCCTGGAAGCGAACCGTCAAAACAGGCCCATATACTTCGAATCGTACCCCCTCCGCCCGCTGGAGCTGGTATTTCGGAGTATTTATATCCGCATTTTAATATGGCAGTACTCCCGGCGTATCTTATGCCTAATCCCCAATGGGAAAACCAACCACAAACCAACCACCAGTAGGCTGAATTAGCTGATTAGCTTGGCGTGATATTGTAATTATACTTAACCTCATTTATGCCTTCATTTTGACATTTTTTGTACTAAATTGTTTGGAACCGCTGCACAACACCCGCTTTTACATATATGGCAACTCAAATGGTTCAACTAGCAAATACGGAAAGTTACCCAAGTCAACCAAAACACAAGCGAGACGGGTAACTCAATTTATAACTCCGCCGTCGTCTGGTCCCAAGTCCAAAGTGTGTAAGGAGGAGGAGTTATATTAGCAAACAATTTAATTTGACGTTAGCTGTCAAATAAAAAACTCTGCCGCTGCTGCTGCTTTACTTGGATCTGATTCAGCAGGCAGCATTCTGCTTCTATAGCTGCTCAAAAAGTTGGATCTGCTACGTCATATATTCGAAAAATTGTAAGATTGGGAGTAAAAACAAATGCTCGTGCAAGGAGAGCTCTGGCAATTGAGACTGTACTTCGAATACTATTTCGGTTAACGCCATCTGATTTTGAGTAAAATTGAATTCCTCCTCTAAACCCCCCACCAAAAATCATTTCTGGATCCGCCCCTGATCCTGACCAGATTACACCGTGATCCCACTAAAATCATTAACTTTCAAGTAAACCAACAACAAAAACTTGATCCAAAAAAGGTCAGAATCTGTGATACGAAAATAGCTTGGATAACAACCAATATCCAAGACACATCTCATTGGAAAATTCAGTGCTTTTATAATTTTATGGTTTGCTACATCTGTTTGCTCTTGTTTTGTGTGTTAGTAGTTGAGCAAAATTTCATAAATTTATTTGGAGTTACTTTTGGAAGCATTTATAATTTTTAACCCAGTGCGAAAATATGGAAGCGCTGCTCAGAGGAGCTTATTTTGAGCGCTGTTAAATATGCTCTAGAGCTGAAGTTTACATAAATTTTATAGAAAAAAAACGAGCAATTATCGTCGTGACAATAAAATATGACATCAGCACGCTTAATAGACCGTCTCTCTTTCGATGCGAAGGACAAGCAGCTTTGAAAGTGGTTACAATTTAGTTAGGGGACTGCTTTGTGATATCACGCTAGCGCTTGGAAAGCAAAAGGAAATTGAGAAAGATGAACAAAATAAAAGCTTTTCGATACCGGATCACACATCCACGGGCGTTCTGGATTATTCTTTATCAAAAAGATTTTTTATTATGCTTCTATAATGCTTCTATAACCCTTCTGAAGAAGCATAAAATGGTATGCTCCCCTGCTCTCCTTTAATTTGGGAAATTATTGCTTCAGGTTTTCTAATAATTCTTAGTATAACCTGACTAAAGCACTTTAATAGCGTTAGTGATTCTAGGAAACAGGCCATGTAATTCCATAGTATTAGTGGATTAGAAGCTCACTTATCTTTGACTTTGTTTATTTCCACGTAGGAATCATCTCCATAACTCGGACCACTACCTATTCAGCGCTAAATTCCCCTATGCACATGGAATCTCTTTAATTACAAATGTAGATTTCGTCGAGCATCGTGCTTCGTTTGGACTATTCAGTGCTTTTATTGATACGTGGGTGTTAGATATTACTCAGGCGTGCCGTGCCAGTTTTGAGTGCCATAGAGTCGTTTTGACGCTGTACGTGCCTGCCTCGGGATAAAGTACACAATCTATGATAACAAAATCGTAAGACCTTTTTTGAGTTTCGGGAATATCCAGGGCTAGAAGTTCTATCGTCAAATAATATTCCTTGTTAACAACTACATAGGTCCGGCGGAAGGACTTCATAATGCACCACTCCACAACAATCGACTCTCTCTCTATGTCTGTTGATCACAGGTTATCCTATATTAACTTTCCTGGCATTTTTCCACCTTAACCGAAAATTATTCTAACAGCATAACCACCATTAAAATAGCATTCATACCTGCAAAGCAACTTTCCGACTATTTCTGGTCCAGGACGAGACGGTGTAACACTCGTAACAAGCTCTATGAAATCAGGACCACTTTTGTTTGAGCAATATTCAAATTTCAATGAAGCCCTGGACCGGGAAAAATCTCCTTTGTGGATTTAATGCATTTAGGTCACCAGCAATAAAAACATTTCGCCTTTGTTGCAGCCACATCCACCCCGATCCATTGACCATCATCATGTTTGTAGGGCTGCCGACCAACTCTGCAGGGCTCTAGCTTATGAATGGCCACAGTGTATTCGTAGGGGCAGGGAAGCATATGTGTGCGGTGCAGGATCACAAGAAAGGAAACTATGGTCGAGTGGTTTTTCAGTCGCTCACTTGTTTAGAAATTCAGGTAATGTCGGGTCCCATGTAAATTGATTTAATTTCGTTTGAGTACGGGCCATAGACCCGGCCCCATGCTTCTGGGTAGCCGCATCCTCCAGCCGCAATCCGATGTACGTGTCGGACCAATATTGTATCGGTGTGGCTTATTAAATTCGTTTATATCACGTTTTGCTGTAATCAACAATAACAAAGCATTGTCCACACACAGTTCCTTCAGTTAATTGTAAATGAGTTGGGTTAGGGTCCACCCAGGTTTCGGGGTGTGTAATCCCATCTTTCTCGGTGTTATCCAGAGTGTCAAAACCCAATTAATATCCTGCCAACAATGGGATAGAATCTAACGTTCGTCTCCACAATGTAACGGAGCTCAGCTAATCCATGACGGACATCAATTTTCATACGGAAAAGTGTTGACCCAGCTTAACTTTTTTATTAGGAAGGAAAAGTGGATCTGTGCTAGCACAAAGAGGGATAAATAATTTTTTAACTTCCGGTCTAGTAAACGTTGGAGTTGGAGTTGGCTCCACTCCAAGAGAAGTATGCGGCTCCCAACTTATGGGCATACCCAATGCGAGGCTACAGAGGCGATTCCCTGGTAAAGTAGTAAGAATGAATTTAAGTAAATTGTAAGGATTGAGGGGATTGAGCACACATTCTGGACGTAACTAATAACCTAAGAACGGGCCGCATTTATCTTAGGCGTCTGCAGAAAAGATGAGATTAATAATAATCCAAGGATGTTCGGGCAGATAATTGGGGTAAGCACCAATGAAAGTCGGATATGAGGGCGCTGAAAGTTTTATATTCGATGTAAAGGATATACGCTTTCACACACAGTTATGCACAGCTTCGCCGAAATCGATACTCCAACCATAAATTTTTGATTTTTAAAGGGGTGAAAGATTTGTTTTCACGGGTCCATTCCCTTAGGATGGACGAGTAAAATCAAGCTGAAATCGTCATTTAAAAAAATTATTTAAAATTTGTTAATTAATCTTCCGTTAGATTAAATTGTTTACCTTAACATCCTTGAGATATTTTGTGAAAGGAGAGAAAAAATAAACAATCTTATGCTACAATAACTATTCTCTAATCGTTCCCAAAATAAAAATAAAAAATGGCATTACAACGGGCGAACTTCGGCCGCTTTTGGATTTTTAAGGATCATACGATGGTCGTAGAATTTTTAACCATTATTAATGGCCATACTTTACCCAATGATATAAATGGCCAAGTACTGAGCCATACAAACGGGCATACGAGGGGAAACTTGAGCCACCACAGCACCAAATGCGTGGTTGAATGTGTTTTATGGGACCTTGACCATTTTCGTTATATATGTATGATTATCGATGCACAAGGGAACGAACTCACATGACCGAGAACTATGTTTCAATCACGGTCAGTATTCGCCCATTGTATGACCATCTTTTATATTTACTCTGGTATTTTAAAGTTTTGAGCAGGTCAGTTTTCTAAGGTAGCTTCTGAGATCCGATTGGTTTTCGGTAACGTTTCTTTAATTTCAAAAATTCTACACTTTTTCTAAAAATATACTGTTTGTTACTAGCTTTCCATCTAACTCCTCTTGCCTCTCTTTATGTATTGGTTGTAAAACCTGTGATATATTATTTTGTATAGCATTAAGTTTCGCAGGAGTCTTTATAGTTTTGGTTTAATATTCAAGGAATATTCAAATTTTGCAGTTTAATTTTAATATCTCCTCACTCACTCAACCCCTCACTTACTACTCCCATATCACATACTGGTAACACCGTTACTCCATCGGACTTAAAGAGCTTGGAGGCCAGTTTGCGCTCTCTTCCAATTTAGCGTGGACAAACTATGGACACAATATTTTTTTTTGATACTTTTTATTTTTTATAGGAATTTGGCGAATTTTTATTCTAAAAACTTCAAATAGCGTTTGGCTTTTTTGCGCCCGGTGCAGTATGCCATATTGCGCCTACATCATTTCATTTTTTGATCGCAGTAAAGGACAAGGGAAAAAATACAACCACTCTTTGGAGTTCCTTTGATAGATGAAAATAAAAGCAAGGGAAATCTTTTTCATTTTTATCTGCAATAGCGCCCCGTCCAATTGCGCCCGGTGCAAATACACCAATTATCCCTTTGAAAGCGCCACACACTGGCGAAATATGCAAAAAAGCTGGCCAAAAAGGCTATAAAAAAATTTGTTTGCAAAACGGTTTAAATAAGGTAAACTAATAAATTGATAGATGGCGCGCAAACCACCATGACACTTCCAAGAAATTCGAAAACTTCTCTGAGCTGAATTTAGTTTAGATTTATGTTGATATATTATTTGCTCATATTTTTATTTGTTTATAATAAATATTGGTTTTTGACATGGAACCTGTTTCAGGAGGTAAGGAATTTTCATTTTGTAGCTTGTTGCGTGATTCCATTCGGGGTTTCATTCATATTGTCGACATTGTATAGGAATGTATATTTCGTACATTTATAATGTAATAATTTAATGTAAATATATATGATTCTCTTGAATTCCGCTGTCTTTGTTATTTTTTTGTAAAGTTTAATTTGTTAGCTTTCAGATCAATGCAAGTCCAAGTGCTAAAATGTGCTAATTTCGATAAACTGAGTCCATGAATAAAAGTACAGGTTTTTTTTTCAGGGAACGCTACAGTTGCAGCACAGTAGATAAATCGACGAGATCTAATTATATTATATAAAAGCAGTCCCCCTTTTCCCCCTTTTTCCGACTGTCTTTATATATACTCGTATTTTATATATAAACACGCAATTTATATATACACCCATCTATTTACTGCGTTTTTTATGTAATTTCAGCAAAAAACCTCTTTTTCGCTTAAATTAAACCACATTTTTACCTCCCAGAGCCCCAAAAACCATCGTAGGACGCTGCAAGATACCTTATAATTTTCGTAAATCTATCTACTATAATTATAAAATATAACAAAAATCCGGATTTTCCTGCATTGTGGTCCTAGGAGAAGATGAAAGTTGCATCATTTTGCTGGCAACAGGTAAAATGCACTTATGCATTTCATACTTTTACTTCCCACGACCCCAAAAAAAATCGTAGGAGGCTCGGAGACCCCGCAAAATCTTCGTAATTTACAACAATGAAAAATTGAACTGAGTTGTTTTATTTAAAATTTTTAACTATTATAAAACAATTACGCTATGATTTTCAAGAGAAATAGTTTTGGCCATTTTTTTTGTATATTTCGCCAGTGTGCGCGACCACTGCCTTTGTCCAATCGAAATTTACTTCGTGATCTTGCTTTTGTGAGTTTGCTTACGCTTTAACCTCACAAAACTCTTCCTAACTATTTCCAGCACAATCGTAGGCTCGGAAAATCTATAGTACTATACACTCGAATCTCCATAATAGAGGTCTCTATGTCGTTCTCTAAGAATTCATATTTCGAAGGATATTAGGTGGTCACTGCAATACATGTATTTGTTTCTACGGTAGAATGTTGCACAGACAATACACTTAACAGCCTTACTGGACATAGTAGGAAAGGATAGACGACCTTATCAGGCGAACTAAATGGAATTGGATTGGCCAAACCTTGCGGAATACAATGGAAAAAGGCACCAAAGATGCATTTCTGTAATATTCGACAATCGAATTTTTCAATTTTCTTTCGAAGTTTTAAATTTTTTTATAATCTTAATTTCTGAAATTGCGCCCGGTGCAAATGCACCATTTGCACCAACGAAAGCGTCGCCCCTGCCCACATGTATATTAGGTCTTCTTTTTGCTCTGTCTCAGTCTTTTTGTTTATACCCGATTAAAAATAAGTTAGTGTTTAATTTTCTTACTAGGACGCACGCACCCGCATCTTGCACCCATAGCGAGCAAACAGGCATGCCACAAAAGTACGCACGCAATCACCTGTATGGCTTTAACAAATTGTATAGGACGAAGAAAAGGGGCAATTATCTTGGTTACCATAGAGGGTGCCAATAGCATACTCAATAGAACAGTTCATGTTTGATTGCGTAGGTCAAGCAGCATTGGACGTGGTTAGTACTTAGTTGGAGGACCACTTGGTTGAACAATACTCGCGTTTGAAATGATCGATTACGACTACATTCATATTTGAAACAGAAGCGAGCATACCTGTGGCGGGCGCGCATTGTTAGATTTGCATGCCTGTAGCAGTAGCGTGCATACTCGTGTGTCAGACTCATCAGTTCGCTATGTTGTGTTCGTATATGCTTTTCAATAAATTAGCTATGTAAGTAAACTATTTTAACTCGGGTTGATGCACTAGGAGTATAATTCTAGGAGTTTGTGAACAGGAGTATAATTCAAATTGTTGCATCCCAATTGAATCAACACACATGGGCCAGTTAAACCCTCCGATAAAATGTCCGATATACAAACGTGAAAATCATGCACTCTTCATCCACCAAAAAAAAAAGTTTGGTTCATATTTTTTTAAACAAAAGTTTTACTTCAACGGACGCCAGTTAATTACGCGCGAAATGAAAAGTTGTGATAAAACTGATTTTTCCTTCGCAGAGTTGCCATCTGTTCCCCGAAAATTTGCCGAGAGCAGATAATTCATTTTGCCTCAATTTATGTGGACGAGAGCACCTACTGCTCGCACATGTGGACAAAAAGTTGGGCGCTAAAATATGATTTATGTAAATTCACCGGCAACAACAGGAAGAAGCGATTTTACATAAAATTTAATTCGAATGCAGCCGTGGATGTGCTGCGGGGCTACGTGCCTCCCCCGGCGAACCTGAAGAAATATTAATTAAGGTTTCTAGGATGTAAGCCCCCGCCCACCCCCGGCGCGCGATGCACTTCACAATCAGTTTGTTCCGATGCCAAAAATTCAACAAATGAAGTCAGTTCGGTGTTCATTTGCGGCACAGCATAAATGCAGATTTGGTGGAGAAGGCTCAAGAAGGATGCAGAATTCGGAACCCCTCTGGAATCGTTGCACACTGCCACCGCCGCGCCGCGCACGGAGCCAAGCCAAGCCGAAAAATCCCCGAAATTTGAGGACAAATGTGTTTAGGCTTTGGAAATTGCAGCGTCAACTTTAATTTATGACGAATTTTTACTTTTCTTTTTTTGGGATGCTCCCTGCATGCACTCAAGGAGCCCGGCCTGAGTAAATTTTTTGCATGCATGCTTTATGAAAAGTTGTTGCATATTCCCAATTAGGGGTGCCAATATTCTAGTATTTTGTGTGGGGAGATTGTGCGGGGAGGTTTAGAACTGTTTATTTTGCGTCGTCGTTGTGGTTAATGTGGTTTTATTGCAACCTATAATGTAATTAAGAACAGATATAAGCTTTGTTCCAGAACTCGAATGTGGGATCCCGCGGGACAAAATTTTTCCCAATTTGTATTTCTTTACTTTCTCATGCAAGAAAAAGCGGGGAAATTTTCACTTCCCCTCATGCAGGAATTAGCCGGAGGTTTTCGGTCCTGCGATTTCTTGCAAGTTGTCAGCTGACAATTTTTTGTATGTATGTGGGTATCTTAACAAGCGGCATACACATAGACAATCGACATTTATGTTATCTTCTTCTTGATTTGTAGGAAATTGCCCAAAAAGTGTTTCTTTGCTTTCTGAATTTTTGACAAAATTATCCCCACCATTCACTAAGTTTTTTCCCAACAAATTTTTGCAGGAAAAGTACTGGAACAAAGCTATACAGTGTTCACTGTGCGGAGTTGGTCCGGGAAGGCACTATTTCTACGAAATTCTAGGTAAAGGTTATTTTACTATGAGGGTTGTTATACCTTTCTTGTTACCATTGCTGTAAGCAATATGTGGTTAATTTTTTGTGGCGATCGGTTGAATGGTTAGGAGTTATTAGGGAACATAATACATGCATCAAATTTGCACTCAGCCTTGTTAGCTAAACTCAAAGCTATTGGAATCGACTCACGTTTACAGAACTGGATTGATAGTTTCCTTTCTGGCCGTTCAATTAAGGTAGTTTTGGATGGCGTCAAATTTGAATCCCACCCCATCTCTGCGGGGTCCCCCAGTGGTCAATATAGGACTAGCAAGTGCCAGACCTTGTCTCTTGTGAGCTCATGTCCAAGTCTCTTGACGCGGAAATTCAACTCATCCTTGATTGGGACCGTAAGAATCGTGTCGAGTTTAACAAAGACAGAACTGTCTATTCTCCACCAAAACCTGTACCAACGTTCCCTCCATTTCGGTGGGCAAGAATAATATAACAGCTAATCCATATCTTAACATCCTCGGCGTGACTTTATCCAACGATCTGCGCTGGAATAACCACATACTCCAAGTCACCAAACAAGGGTATCAATGCCTCGGCTTCCATAAGAGATGAAAGTTCCTTCTTCAGACAACTGCCCTGGCTACAATCTACAAGTCCTACATTTGGCCTCGCCTTGAATTAGGGAATCCAATACCGCATCAAAATTTCAATCCCGCAGGTCCGCGGGATCGAGGTAAACAATCCCGCGGAACCGCGGGATTTGCTTGATTGTAAAAAATTCATAGATTTTGTTCTACATAGTTATATTCATGAAGTATTATGAAATAAGAGCGTAACAAACTACAGTCCAACAAGGTATAGAGGCCAATTCTGAACTACGTTGGAATTTAATTTCGAAATTACTCTCAATTATGCTAACGATGCTAGAAAAATCAAGCGGAATCAATCCCAGCGTAGTTTAAAACTGCTTGAATACTTCATTTGACTGACTCAGTAGTTCGTTTGACATACAACACAATTAGCCGCAAGAGTAACCCCCTTACCCTCATAAGTAGGGGAGATACGCAATGAATCGGACGCGTCATGAAACGGACAGTATCTGTTTTAGGAAAAGTTACTTAACTAATGTATCAAAATTTTGTTGTTGGCAACACTGATGTTCATAGACTACACCACAAAGAGCACAGTTGCAGGCGGCCATTTGTCTTGATTGTATGAGACGTAAGCGTTTTTATCTTTAAAAAGTAAAAAAAAAAATGGTTTTTATAAGAATTTCTAAAGGCAATTTATTACTTTTATTGTATTTTAGGTGATTTATGTGACATTATACATAATTAAGTGAAATATTAAAAGTTAAATAGTTTTTAAAATTTATTCCGTGTTCGTGCATTTTGTCAATTTAATTTTAAGGTTGGTTACGCACTGAATCGGACAGGCGTCGACGCACTGAGACGGACACTTAAAAACACTTAATCACTCAATGTTTTTAATTTTTTTTAATTAAATCACTAATCACTGATTATCCATGTTCAGTAAAAAGTGATAAAACACAATATTTCACCACTTTTACTGCAAAATTCTACCGAAAATATTCGCGAGCCTATTCTGCGCCATGAAGTTTAATTAATAATTGCAATTAAATATACATCAGAACATAAAAATGATTACTGAATAAAGGATATATATAGGTTATATTTAAATAAGAATATGCTTTAATTTTAACTATATTATGTGTGTAAAGTACCACTCGTGCACTCTAGTCCGTTTCATAACACCTACTGTCCTATTCAAAGCGTAGTGTGTTATGAAACGGACAAAAGCGACTATTCAAAAATAATTGTTTTTATAATTTTCTGTTTTCTTTTAAATAATAAATGATTGTGTGTTCTCTACTCAGTTAATTAAAGATTCATTTAAAGTGGTTGGTATCTTTTCAGATTTGTATTTTTGATAAAAAAAACTTTCTCAAATTTTAATGTCCGTTTCATTGCGTCTCTCCCCTACTGAGTTTCCATGCAAAGTCTACCCTGGGTTTTTTTCAAAATCCACCTATCCACCTCTTCTCTCTAGCTCTCTCTTCCCTTTACTACTTAGCTTTCTCTTTCCTCTTCTTCTTTCTAATAGCCATAACTCTAGTATGCTTAGTTTGTAAGCTTAGGTTAGTTATTTTTGCTTTTGCCTTGTTTCATTTAAAATTATTACTGTACTCTAAAAGATGTAAGTCTTGTGTACCTCCGTTTTCTTATGTACAAATAAATAAAAAAAATAAAAAAAATAAAATAAAATAGGCGCCCATAGAAACGGCGGTAGAGTAAAGTTTCGTTGAATCCAAGTAAACTCAAATAACCCAATCCGGTTAAGCCAAGTTTTGCATATGTGTGTGATTAAGTATCTTTTACTGCACGACTATCAACGGCGACGTAATGTAAAATTATTTATCTGTCAGAGCTGTCATGGAAACAGCATCGGGTTAACTTGAGGGAAAAAGTCTTTTGTTTACCCAACGAAAATTCTACCTCTGTTCATGGAAACGCAGTAATGCAAGTGGGGAATCCCCTGTCGTAGGCGTAGGGTAACTTGATACTTAAACAAACACATATGCATAACCCGCCTTAATCCGGCGGGTTTCGTGGAGTTTTCCTGGATTTAACGAAGTTTTACTCAATCCGTATTTCTATGGGCGCTAGGTCTGAGTTAACCCAGTGTAACCTCCGCCTGGAAATTCACTGCAGTATTGCTTAGCAGGCAAATCTATTCAACTAACCAATTTAAATATTTATGTTTACAACTGATTTTGGCAAAATGTCAAGTAATTCAGATGAAGTGCAACCACACAACTGAAATCGCTTCCGAACTGCGAGAACAGTCGCATCCGAGCAGTTCAAACTAGTTTCAAATGGTTTTCGTTTCTGTCGACCCGTGTATGGATTCTCACTTCAGTACACGAGCAAGATCATCAAACAGTTGCGTGTACAACTGGTATTCCAAAACAGTCACCCCGTGTTCGCAGGGCTTAAATCTATTTTTATTAATACTTTATTAATACAATATAGCTAGTATTTCTCTATTACGTTCCGGTTTTTATAACAGGTGATTCTACTGACCAAATTTCGCTAGTCCCGCGGATCCCGTATGTCTAGTCCCGCATTACTGATCCCGCAAAAATGGTGCGGGATTGGATTCCCTACCTTGAATACAACTCGTATCTCTGGGGCAGGCGCCCCTAAAACCACCTGGGCTTGGCTGGACAAGGTGCATAACCGCGCCATCAAACTCATTGGCGATAGCACTCTTTGCTCCTAAATTTGGACCCTTTAAGCCACCAAAGAAATGTAGCTGCACTCAGCAAGTTTTATCGCTATTACTACAGTGACTACTCCACTGAAATAACCTCCTACCTGTACAGCCTATACAGCCCTCCTCTTATAAATAGAACAACTCGACTGTGGAACTATCTTCAGCAGTCGTTGTTTCAGAGCCCATATGACAACTCTGAGCTCAAACGCAACGTTCATCGACACTTACTCATCCAGACCCCTAGCCTATCCTTTCTATTCTATCCTTTAGATCAAGCTTACTACTAAACATTGCACCATGACTCGAACGACATGACGGACTAGTAGTACAAAGGGTAACTCCTAAACTTCATAATATCAAAAAAAAGAAACAAAAAAACCGTTAAATTGGCAACGGACAATTTTTAATTTTTTTAGTTGCAATATAGTATACTCAGTATACCGCTAGAGTCATGGCGGTCGTCTCAAGAGGGCGGATTACCACTTTCTTCACAACCCCCTCGACATCTAATGAAAGGGTATGATAAGTGGAATACAATAACAATATAGTATTACTCAATATACCGTTAGATCCATGGCGGCCATCTCAAGTCCCATGTACCCGTTCTTTGACGCTCTTAATCTCTCTACTACATATCTCGAATACCAAGGCAATGTATGGTTTTTATTGACTACTATTGTCTTATGGGTGCAGCGGGCATACCGGGTCCCAGCTAGTTATTCATATAAAATTGTCCAAGCTTTCCAATTTAAAAAAAATATTGATTGACTACGTTTTTTTGGAGAAAAAGGTGGTTAAAGTTGAAATTTTAGTGAAAAAACAAAAAAAAACGATTCATAACTCTGAAGGTTGGTGGGTTGGAACCTCTCTCTTAAAAGAAGTGCGTACCACCGGCCGGCAGTTCACATGGCACTTACGGTGCTGCATCTAAGCGTACAAAATTAAATTCCTCCAACTTTTACAAGCGAAGCTTCCCAGGTGCAAAACTCTTTTCAAATTCCACGAAAAGCTTACACACAGACACCATCTCCTTAAAACGGCACACTCAGATTATCCACTTTAACCTGAAAATCTTTTCTTAATTTGAACTGAACGAAGAAATTCAGTTTATTTGCTTACAATTTGCGAGTGTACATTTCACAATCCAAACGTATTTTGTGCTCCCTCACCTGGCGAAAGTCTATTACGAATGTCTCTGTTGTCAAGTGAACTCACCTGAAGCTGTAATCGAACGGTTAAACAAATCAATAGGAAGAAAAAAAAAGAAAAAAAAAACAATTCCAAATGAAATCCCATCGAAACTGCTCCACTTTTGTTTGCCGAAGCCCTTGAAGCCTACGTTGAAAAACATGTAAGAAGTAATGGGGTGGCCGCCGCCACCATATTTGCGTGCGGTGGAAACTAAGAACACCGTTCATCTGGCTCACCAAGGTAAGTAGACGTAACGTTTGCAGATATGCCCAAGTTTACTTGGCAGCCCGCCGTGTGCACAGAAGTAGCAGATCAAATGTATGCTTGACACAAATGCGGTTGCCGTATATAACTACCCGGCCGCAATCCGGTTATAATGCAACCGACACATGTAGGTATTGGCAGACCCTAATGGATAGGCGTCGGTACATATGGAAACCGACCGGGTCCCGATGGTGATAAGAGATTTTTATAGCAGTCCAGCTGCGCGGGGGTGGAGTGGCGGTGGAGGTGGAAGCACCCCGCCCCGGGCCCCGTGAAATCCACAGGACACAGGTAGGTGGCTTCCGACGGGATTTTAATTTCCAATCCAGGACCTGATGGAAAAGTCAATCAGTTGACAAATTGATATTGTAATGGACAGTGACAAATTTGTGGAATTCAATTTGTATAAATTATTTGCATTTTCCCTTTTTTTCACTATCACTGATTTTTTTCACCTCAGGATTGCAATTGTTTAGACTCCTTTTATTTAATTTTTTTCAGGACGAAATAATGCATTTGAGTAATGAGTTTTTCGTCACCTCTCCTCCGGTGCGGCGGCAGCACTAAGCCCGAGCAGAGATGCCGGATTCAGGTGTGTGACGAGAATGCATTTGTGAAGTGAATGCAAATTTGAATATTCTTCATTACTCTGGAGGTGTTTCACAGTTTTGCTCTAATTTCGGGCTCGTTGCGATTTGCGTGCAAATTCGCCTCAGATATTTTGATTCTTGCTGCTGCCGAGCTGCAGCAGAATTTTCCGGGCTTTTCACACACTTTCGGGGGCCATCCTTAGATTAGCAGGAGCACAGTGATCCCAGAGATGAGAATTGAGGATATGACAACCGAGATTGGTTTCTGATTAGTTTTGTTTTCTGACTTGAATGAGATTTATTTCAAGTGTAATTACATTTGGGAATTGTGAATTTGGATTTGTCCCGTTTTCAAGATGGAATTAATGAATGAAACATTTTTATTTAGAAACTTCACTTTTGTTAAAGGAAAAGTCATTTTAAATATATGCAGAGATTTTTTTTAGGGAATTTTATGTTCAACGATGAAAGGAATGGGTGGTGTCTGCATTCATGGTAAAAACGAACCCAGCGGGGGCTGAATCGCTTTTGGACAATTCTGAAGCGCTGCAACGGAATGCCAACGCGCTTCTTATTCATATACCAATTTTCAATTTTCATTTTAACACAGGCATGTCATTAAAACGAATCCCTTCTATTTTGTTGTTGAAGAAGCACAACGGAAGCTCTTGCGAAGCTCAGAAAGCTTTCGTGACCCATAGATATTTTCTGAAAGGGTAGGACGTGGTAGGACCCACAATGATTTTTCAGTTTAAACATATAATTTAATTAATAGCAGAAATACATTTATTAAAATAATTAATTTCACTTACTTAGAGAAAATTTCACTTATTTATTGTTTTCACCATAAAAAGTATTTCACAATTGACGTGAATATTGTAAAAACCACAAATTTCCCAAATAAAATAAAAAACGAGAAAAAAAATTGGGAGTACATACATATGTGCTTCCAAAGAGCTTCCGTAACATATGAATGGGAATCGCTGCATTTTTGCTTCTTTTGGCAGCGCTTGATTATTTTTCCGTTGGGAAGGAACAGTTTTAAGGGGTGTGTTAAAATCCTGGAAACAACAAAATATGGTTAGTGAATTCCCAGCGAGAAAATATTGAAACTATTCTCGATAAGCAGTAAAGAATTGCTTCCACATCGTATCCTTTTGGAAGGTGTTCGGAAGATTATAGTTTTCTGTTCAACAGACAAATTGTCCTTCAAGTAAATATAAAACGAGCTGTTTGAGCCTTATGCAGATAACTTCTTTGACAAATATTTTTGGCGTTCAGTGTACTCTTTAAAAGCTTTCGAAAAAGCCCCTACAAAAGAGATTCCATTGAGCTTCTAAAGAAGTTGTCGGGAAGAAAATGCAACGCTTTCTCCTAATGACATATAACTATAAAAAAGATATGATGTGGGATACGGACAAGAAGGGCTCTTAAGCTTCAAAAGAAGGCTTCGTCATGTCTTAAAGTAGGCTTCCAGTGGGTTTTAAAAAAATACAAACCTCATCCAATATTATAAAGGAAGTCCCGTCCTGGGGCAACGCTTTCATAGCTGCAAATGGTGCACTTGCACCGGGCGCATTTAGACAAGGGCGCACTTATAGAAATTAAATTTAAGAAAAAGTTCATTCAGAATTCATTTTTATTACTACGATTTATTTCTCCAATTGATTATTTCGATAAAATATTCTGTACGTCTGGCCCCGAACTCATGTGAATCGGGGCGGAATCATCATTCATCATCAATTCGCTCCTTCAATCCCTCATGGGACATAGAGCGGAAACAGTTTCCCTCCAGCGGACTCTGTTTTGCGCGACAACTCTCAGCTCCGACCAGGATCTCCCAGTTATGGCGGCTTCTGCTAGTAGGGGTTTCGTCCACGTTGTTCTAGGTCTTCCGAGTCGACGGGATCCTTGTGGATTCCAGTCAAGAGCCTGTTTGGCTAGATTTTCGTTTTCGCGTCGCAAGGTGTGGCCAACCAAATTCCATTTCTTTCGCCTGATTTGGTCGTCAATCCTTTCTTGGCCGGCACGGCGCCATAGTTCTTCGTTTGAAATTCTATCTTACAAGCGGATTTTTGACATCTGTTGATGAAGACTTGTAGGCGCCCTGTGATGAATTGGGTGACTTTCCATGTTTCGCAACCGTATAAAAGAACTGCCTTAACGTTGGAGTTGAACAGCCGCAATTTGGTGTTGGTTGAGATCTCCGTTGATCTCCATATGCGGAACAAGCATGCATATGCGCTTCGTGCTTTATTTATTCTGAAACTGACGTCTTCTTCTGCCCCACAGTTTTCGGTAATAATGCTACCGAGGTAGCAGAATTTATCTACCAGTTCCACGTCACAGCGCAGTCCGTTCAATGGTGTTTTCATTTATCCGCATTTCTTTAGTTTTAGTCGGATTTAGCCTTAAGCCTGCTGGACTACTTTCTGTTGCCAAATTGCTTAACATATTTTTCAGGTCCTGATGTCTGTGGGCCAAACAGATATCATCGGCGTAGTTGAGATCTTTAAGGCGGTCTAGCAAACCCCATTGTATGCCGCCTGTTCTACTATCTAGAGCGCCGACAAGGGTGCCATTTATTACTATAAGAAATAGTAAAGGTGAAAGTAGGCATCTTTGTCGTACTCCTGGGCTCACCTCAAAGCTGTCGGATAATTTTCCATTATGGAGAACTCTGCATTTGGAATTGTTATATAGGGCTTTTATCAATTCTATTATTTTATCAGGCAGTCCACATCGCCGTAGTGTCTGCCATATAAAGCTCTTATTAACCGAGTCGAACGCTTTCTCATAGTCTACGAAAGCAAGTTAAAGGGGGATCGGAATTCAGTAGACTGCTCCACTATTATTCTCAAGGTGTTGATATGATCAATACATGAGCGGCCCTTCCTGAATCCGGCCTGCTGCCTCCTAAGTGTTCGGTCTACTGCCTCACTATATGGACCAAAATTTTGCCCACAGTAGATAATAAACAGATGCCTCTCCAGTTGTCGCATGTTGTTAGGTCCCCCTTTTTTTGGTATTTTGACTATGATACCTTCCGTCCAATCCTCCGGAAAAGTACAGGTGTGCCATGCTACATATTGCCAGGATTGGCTGAAGCACATCTGCTATGAGGCTTGAATCGGCTCTCAACAATTCGGGCGGGATGCCATCTTTTCCAGCTGCTTTACCATAGGCCATCGCATGAATTGCGGTTACTATTTCCGTTTTGGATGGGGCCCGGGTGGTGATTCTTATTAGCTGTGCATTGTTGCTGGTTTCCTGAGGTTCCATTCAGGGCCGCGAAGAAGTAATCTCTTCATCTTTGAAGTTGCTCCTCGTCGCTGCACAGCAGCCTTCCATCCGCACTTTTAACGGCATGCTTTTTAGTAGAGTGCTTTCGCGAGAGCTGTTTAGTGATTTGGTACAGCACCTTACTGTTGCCTGTGTTTGCCGCGTTTTCCGCTTTTGCTGCGAGCTCATTTATCTGCTGCCTTTTATCACGACGGACACTTCTCTTTACCTCCCGGTGTAATTGGGAGTACTCCCGTTCTAGTTGGTGACGTCTTTCGGGGTCGCTTGTAGAGCTTAAGTTATTTTCGAGGGCCCTTCTGCGTTCTATTTTTTGCCAGGTTGTGTCCGAGATCCAGTGTTGCTGGTTTCTTTGGGCATAACCGATGCTCGTTTCCGTAGCCATCAATATAGCGCCCTTTGTCGTACTCCACAGCTCTTCAATATTTATGTCGTCAGAAACGCGGAATGTCGATATCTGAAATGGAAACAGAAACTGAAGAATATGTCCTCGAGAGACGAAATAAAGATAAATCGCATTTTACGCCTAAAGAAGAATCAAGACAGGAAATTCATATAAGTTAAAGTCCTATATTAACGTTCAGCGATAGATACCTTGGAAGGAGTGTGTTATGCTGATCCTCAAGAAGCCTCTGCAAGAATTCATCTCAATCAATTTTTTTGATACTCAGAGGAAACCCCCAGCTGTACATGGACGGTTTGACATGCCCAAACATCTCACATTACATTTGCCACTAAATATCATTATAACCAACTACCAAATCTGCCAATCCTGCAAAACAAATATTCATAATGTCAAGCTTTTTGCGAAAATACGAGGAAGTAAACAAATCTGGGGCAAATAATATTTATATTTCGATGCCATATGACAGATACGCTCCAGCCAAGTCTCTCTAAGCTCCTACCAACCAGTCCGAAGTTAACATAAACTTTGGAGGAAATTCCGTAGTTATAAAATCCCCATGTTACATTCAGCAGAGGAGAGGAATTTCGTGTAGAGGAGAAGCTTTAAATCGTAACAACAACACAGCGAGTCCCAAATCATCATCCACTTGCATGTATCGTCAGGAAACTATGAACTGTGAAGCTGTGATATGAGCTGGTTACTGGATCCTTGAAGGATTTGGCCATGTACTCGCATGTAGAGAGGAGACACAACATTCGGAGATAAGAAGCTCAGGGGACAAACAATCCTTTATTGTAGTTTGTTTTAACCACTGCCAAATAAGACAGTCGACGGTTTTAACATAAACGAAATATTATTGCACTGTGGTGGGGCTAGACTCAGTCCTGTTTCGGACCAAATGAATTTCCTCAAGGGACCTCGGGCGTCCTTATGATAAAATTTCTTTTATTATTTCCTATTAGGTTTGGATTAGAAGCAAGTGGTTAAATATTTATTTGAATTTATTACATGGTGGACTACTAACGGTAGCTTCTGATGGTTTCAGTTTCTTCTTATTATTCCCCATTAATCCCTCAAGGGACATAGGGCGGAAACAGTTGCCTTCCAACGGACTCTGTTTTGAGCGACAGCTCTCAGCTCCAGCCAGGATCTTCCAGTTGTTGCTAATTGGGTTTTCCTCCACGTTGTTCTAGGGCTTCCGGCTCCACTCTTGGCAATTTTTGAATCACTACAAATGTAAGGCAGTAGCTTATGTAAGCAGTCTATGGTGTTGTAACTTCTTTCTTGATCCGTCAGCTGGCGGTCCGAGCACGACGTCACTGCAACGGATACGCTGCTATCGGTGCCGTTGGGTCTCGAACTCCATTCATAACTGATAATTGATTCTTTAAGTCGCCCCTTATTTATCCTGGTTTTCTATGGTGCCGATCGCTGAATTCTTCAGTCTGCCAGACGATTTCATCAGGGAAGTTTACGTGGCAAGCGACTATCATCCATTCGGCAAACACGTCCAAACTGCCGTAGTCGACGTTTTTGTGTTTCTTGTGCGATCAGGGTCTGTTGATCGCATCTTTGTCTAACAGTCTCGTTTCTAGTTTGTTGACGTCCACCTTGGGCCGTGTCCACGTTTCCGATCTATAAAGATGTTGAAGTACTCTCGTTTTGGTGGTAATATTTGTTCGTTTCCATTATGCACCACTTAAACAAGGTGAATATTGCTGCCGCCTGGCTGTTAACGTCGACCGTCGATGCTACTTTCTTTTCCTCAACCAATGATTCCGATGATCTGAATATCGGAACCTGTTCGATTTGGGTTCCGTCGAAGTGAACACTGGCTTTCAATCCGTTCATTGTGAGCAGTACTCGTATGGCCGGGCGATCCGTGTCGGCGAAAACGGCACTCTTGCTGGCAAACATGAAGTCGATTTCGAAGTAGTCGTCGTATATTTCACTCATAATCGCGTCGAACACAACGTTGAAGCAAAGTGGCGAAGCGACATCACCTCTTCGGACACCTGTTTTAATCGGGAATTCCTCGGAAAGGGCGCTTCGATTACGAACTCTACTGGTTGAGCCATCGTACAGCGCTTGAAGAAGTTGGATGAGATTTTGAATGGCACGTGCTCGGTTTCTAAGGCTCCCCACAAGTTGTTCTAATGGATGCAATCGAAAGCGGATTTGAAATCGATGAAAACGAGGACAGTTCGTTTCCACAACAAATTCTTTTTTCCATTAGTTGACGGAGAGCGAATATTTGCTCAATACCTTTTCGATGTGGTTTAAATCCCGCTTGTTCTTTCCGGATCGTTTGCCCTCGATGTTTTTTGTTTTCTCGATCGTATGACGATCGAATACTTTGCCGACGTTCGAAAAGAGTCTAATACCACGATAATTCTTGCATTCCCGACTGTCGCCATTCTTCAAAATTGGCACAACCATCGCTTTCTTCCACAACGACGCGATACGATCCGAATGCCATATGTGTGTGTATGAGAAATCACCGCCGGCTTCGATCATCTTGGCGGTTAGTTGGTCTATCCCCGGCGCTTTTCCACTTTTCAGCGATTCTATTGCTTTATTCACCTCGATAATTGTCGGTTCGGTATCGAGAAATTGATTCGCCGACTGTTCGATAATCGGGGGTTCGGGAGCTGGACCTTGTGGCGGATCTCCACCGCCGCAGGAGCTCATGGGGAGAAGTCACGAAAGTTCCATCCGATTTTTTGATGTTGTTTTTTGTTGATGCTGTTTTGCCGCCTAACCGCCGGATTGTCTGGTACAGCGTTCGGTATTCGTACCTCGACGCCGCGCCGCTTCTTACATGTCGGCCGAAACGTTATTCCAGTACGCTTTTCGTTCCGATTTTATTTTCTGTCGAACTTCTTTGTTTAATCGTCGGTATTGCTCGAAATCTTAGGGTTTCCGCTGATCGATGAGGTCCAGACAGCTGGCCGAGATTCATGGCTGCGTCCGTTTACGGATAGGTGGGCACAACTTCATTGCACACTTCATAATAGACTCCGACAATTGCCTTTCTTCTACTTCGATATCGTCCGGTATTGCGAGCACCGCGAATTTGTTGAATAGTGCCATTTGAAACTCTCGCCCGATAATCGATGCAAACTCAAACAGCATAGAGGATTAAAACCACAAATAGAAGAACAGAGACCGATAATGTACGGTCGCTTCCACTATATCTACAAGGGTGGGGCGGGTTGCTGAGGTCGTCTTGAGCTTGGAAAAGTAATCCATCACCCCGCCGACCTCGCACCGCATTTGTATGTGTGTTGATGCTGTGCGATTTTTATGCACGGAAATTCGGGTCATGGATTGTCCGCCGGGATATTGGATTTGTGGCAAAAATACGGGGCGATTGGCAATCTTAATATCCGTGGACAGTTTAGTTCGTAGAAGTTTCCGAGATTTCGTGCAACAGAGAAAAAAGTCTACAAATTTCTGTGCGATTAAAGAGCTTCAAAGTGCACTTTCACGTTGACTTTGTGATGTAAATCGGGTTTTAGACTTAGTGGAGTTCGTAAAGCTCAATGGTCTTCGCTGGGCTGGTCACGAAGAGCGCAAGCCAGAAGACAGAGCAGCAAAGAAGATCTTCACTTATTATAGAAGAAACAAGATCCGTAGGTAGCTTAAGAAATAATAGTCAGATGCGGTTGTAGCAGATGCGGACACTGGTCCAGATATCGAACTGAAATCAAGACAACTGAAGGAAAAGATTAGACGAGGTCAAGACTGAAGTTGGGCTGTAGTGTCATTGGAGGAAGAAGAAGAAGAATAGTACATATATCTCCTATCAGGTGCTGCTGGATGGACCTCGGATAATTTTGTTTTTGCATGGAAAATTTTACATCGATCATATTTCTTCCCAGGCAATTTGGAAGGGTTCAAAGGTCTTGGTCCAATATTCTAGGCAGTTAATATAAAGTTAAACGACTACAATCTGAAACAATAAAACATTTTATTCACAAAAAATAATCACATTTTGATAACGACATATCGCTTTGTACTTTTTATTCGTTTACAGATTAAACATAATCAATTACTTTGCAAGTATGAAGTTAAACAATAATCTTCACTCATAATTTGTTCAGATAATCTAAACTTCTTCTCACTTGGACATTTGTACTCCGTCAAAAAGTCGTCTAAGCTGAGAAGGAGATTCTGCAGTTCCGATTTTCGCGTTGTCGTAAACTTGGAATTATAATCGACAAAAGAGTCTGTCAGCAGCTTCAACATCACCTTGTTTTGATTGAGGTTATGTTCTTCCAAAACTTGTTTTTCATGTTCAAATAATTCGTCATTGGATTCGTGTAAATACTGCAAAGTCTTCAAGGCGTTCTTAAACTTGTTTTGCTGCGTCGCCGTATCAATGCACTTTTGACCCCTATGGTCGAATGTTGGTGCAATATTATTCAATTCCTTAATGAAGTAATAAGCCATAAAGAGTCGTGGTTTGTTGTGATTAAGATACAAGCTCTTGATGACGTATTTATGTAAGTGAAACACGTATGGATCGTCTAGACTTAACTTGGCACAGGCCAGATGATAAGAAAATCGCAACACATTGACGAAAAGATTTGGACTGGACACATCGATGTGTTTGTAGATATTTTCGATATTGTTGCTGATGCTCGAATGATCAACGATGGCCTTCATAAATCCATTATGTCTTCGTAAAATTGATTTGTCGATTTTGTCATCTTTGATGGCATTAAGGACACTTTCAGTAACTTCGATATAGCTTGCTTTGGCATGATCATCTACGTATTCTTTTAGGGCGATGTCAGAGAAAATATGAGGGAAGTACCAAAATAGTCCATCGTAGCATTCATCTTTTCGACTGCTAGTTAAATTTTCTTGTGCTGTACGAATATATCGATAGATGATGTAAAATACGTAGTTTCGTACTTTCTTCTGATCGGTTTTTGCAAATAGTTCAATGATATTTTTGATGCCGTCTTTGTTGACATGAATCTCATCGGTGTCTTTGAAGATACCACATCCTACAAGATCGAAGTATTGTGTCCAATCAAAGTCTGGAATGTTCTCTTTGAACCAACCAATCGTCACTAGTTGGTAGTTGTCTGAACTATCAATTGATTTGATATGTTCTTGAAGTTCGGCAAAATCTGTTTTTACAGCCGAAATTTCGTCAGTTGTAAATCCAAAATGTTCATACACCTTGCCGAAGTCCTCTGGTTCTTCTTTAACAAATGAATCGTCTAATTCTGTTGGTTTTAAATAGAGTTCACGCTTTTCGCCCTTAACGTCTACTCTAAACTCAAAAACAGTCGAATAACTCATTCTGTTAAAAGTGCCCAAAGTTGCTGACAGAACAAGATCTTTATTCCAATCAGTTACACCCGGCAGGAAATGTCCTGGAGCATCTACATTCAAATTCTTAACAGTATCAAGAAAATCGTCGTTCATAATATTGGCACGACACAGTTCAAAAAATGATTTTGCTTTTTGTTCAATTGATGTAAGATGATCGTTTCCTTTAAAATAACTCTCATACATTTTTCTTAAGAATGCGTGATCCGATTCAATCGTGTGATCGACAGCATCTTCACGATGTACGTAACTTATGTAATCATCACAAGGTTCTACACTAGTATTGAATGTTTGTGACAACTCCTCGACAAATGGCTTAAGACGTTCCAATTCCACTTCTAGGTAATGAGGATCGCTTCCATCCTTAACTGGCGATCCAAAAACACTTGGAGAATGGCATTGCGATATTAGGAGTAGTGCCGAAATTATTTTAAACATTTTCACTTTGTTTATGATCACTTAGAGCACATCACTTGCAACTGATCGTGGATGATCTTGTCCAAAAGTATTTATATACAAACTTTCAGTCTGGCGGTGTCAAAGCGCAGTGATAAGAAATTCATTTATGTTGATAATTATTATTTCACTGCCGAATATGTTTTGGTAAACAAGGTGATAACACAATTTTGTAAGAAAGAATAATGTTTTAAAGTTTTAAAGAAATTCTTAATCTTTTAAGAAAGTCCAAATTTAGCTGGCGTCAATAGAGAGTTTTAAAGAAACAGACCACAGTGGGCGGAAACGCCAAAAAGCTGGCCAAAATATCAAGGAGTTAATTGATTTGTACCAAAATTGGTATGCGGGGGTTTTTTAGGTCGCTGAAAAAGATTTTGAAAAAAAAAAATTAAAAAAAAAAACAAAATGGCGGCCAAAAAATCCCCAAAAACTATACCAAAAATCGCCAATTTTCATGGGAATTTCACGAAAATTGGTATGCGGGGGTTTTTAGGTCGCTGATGACAAATTATTCGCTTCTTGAGGAGGGGGCAGGATTTAGGAAAAGAAATACAAAAGTACAATGGATTTGGAAAAATTTATTAATGCAGAATAATTGCTGTACATTTATATTTAATTCAATATTTCACACTTTTTTTTAATCGCTATCAGAATTATGTTCTTCCTCGCAGTCGCTTTCAATGTATGTCGTTACATCTTTATTAGCTTCCATTACTACATCGGGATCAAGCAAGTCAATTGCTGCTCGAGACATTAATTGTATTTTTTTTGTGGAAGCTTTCGTAAACTAGAAATAACTGGGTCTGATGTTATTAGCAGTCTGTGAAAAACATCCTCAATGTTTTTTTTGCGGTCACATTTTCGTGCAATCCTTATTGCAGGACTCTTGAGCTTCTTCAGACATTTGCCCAATAGGAAGCATCAAGTTGTCAACAATTTGATGGCCATGAATTAGAATTTTGTGGGCAGTGGTCGGCATAAAGTACCATGGGTAAAGCTCAACAAATTTTCTTGCGGTTTCTTCCGTGTATTTTTGAAATTTCTGCACATCAATTTTATAACCACAAGACAAAACTTGCAGTATAACATGAAATCGCTTGATTAAATTTTCATCTACACCCGTTATTGCAGCAGAAACATCAGAATGTGCAAAAAAACGTCGCGCGGTGTTGCCGTCATTTGAGCTCCCATAATTTTGTTTGGGTTGATCAACAATAAGCCCCAAACGTTCGCGAAATCCTTGTTGAATTTTTTTTCCCTTCCTCAACAATTTTTTTATCTGTACTCCGCGCTTGCCACTTTTGTAAACTTAGTTTGTAAGATAGATGCAAACAACATTCCATCATCCGAATCCAAGCATGTAATGATGAAACACCAAATTGCAAATTATTTTCATCTATGGATTTCCGCAGTATTTTGTCAATGTCGTTAAAGTCTTTTGATGTATAGATTGGCATAGATAGCAACGCATACTCGATGATATGCTGGTTATAGAATTAATGACTTTTCCATCTACCATTGTAAATGCAAGTTTGTAACTGACAGTAACGCTTTTGCTGTGCATAATAATTTTTAATGGTTTAAGATTTGCTTCTTCTTGTTTTATCAAGTCAACTTCTTTTCTTGTTACTTCAGCCGTTTCATGCAGAAAAAGAACTTTAATGGGACGACAAAATCTAGTGGAAGAAGTTCGTGGATTTTTCCACACGATTATTTGTGAATTCGTTTCTTTATCAATATATGAAATTTGTAAGGGAACGAGCGAAACAAAAAAAATGTTTTCATCGGATGTTGTGCTGCTTGCATCGCTGAATTTTTGTTTGTAAGCACTTTGACCGGACGTACCATCGTATCCCCATTACATACTAAATCTAAATCAAGAATGTCTTTTTTACATAGCCTGCTAAAAACATCAGACTGCAACATTAATAACCTTTCGGCTGTGTGATTCAACAAATCTTGAAGCGGCACTGAAGCTCCACTTTCAGACGCAAAAATATTTTCGGGGTAACATTTTTCTTTAGATTTCTGCACTTTTTGATATGAGGGGTAAAATTTGGAATTTTTCTCTAAGCTCGTGGACCGAATAAGATTATATTGATTTTTAGACAATTTACATTCGACTAAAAGAGACAATGCTTCATCCGTTGAAAGTACGTCAGGTTTATTGTTCTTCATAGCGTCCAGATACCTGGTCGGTTTTGTCGGACTTCCTTCCGTAACGTCTTTAAGTACTTTCGAAGCATCCAATTGTCCCGAGGCCCTCATTGACATCTGCGCTGCGTAGGCTAATTCTTTTGTATTATACCCGGCTCGAATATCTTCCGTCCTTCTCCGTTTAGAGCGGTCGCTCAGTTCTTCCCACTCTGATGAAGGGCGCCCTGCTGTGCTTGTGTCCCCAGGTGCATTTTCGTCCAGGAAAATTATGTCCACTTTCAGCCATTCCTCGAATTTGGAAAAGAATCTTGCCTGAATTCGATGTGATTTCTTCCAGTTTTTTCTAAACTGGACTATGACATTATATAGCACAGTTTTCAAACTGTCCGGCAAAGTGTATGGGCGGCCAAGTTTGGTTGTAATATTCTCCTCAATAATGTTGAATATTTTTGTACTATTGGAATTCAACTCATTTTGAATCAATTGAAAAATGTCCTTTCTTGAATAGGACACTATTTTTTTTTGTATTTGAGCCTGAAAAGATAAAACATTAAAAAATAAATTAAAAATTTGAAAATTTTCACAAAAATATTTTTTATACGTTTTTTTCGCTGTATTTTATAATTTGTTAAATATTAAAAATATTCCGTAATGCAATTTTTTTAATTGTTAATTATTAATAGTTATTATAAAAATGTTGTAAAGACATTGCTTTGAACATATTTTGAATTCCTGTATTTACAACATTATTATTAATAATAAAAAACGCAGTACAAAAAATAGTTACAATTACATACAATGTAAATATCAAATCTGTGATTAATGAGTACAAACCTACACAAATTGACACAGTTTATCGTGCACCGGCGCACAAAATGTTTAAAAACTCCGAGAGTTGCAAAAAGTAGCAGCTACAATTTGGCACATCAACGAAGGAAGTACCAATAAACAATTTAAAACTAATTTCATAGGTACCACTTGATAACAGTGTAACTTATTGCTTTTTTAGTTACTATAATTGACCACGAAAAAAACGAAATTATGCTTGATTTTAAGGTTTTTTAATTAATTGCCAAATGAAATAAATAAAGCGCTACTTAGACATTTTAATTGTACTTACTTTCCGGAACAATATCCATTTTTTAAAACATAAATCACTGTATTTTGAAAATTTTCCTGGCACTTTTACGTGAACGTTATTTTTAATGCGTAGCGAGCGGCCGATGCGTCACGATAAATGGTCGGCGAAAAATGAATTCCAGTTCCTGGTAGGGGTCCCGGGCCCTTATTAACCGTCATTCCTACTGCCAGGGTTACCACTAGAACTACTCCAGCCGTTAAAAGTGGGAAAAATAATCTTCATTTTTTGTATTTTGGCCAGCTTTTTGGCGTTTCCGCCCACTGTGAGACGTTTTAATTTCAATTGAGTTTTCTTAAAGATGTTATTGGATCTGTAATTGTTTTTTTGGTTGATAAGATGCAAAACTATGCGATCAAACACATAAGTGATAGTATCTTTTGCAGCTCCACAGATTCGTTAAGTTATCGCAGAAATAAAGCAGCCCTGTTCCAATATCATGATACCACTTTCGTCGTAAGAGAAATGTTATACTCGCAACACCATCCTTAGGAGGATTCTCACAGCTCTCTGTTTTTTTTTTCGCTAACACCGTCTAGTATTTTGCTCATAAACGAAATTACTCAATTATGGAACAATCTTCCTTAGTCAGTATTTCTACACTTGTACAATACCCAAGGGTTCAACCGCAATGCCTATGGCATTCTCCTCCACTACTGCCAATCACTCTAATACCTATCCTATCCTTCACCGGTCCTTCAAGAAAAGCTTACTAGTGATATGCACAATGGCGCAGATATGCTGTTGTAGCAAGTTGGGTATAATTATACTTTCTCATGCCCCCCCGCATGAGTTGGGAGCCCTGAAGAGCCTGGCTCGGGAAGTTCTCTACAAGCACCTAAGCAAACGTTAAGGAGGGGGGTTATGAAGATCCTCGTTATGCCGCTCAATGCCTAAATTTGGTTCGCATCGGGTTCCATTGTGGATACCTGGGGAAGGATGATCCTGCAACAATCAACAACAAAGACAAGAGACCCCTGGAGGGAAGCTCGCCCAGCCATACTTTAAAAATCGAACTATGATCAAATATTCTTGAGGAAAAAACCAACAGATATTCAATAGGTTAACAAGTTTTATTATAAGGATTTATATCATGCACAAATTCGAAAATTGTAAGAAAAAAACCCGCTCTGGTGCCAAAACGTGTTCTTTTAAGAAAAAAAAAAGAGTGAGACAAGCAAGCAAGTGTTGTGTTGCTGGAAAAATATTTTCGTGGAGGCAGATAGTCATTTATTTCAGTGGAGCAATCATTGTGGTAAAAACAGTAAACTTTTGCCAGAGTTGCTACATTCCGTAATGCAGTGGTTTCCAAATTTTATTATGGGTGCCGCACTATATAAATTTTCTAACTAGATGGGGTGCGCCCTCTAGACTTTCGGTATTTCAACATTGAATATCTCTGAAATTTTGCCGATTTTGACAACTGGGCAATATTTATTTAGGCTATGCTCTGTCATTTATTTCGAATCCGTTTTTGAACAAAATGTCAATTAAATGACGACCTTCATTCGATACCCAAAAAAGAAACTAGTGTTCGGCCATGCATAATATTGGCCAACATTTTAGGCGTTACAGCAGCTATGTATTTCGGATCTTCTGTTAGCTTTGACTTCGTTAATGGTCTTGGGCTTGCTGGCATAAACTTTACTTTTGCAAGAAATTCTTCGTAGTGGCTGCGTTGTCCCAAAAATTTAACTAGGCATCCATCATTCTTGCGATGACATTTCACACACAAAGATTTGTGTAGTACTTAAACACTAAAATAAAAGGAGGTTTTTCAGGGTCTTGACACCGCCACATATCCGGCAGACTTGTGTATACTGTTAGTAAAATGTGCAAACTTTAATTTGGTTGTAGTTTGAAACTGTTATTCGATAGGTCAGTCGCGGTCCCAAAACTACAACAAAAAAAGTGGTTTGCCAATGCATTAGCATCATATTTGACTAGGCATATCAACATAATTTTTTCTATTCCGTAAGCACTACATTTTAAGAGTAATTCAAAGTTCTTACTCGATAGGTCACTTTGCGTTCCCAAAAATTTTCCGGAAAACGCAATAATGAAAAGATATATCTCATAGTCACTGTGAGTACCAACATTTCAAAAAAATCTCATCCTCTTACTCGAAAGGTCCAACTGTATTCCTTCTAGCTGGAAAGAGTTAAAGTGGTTTTTATACCCAAGGCAGGAAAAGCCTCCCATACAACACCCAAAGACTTCAGGGCAATCAGCCTATCATCCTTTTTATTGAAGACTCTAGAACGGCTAATTGAAATATATCTGAGGCAGACCATACCAACCTCGGAGCTTTCTGGCGCGCAGCACGCCTATACAAAGGGCAGATCCACGGATACTGCCCTTCACTTATTGGTTTCAACCATAGAAAAGTCACTCCAAATTAAGGAATACACCCTAGTAGCTTTCCTTGACATAGAGGGAGCTTTTAACAACGTGCTCCCGGACGCCATTACCCTGGCCTTGGCGAAGCTGAGAATAGAGGCGCCGCTGGTGTCTCTTATACATCAAATGCTTACCGGCAGGATCGTGAGCTCAACCCTTGGCGACTGCTCGGTTCGAAGGGCCGTCAACAGAGGTACCCCGCAAGGAGGAGTGCTTTCTCCACTTTTATGGGTCGCGACCGTGAACCAGCTGCTGCGACGCTTGGAGGCAGTGGGACATTATGTACTGGCGTACGCGGATGACATTGTCATCATCATAAAAGGAAAATTCCCACAAGTCCTCTGTGATCTCATGGAGGCGGCGTTACTAACTCTTTCAAACTGGGCTGCCACCCGCGGACTCAGCGTTAACCCTGATAAAACAGAATTAGTTCTCTTCACGAGGAGATATAAAACTCCACAACTAACTCCACCCCGGCTAAACAATGTCAGGCTCAAATTCAGCAACAGTGCCAAATATCTGGGAATAACCCTGGACAAGAAGCTCCTCTGGAATGAAAACACAGAAGAGCGCATTAAGAAAGCGAACATAGCGCTTTTCGCTTGCAAAAAATCTCTAGGGAAGAAATGGGGTTTCTCCCCGAACATAGTACGATGGATCTATACAGCGATTGTCCGTCCAATACTCCTATACGGGGTCTTAGTATGGTGGCCAACCCTAAATAAGTCCACTGTGCTCAATAAACTACAGAAAGTACAAAGATGTGCGGAGTTATGCATAACAGGAGCCCTTCGCTCCACTCCTACAGACGCCCTAAATGTTATGCTATTCCTTCCTCTTTTAAATCTTGTGGCTAAGAAAAGCGCAACCATCGCAGCCCTTAGAATAAAAGAATCTGGCTTTTGGACCGGAATCGTAGGAGGACACACGAAAGTGCTGGACTCTGTTACCATCCCCATAAAAACGGACTTCTGCATACCCGAAATCAACTTCACAAGAAACTACGGAGTCCACATCCCTTCACGTTGTGAATGGAGAAACAGACCACACAGTTCTCAAGGTGCCACAAACTTCTTTACTGATGGCTCTAAACTCGAAGGTCGAGTAGGAGGAGGAGTATTTTCCCCAGAGCTTGGGATTGAAGTCTCCTTTCGACTACCCGATCACTGTAGTGTATACCAAGCAGAGGTTTTAGCAAATACATGAGGCTGTACTACTGATCAACCAACAAGGCGACAGAAAACGGACTGTTTACATCTTCTCAGATAGTCAGGCGGCTCTGAAAGCCCTGCGCTCTTGCACAAGCAGCTCTAGAACTACCTCTGAATGTCGCAGATCTCTTAACGAGATGGCTCAACAGTTGAGGACCCTCCTCGTATGGGTGCCTGGGCACCGAAATATAGAGGGAAATTGTAAAGCTGACGAACTGGCTAGGAAGGGCACGACCGCTACTCTCCTTCCGGAAAAGGAAAGAGTTGGTATGCCTTGGCCACTTATAAACTCCAATGCAAACAGCACACAATGTTACAAGCGAAAAACCATTGGAGAGATCTTAATAAATGCATGATGGCCAAAGTAACCTGGCCCTCTTATGATCTTCGGCGGACCACCTCATTACTGAGTCTCGGTAGACCAGACCTCTCAGCTATAGTGGGAGCGCATACCGGACACTGTCTGATAGGGACGCATGCGACCCGCTTAGGTCTTGAGACCTACGATTTTTGTAGAAGCTGTAAAAATCCGGACGAGGAGGAAAGTGTACTACATCTCCTCTGTCACTGTCCAGCCCTATGCAGAAAGAGACTAAGCGCATTTGGTGAGCCCTTTTTAAACACGCTTACGGAGATCTCAAAGATCGGGATCCCGCAACTTAAAAGATTCATTACTTCTTCGAGATGGTTTAGCGAAGAAACGACACTTGAACAAGTTTAAAGTGCGATCACTATGGCATCACAAAGGGCCTATCCTTTTGGCCTAAGTGTATGAGCCCAAACCAACAGCTCAGCCATATCTAACCTAACCTAACCTACTCGAAAAATCACGTTTTTTGCAGCCAAATCTCGCTCTAAAATATACTTGGCGCTAGTGGTGACTGGTATTTGCGTCTGGTTAGGTATCAAAATTCGTGCACCGGGGGTACTTGGTGACATCAAAAATTCCCCAATTCTTTGTAAGCCCAAAATTACTTTAATACGTCCATGTTATTCAAATTCCGATTTTACATAAGTATTGTTAAAAAATTCTGAAAGTCTCTATTACTGCAAAAGCCCCCATCTTACTAGAAGGCGAAAACAGCAAACATCTTCAAGGTCAGCCAGTAAATATCCTTCATCAGGGTTCAGTTCAGCCAGACATCAGCAAACCTTTTGTCAACTTATTTTTGTCGGGTAAAAATGGAGAGGATTTCTACATCTTCCACCCCCCCCCCCCCATCTGTAAATATTCCCCATCCGTTAATGACTATAAAAATAGAAGCATTAAGGGCGATCAGACGCAAGTGCTTCTTAAGGAGACGTAATGGTCTCATTTTACACATTTAGACATTACAGAATTGTGTGTCCTACGTCTCGTCTCCTCAAGGTTTTCGCCTTTCGTTTTGATGATTATTGAAGATTACAGTGACGTCAATACCTGTCAAGTTTTGGGGTTATTAAAAGAAAATCTGGGCCTTTTCTTTCATTTTTTTTGCTTTTAATGGCTGGTATTTATTTTCCCATGTTTTGCGAAACGAGGCCTGGCTGGGCAGGTATGCTGTAAACATGCTGAGGGCGACCGACATAGCGACCGTCAACAACGAATAAAATATACAACTATATATATGAAGGTGCACAATTTGCGACCAGTACAATGGCGACGTGTCGCCCGGTTCAAAAATAATGTACTACTCAATTTTTAACATACATGAGGAAATGAGGCGAGGTGTTGATTGTAAATATAAGTACGTAGAGAAGAGATATATGTAGGTTTCTTTTTTCTTACTTCGAGTTTGGTGCAGTAAAATTCACACCTATCAACTTGAAGTGAGGTGAAGTGCGATTGGCATTGTAAAATTTAAATGTACATTGTTGAGGGAGGCATTGGTTTCTTAATCTCTTACTCTTACTCGGAGGCAGTTTCGTTTTCTTACTTATTTTTCGTTTTCTTACTTCATTTTGGCATTATGATAGCACCTCATTTGAAGTATTACATTGTACTGGCTCAAAAGAAAAAAAGAGGGCGACAGCGAGGGAGATCCAACCTCCGCTGAAACTCTGGAAGAACGGTGTATATCAGGACGCCCGGAGCTTAAGGATGCCAAACTGGATGACCATCCATCCATCCATCCAATGGCGCTACAGCCCAAATCGAGCCTTGGCCTCCTCTAGGGCATTTCTCAAAGTTTGACGGTCCCTTGCAGCATGTCTCCAGTTCCGGATGTTAAGCATTGCCTCTGCGTCAGCCGTCACAGAGTCTATCCATCTCCTCCTGGGTGGGTCTACCTACTAGCCTACTACCCGAAATTTCTGAGGCTTTTTTTTTTTTTTTATGTGAAAGACTAGAGTCACAGGAAACGCCCTTTATACTGTGTCGACAGTCTATTTTCTTCATATAGAGTGCAATGTCGAACAGCAGCTCTAGTCGGGGAAGAAAGGAACTGTCACAACCTACCAGCGATATTTTTGCAGTCCACCTACTCCCAACCATTACTGGCGACTTTGTCATCGGGGCATCGAGAAACAACTCGCTGGAGTGTTATGCCTCCTGAAACGAGTTGAATCTCATCAACCAACCGATGACATGCGCTTTTGGTGAAGCGGGGAAGGGCTAAGGAAGGCTATGACAGAAGGAATCAGGAATGTAAAGAGGGAAGAAGAAAGAAGGAAAGTTATGTAGGTGGGAAAGTGGAAAAGGCGAAGGACCGTGGGGCTGGCCGGGATTCGAACCCGGGACCTCTGGGATAGTAGCCAGACGCCTTACTCCCTAGGCTACCGAGGCTATAAGTCGTTTTGGGATACGATTATCTTCCATCCTGATTACGTGGCCGGCTAGTCTCAGTCTGTTAATTTTGATTAAAGTTGAGAGTTGTGGGTCGTCAAAAATTTCATACAATTCGTTGGTGTATCTTCTTCGTCATATTCCATCCTCTCTGATTGGGCCTATTATGCATCTGAGAATTTTTCTCTCAAACCTGTTGACTCGTTCCTCTATGTCCTGGGTCATAGTCCAAGTTTCGCTGCCATAACTGCATGACATCAGCTCTGAATCGGGACCGGTGGATAGAACATTTGCGACAAGAAGGGACCAGATTTTGGCTATAGAGCCGATAAAGAAGAATAAGAAGATATTAAAATTGATTAACAATGAAGACATTTCGTTAAATTGGTCCTTTATTTAATAACAGTCGCTTAGACATACAAGAAAATGATATGAATACAAAAAAGATCTATGGATTTACAACTTCATTCTTTGAACACCTTTTTGTTACACCTTTAATTGAAAATAACAGCGCCGCGCTACTCGCCATGGTCAAAAACTTATAGTTTTCATCAGAGTCGCATTTCAAAGCAAAGATAAAGCTTCCACTGACTGGCACTGGCGGCGCTTCCATAGATGATAATGGTGCACTTGCACCGGGCGCATTTCGACAGGGGCGCAATTTCAGAAATTGATATTTATAAATAGGGGTGCTATGTAAAACTCCGACATAAAAATTTCAACGGGGCTTACCGGGTTAAACGTTGCGATTTACCACCCCCCCCCACGTTTTTTATTTGTTTAAACAAGACCTATCAACACCCGGCCGCTTTGTAAAATTTGTTAATGCACTCTGTATACACCAGTGTGGTCTCCAAACTGAGGGGCGCCAGAGTACTTCGGCGCTTGCAGACAACACAATTCGTAGTTTAGTGAAGACTTTCTTTGAGTACGAGTCTGTAGCCACTTACCATATTCCCATTCGAAGGCGTCCGCGATTGTCGAATTTGGGGAACAGAGAACCTACGAAAGAGAATTAACAAAACACTGCTGCACGATGAGAAAGTCACTGTTTGGGCCGGAGTGTGCCCAAAAAGCATCATCGGGCCATTTTTCTTCAAAGTTAGAGAAACCGTTGTAGGTGCACGCTACCGTTGAATATTGGTGTAATTTGTGTGTCCGAAAACGGGCGAAAAGGGTGTGCCGAACCTCTTTCCAAAAACACGGCTCGCTTTGCCACACCCCAGTCACTATGATGAAGGTTTGCAAAAGTAAAGCGTATGCCAGCAAGACCTCAAGAACTCAAAACTAACATACCAGCCGACGTTGCTGCTATAACGCCCGAAAATCGCTGTTTTTTGGGTATCGAAAGGACGTCATTTCATTGACGTAAATGGTAGAGAATACCCTAAATAAATCTAGCTCATTTTTCAAAATCGGCTAAAAAATGACGGAGTTATTCAATGTTGAAATACTGAAAGTCTAGATGGCGCACTCCACCTAGTACGTAAATTTACACATTTTATGGGAGGGTTATGTAACAGGGGGTACACCATGTTTTATAAATTTTATTGTTATATTAATTTTCATCAATTGGCATTTTTATGAAAATTATTCTCCCATCCACCAAATATTTGTGCCTGTTTCCGTTGTATTATAGTGAAAAAAATTACGAGCTGATGGGGCGCAATATATCATTGTGCACCGGGCGCAAAAGACCCAAGCTCTGTCCTTGCTGACTGGACCATCACAAACATCACCACCTTTTTTCGTAAACTTACAACAAATGAATCAAATATCAAAATTCCCAACGCATACAGGTCAACACACAATATTCCCCAAAGGCAACAACCTCCCTGTTCCTCGAAAATTTTGTAGCAGTAATTTGTACCTGCAGTTGAATGCTTAAGCCCAAAAATTTTGCTTGCATTGCAACATTTACGTAGCGCCATCACACCGAAATTGATCCGCAGAATAACGTAAAATTGCCATTCTGAAAATTCTATCCGTGGCAACGGGGGGAGGGGGATATGTCATGACATTGAATCCCATCAAAGATGCCAAAGCAAACTCCGCAAATTGTAGTGAACTCTGGCTAGAAGATAAATATCGAGGTCTTAATCCTACAGCAGATGAAGTTGCCTCAAGTTGCCGGCATCTACTGTTAACCACCACATCTCTCTGTTTACCTGGATGATATCCGCAGGGTGCAGGTCCTCTGCTTGTTTTTCGTCCTTAATTTATTATGGGCATGGACACACCTCAGCCGACACGAGAATCGCTTAGTTGGCCCCCCCGAGTTGTTGGGGGTACGTGATTGTAACATCCGAAGCAGTAATGTGATTGATACTTTCGAAACAGGCGTCCTAGACGAGAGATGGCACAACACATTGATGCTGATAAATCATTGCTAGAATCCTGCATTCTTCTGACTGATGCCTGGCCCCGAAATTCAGCTTGAGGCTCGGACTTATTACCATTGGCACTCGTCCAGGAAATACCTGAATGTAAATAGACATGAAAGGGGCAAGTTCTATCAAATGAAGTGTTCTCGATTCTTTTGTGCTATGACCTGGATGAACTTGTTTGTCATTTGAATAACTACAATGGAACTGGTTTCGCCGCTTTTGACGAATTTCTTGTCCTTGCGCTAATGAGACGCCCTAAAAAGGACGCCGCCGTCGGGCAATTGTTTTTCATAATTTTTGGTCCTCTTTTTCCTAAGGTCTAATTTTGAACGTTTACATGCAGTCACCATGGGAACATGTGAAAAAAACCGAAGACGATTGTCAATTCTGTATGTTGACAACGATTTTAGGTCGTTTTTTGTAGCTCTAAGCGATTTCTTAATATGGTAAAGGGACTTCTTGAATAAATAAGCACTGGAGCTAGAAAACAATGGCAATGGTCCAGCTATGGAAGTGACATCAGTCTATGGCCGATTTTTGTTTTGTATTACCGAAATTGGTTTTGCAGCCCTCAGGTCGTAGAGCGATTGAAATAGGCAGATCGAATCCTAGGCATTACAATTTTATTTATAAATAATCATTAAAAATTAAACTCGTCGTCACGACACGACAAGTCGTTTGAGTTGAAGAAAGTGAGGTTCAGGTCGAGTCACGAGTTTCTATACGAAGGCCTAAACTCAACTTAGCATTTTCACTCTAGGCCCCTGTGCTAAAGTCGTAATTCGACTGAAACGTTATTTTCTTCAACTCAAACGACTTGTGCCACTAGAGACTCTCACTGCGGATGGAAATAGGGATTTTGAGCTTTCCTTATTCTTTGCAGAGAGCTCTAGCTATTCTTCCACTCTTATTTCTATTAGCTTTCTAATTAATGGACCAAGCAAAAATAAAAGCTGCCTTTACAACGGGCGTACACCGGCCGTGATTGAAACATAGTCCTCGGCCATGTACCGGGCAACAAAAGGTTGTTTGTCGGACTGCACGGTCGTATATGACGGCGATACGATGGCCTTACAGTTCCAATAAAAGTCATACGACGGTGGTACAGTGGCTGTTCAAACTATAAAAATAAAACAAAACCATGAGAGGGAGCGCTAGTGAAAAAATCGACTACTCAAGAAAGAAATCATTTATTGAGGAGAACATCATGAAATCCGATTACGAAGATTTCATAAGTTTTTCGATTTTTTTTGTCAACCCACATTTCCCACTTAAATCAACGCACAACACACTTTAATTGCAACAAGACTTAATTGCAATAATCCAAAGGCCAATTGTACATCAAATAATCAAGCTCCCAGAAACCACACTCAACAATTCATTGGTGCAGATTCTTTTTTTTTTGCTCGGCCATTTTAATCTTTGGGTCAAGTTTGGCCGTCGTGGGCTCTTATGTGATTCCGTTAAAAATGATTAAAAGCTCTACGGCCATCATATGCGCATTAAAAAGCCAAGTGGCCGTTGTTCGCCCGTTGTAAAAGTAGCAGTATATGCAACGTGGGGTGTACTGTTCTAGTTCCCAGAAATCCTGGATCCTTTTTTCGTCTGTGAATTATCTTTTCTGACCTCTTTATATTTCTCTTCGCGTGCCCGTGTTCTCTGAGACTGCTGCATTGCTCGGTATGCAGCATTCTTACGTTCAGTTGCCAGCTTGCATTCATTATCGAACCAGTCGTTCCGATCTCTACGACCTCTGCCTAAGATGCAGTCGCGCAGTACCAATGACAATACTTTTAAGGCGGGTCCAGCTCTCGTCGACGCCCGGCATCTCATTTCCAGGACCTAGGGCGAGTTCTAGTGCATGACTGCAGCTGTTTCTGGTCATTTCAATGCGTAGTGCAGCTGTGTTGATTCGAGGCTGATCAGCGGATACAAAGCTTTTCAGCGTTGTAATGCGGTCTCGGAGCACCATTCTAACAAGATAGTCATCCGAGTCGAAGTTGGCACCTCATTACGTTCGTATCGTCATCAGACCCGAAAGGTGGTGGCGGTATATCAACACATAGTCTATTTGGTTGCTGCGATTGGCTCCATCAGAAGGTACCCAGGTGGCTTTATGGATATCCTTACGCGCAAATCTAGTACTTGCAACGACCATGTTCTTACTTGCTGCCATCTCTATAACTCGCTATCCATTGTCATTAGTGCTTTCATGCAAGCTGTGGGTGCCGACATATTGCCTGAATATGGGCTCCCGGCCTACTTTGACGTTCAGATCTCCCTGTATGATTTTTGCATCTTATCTGGGGCCAGGCATTAATTTCCCGTTCAACTAATAACAATATGAACAAGATCACATTGATTCCCCCCCCCCCACGATATTGTCTCTCATAGAGCCAATTTGAAGAGACAAGAGAAAAGGAGATCTACCTTGTCTACATGGTCTATATGACACATACAGCTGTCAATCTGGTGAGAGTGTAAAAATATCATCTCCACTTGTGCCTGAACATTTTTTTACAGCGAAATTTTTATACGAAACCTTATATGTAAGTTAAATTCTTAGGTGGACAGCTACATAGGCAGGCATTTGTACAGAAGAAGCACGAGAAAGACGAAGTCTATCTGGCCTGGTATGTCTGTCTATTTGTCTGTCTGCCTATCTGGCCGGTTGTGAAAGAACCTAACAAAAACACTAACCTAAGAAGTGAAAGCGCCTAAAGGAGAATTTATAGAGAATCAAATTTGAATCAGGTCTATTTGTTACATATTAAATATATCAATAAAAGCTGCAAAAGCAATTCACATAAATCCCCACAAACTGTGCTAAAGTTTCCCCAATAAAAATATCCTCTACAAAAAAATCGTTCGTCCTAGCGAAGGCATGAACCATATCAAAATTTCCCCTGCAAAAAAGCTTTCACGCTAGCGAAGACACGAGCCGAGACGCAATCCCAAAAAGCTTTTAGCCAAGACATAATCTCAAAACATCTCTTCGCACCTACAGACGACGCTTTTGATACCGTTTTCGACCGTTTGTGAGCATACATATATGTAAAATCGCGTGTTAAATTGAACCAGAACATCCATAGCTAATTTACTTCGGAACATGTTATTGGTATTTTTCTTAAAAATGGCCCAATTAGTTTTTTCAGAAGCTCCCCCTTTCCCAAGTAATTAACTGATAATCTGATATTAATTACTGGAGGTGAACGACTATTGAATTTTGATGATTATAATCCTTCTCTTCTTCGCCATAGTTATAAAAATCAGAAATAAGACGATCGTAAGGGACCTGAGGGGTAGCAAAAATATTATCGCCCAAGGCTTCTCAGTCCTGACAAAATACTCCGCATTACTAAAGACAGTTGTTAGTTTAATCTCTGTAAAGCCTTTGGGTCGTGAAGCTATCCCTTTGCGCGCTATAGCCAATTACCAACGTCTCATCCTAGAATCCGGGTGCTCTAAACGCATTCACTCCCACGCATTAGCAGCTAGTCGCGTTTGTCACGCTAATTGTCAACTGAAGGAATAATTCCTCAGTCGTGAATAAGAAAGCGGAAGATGAAAGTTAACTGAGGAACAACCCCTTTGTGCCGTATTCTGATTGTGTAAGGAGCAGCGCAAGGTTGCCCCTACAGAGAAGGAGCTTCTTTATTTTTTCTGCTGCAGCGTTACAAGAATTTCCTTTGCGCCAGGATAACAGCTATTTGCCGGACTCCCCGAGGCGAGCGATGATTTAATTGGGAAATCTCCGAGTGGAACACCCCGGGACAACTGCGAAGCGACAAAGTCTGTGTGACGATTCGCATTGATGTCCCCAGTCATCATCGTTATTAATCATAAATAACAAATTATTATGTTCGGTGGCAGTTTGCCGGAAGGATCCTCCAAGGACTCCATTCTCGTTTGTGCAAGAGGCGTTGGTTTTTAAGAGGTTTAGCGTATGCACAAAGCCCGGCAACGCAACCCTTCCCGGGCCATTCGGAGCGCGAGGGTATATTGCAGCACAGTCCGTACTTTTCGTCCTTCCGCCATCCTCCCTCCGCGTCCTCGTGTTCTTGCAATGCCATTAAGCTGCTCGGCGGATTTCGCAAAGTTGCTGGCTGTTTTATTTGGCGTTGATTCTAACGCTCTCGGTCATTGCGGAGTGGTGGGCTTTATTCCTGCACCGTGGCTGTGTCTAAAATCCCTGATTGCAAATGCATTTCTCTGGAACTCATATTTCGGTTTTTTGCAGCAATTTGCGAGCCGTGTAGACTTTCATTAAGTGCATATATATCCTCGTTTCCCAGAAATTGCAAGCAAATAAATAAAAAAGGAAATACCCGGGGTGGCGGCTCTAACTTTTATTAGGCCCGTCTGATGAGGCGTCCTCCAGCATCTTTGGGGCAGGCAAATGACAGGCATTTTCTTTGAGTGTTGAGAAAATATATTTGAATGTGGTGAGGGCATGAATGTTTTTATGAAATTATAATTAAAACTGAAATACGAGTACAAAAAAAGCCGCAATTTAGTGCAAGACGATGGAAATGGGAAATAGATTGCACTAGAAATACTTTTTTTAATTGATTACTTTTACAGAATTGTCGAGTTATTACAGTGTAGACGTTGACAGAGAATTAATCGCCAGCAGTTGACAACTCAGCGGTAGATTACAAGCTACCTATTGATCGCCAGTTTATACTCCAGTCAAAATAGATATTTGACAGACATCTTTATAAATAAAAAGGAATCCCCACGATCGGTCGATGTCAAAATATCAGTCTTATCATAAAATAGTTTGTACTATAAAAATTATGTTAAAAGTATTTTTATACCATACCAATTTTTATGGGTTTGTTTTTGAGATCATTTTCAACCAAAAAATAATAGTCAGCTTTATTGAAGAGAGGGGATTAAACGTCAGTCAGGTATATGAACCATTTTTTAAAATGTTAAAATGCAATTACGTTAATGAATATTTTTAACTGCCCCCTATCTTTCGAATAGCTTGGCCACCCCTGGTTTCGTATGTCTCTTGTCGAGGCCTGACGTGTCTCAATTCAATGTACGAAGATGCAACCATTGAACCTGAGCTGAAAGATGATGACGCCGACCACCATTTGCTATTTGCCTCTGAGTTGAGTGTTGTATCATAATTGTATCATAACTTGTAACTTACGGACTAGGCCGCTGCTTGCATTTTACTTCAATTGCGATGCGGAAACGAATGTAGAGCGATGCCCGAGTTTTCTCAGCCCCATATCTCAAAAACCGTATAGTCGTATAGTGCGAATCGACCTTTAGCAAAGTGGTGTGTGTTTATTATCGTATAAATGACGAATTATTAACAGGAGATCGATTTTTGTACTCTGTGTTACAGTTACACCTACGACAATACAAAACAAGCATGTGTGAGACCTTGTATTTTTAATAGTGAAATCATGTCCAACTCTGTCAACAAAGAGATTGAATTCATTCTTGACTGGGGCCGTAACAATGATGAAGAATTCCACGCCTCCAAAAATAGGTACTGCTCCGACCTGGCCTCTCTCTCAGGGAACCGCTCGTCCATTTCTTAACATTCTAAGCATTAATCGAGGATATCGAGCCCCTCAAAAATGGCCTTATTTCGGCTTGGCAAAATGGAAAACCGCGCCATCAAACATTGGTCCACCACCTTGATCTTTTCTTAACCTCACTCCAAACATGATTCTCCATCGAAGTTGATTCGCATTTAGGCAACACGGACCACTTCTTAGCCAGCGCCTATTTCCCCCAATTTTCTACCCCAAACCAAACCAGCACCTGGGAGAATTTGTCGATTCTAGGTTCCTTTAGGGAGAGAACAGAGTGTTTTTGTAGTTTCTGTTCTCTCTTGAAAAGTGTCCTCCTTTACGATATTTTAAAACTAATCTGTTATTCTCTGTATTTAGAGATGCCGCGCCGAACTGTTTCGCGTCATGTGACGGCACAGTTCTGAAAGACACGATTATGTTTGGCCGATTGGTGTTTGGCCGTGGATAGCAAGGAGTGCGGACGTGTGCTGATCCAGTCCGTGAAACACGCAAAAAAAAAAAAAAATTAAAAAAAAACACGAAAAAGAAACAAAAAAAATAATAATAAAAATAAAATAAAAACGGAATAAAATTATTGTGGAAAGTGAAAAAGTGCAACAAAAACAACGTCCACAATAAAAAAACAGTGAAAAAAATCGCGCGGCAGGCTAAAGCGAAGGCTTCATCACCCTTCTGCAGACCAGCGACCGACGAACAGCACAAGTAAGTTCCCTTTGCTTCCTACCCTCACTCCATTCTCGGCCCTGCAAGTGTCCCGCCCAAAATCTGTCGGTCGATGAAGTTTGCCCCGTCTCAAAAGGCATAACACTTTGACGCAGACAAATTTCATTGACCCTGATGGTTGCGACAAGTGTAATTCCGGGAAATATCTCCAAGAATGTGGCGATTGAGCCAGCGCAAACGAAGTCCCGTTACGAGTCACGCTTTGTCATTGACTTATGTAACATTCGTGGACTTCATGCGAATTTCTCTTTTGTTGAGTGCCACCTACTGAATTTTAAACCCACAATTTTCGCACTTAATGAAACCCAAATATCACCCGATAATGACTTAAGTCATTACCAGATATCGGGGTACACTTTACTGCATAATCTCTCTCCCCATAGGGGCATTGCCATCTATGTTAGGGATGACGTGGCTTATTATAAAATATATTCAAGCACGACTTCAGATTTTAACTATCTTTGGATTAAAATCATCTTCCGAAACCACGTCATATTCTTTTGCTTCCTATACAGAAGTCCTAACGTAAGTAACGAAGCCTCCACTTCTTCATTTGATTCTATTTCCGAACAAATCTCGGGATTTTTGTTGCCCAATCCTGAGTGTGAAATCATCGTTGCGGGTGATTTCAATGTTTACAATGTAAACTGGCTGACTTACTCAAATGGCACCAGTATTTCTGGCAAGGACGTCGAGCTCTTTGCAGACACCAATAATTTGCATCAAATTGTGGATCATCCCATGAGAGTCCCTGATGTTGCTGATCAAGGAACCTATCTCCTTGATCTTTTTCTAACTTCTCATCCAGCGCGTTATTCCGTTGAAGTTGATTCACCTCTCGGCAATTCGGACCACTGCCTAGTTAGCGCTAGCTTCCCATTCAAATTTCCCACCCCTCCCAAACCAGTTAGAAGAACTGTATGACATTATGGGAAGGCCAATTGGTTGGGGCTTATTAATTTCTTCCAATCTACTGACTGGAACCTGTGTTTCCGAAACAAAAACGTCAACTCTGCCGCTATCCGTATCTCTAGGATCATACAGGCAGGAATGCATTTGTTCATTCCTCATACTACTAAATCTGTGAGAGCTAGGCCCAGCAGATGGTTTAATCAGGAGTGTATGAATGCAATCAGAAATAAAGAAGCCGCCTTTCGAGCTTACAAGAGCTCCCCGAGTGAATCGCTCCGTGTAGAGTATAAAAAACTAAGAAATTCCTGTAAAGTCACCATCAGGAATGTCAAAAATTCATTTGACAGCAAGTTGAGAAGTAAACTCCTTAATGCAACCTCTGGTAGCAAGAACTTCTGGTCCTTGGTAAGCTCCATTAAGAAGAATTTCACTTCATCCACAACTCCTTCACTTATCCACAATGAGAAGGTGATAACAGACAGAAAATCCAAGGCCGATTTATTAGCATCTCTGTTTGCTTCCAATTCTTCTTTACCCCAAACTGATATGCTGCTCCCGGTTCTCGAGCACAGCGCTCATCTAATGGACAGGGTTTTCTTCAGGACTCGCGAGGTGTACAGGTGCCTCAAGGAGCTCGATGTAAACAAATCCACTGGACCCGATAATATACCCCCTATCGTCTTAAAACAATGCGCCTCACCTTTGGCTAAACCTCTGCGCAAACTTTTTGCCCTATCATACTCTTCCGGAGTTTATCCAGACTCTTGGAAACTTGCCCATGTTCAGCCAATACCGAATAAAGGTGACTCCAGCTTTCCCTCCAACTACCGCCCAATAGCAATTACTTCTATTCTCTCCAAAACCATGGAGACGATAATTAACAAAAAGCTTATGGGATATCTAGAATCCAACCAACTTATCAACGACAAACAATACGGCTTCCGTCAAAAAAGATCCACTGGTGATCTTTCAGTTTGCCTTACAGAACACCTCAGCCGAAGTTTGCATGGATCTGGCGAATCTAGTTTGGTTGCTTTGAATATCTCCAAGGCTTTTGATAGAGTATGGCACTCAGCCTTGTTAGCTAAACTCCAAGCTCTTGGAATTGACACGCTTCTGTATAAGTGGGTTGAGAGTTTCCTTTCCGGCCGTTCAATTAAGGTATTATTGGATGGCGTCAAATCTGAATCTCACCCCATCTCTGCGGGGGTCCCCCAGGGGTCAATTTTATCACCGGCCCTTTTTCTCATCTTTATAAATGACCTTACTTTCAATTCCCTCCAACCCACTTCTCAGCTTCGCTGACGACGGTACCCTACGTTACTCGTACAGCTTCGATACAAGACAGAGACGTGCCAGATCCTGTCTTGATGATCGTGAATTAATGTCCAAATCTATTAAAAATGACATCAAACTAATTCTAGATTGGGGAGAGAAGAATCGTGTCGAATTCAACCCCTCCAAAACCAAGTACTGTCTTATCTCAAAAAAGAAGTTCAACATCTCACCATCCTTGACAATGGATGACGTTGAACTTAGAAAACCGGCTAATGCCCGGCTTCACCTACCTCAGTTCAATAATGTTCAGTTCAATCCACATAGCTTTATCGGCTAAAATCCAGTTCATGTTCAGTTCGTACTTGAAATGGTTGTTGCTTTTTTCCAGAAGCTAGAAATGCAAAAGCTTACTAGAATGGCATTCCATTATTCCAGTTGATTACTCTCTTTTAAACAAGCTTTTACGTTTAACTTCAGTTCGAGTCCAGTTGGGAAAACTGAAGTCTGTTTTATCCACAGTTGAATATGTGGAAATTATATATGTGAACTGAGGTTATATTAAAGTTCAGTTCACCAATTTACCCAGCTGCAAAGGAGAAGACAATGACAATGAGAAAGGACGATGAAATGGACACGATTTCTCTCGCCCTTTCTCACTCTCATCTCCATAAACCACTTTTGCAGACGACTCTTGTCGTGTGGAGTGTAGGCTCGTGTGGAATCACCCATTGTAAGTATGTAACGGCCTTGGCAAAGTATTTATGGATATTTTTAACTGTTTCAACGAAAAAATAGATTTGTTTACCTGAACCGAAACCTGATTTCCCCAACCCCGGACCGGGCCTCTAGGCGCACACTTAGGTCTTATAAATAGAACAACCCAATTGTGGACCCCCTCCCCCAGTTAGTATTTCCGAATTCTTACAGCATGTAGGAATTCATATGTATATAAAGATCATTACCACATTCCTTAAACACAGTGAGAAAAGTTTGATAATATATATTTGATTTAGTGGAGAGGGTCCTCAATCATTCCTGTAAAAATTTAAGTCTATCCTACTTATATGCTCATATACACACAATTGACAAGGTAAAAAATAAACATCTACCAGGACTCATACTACATCAAAAATTATTTCAGGACTTGTTGTGTAGAAAATTATTATTAGATTTCTTCAGAAAAGTTCGAGGTCCTTTGCGCTACTTCACACATTATGTTTTATTTCCCCTCATTTTTTCTGATGATGCAACAAGCACACCATTTACTTTCTGTAATTCAACAATAATAAAAACAGTTAAGAGGATAATCCACATCCTATTTAAGCCTACCACCAAACATGCATCCCACCATAATCCCGAAATATCCCTGCCAGGACATTCAGTCTAGTTAATAAACATTAATAAATGCTCGCCTGCACACACATTCACTGGAATGAATTTTGTAATAATTTCGGTCCAAGAACCTCTTTCGCTCCTGGAAAAGGCATCCTCAATGGTAAATATATTCCAGCTTCCAGTCCACGTGTTCCCAATAAGCTCCTTGCTGCATCGTGCCCATTTGTTTTCTCAACACATCGCCTATGTATTAGTGCCACGAAATCAGAATTCTGCAAAATGCATTTTGGCCCCAGTAAGAATATAATAAAAAAAAAACCATAGAGAAAAAAGTAGGGGAAAGTAGGAGGTGATTTTGCACCAAGGACAACAAAAAAAGGAGAAGTCAATCCTTAATCTATGCAACAAGGCAGCGTATATCCACTCCGCGTGAGTGTGATTTGCAGACGGGGCCACAGAGTATAAAATGCAAATTGCAGTCAGGATGGGAGGAGTGCAATAATTGCACAAATTTGGCTGGCAACGGGATTCCATCTCTGTCATGGTGCAGTTGATGGCCATATTTCATCCTTTCATCTCGCTTTCATATGGGTTTTGATTAAAGATGTGCAATATCCTCGGAACGGTTTGTGTGCAGCGCGCATACACACATAAATCCTACGTGCACTTTTACAGATGGAGTTAAACCAGAGTTGGGCTGATCCACCTTCGGGAAAAGGGAAAAAGCTCTCAAAACAATACCCACCTCCCTTGGTTATATTAGGGAACTCCGGGAGATCAGGACAACACACAATTTCGTTTGAAAGGTTTCACGTCTGGAGCACTAATACAGCGGTAGGTATATACATAGATATTTCCCCGACTCTGTAGAGGCCCGCCATCCATATACCATCACAGTTCCATTTTTAGAACTCCTTCCATTCTGTCGCGACATTGAAAATGGTTTTGTTGTTCTTGTGCCATGCGATATCCTTGTGCTTTGCTCGGACGCCCTTCTCCCATTCAGAGACTCAGTATGGCTCAGTAACTTGTAGACAGAGATGGCATGAGTCTAGACGGCAACAGCATCCTTTTGCAGGAAAGGGTTAGGAATCAAAAACAAACTGTCAAAATCCTTAAAGCACGTGGATCCTGCCGTAGATGCCAGTCTCTTTCTGTCGCGTCGTGATTTATTGAGAATGCACTGTGAACAGTTCGGTCGGTCGGTCGGTCGGTGGTGCATGCTTCAGGAGGTATTGGCGCTATCCTTGTTCGGCACATGGGCCTTGGTAGGCCCGCTGCATTCGCTGCCGGATGTGTTGTCTCGACATGTCGTTAATCACCACCCACTCTGCACCTACATATGCAATTGTGCATTTCTGTGCAGAATTTGCTCCAATTGTTGGCTGCAACCTGTGTGTGCAAAAGGACATGGCAAAGCTCCTTTCTGTAGTATGTAGTTAAGGATCGGTTCGTGGTGTTTGTGTGTGCTGCTTCTGCTGCTGCTGCATCGCTGCATCGGTGAATGTTTGTATGTATGTATACGATGCAAAAGTTAAAGTGAAGATGAAAAAGGGGCATCGTCACCAACCCATAGAAGAGAACCTACCATATACAGTTCGAAAAAGGATATACCCCAAAAAAGGAGCTTTACAAAAATCTGCAAGGGAAATATCTTGTGGTGCGTTTGCATGTTGTTGCATAATGATGGCATATATTGTGCACTGTGTGACGGGCGCGCTTTGATGTGTTGTGTGTGTGTGTTCCAGGATATTTCGCAACGTTTCCCCCCCCCCCCTCCGAGTTGTTTCTGCACCCCCCACCCCCTTACCCTACCAGATTCCCCGTCTGGAATGTTGTTTTTCCTTTTACGTGGAAATGTCCTGCATTTCATATCAAGTCAGTTGTGGCCTATACCGTGAACGTTGTAGTTGTTGTTGTTTTTGTTGTTGCTACCGGGCGCTGCTTTGGCACTGGTTGATGTCTTGCTGCTGCTGCTGTTTCTGCTGCTGCTGCTGCTGCTGCTACTGGCATCCTTACTCTGTTTTGTTTAGTTGAACGCGAATGCTCCTCCAGTAAGCACACGGTTAATTCTCACAGCCAAAGATGAATTAAAAATAATATCCTTGTATACAAAACAAAAAAAAATTTACTGAAAACAGCCAAACATCAAATAAAAAAAAATACAGATAGTTATCAACGGTTACACAATACATATACATAGTTACAACAATTACAAAAAATTGCATTCTTTTTGCATGCAGTAAACGCTCTAATCGCGACTCTTCAAAGTTATACAAAATTTCATATTATTCGTGTGGTGCTTTCAAAGTGATCAAAAATTTATTGTGATATTTTTGGAATCGTTATTTCTATTTTTTTTTTGTTGTAATTTTTGTTTTTGATTTCTAAATTGAATTTTCAAAATTATTAAAAAAATATAAACAAAAAATTGAATTTAGACAATTGGTGCTCAAAAATAAATTTAAATATTTTTAAAATTTTTTAAACAATTTAAGAGAGATTTTTTCACACACACACATAAAGAAAATTAAATAAAAAATTAAATATTATAATTTTTGTAAATTATTTTCAAATTTTTCTCATAGAGTGCGCTCTTTTGATTATTAGTTTTTAGTCGTTAGTGTGTGAAAAAAGTGTGAAAAGTGTGAAATAAATTTTGTGAAGTAAATAAAACATTAACAGGCGATCTGGAGGGATACAGGTTAGTAAATATGAAATTTATTTTTGTAATTTTTTCCTATATTTTTTCGTCCTTACCAAGTTCTAGTTATGAAATCGTCCTTACTGCTTAAAAAATGGGCATTTTTAATTCAAAACTTCCCACTTTACACTGAAATTCCATTCTGTCTCTTTCTCTGCTCCTATTACATAGCCAGGAATTGACATCGTTACTGGATTCCTCCTTGCAGTACTCTTCACCCTTCCACACTAAATCCACACAACTACCGACCGACCGATCGGGTGCAGCAGGATATTTCTGCCAGAGCCTGCCGGCAAGTGTATATATACATGCAGCATGCAGCAGGGTTTTGGGGGGGTAGTTGCGCGTGTAAAAAATTACATCCCCATAGTGTTTGGGCTCGTATTTACACAGTCCATGTGATATTTTGGAAAGGGGATTTCCCCCCCACCCCGACCAGCCGCCGAGCACAAGGGAAGAGAGTTGTAAAGCCTTGGGGAAAAGGAGGCAAGATTTTCAGATTAACTTCTGTAACTTTAATACACAGAGCTGCATTGTACTATAGGACATAGGGTTTAGCGGTGGGGGAAACAAGGGGGCAGTTAGGTCGATTTTATTCCAAAAAAGAAAATGCCTATAAAGTGGTATTTTTTTACACCATATATACACAACCATACCGAAAACTGATATTGGAAAATCGCCCATATTCAGATTTTTAGCTTTATTTATTTTTTTTTTTCATCATAAAATTTCGTAATAATGACATAATTTCTCCTCGAAATACATAAATTCGCATCCAATTAACTGCTTAGCACACTGGTTGGTGGTACAATGGGCCAAATGCCATTTCAGTGGTCAAAGGGTTGTGTTACAACCGTTTCAATCGCAGCATGCAGATAAAATCTGATTTTGGGTTGAAATGAACCCGATGGGTTTGTTTTTAACTCTGGGTAGAGACTAGAGGGTTGACATAATATGTAAATTTTTGCTCGCACACATTTTGAAATTTTCTTTTGGAATTTTTACATTTTGTTGAAATATGCAATTTGTGATTATTTTGTTTTTTCGCAAGTTTGCATGTAAAATAATGTCATGCAGAAACAGATTTTTTTTGTAGAGTCTTCTCTCTGCTCTATTTACAGATGCATTTCTTATCGATGTTACTGCGGGAATTGCACACTCGAAATATTTGGCTAGTTATCAAAAATTCATTCATTGAGAAAATTTCATTTAATTTTTAGAGAATTGTAAGCTAGGAAGATATTGGTACTTTAGAAAAGGATGGGTATTGTTAACATAATCTTGCTTTAGTATTAATATCGAAGCCACTTAAATACATGCAATGGTAGAAATTGAATTTTTCCTTTAAATGTTTGTCATATAAATTGATCGAGAACGTATGATCGATTGAACTATTGAAAGTTGATGGACAACGCGTTTTGTGGTTAGTTGAATATTGAACACAATATTTCATTGTATTTCATTTTATTGCACCTATTTCGATCCAAAAACTCCCACTAGTTTGTTAATAAGGATAGACTTTATTCTAATTGGATACCTAGCTAAACTCATATGCTGAAAAGACCGTAAAAAATCTTCAACAGCAAAGCTTCAACAATCCGAGTTCACTTCAGATTTAGCCAGCCACTAAATTTAACTAGAGACTCACTATTTACAAATATAGCAACTCTCGCAGCAATCCTACCTGCACGATCGTTTCGAAATACCTTAAAGGTTTCAGCAATATAATGTCTCGGAAACACAGATTACATCAAAAGAAGTATCTTCAAATGGTTTAAGTTAGTGGATGAGCAAGACTTTTCTTGCAGTTTTATTGTAAATTTAGCAAGACCAAAGCAAGAACAAGACAAGACAAGACAAAATAAGACAACAAGATCAAGATAGCAAGACTTTTTTCTCATCACTAAATGCCTAAAGTCTCGCAGTGATGAGCAAAAGCCTTCGAAAAAGTCTTGCAAAAAGTCTTGCAAAAATTCTTGCAGAGTCTTGTAGTGTTGTCTCTGTCCTGCTAAATGTGCAAGACAAGACTTTTTGCTCATTACTGGAAAACGTTTGCCACTTAATCAGCAAAAAGCCTTGCTATCTTGATCTTGCAATCTTGACTTGTCCTTGTCCTGTCTTGTCTTGTCTTGTCTTGGTCTTGCTTGGTTTTGCTAAATGTGCAAGACTAGTCTTGCTCATCACTACACCTTTTCCAATTGTAATTCAGAAAAATTCAAGATTCATCCAATTGCACCAATTTCTGCAACAGGAATTTTATGTATGGAATGCAGAAGATTTTAATTTGCTTCACAGTTAGCCTAAACATTCGCTTTACATCGTTGGCACGAAATGGGTTATCAACTGGGAGACTTTTAGAGATTGCGTTAGATAACACAACTTAGCATTGAAACGGTAATAATGGGATGACATCATGCACGATGGTGTCACAACACTATTAAGGCCGGTCCCACTATATGGTTCGGAAGTGTGGAGATTGAAAAACCCAGACGAAGCATTGATCGTTCGACCTACAAAGGAATACAAGTTGATGGTGCTTGGAGGAGAAGTTACAACTCAGAGTTGTATGAAATCAGCAAGATTCCAAACGATGTTACAGTGATCAAAATAAATAGACTACGATGGATTGGTCAGGTTCAACGAGGTGGGGAACGGAACCCGACAAAGATAATGCTGAGGAAAGTGCCGCCAAGAAAACGGAGACCAGGTCGTCAAAGAAAAGATACCTAGATGATGTCGAAGATGACTTGAGACAGTTGAATATAAGAATCTGGAAAAATCGGGCAAGGTATTGAGAATCATAGAGGCGAATGCTGGAGGAAGCCAAGGTATGATGATGATCATGCATGATGTGGCTAGGAGAATATTTATTCTGTAATGAAAGAAGTTATTTGGTCAATTTACTGAATCAATGAGATGAATATTGAAATTTTCAATTTCAATTGATACTTTCTGAATAACAATTTACTAATCTGAATTACAATTGACGCTTTTTGAATTAGAATTGGAAAGGGTGTAGTTCATAAATGTTTTCTCCACTACAGAAGAAGCGTTAGCTTTTTAAGTATTTCTTCCAACGATCCGTATGCTAATGCTAACATATTTGTATTACTTTAAAATTATTTAACAAGTTTTGCAGCCCTGGTGTCTGTGGGCTAGCAAACAGATATCATTCGCGTAGTTGAGAACCTTAAGACGGTCTCACAATCCCCATTTTATGCCACCTGTTCTACTATCTAGAGCGCTGACAAGGATATAATTTGTTACTATAAGAAAAAGTAATGGCGAAAGTAGGCATCCTTGTCGAACTCCTAAACTCACTTCAAAGCTGTCGGATCATTTTCCATTGTGAAGAACTCTGCATTAGGAATTGTTGTATTTTAACGTTCGATTCGTACTGAATCATGTTCTTTGAGAGAACGCTTAGTTCATATGAATCCCGGCTTGAGTTGAAGATACATCGTCTAATTTGAAATTTACGGAAAGCTGTGGAAATTATTACAAATGAAGTACATTGCCTACTTAATAACGAAAATTTCGGAGTACGGGATCGGTACTCAATTCTCGTATGAGTATTTGATTTTCGATTCCACTCATATCAGTACTTGATACTTTTGACCGAATACTTATATTGTCGAATGCACTACCCACTACTCTAAAGATATCGGTAGATTTAATCCTCAACTATTCTCTTATGTAATGGCTAGGGAAGCACTGCAAACTAAATTTTAGCGTAAAAGGGCAGAATTAATCTTATTACGCTTGCACACTTTACTTTTATATAAATAAATAAATATAAATATAGTAAACATTTTACAAACTTCGCGTCCGTAACGTATGGAATGATCCATATGTATTACATTCGAGATAAGGTAATAGCTAAAACTCTAAAACTTTCCCAGCAAATGTAGAAATATGATCGAGCTCCCTCAGTCTGTTAACATAACGAACTAACGAAATAGAGCTAAATGCATTTGATAAGATACGCATAGAGGCATAATTCAAATGGCAAAACACCTAAATATAATGAATATGAGGCATAAGTAACGATTTTAGCAAGCCGAGAGTGAGTTACAATATCATTTATAAATAACGAAAATAATAGCGGTCCAAGTATAGAACCCTGAGGCACACCGCTAGTGGTATTGATGACATCCGAAGAGTTGCCACTTGTGTGAACATTTTGTTGAAGATCAGTGAGATAGCTGAAAAGAAAGTTAACTGCAGTGTCATGAAAAACAAAGTAGTCAAAAAGTTTCCTGTTTGTCCATGTCCACTGTATCAAAAGCTTTAGAAAAGTCCAAAGGTGATATTGTTAGTATTAAGCGCTAAACGAATGTCATCAATTACTTTTACTAATGCAGTTGTACAGCTGTGGTTTGGACGAAAGCCAAATTGTACTGTATAGAAGATTCGCTGCACTAATGTAAGACAGCATTTGCTCGCACATCACCTATTCAAATACTTTACAAAGGTACAATAAAATGCAAAGCCTTCGACTTAGAGGACGCTTTCACTAAGTTACAAAGTAGTGTTGGGTAGGACACGATAATAAAATGAGTTTGTAAGAGGAGCCTCTTTTTCCTTTTGAACCAGTACAATGTCTCACTTCAAATGAGGCGAGTTGCCATTGTATTGTGCTAGCACGTCACGTAGTGAATGGCTCAAACGTTGCGATGGGGGAGATCTATTGCGTTTGCGAAAGAGAGGATACGATAAATGATAAATGCATGAATGGAAATATTAATTATCGTGCCTATGAATGTTGATTACAAAAATATTCTTTAAAATTTTTGTTAACTGTATAAAGAAAAACATATTTACAGATTTAAAATGAAACTCCCTAAAATTGAAAATAACACGAAAATATTTTATTGTTACAGATAGAGATTAAAAAATAAAAATAAAATTTTACCTCCCTCGAAAAATGTAAGAAATATCTCTCCAACTTCACTCCCTCCAAAAAATGTAAGAATTGTCTCTTCAGTACAAAATTCACCTCCCTCGAAAAATGTAAGAATTGTTACCTCCCTCGAAAAATGTAAGAATTATCTCTTCAGCACAAAATTCACCTCCCTCGAAAAATGTAAGAATTGTTACCTCCCTCGAAAAATGTAAGAATTGTCTCTTCAGTACAAAATTCACCTCCCTCGAAAAATGTAAGAATTGTTACCTCCCTCGAAAAATGTAAGAATTATCTCTTCAGCACAAAATTCACCTCCCTCGAAAAATGTAAGAATTGTTACCTCCCTCGAAAAATGTAAGAATTGTCTCTTCAGTACAAAATTCACCTCCCTCGAAAAATGTAAGAATTGTTACCTCCCTCGAAAAATGTAAGAATTGTCTCTTCAGTACAAAATTCACCTCCCTCGAAAAATGTAAGAATTGTTACCTCCCTCGAAAAATGTAAGAATTATCTCTTCAGCACAAAATTCACCTCCCTCGAAAAATGTAAGAATTGTTACCTCCCTCGAAAAATGTAAGAATTGTCTCTTCAGTACAAAATTCACCTCCCTCGAAAAATGTAAGAATTGTTACCTCCCTCGAAAAATGTAAGAATTATCTCTTCAGCACAAAATTCACCTCCCTCGAAAAATGTAAGAATTGTTACCTCCCTCGAAAAATGTAAGAATTGTCTCTTCAGTACAAAATTCACCTCCCTCGAAAAATGTAAGAATTGTTACCTCCCTCGAAAAATGTAAGAATTGTCTCTTCAGTACAAAATTCACCTCCCTCGAAAAATGTAAGAATTGTTACCTCCCTCGAAAAATGTAAGAATTGTCTCTTCAGTACAAAATTCACCTCCCTCGAAAAATGTAAGAACTGTTACCTCCCTCGAAAAATGTAAGAATTATCTCTTCAGCACAAAATTCACCTCCCTCGTAAAATGTAAGAATTGTCTCTTTAGTATAAAATTTCACTCCTTCAAAAATGTAAGAGATTTCTCTCCAGTTCGTATTTACAATCTCACCACGGCTCGGCTTAAAGGTACAAACAGATTGGCGCGAATTTTGTCGCGGAGGCGGTGTCCGTGGCGGCAAAATCCATTAAAATACACGCACCACCATATATGCAACCACAAAGGCGCGGAGGCGACTTGTCGCGCGGACAAATTCGAGCTATTTCGAATTCTGCCGCTGGTCGCCCAGTGGTACCAACCATGACGAGCTGATTTAGTAGACATTTTTTGCTTTGAACTGCTGTCTGCCTGCAAATTGACAACTTGTTCGTGGCGGTTATTTTTAAATTTAATTCGTGATTGTTTTTTTAGTTTTTTAATGCAATTTATTATAAAATGGCAAAAAAGAAATTTACCAATTATGGGGCATAAAAAAGACTGTGTGGCAGGTATTTAAAACTAATTATTGTAATAAAATCAAACAAAAAGAGTCAACAATAAAAAAAATTTGTCTCTATTTAGCAACTCAATGTGACGGTTAATTTAAGCTTTTGGAGGTACTTCAAGTTTATTTTTTAGTGAAATGTTTATATTTATCCCAGAGGAATTTAACATAGGATTAAAAACTATAAAATTCCGGAGCCGGAGGAAAAACAGGAGCCAAAGTAAAGTATTAAATTAATTTCTGGGAAAGTTTTTAGTTAAAGTTTTTGGTCAGATAAAATTTGAATTAAAACATGCTGAGGGTTCAAGCTGGAAATATTGATGATAGATATTTTAGGTGGAAACCCGGAAGGAGAATTTTTTATTACTTTCTAATGATATAATATACATAGTTTAAACTTTCAAGTTGTGAAGCAGGTGGTATTAAATAGGCAAAAAATAGGTTTCCAGAAAAGAGACGAAAGAATTTTGATCCAAAACTTCCCTGAATGACAACATACATATGACCGTTTCTTTCTCTTGTTAACAAGAAAAGTTCCTTCCAGAATTTTTTTAAAAAACTACACAAACAATTAGAATCATTAGCAACCTTTGAAATTTTAAAATCAACTGATATGGAATTTTTAAAACTAAGCTATTTAAGTGATTTTAGGCAGGTCCTATAAATGGGAAAAACAATTCCGAACAAACCCACCCTTTTATTTTAATTTTTCGGGTAATATTCGGTGAATGGAAAATACCATTAAGCAGCCCAATGTAAACAACAAATCGCCCATTGTTTACTTACAGGTAAACTTATATAATGTAATATCATAAATCAGGTCATGGAACTACCCTCTTTCAAATCAAACCCTTTAATTTTTAAATTCTAAGTAATTTTGGGTACATGGGAAAATGTCATTATGCAGTTCAATGTAAAAAACAAACCGCCCATCTCCTAGTTGAAGGTAAAATTATCTAATTTAGTACCATAAAACAAGTCATGGAACCACCCTCTTTCAAATAAAACCCTTTAGTTTTTAAATTTCAGGTAATTTTCTGTAAATGGCAAAATATTATCTAACACCTCAATTCTTCCTTTTTTAATTCCAAGTAAATTTTGCTTTATTGAAATATTGAAAAAAAAAACAATATACGAAAATATTGAAAATAGCTTAAATTTTTATTTCTAGGTAAGAACACAGTTATAATTAAGGATCATGTGTTTTCACATAATAAATAATTAAAAAAGTACAAAATAAATTCATTAAATTATATTTACATTAAAAATTTCAAATTCATTTATTTAAATTCCATCGTCCGTTAAATTGTCCGCGCCGCGCCAATCTGTTAGCTAAGGCGGAATCTAAAATCCGTCGAGCGGCGCGGCAAAAGTTGTCGCGCCAATCTGTTTCTACCTTAAATTGGATATTTGACTGCGGCAAAAACAGTAAGAAAATACCTATGCAGTTCGTGTTTACAATCTCACCTCGCCGCAATTCGAATTGGATATATTATTGTCGCAAAAGAAATAAGAAAATGTTGTTCCAGTTCGTGTTTACAATCTCACCTCGGCGCAGTTCAGATTGGATATTTTGCTGCTGCAAAAGAAGTAAGAAATGTCTCTCCACTTCGTAATTTACAAACGCACCATACATGCTCATATCCCAGTAGTACATTATTTTTGAACCGGGACATTTAAAAAAGTTGAGGCCTCAGTACAATTTACTATCGTGTACGGGACAAATGAACTGCCTCTTGTAAGTCCGGCTCAACTCTATTACAAAGATTACTCCATAGTATTAGATGGGTAGAGATGCATGAAGAAGTTTGCTGAAGTATTCGTGCTTCGTCTTTTTAATTACTACATTGGCTCTATTGCGCAGTTTTTTTAGCTAAGCTGTACAAATAATAAATTTTTTGCGTTTGTTGGCTGATAAGTGAGACTTACTTGATTCAGGAGGCATAACACGCCGATCAGGCTGTCTTCCGTTAACCCCGACGGCTGTTGCTCATTTAGAATATTCCTAATCAATCTCAAATGGTTCTCTGTACAAGCTTTCCAATTATGGAAAAACAATATTGGTAAACTAGGTATTTTTTGGAGAAAATGGTAGTTGAAGTTGAAATTTTTGTTGGAAAAAACTAACGACTCATACTCTAGAAGTTGGGAGAGTAGAGTTACGTTTACAATTTTAGATATGTGGGAGTATTCAGCGTGCACTGCTATTTTATTCGTGAAAAAGGTCAAAGGGCTACGAAAATACAGGGTGATATGCAAAACTCTTAAAAACTGTAGTAACTCTTACGATTTCCCCACCAAAACTTTATCAACAGCCTGCAGGTCGCTATAAGCCCAAAGACTAACTTGAAGGAAGTTCTCAATTTATGAACCTAGACCTAAAAGACTTTATAAAAGTGGAGTAATCCTATAATAGTGTTATTTCTAAGCTATACGTGAGACTTAGGAAATTATAAAATATCCGCGCTTTATACTCCTGCTTCAACCCGAGTAAAAATACATACTTATAATTCCTGTTTTAACATATGGATGTGAAATCTTCTGTTCACAAGATTGCAATACACAGCGAAAATAAATATAGCGTGTAATTCAGAAATACGACATTGTTTCGCGTTTAAACGTTTTAAACATATTTCTACATAATATAGGTTCCGTCTTAGGTTGTACTCTTCAATTAATTTTTGACAGAAACTGATTATGTATCATAAGCCTGATTAAGTGAACTGCAATATTGAACTCCTCGTATTCTCAAAGAATACTGAACTATTATTTTTTTTCTTCCTGTCTCATTTTTCTGTAAGATGAGAAATGTATAAGTTACTGTACTTAAGTGTGTAGTTGTTAAAAATAAATAAATAATAATTCATTCATGCTTGCTCTTCTTCAAGAAAATTTCAAACAGCATATGCTTCACTGCACTATTCTTTAGATTAAGTTGATATTTTGAAATTTTATTTCTTCCAACGCTGATGTTTAGGGGATGGCTCCTTTCAAATCTCTTTAGCTACATATACCCCCTAATAGTGACATATGATCTGTGATCACATGCACCTCTTATTGGTGCATTTAAGAGCGCAGCTTTTCACAGAAAATATAATTATTTTTCCACATGGAAGCAATCGATTTCGGCGAGATGTATAAGAAATTGGCCAATTATTTTGCGCTACGTATATATGTACATCCAGATCATACTCAGCTAAAGCATCAGCTATAATAGACAACATAGAACGAACGTAGGTATGTGTTTAACGAAAAGAATACAACAAGTATACGATTTTGACATTGCAACGGGGTCAAACTTGGATCCAGGACTCGTAAGACGGCGTGTAAGTTTAATGAACAATTAGCAAAAACTACAATTCATTTTCGTATTAGAGCCCTCGAAAAGCAGAAATTGACGAACGTTCTTGAACGTCTATTATAGGGCCTTTTCGCAAACGTCAAAGCAACAGAGCAACTGAGCAACGACGGATCGGCAATAAAGCAGCGCAAACTGACTGTTGAACGAATGACTTTGCGTTTACGAACTCGTTGCATCGTTGCAAAGCATACGTATGCGTTTACGAAAAGGCCCATAGTTTCGGCTGTTTCTTACATAAACAAGTATCGAAGTGCTCGAATGATTTGAAATAAAATTGGTTATATAATTAATCGTAGGTGTTTCTTATTCGTAGGTGCAATTAAATCTTATCTTGCTTTTGCGCTTGTGTTGTTAACCTCTATTTCCTCTCCATAGAAACTATTGCCAAAGCACTCTATTTTGAGTAAGCGCTATGACTTGCTGTAATAAAATTGTGTTCAAAGTTTCAGAAATGAATTTGGAATTGCTTTTACTGAAGTACTTTCCTTTCAAGTTTAGACAGTAGGTACCTATCTTCTTGTTAACTAATCTAGCCGTATGTTCTCCGAAACTAGGAATGTAATGCACTTGTTCTTCGAAAGCTACATTAAAATCGCTTCAATTCCAAAATGTGTGGTTACTGTAGGTTTACTGACCTCTTCAATAATATCTCGGTTACATCACTTTTCTTCTTTAAGGAGCTCTTGGAGCTATATATGGGATTCCTCTGAATTGATATGTGGGGGTGCTTCAACTGTATGAAAAATTTTTCGTAAAAACGCCCTCGATAAATATGCGATGTTCTTTTGTATTACCCTTCTATCGAATACTTTTGTAGGTTATTCACCCGACTAAGCTTCATTATTTTCGACCCAAGGTTAGGGTTGTGGGATCCGTTGCTATTAGTTCAAAACCTGGGGCTGTAACTGATTTGAGAGGCGTAGGCTGTTTGCAGGAATGTCTCTGGTATCTAGGAATATTATTTTACTACTTAACCCACTACTATGATGTCTCATGGCAGGATTATTCCGTCCGGGGTCGTTCATTCTCGCTTGTCCTTCACGTCTGTTTACTGGCGGCAGCTGCGTGTTGATCTTTCCAACAGCTGATCGTGATATTTTTTCGACGTCAGATTTCTAATCGGCATCAGTAGCTTGAAGTTCACAGCTTTCTTCTTTTTTCTCCCGGATTGAAAAGTTTATGTGGGCGAAGAAGTCGTAACATATTTTTTTAGGCTGTAAACAAGCTAAGGGCGACGGCGAAACTGTTTTCCTGGGCCACGGCGTCCGCCCGACGATATTTGTTGTCTGCATATACTAAGCGGCGACACAAATTAAAAAACACGCCGAAATAACAATCTTGAACAACCGAACATACGACCACAGGAACAGACGAGAGTAGGAACATATAGTCATGCCACAGCATTCATGCAACTATGGCTACAGCTACGGCTACGAAATATAAATTGATTCGGTCGCGAACTCGGCGTTGTCGCCACCGCAGTGGTCTGCAGATTATTTATCTTCATACAAAAGCCGTGTATTCTATTCGTTTTTGATAGTCACAAGCGATTTAAAAGTGAGTAGAAAGCGATTCGTCGGTCGCCCTTAGCATGTTTACAGCATTTTTCGCTGATTTCGCTTTTGCATTTAATTTTTCGGACAATTATCTAATTCTTCCTGGATGAGTTGGTGCCGAATTTGAATATGGATTGATATAAGATTGAGGAACTTGGTAAGCGCACCCGGATATGTGCGACATAACGCTTGCCCAGATATCTAGAAATCCCTTTAGTTATAGATGAAATAAAAAGGTAAAGAATAAAGTTCATCTTCTCCTAGATCATGTTACTGTTGAGTCCGTCAACTGGTATAAAATGAATGCTTGGTCCGTCTGAGACAGGGTTTGCCCGCAGTACTACAGATTTAGTTCAGTATCTGATGTCGGGCTACTTCTTCAATTTATTTTATTTTCTATTTCCTGCTTGAAGCATGCCCCTGTTCATTTATTACAAAGAGTCGGTTTGTTTTGTTTATTTATCACCCTTTCATATAAATTTAATATAATCGGAATCACACATTTCTAAACACCGAGAAATCATTGAAGAAATATTGTAAAAAGGATGTAATAAGTTACAAACGATAAAACACTTCCAAAGTCGCCGACAAAACGCCACGTGGATTTACAACACCACCGACGAAACACCAAAAAATACAGCCACCACCGACATTCTGCTGCTTGGGCCTTTGTTACAACTTTGCATGTTCGCCAGTAGTTCAACTAACCGAACCCGCTCCCGGCGCATTCCGGACGGAAAAACTTGTGAAAAGTCATAAATCCTGCCGCCCGCCGTTTTGTATTCACAACTCGGCAGCTCCTTGTTTTATATCCTTGCACTCGGCGCTCCAGTGACGGGCGCCTTCGCCCCCTTTTTACATTTTCATTACAAAGTAACATCTTATGTCTTACTTAAGCAGCTAAGAGCCGTCAGAAGAAATATGTCTCCGCTGCTGAAGGCTGCCTGCTTGCACCGTAGGCAGATGCGAGGCCAGCACCACCACAGTAGTCGGGTGTAACGAGGACTTTTTCCTCGTTTACAGGCGTTTATTACTGAAATCCACGCGCTGCTTAAATCCAAAGGATACGATCCCGCTTCCGGCTTTCGGGGGGGCTGGGGGTGGGGATAAAGTTAGACGTTTGCATAGTTGCGGGCGAGGCTTAAAATGTTTCGCAATTAAAGACGTTTTCATAATGAGATGATAATTATGGAATTATACGATTTTAAGTTTCGTGTATGTTGACTTTGATTTTGTAACGTTTTGCACGTGATTCGTTGTCAATTACGTTACGATTTTTATTAAATAATTTTGGTAACTGGAAAAGTATACGACCTAGGTTATTGTTGCATATAACACTTTTTTAGGTAATTGTTTGGAGCATCGAGAACGGAGGCCTACGGAAGAACAACCAACAATAAGAATGAAATACGATCAAGTCCCTTTCTAGTTCAAAAAGTGAGTTTCCCTATCCCTAGCTGAGTTTCCCTTTGCAAGAACGTTAACCATAGCTAGCACCTAGTTTAGTCATAAAAATATGCACAAGATGACAAAATTTACAATATCCTTGGAAAGGAAAAAAGGAAGGGTACCTACAACTTTCCGTGGTGGTGGGGCTATCGTGCATCGAGGAAGAATTAGGCTATGTCTGCGGTGGTATGCTGAAGAACTAGCAAGGTACATCCCTCTCGTCCCTCTCTTCCACTTTCCTCACTTCTAAGCCAAGATTCAAGATTTCTATGCTATTCTCGGAGGTAGTCAGAGGTTTCCGGGTAATTAGATGTGAAGCCCAAACCTCAAGGGATTTCCTAGGCGATTTCCTATCCCGAGAAAACCTAGAGCTCTCATCGGGTTACCAAAAGTTAATCTGGAATCTGGAAAGCTTATCCGATGTTTCCAGGCACAAAATCCGACGGTGTTTATGGATGGGTGGGTGGTCATCAAAACAGAGGACCCGCTTGGCAGTTAATTCTTTCACTTTATCAACGAGGGGTTCATCGAGATATTGGAAAAGAATGAAAACCGATATGCCAAACTGATAATTTTAAAAACCCTTCTCCAGAGGAAGAATGTCGGAATGTGAATGACCTGGAGGGGAAATCTGGATTGCTTAGTGCAAGAGCCATAGGTACGAGGACGGAACATAACGGGCTCTCGGCAGGCAATACAACACCTTTAACCACCGCTCAGATCAAGGATAGTCAAGATCCTGCATTTTGGTTAAAAGGAAAAGGTATTTACTTAGCCTCAGCCTATATGGCTCGTGACCTGCCTGCATACCCTGGGAAGTTTACCATGACAACAGCACGGAAACCGAATGGAGCCAACCTGTTCGTGGGGTGCAACGCCAATGTGAAGCATATGCTTCAATGAGAACCCGAGTAAAAACAAAACTCGCCCGCACGACCCCTACAACTAGCATGCACGCCTGACTGAAAAGACAGAGTGTCCACAGGAAACAATAGACCTTTTAGAGAAAATCGAAGAGAGGGTCTATACTTTTGAAAACGCTATCCACTCGGCGTATAAGCCAAGGCGAGCACTGAAGTGGAGTGCCGGTAAAGTGGCGGTGGCATGGTGATTAAATTGCAAGTGGTGTGTGAGTGGGATGACCGCGTGATGACATCGAAATGGTTTAATGCGCTACAAAGTGGATTCGGTTCATCCACTGACAGCAAAGTACGGAATTTATAATGTTTTCCCCTAAAAGATAAACCCAAGTTGGCGGTGAAGTGGCATTTGCCACCCAAAAATTAAATTTGTCGGAGACTAGTGGCAAACAAATGGTGCCAGTTCACCACACGGCCGCCACTCTATCTCCCTATTTCGCCGCGCGCTGCCTTGCTTGATTCCGTGTGAATAAAATGTTCCACTTGCCGCGTAGTTACCACAACACCGTTTCGCCAATATCCTACCACCTCACTGTACGAAGAAGTTGCGTTCTAGCGGAAACCGTAATTACGAAAGATATCAAGGGATGGTGCCTCTAACCAGAGGTTAGGTAAGTAAACTTTCATCAACAGATGCTTACTTCGTATCCTCAAAATAAAGGATAAACGAAACCAGACGAAGGAAATGGAATTGCGCATGCCACACCATACGAAAACGATACTAGCCAAAAAAGCACTTTGACTGGAATCCGCAAGGAACCGTTTGCGTTGGAAGACCCAAAACAACGTGGGGAATAACATTATCACTAGATTCCTTAACAACTGCGATATCCTGAACGAAACAGAGATGTTACACAAAAGTAGAGTCAAGAGTAGTTTCCGTACTATGTCCCACGACAAGAACAAGAAGATATATTAGTACACCAATGAAACTGGGCAGACTGCGATCTGTTGGTCATGTTATACCAATGCCTGAAGAAACAGCAAGCCCAAATATTCATTGAATCAAGATTAAGAAATATTTGGACATACGAAATTCTAGAAGATATGCGCTATCTATGTGTAGCGAACTGGGAAAATGTAGCAAAGCGTATTAACACCTAGAAGAGGAGATATCAGAAGATGAAATAGCTTATTTTAAGAAGATCAAAAAATTTCACCCAAACAAGCTAATACTGTGTAACGCATTCCATAAGGATTTCGCTTAGTTGCTTTAAAGCCCGATTTACATCACAAAGTCAAAATGGAAGAGCGGCTCACGAAACTTTCATGCAGCTTGCAAGCAGACAACCCACACCGTGGTATTTATTGACCTCCAGATCTATTAGAACGGTCATTTTATCTTCGGCCGATAGGGATATATTGTCTATAAGGTCCGCAGAGAATGCTCTCTTGGGATAGTGTGAGCAGCTGAAGAAATGGGGCAGACGATTCCACTGTGAGGGAGTGATGAGTAAGATCCCCAGTTGAATAATGCCTTATCCTTATAGCGAGGATCTGTCCGGATGCACATTGATATCTCTACCATTCTCATGGACCAATTAAGCCAGTAGTTTCCAAACTTTATGATACTGCTGTCCCCCTGTTACATAAAAAACCCAATATAATATGTAAATTTGAATGAGGTGCGCCATCTAGACCTTCGGTATTTCAACATTGAATAACTCGGCAATTTATTAGCCGATTTTGACAAATGAGCAAGATCTTTTTAGGATATTTTCTACCATTTATGTATTTCAAATCAGTTTTTGAATACAATTCCGAGTAAAAGACCTTCGTATGCAAAAACCAACTGTTATCGGCATAACAGCTTCTTCGGTTCGTATGTTAGCTTTGAGTGCGTCAATGGTCTTCGGCTTATTGGCACAAACTTTACTTTTGCAAGAATTCATCGTAGTGGCTGCGGTCTTGCTGAAAAACGTTCGTTAGCCCTTTTTCACGTCTTTTCGGACATACGAAGTGTATTAACATCCAAAGATGTTGCGTGCGTTGCGACGTGTCGTCCAGGTTTTCAGGAAAAATGGTCCAATGGTGATTTTTAAGCAAACACCGTGGTGTTTCGTGAATGACTTTTGCGTTTTCTGTTCCCCAAATTCGACGTATTTGTTCATTGAGCTTCCTTCTTCATCAAAATTTTGTCCAAAAAATCAGGCTCGGCATCAATCATTCTTGCGACGGCATTTCCATATGCAAGCGACTCGGCTTGTCCGTTGGCAACAATCATTAAGTAAGTTGCACTTCGTTTGGGAAGAGATGAAAATCTTGCTTCATAATCCTCCTTAGAGACTCAAGGTTTAACTCCTGAGATCGGCGGCAATACGACGCATTTGAATTATCGAAAACACTCTCTATCAACAACTTCATTGGAATGTCACGAATGCGATCGAATGGGACGGGATCATCATGGCAGTGGTAAATTATTCAACGATTTCCTGCTCGAGCAGTCAAGTCTAAGCGACAAGCCATTAGGCCTAGCACTGAATCTATTCGAGCTGTCTGCCCTGCAAATATTAGACGTAGGAATGCAGTACAATAGGCCATGCGAGTAGTCGTACTCTTGGACCAAATACCTCATAGCTACTTTTGGACCAAATACCTCACAAAAAGAGGAAGAAGAAGAGTATGAGCGAGAAAGATGGGGTAACAGCCTTAATTGAAAACTAAAATTAAAAATAAATTTTTTTTCAAAACTGCTGTGCCTCAGTACGTGTTCTCTAGCACATCCTGTTTGCTTTATTAGTATTTAGTCAGACTCCTGACTCATTATCACCTCATTGAAATTATCTTCAATGCCAAAAATGCATCAGATTGTCACCAATTTCATTCCTCCTTGGTGTATTTTTCACTTTCCCTTTAAAAAACCCCGAGGATTACACGTTTGTTACACAGCACACCCACATCCGATTGCTCCCTACGAAAACGATACTCTTCATATTTATTTATTTATTTATTTCATATTGAATAGGGATGTACACAAGACTTACATCTTTTAGAGTACATAGAACAATAAATTGATAAAAATAAATTTTAATATACATATAAACTAATCTAAACTTAATAAACTAAGAAGAGGGGAAAAAAGGGAAAAGAAAGAAAATATTTTGAAGTAAAGATCATAGAGAGGAAAGAGAACAGAGAGAATGAAAATAGTAATAAAAAACTTTACTAAGATAGGACAAGAATATGTGGAAGTAAAGAAGAGAAAGTTTAGAAATACTAGAAAGAAGAAGAAGAAAGAAAAAGAGATGCTTGCCTTCTGAATGCTGTGACTGTGCCTATTCTTTGGATGTAGTTAGGAAGACTATTCCAGAGCCTGAGCGAGTGCACAAAGAAAGAACGACTACCAATTAAGGAGAAATGTGCGGGAATGAGAAATTTAATTGACCGCAGGGATTGGAGGGGCGTAAGGAAGTCGGAAAGATAAGACGGACTGTTAGTACGGAGAACTTTATGCAGGAGGACCAATGCCATAACATCAATAAAGTGAAAAAGGCCGCAACCCAGCAAGGAATTTTGCACACCAGACACATGATCAGACCTCCGCATGTGAAAAATAAACCTTAAACAATCGTTAAAAGCAACTTGGAGCCGCTGACGGCAGGATGAATCGAGGGATATATATACAAGGGCACCATAGAGGAAATGAGGTAGAACGAGGGACTTAACAAGTTTGAGGCGAATAGATGGCGATAAAAGACTAGAATATAGCCAGAGTTTGCGTAAAGTGCCATAGACCTTGGAGATCATAAGTGAAACATGTTTGCAACAGGATAGTTTGGAGTTAATAACAATACCAAGATTATTTATATAGTCAACAATAGGAAGAGGGGTATTATCAAGTAAGAGAGATGGGATGTTGTCAGTGGACAAAGAGCGACGACTAAGAAATAGTACTTGGGATTTATTAGGATTGAGTTTAAGGAAATTGAAAGAGCACCATTCATTAATTTGGGATAAAGTATCATTGAAATCCGAAATACAGAGTTCAAGCTGACTAGGAGGACATGATGTATACAGCTGGAGATCATCAGCATATAGATGAAAGGAGGAACGATGGATAACAGAGGGAAGATCATTGACATATAGCGAAAAAAGAAGAGGGCCAAGTATAGAGCCTTGCGGAACTCCCAAAGGCACAGGTAGAAACGAGGATTCAACATTGTTATGGCGGACACACTGAAGTCTATTAGAGAGAAGAGAATAGAAAAGTCGAATAGCAGAGGAAGAAAAGTGGTAGAGTTGGCTAAGTTTGGAGAGCAGAAGAGAGTGAACCACAGAATCGAAAGCCTTAGAGAAATCCAGAAGAACCAGAATCGCAATATCACCCTTGTCGATCGCAGAGCGCAAGTCAGTCGTTACCTTTAATACAGCTGTTTCACAGCTATGGGATCTACGAAAGCCGGATTGGAATTTAGAGATGAGGTTATTATATTCAAGATGTTGCAGAACTTGGGTATACACAATTTTTTCAAAGCCTTTGGCAAGAAAGGGAAGAATACTGATAGGACGAAAATCTGTTAAGTCAGCAGGAGAGGACTTTTTAGGTAAGGGAATGACTCTGGCTTTCTTCCAAAGCGAGGGAACTTGAGAAGTTGTCAGGCAGTAATTGTAGATATGCGTGATAGTTTCCACGATTAGTGGCAAGAGTAGCTTAAGAAAGCGGGGGGAAAGCTCATCACAGCCTATGCTATTAGAAGAAATAGATAGCAATATCTCAAGGACTTCAAGCGAGTCGACACAGCGGAAGTTAAAACCATCAGAACTAAGTGAGTCAAAGCAGAAAGGACTAGGAAAGGAGGTGGATGCAGAGGTAGGGGTAGACTGAATGAAAGATGAATTGAGAAGGTTCACATCAGCCTCAAACGGGACTACCGCAGGAGCATGCATGCCCAGCGAACGAAGATTAGCCCAAAGCTCTTTAGAATTTAGTTTTGGGTCAAGCTTACGAGAATAGTACTCACGCTTCAAAGATTTAACCTTGCTATTTATGAGGTTTCGAAGCTGTTTGTAGTCATTACGGTAACTGAGATTCCTAGTCCTGCGATAGCGTCTATACAAGAGCTCCCGCTGAATTATAAGGTCACGGACTTCACGAGAGAGCCAGGGACAAGGAGAGGAGGGACTACGTGCTCTTGTAACAAGGGGTACACATTGATCATAAGCAGATAAAATGAATGAGGTCAAGATATCGACTTTGGTGTCAACAGAAGTTGTGTTGTAGATAGCACTCCAGGGCATAAAGGACGCGACTTCAGAAAGCAGGTCAGAACTAACATTCCTATAATCGCGATAAGAAAAGGAGGAAGGTGCGGAGCAGGGAAGAAAATCAAAACGAGAGGAGAGGAATAGGATATCATGATCAAGAAAGCTAGGAGGGGAGATTTGATTGAATTTTAACACTGAATCAATGGATGTAGCAGTAAGAACATCAAGTTGGGACGGGTTTAGACAGTGCAGATAAGTTGGGAGTTGATTTAAAACATGTAAATCCAGAGATTCAAGAAAATGTCTAAGGGTGTTCGCACGTGTATTAGCTTTCAACAAATCAACATTAAAGTCGCCAGCAGCAATTATATTCTCATAGCGGCGAGAAAGGCTAGAGACAAGATTGTAAAACTCAGCAGCGATATCTGGATTGAATAAATTAGGAGGACAGTACACATTGATCACAACACAACTATCGCCAGCAGACTTTATTTCGACAGCTATGAACTCAAAATGAGAGCCACTGGACTTGCCTACCACTCTAGACGAGAGCGAAGAGTTTACATATATGGCAACACCACCACCGGTACGATCAATGCGATCGTTACGATGCATCGAAAAATTTGGAAATGAAACAAAGGATGAGGGAATTTCTGGTTTCAACCAAGTTTCACTTACCAGAAGGACGTGCATTTTCGTATGTTCAAACATATATCTCAGCTCCTCCATTTTATTTTTTAAACTCCTAGCATTCAGAACGCATAAGTTCAGCCCAGAGGATGAGGAACAAAGGATGTTAAGTAGCATTCCCTCAAAGTGCACTCGATCAGCAGAATTATTAGTAATAGAGACTAATAAGATGCACAGCCACAAGCACAAAAGCAAACATGAGGTAGAATATAAGTACGAGAAGAGAAAAGAAAAGAAAGAAGGAAAAAAAATAAGTAACAGAGATCATAAAAGAAAGACTTAACTTATAACTAAAAATTAAATGTAAAATCAAAACAAAATTAAATATAAATAAATGTGAAAAAGGAAGAAAGAAAAAGAAAACATTAATAATAACAATAACAATAGTAAGAAAAATAATAATAAAAATAATAATAAAAATAATAATAAAAATAATAATAATAATAAAAATTAAGTTATTTAGAACAGCTAAATTCATGTACGCATTCATAAGGACAGCTCCATGGTGAGATCATAGAGGAGAGCCAACACAGTCTTTTAGGTCCAGGGCCGAGGTGAATCTGCGCGGCTGCTGATTACGTTCGAATTGGACATAAACATGGCCACGCCTGGTAAATACAGAGGTGACGAGATTCCTTTTAAGAAGTTTACGTGCCGTCTGATATATGTCATTATTCTTCGACGTCAAACTTTCCGAAACACGAACCACACTGTCAGTGGCGAACCCAAGGTTTAGTTTTTTTAAAGTTAACGTCCCATGTTGACGACTTTTTTTCAAAAATTCCAGCTGCTCATTGTTACAAGCCGCAATCCTTTTCCCAATTCCTGCATATGTGATACAAAAAAGGCAAATAATTTAGCATCAGCGCATCCTTCCGACATTCCTTGAACAAGTGCTAACTAAAGACTCCTAAGGAAATAGAGTCCCCAAGGACCATATGCTCAGGAAGGTTGGGGTTTTTCTGTGGTAATTGTGCAGATATTTTTGGAAGAATCTTGGTTTGCACAACCGACAACCACCATCCCTGGCTGCCAGCACACACACACCCACAGGAACAAACAACAAACAGCACAGGAGACGACTTTCGGTAAAAATCTTGTGTTAACCCATTATTCCTCTGGGCTGATGCATGCAGCTCCTTCCGATCCTTCAACTTTAATCAGGCATGCAGGGGGAGCCTTGCGCCCTTGTCGTTATGCCGGAGCACACTCGGTTTTTAAGGACGATCTCCGAAGACACATTACTCATAAAGAATTCACGGGGCACGGCACAAGTTTCGTTACATCCGTGTTACTTCTTGCCAAAAAATAATTTTCCGGAATTAAGGAGAAGAAATTCACCAGCAAAGAAGTTACTGGAGGAGGACGTCTTCACTGCTGTCCTGGGGGAAACTTTCGGGGCGGAATGCTTCTCGGGGATCATTAATGGATGATGATGGTGGCTTTTTGCTGCCTTGAGGAGCAAAACTTACGGTGGATTAGGATCATGGCGAATTATGAGTGTGGTGCCGGAATGTTGCAATTAGTTCTTAACTCGTTAATTTATAATCGAGTATCGACTCGTGGCTGACGTTCGGGGAAACTGCACCCAAAACCACGGCAATTAAAAAATACCTTTTAATAACTCATCTGTCAAACTGAGTTAGGCTTTCAATTAGGGAAAAACACGAGCCTGAAATTACGCAGAACAGCGGGAAAAGCAAGAAACCATTTCACGGGAGCAGTCTCCATTGAAGCCAGGTACACCCGTAATTACTTAGGACTTAGGGTAGAATTATTTGTCCTTTTGTTAAACCAGATTGCGTCCGGCTTAAATTCATATCCGTTGTCCAATTAAGCCAATGGTGAGGTTTCTTCCGTTTTTTTTTTTCGGTGTGAGTTGGCGAAAAAAGTTTCGGGGTGAATTTTGAAACAAAAGGGAAATTAGTGATTGTCTCCCCATTATTTCAATTCCACCAACGGCGTCCTGCGTAGTTAATTTTTTTTCTGGAAGTTTTGAGCTATTGAAAGAAGCAATTCAGAACTACTACACTAAGGAAGAGGAGATTTAAATTCCTTCCTGGTTTTTAATTTTTGTGGTGTTTTAATTATTTGAATGGTGTAAGTGTTCGTAGTACAACAGCATTTTGCTAGATTGAAGCCAATTTCAATTGTTTGAAATTTTGTAACATTCGAGCGCCATGCAAATTTTTCTTTCGTATAGTGAAACTTATTACAATACATACCGGCGCTAGATGGAATCCAAATATCGCCTTATAACACTATCGGGGTCAGCGTACACTTCAGTGTTCCAACCTTCCAACATGATCCAAACCGCTGCTTCGAGTTTATTTGTATTTTCTAACCCGCTGACTTGGACCTGTGTTTCTGAAACAAAAACCTTAACTCTGTCTGTCGTTATGCATTCTCTATTCTACCAGATCTGTGAAGGCTATTTTGAACAGATGGTTTAATCCGGAACTCACCCGATTAAAAATAACTTAGTTGCTTAATTTTCTTACAAGCACACACGCACCCGCACCTAGCACGAATATTGAACAAATGGGCATGGCACAAAGGATTCACCATCATCATCATCAGACAGGAAAATCTAAAAATTCCCGCTACAGGTATGAACATTTATAAATGCTTCCGTATCGACATAGACCATTCCAAATTCTAGAGTTGCTTTACCAGACAGTCCCCCAACTAACTACTAACCACTTCAATGCTGCTTGACCTATGCAATGGAACGAGAGCCGGTCTACTGAGTATGCTATTAGTATACGTGTATGGACGCGCGTTGTGTTGAAATAGGAATATTCTGGACGAAAGATTCACTGGGTCACCGATTTTATACGTAACAATTCGTTTGACCATCTATATGACTATAAAATCAATCTTATCACAAAATGCTAGAAAACGGTAGCCATCTTTTTTCGATTGCTTGTTTTTCGCTTTGCTGAAGTTAAATAGCCACCCTGCATTGACTGTTGTTGCTGTTATGAGAGAAACATTCAGAAACATTCTAGATTCAGACCAAAAACACTCAAGGATTGGCCTTGTGATTTGTTAATCGTCCTGGTGAAGGAAAGAAATTCGATTCGTCGACAGCAACACGGCCATTACCGATAGTCAGCAATTGTTTAGAGAAATCTTCGGTAGATGGATCGTTTAGCAAGGCAGCTCGCATGTTTGGCGTCAGCTGTCGTTTCTTTATAAAGCGCTACTGAGTCGATGATTTGAGGCGTTTATTTCATCAGCAGCGGTGGATCTTGGAATGAGTGATAGTGTTTGGCTAAAATCTCCAGATAGTAGAATAATTGCGCCTCCAGAACATCAATAGTGGTACATTCGCTCGAACCGATTGGTTCAATGTATTTCGATCTTGTTGACGTACACGCTCCAATTCTCTATTGAAAGCGTCATTCATTTGACTATAAGGCGTTGGTATTCCTAACTTGACTAACAAACTGCCGAACATGATATAACACATGTCTTCGATTAAAGCCTGGTTATGTATCTCGTCATTCACCTTGAGCTGGGTATTCATTGAACTGAACCGAGCTCGGAATTCCTTACCACAACGACTGCTCCACTGAAATAAGTAACCTCATGCCTCCACGACAACATTTCTCCCGCAATACAAGACTTGCCGGTTCGGCTCACCCTTATAGTTTACAGCCCTTATCTTCGCGCACACTCCGATTTCGAAATTCGTTTATAACAAGAACAACGCGACTGTGGAACAACTTACCTCAGTCAATTTTCCCGAACTCATACAACACCCAAGAGTTCAAGCGCAAGGTTTACCACCATCTCCTCCAACACCCACCCAACTCTCCCTAATCTATCCTATCTTTCTCTCTATCCTTCGAGCTAAGCTTACTACTAGACATTGGGCCATGACGTGTACGACATGACGGACTAGTAGTACAAAGGGTGACACCTAAGCTTAGACTATCGCATAAAAAAGGGCCTTTCCTGTAGTTATTTATTCTAAGGCGATTTAGCCATAAGCCATAAATAAATGAAGAAATTAGAATTATAGAAAAAAAGTAGTAGAATGATAACTTGATGTAGTAGTATAGTAGATTATCATCTTTTTCTAAAAAGGTAGTAAAACTACAACATTTGTAGTAGAACGATAACGCTGATTCAACCACTAGACTAAAGAGAAGCGATTTTCTGTTTGAAAGCTCACTTCGAAGCTTTAAAGCTTCCTACTCGACGAGCTTTCCAGCTATAAAAGAAACCGCTTCACCTGGCCAAATTCAGTCTTTCACTAGACTCGTTCCGGAGAGGTCGTCTACTTCGTATTTGTTCTTAAGAACTATATGGTGAATTTTCTTTCTGGCCGTTCGATCAAAGCAGCATCGGACGGTGTCGAACTCAAACCACACACCATTTCGTTTTGTGGTCTCCAGAAGTCAATGCTATCACCTACTCATTTCCTAATTTTCTTAAATGATCTGCTCTTAATTCTCAACAATCCTCTTCCCAGAGTGTCTGATGATGGCGTTTCTCTTACGTCTTCGACAATATAAGACAAGCACGTGTCAGGCCTTGTCTGTTTGAACCCATGCCCACTTCTATCAATAGGTAAGAGGTAGAACTCATTCTTTTCTGAGGCCGAATTCAACGCTTCCACTCAGCTCATCTTTACTCCTTTTTGCACATACTACCGCCTAAAAGCTCGTTTATAATTTAAACAACTCGCCTGTAGCCGATCTCCAACAGTCAGTTCAAATGTAAAGATCATAGACATATGATGCATCACCCCCAGATCCCCTTTACCGATCCTCCTCTTATTTTCATCAAACTAAGCTTACTAGTAGACATTGTCCCATTTTCTCCAAGTTACTCGAATAAAGTTTAAAATTTATAAAATACAACTGCAAAAAATTAATGTAAAAAATCAAGTACGTGAAAGTAAGTGCGAACGCCTTTGGTGAGTCTCGTTTTGAAATATTTCAATTCAACTTTTTCAAGTTCACGCATTGAACTTCATCCTTTGGAATATTCCTTGCAAATTAATTTATTCCGCTTTCCATGGAATCTTACATTCATAATCAGTCCTCAGCCACAATTGTAAGCCACAGGAGTCTCCGATTTGTGTAATGCCACCGCACGTAAGTGGTATCTGCGTCCACCAAAAACCGGTCATCTTTCTCACAACACAAAACCATCGAAAAAAAGAAATGTCACCAGCCTTCGCATAATGCAGGCACTTAAGTGCTTTGTCGAAAAAAAAAAACGCTAAATTTAGTCCTCATTTGTGCTGTGCGAAGTGGGCAAAAAAGTGTCCTAAAGGAGCCAACTAAATCCTTGTGCAGAAGTTTGCAATGTGCATACAGCAACGCTTCCGACTGCGAATTAATTTGGAAGAGTGAGTCCAGGACTCGCGCTTTGTTCGTTTCGCTTTCAGGCCACGTCGAACATAATAAAGGTCAAAGGACTGGCAATTAGGATTAAATTAAGACGATCCGTCTTACACTTAACACTTCGGGGACGCTGAGTATTTGTCATGTTCATGGATGACGGGAGCTATTGTCGCTGATTCATCTGTACACAACCAATTACATCCTCAGTAATTTGAGATTTCTTTTCAGATGCGGATTGCAAAGGGCTTAATTGTTTGGATATGTTGTTAATTAGCAAGGGAGAGGGAAATAATAGTTTTTGTGGAACGCTAAGACATTCGAGGACCAGAATCGAATCTGATTGAGTTGTTCTTATCCATATTTTTACAGCGCAAGAGACTTAATCTTACAAAAGACTTTAATCCCTTCAACTACTTCATGTTATTTTGCAATGGACTTGACATCAGGCAAAAGTCAGTGAGAAGTGTGGTGCTGGGTGGAGAAGACAAATGGGCTCTACCGATGAGAATGGTACCAAAACATCAAAACTCAATTTCAACCCAGGATTGGATTTTCAGATCCCCACTAATGATGAATAGGCAAACTTCTAGCCTGTGATGAGCCAACTATGACGTAGTTTAGGCTGAAAGATAGATAGCATCAAAACAGAGTCCGGTGTAGGGGGTCGAGCTCCCTGAACTTGTTAAATCTCTAAAAATACTTTTTCTTAGCACTCAGGCCGCTTGGAATCTCTTCTTCCAGTAATCTCTACGGTTTGCTAATTTTCTCCGACTACATATGTTCTAGCACGTCATTCATCCATGTATTTTATGATCGGCCTATGCGGCCTATTTATTTCGTCATATATTTCTTCAGGCTCGTCATTAATTCGTTTTGCTTAACCCTTCTTCTTCTTTAACGGCTCTACAACAGGAATTGTGTCCTGGCCACTCATTGGGCTCTGGCTTTCCCGAGCGCGTTTCTTTTCGCTCATACCTGCTTGATGTCCTGCCTACAGGAGCCTATCGAGTTTTCTTGGTTTAATTGATTGAAATATTTCCCTTCATGATATAATTCACATGTAAAACCAAACTGCTACGCTTAAGTAGCAAAATGTGGTTAGTCGTCATCAGACTTTTTACTGTCTCTGGTTTAATAAATTGTCATCTTTTGTCAATCAGCAGTCATATGGTCAAGGAAGTCATTTCATGGGAGGTTTTTTAATCGATAAGCCGTTTTCATAGCCGCCGTGATCGTCGTTCTTTAATCTGCTCTTTATGGCCAGTCAGGATTTCTGGTTGCATGTTATTGTCGGCTGTTACCATTGACTCAAAGTTCGTTCCTCTACCTTGATTGCGTTCCTATACCTTTATTGTGGAACCAATGTTGGGTGTTGATGTGCAGCTTTTCTGTCACCCCAAAACTTTGGGCGAAAGCTTCGTGTACAGCTCTTTGTTATGAGGGAAAACCAAGCAATCACCCATTGTACTACCAGTCTGTCATGTCGTTCAAGTCAATGCCAGTAGCAAGCTTGGTTTGAAAGATGAAAGAGAATAAGATAGATCTGAGCTCGTGATCTTATACCAATGATGTCAATATCGTCTGCATAAGCCAGTAATTGGGTGGGCTTAGGGGGGATTGTGCCCCTTGCTATCACTCTCGACTGCTTAGCTGTGTTCTAAGGATGTCCACATCAAAGTCATGAGCAAAAGACTTCAATAATAGTAGACGATCAGCTGAGTTCGGAATGTCTTTCTCATGAAAATCGTCCATTAGAACGTTTTCAAGTCGAAGTCCTTTTTAGTGATCATAAGTAATAATGCGAAATAATTTTTCGGCGAATCGTTTTGACATTAAGCACTACTGGTGGAACGGCATTAGTTTTGTGCTCAAGAGATTTTCTTTCTGAGCCAGCTTTTCTGCCTAAACAGGCAAGTGAGGCTCGTATGTACCACCTATATTCCGAGGGAGCTGAACTAGGTTCTTCGCCCGGGCCACCTATTTCAGAATATTGCGCAATAAAGCTATTCGTGTGTGTTTTGCGAATCTTTTGTGGTTTAGTGAGCTTTTTTGCTGAACTTTTGCGCCATATGTATGAAACTAGTTAAGCTTCGCTGTAGTTTATATTTGGTGAGCTTTCATGCTGGGGTAGTCTACCAGGAAGAGCAACCTACCTGACTAGCTGTGTAGATGGCTGCCTGTTTAGCTGTCTACCTGAAAGCATTAATTTAATTTACAAATTCGTATTCAAATTGATAGAAACACAGATAGACCACACGAGTTGCTGCACGGCTAGACCAGTTGGTCTGCCTGATCTATCTGATCTGTATGCCTGGTCTGTCTAGACTATCTAGTTAAGTTTGAGTTGTGTGTGTGTTTTGTGTGTAAAACTATTGTAAATAATTACTTGATTAGCTTAGCTCCAATTTGTATGCAAATCATTATATGTTCACTGTTCACCAAACCGCCAACCCTTCCCATGACAGAAACCAAAGCTTTAATCCAAGACAAAAACGAAAAGCTCGATTGCCTAATAGCTGGCACGGACCAATATAGCTATACTACTAAGCTAAGAAGATTTTATTTCGTTTACAAAAGTTGTTAAAACTCTGTCTGGAACGGATTATTGCCAATATATAAATTTTTAGATAAGTGGACTCGGCCTATCCATCAAAATTAATGGTTGGAGTCAAGCCTACTGAATCAAAACGGGTCTGATGCCACTGTGCCTCCCTCTATTGGCTCGAGTCTACCTCTTTCTTTGCCCTTGGAGCGATCAGGTTACGAGAGAGTTGAAGTGCTCGGATTTTCTTTTTGCGATGGTCTTATTCGCTTTTTCCTTGCCTCCTTGTATCTCTTAAAGAGTTCTTGGAATTCAGGACGATTTCAATTTCTCTGACCTCTACTTCTTACTTTTATGTAAGCCCTCTCCTTTTATGTAGGGCATTCGACTATCATTGGATTGTTTCTTGAGCACCTTTTAACAACGGTTCTACCATTGCTTGTGTGGGCAACTCGGATAGCAATTTAGAAAATTAGAGAAGACTGAAAGAAGTACAACAACGGCTTCTATCGAATGCATCGACAAAACATTGACCTCGCTGATCGAACAAGAGCTGCCTGTGTGACTTATTAAGCTTAGAGACGATGGGAATTATACTATAAAGAAAAGGTTGGACAAGTAGAAAAATCTAGTGCCTTAGACTATCGAAGTCAACCGACAGTTAAAAATTTCAATTATCGCGTCTTTACACTAAACAAACACTACTTAGACTATGTTTACTTACCTCGTCCGACTCTTAGGCGAAACCTTTTCCATACAATAAATCCCAAAAAGCAGCAATGCTTCCTGCAATGAAAAATAATTTCTTAGTTTTACCAAATTTACAAAACTCCGCCCTTTAAACTTTAATGGAATATTATCAAAAGCGCTTCCAAATGAGCATCTTAAAACCCCAGTAAAATTGTGTTTGCCTGTGGATAGCCCTTTCCAAATATTTGTAAAAGTTGTAATTCTGGTCATGAATACACAGCTCTATTCATGGCTGCATCGGGCATGTATAGGCCCCATAGAGGTGTACTCCTAGCACACTCTGCATCCTACGTGCCTGCCATGACCAGGGGTGGTCGTTCCTTTCAAGGGTTGTTTTCTCTATAGACGATGAAAAGATTTAAACATCAATAAATATTGCGCATGTGACTAACAAATGCTTTCTTTCTACTTTCAGGTATGACCATCAAAGAATCCTTAAAGACACCCCAAATGACTGCCGTTTCGCCGAAAAGGAAGAAACTATGTGGAGGTCCTTGATGATAATTTTAACGTTCAAGTGTGAATCAAGTCAAACAGCAGCTCCCCGTCAAATATTTAGCCGAAATCTTTCGCAGCTCATTATGGAATCCGGTGAATTATTCATTAATTAAAATGAACAGTCCTTAATGCCGTTCTTAAGTGTACTGTTTAGCACCCTTTTCGGTGATAACTGCTAAATGGAATAATAATTAAAATGGCAGCAAGAATAACGGAACCCGGAAAGAGCAACACTGCTGCACGCGAAAATTGCTCCCAACAAGTCTATTCCATGGCGGCCATGAGGCAACTTTTAACTTCGTTTTACACGTAACTTAATAAAACTTTGTTTTGTTGGGGCCAACTTTTCTGTCAGAATGAATTTCGGATTGTTTCGTAAAAAATGAATTGTAGAATCGCTTAAGTGCGATTTTTGAACTTTGTGGATATAAATATAATAGAATGCAATTCGTTGATGCATCTACTTTACGATGAATTGCAATGGAGGAACTTTGCTTAGTTTAAAATAAAAAAAAGGGTCATTGTCGATTTACTAGATAAGATGAAAATTCGTATTCACCCGAGTAAAAATAAAATATGGACTTATAGCGGGGGATATGATGGCCGCTTATAACGGGGATATGATGGCCGCTTATAACGGGGATATAATGGCCGCTTATAACGGGGATATTATGGCCGTCGAATTTTTAACCATTTTTAATGGGAGCACATACGGCCTCACGACGGCCAAACTTGCCCAAAAGATTTAAATGACCATGAACTAAGCTGCACATGCGGGCATTACACGGCAAATTTGAGCCAAAAAAGAATCTACACCTGCAGCGGAACTTGAACATTTTCGTTACGTACAATGAACACTTTATTCGCTGTTCAAACCAAACTGAACACCGTTGTCGCTGGTCTTATATTCTACCATAGATCGAACCATGCTAGAACATTCCTTTTCCATAAACTTCGAAAAGCTTTGTCCTTAATTACCGTTCGTTAAAATTGTAATCTACTAGATGGCGCCATGTTAGCTTAGTGGATAAATCATTACAAATAGTTAATTCAAGATCTAACTAAATCATTAAACTTCTAACAGATGGCGCATTAATCATCACAATACGGTTTCGACGGAAGCATCTGGATTCAAGAACCTCTCGCTTGAAAGAAGAAGAGATGAACGAACTCGGGAACAATAACGAAGTGAGAGTTTAAGCCCAGAGTATCGATATGTGAGGACAAAATCGGCTATATCAAAACGAGAAGGGTGAATTTCAAAATGCATCACTGCATCAGCTTAAGACTGAATTCTGCAGTGATACCGCAGTGATGCATTTTGGAAATCACCCGAAGTCTTAGAAAGATGGAGAGTATTTTAAGGGGGGGGGGGGGACGACAGTGATGTGAACTAACCTATTGGAAACCCAATGAAAACGATAGTAATACTGGCACTGCTAATGAAAGTGAGATGTCGACAATAGACGACGTATAAGAAGCTATGACCAGCCTTTAAAACAATAAAGCCGCAAGAAAAGATAGCATAGCAACAGAGATGTGAAAATATGGGGGCTAAGAATTAGGGAAGGGATTATACAAGCTTGTAGAATCGATTTGGCATCAGAAAAATATATCACTTGAATTGACGGAAAGTGGGATATGTCTCCTCTGCAAAAAAAGGAGATCAACTCGTACGTGAGAGCTATAGGGGTGTAACCTTCCTTAACTCAGCATTTATAGTGGTCAGTAAATGTACAAAAAACCTCTACTCGTGGCAGAAGGCTTTCGGCCAGGTGGGTCCTCTACAAACCATATTTCCACCCTAGGAAGACACACACCTAATCGAAGTAACAAAAGCTACGATGCAGAGCAAGAGCTGAACTAAACCTCTCAGAAAGTTTCACAACACAGAGGGGCCTGATACAAGGTGACGCGCTGCCATAGCTACTATTGAAGGTTGTGGGTAGAAACGACGGGATCCATCTTTAACAAGTGAACACAGGTAATGGCTTACGCTTATGACGTCGCCCTAATAGGTGAGTCTTTCGCAACCGTGAAAGAAGCCTTCAACACGTTCAAAGGCTTGGCAATGGTGATCCTGCTAAAAAAGCGATAAATGGAATCCCTGATGAAAAGAGAAATTCAGGACGATCAAAAAAGCGGTACATGGACTCCGTTGAGGAAGACTTAGTTAAGTTAGACGTACGTAACTGGAGGGCATTAGCCAGGAACCGAACGCCATGGAGAGAAATGGTGGAAATAACCAAGGCCAATAAAAGGCTGTAGTGCTCCAGATGATGATGTCGTATTATCGACCAACTACACCCCAAATACATTACGATGCGTACGAACTACGCCGACTGCAAAATAGCTCAAAAGATAGGTTAAGGATATGATAGGCTAAGAGGGGTTTGAGGTGTAGGATTAGGAAGCTAAGCACCCAGTATTTGAACTCTTGGATGTCGTATCAATTCGGGAGTACTTACTGTGGAAAGATGCTTGTACATAATTCGACCTTGTCTTTACTTTCTGTTAACACCTGATCTTGCGCTTACTCATATGGTTTGCTTTTGGAAGTTTTGTTGGATCAGGTTTATATGTTTAAGCAAACAGAAATGGTGTGATTCCGAAATTGCTTGGGGCTTTATTATTTTTGGTAAATTAAACCCCCCTCCAACACATCTTATGTTTATTTTTGCTTTATTTCTTCATTATTCTCATATTTTGGTGTTTAGTTAACGAAGACACGTACCCAGGCTAGCGAAGACACAGACCTTATTCTTAAAAGCTAATGTTGCGAAAGTGTGGATATCTAGATGCTCAGGTCAGTTGGCGTTCATGTCAAACAGTTCTCTTTGAAGCTGAGTAGTTTCAGATAGAAGATTGGTATGGAAAATTAGCGTTGAGTAGAAATTCAGCCAATTAACATTGTAAACGTTTAAATCCCCCCGGAATGACGATTTCAAATTCAGGGTGCAGAATTGCACAAGTTCGAGCGATTGATGAACTGAACTTTAAAATAACCTTAGTCCGCATACAGTTTCCACATATTGAACTGAGTATAAAAAAGACCGCAGTTCGCCCAACTGAACATCGAACAGAAGTTAACGTAAAAACTCGCTCAAAAGAGTATCATCAACTGGAATAGTGGAATGTGATTTCAGTGGGCTTTTGTAACAACAATTTCGGTCACAAACGAAACTTTAGCCGGTGAAGCCACTTTATGTGGATTTAACTGAACATTATTGAACTGAAGTCGATAAAGCCGGTGCTTAAATTAGAATCAGATGAAATTTGACTTTCACTTAGTGTGGAAATGGGAGAGAATTATTGACAGAAAAAAATACTATTTCGTTAATGATCCCGCTTCACCTGTCGAACTACACAAGTTCGAGAAAATCGGTTAATTGTAATTCAGTTCAGACCTCAGTTTCCATATACATATTTCAACGATTTCAGTTCAATGAAGATAAATCAGACCTCAGTTTGCCCAACTGAACATTGAAATGAAGTTAAACGTAAAAGCTCGCTCAGTAGAGAATAATTAACTGGAATAGTGGAATGCCGTTCCATTGAGCTGATATCTTTCTGACGTTTATATTAGAAAACTTGTTCCCGTATTTTTATACAGTGTCAGAACTGAAACAATTACACATCAGTAACGAATAAAGTAATATGCCAGACACGAAGTTTTTTTAACTGAAAAATGCCGGTGAACCGCTTATGTGGATTGAACTGAACATTATTTAACTGAGGTCGGTAAAAGCCGGGGCGCATTCGAAAATTTTGCTACCGATTTCTTGGCGTTTGACTCAGAGCTTCAATCTTTTTTTTATACATCATTAACATCATCACATACATCATTCTTTCAAATGACGTTTAATTCAGCTCAGGCCAATTTTTCTAGGCTACACGGCAGTAATGTATTCCGTTGTCATTACCCATTCATTTAAACCAAGTTTCATTAGAACACAGAAATCTTCCGGATCATAGATTAATTTATCCCGGATGTAATTCGAAAAAATATGCAGATACTAGCAGATATTTTAATACTATTAATTCACTAAAACCCTCCAAGAGACACTGCCAAGATGTAACTTACATATCTCATTCGGGCATTTTACTCCAGATCAATTTTCTTTCTCATTTCTTCTTCTGTGTCAATTTAAAGTTCATCGTCGCACTAAATTTTTGGCAAAATGTCAAGTTCTTGAAAGTTACTTCAATAACTTCCATAACTACCCAATTCCCTTCCCCAAACCCAAAAAATCCCAGCTACAGTGGCCCAACGTAAGTATTTCCATAGGATTCAACTTTTCCCGCCGCCCTCCACCATCCACAACATTTTTTTTTGTTGCATTGTTGGCGGCTCTGGTGAAGTGGTTTCGTGGAGTGAATGAGGAAACTTACAGGCATTGGCACTGCTCCTATCTAAAATCAAACCAATAAAACTATAAAAATATAAATCTGCTTTATTTACAAAGTTTTTATCGCCAGAAGCCTGCACATCTTCCCGGAGACTCTCTGTATCCACATTTACACAACCTTGGCCTGGCCTTTTTCGAGCATTAAACAAAGATGCATCTTCTGTAGTAAATTCTTCTTGGTGACATGTATAAGGCATAGATTTTTATTAAGTCTCCAACTGACTGGGAATAGGAGAGAGCATTTAGTCAATGTAAAGTTTCCATTGAATAGAAACTGCTTAAAGAGCTTAAATTGATCGGAAAAAACGTGTTGTTAGATAAATGTCGTAAATGTTCTCATGTTTTATACATGATACTTATAATTTTTTCACTACTTTATTTGTAGGTTTTGTCGTAATGATCCCAAAGTAAGTTCCATGTATTGTAATTGTATGACGCAAATCCACACTCCCGATAATGCCGACTTTCTATTAAGCCAATTAACTGGACCAGCTCCAGCCGGGATACTTTTTCTATATGTTTTCAGGACTCGTCTAAAAGAGCTTCAAGTCAACTAATCATCTAGCCCTGATGATACACTCATTATCCGGCTTTGGTATCCTAGGGCTTCAGGCGCGCGATTACCATCCCAGAGATTCGTGGTTCGAATCCACTCAAACCAAGGAAAAACCTGAACGAAGATCCAAACCCACCAAGATATGACACAAACCAAGCTCAGCCAAGACACACCAAAGTTCAAAAGCTCATCTGCCACGAAAGCTCATCCGAGTCACATGGAAGTTCAACTAATTTTTCAAAGGTGGCGCTCACTAACACCCAAGACCACATCCGTACCCAAGTCAATAACCGATAACGTTACTGGCTCCGTAGTCGCGTAGCTATACTACTGAGGTATATCCTCAGGTCTTTGCGAACGTTGGTCGGCATGTGGTTTGTATCAACCAACAACCATGAATTTTTTGATAGAACCCCGCAATTTTTGCTGATAGAACTCTGTGTCTTCTCTTTGTACTGCACCAGTTAATTTGAGGGGTTCTTCTTTCAGACTCTGCTCTGGGGCACGTTTTAAATTTCCTCATTGAAGAATACTTTAACCGTGTTTGAGAGGAAACCCTTCAGGGAATTGTTGGACGCTTATGTGAGGAATGACGATCTCGGAGACTATATACCGATGAGACTTACGAGCGGTATTGTGACATATGTAGATATTAGGTAGAAAATAAAGCTCGCTAGGCTCCGGTGGGTAGAGCATCTAGCTTGTATGTAAAGATGAGCCTGCTTGGAAAGTTCTCTACTGTAAGATCTATGGGGTGCGAAAGCGAGGGTGACCCAACCTCAACTAGAGCGATGGCGTAGTCTAGGAGGCATGCCAAACTGGATGATATCGGTTCATAATCAGACCGGTGGAGAGAACAGTAACGTAAGGCCAGGACTGGATCCCCGTTGTAGAGAACCTTCAAAGAAGAAGAAGGAAAAGAAGGAGCTGAAATACCGGGGAGAAAATTGATAATAGAAAATGGACAGAAATATTTCAAAGCCTTCGAATCAGCCAACAGAACGAAAGTAAAGGCCCTTAGAGCTAAGAGAATCAAAAGGAGGGAACACTAAAAAATCCGAAGGAGGGAGGATCAAGAGGATGCTGAACAAAAGGTGTGTTGAGAAGGTTTACATAAACATCAAAAGGTATAGGAGAACGAAGATTAGACCAGAGTTGCTTGAAGTTTCAAGTGGGACTAAGCTTGAGGGAGTAATATTCCAGGGAATGGTCTTGCAGACGTATAGGACGTCTTAATCTTGCGTGAAAAAAAGGGAAAGATCATTTTAGTCATCACTAAATAAAAACCTGAATGTGGTTCCCTTAGGGCCGATCCACACATATCCGTGACGTGGCGGCGACTTCAGTGTACTACCGGGAGCATCAGGGAAAAGATATTATCGGTAAGATATAATCCCATGCAAACAAATTAAGAGAGGCGCGACATGTTCCCAGACATCCCATGCTGGGTTGCATCGAAAATCTTAGTACCCTTTAGGCGTCCGTGAAAAACGCAAGATATACTCTGCCACCGGCTTTTTTAGTTTATCCCAGACGTGACACAAATATTTTTTAAATTCAACGGAAAATTTTATAAGAATTCAACAGAAATTTAGATAAAGTTTATTCGAAATACACTCAAACCTGTATCTGTGCCCTCCTTTCGAAAAGTCCACGTGGGTCGAACCCACTCTCTCCACGCAAAATTCCATGATTCACTTGAGATCACTATCCCAATTTAAAAACTAAAAAGTCGATTGTCATTGAACATTGATAAACGATATGAAAATAGGCGATGCTGTGCGAATGTCAGTGAAAAACTCATCACGGAAGCCACTGACACGGAAGGTATCGGCACTGTGTCGTCACGGATTGTTGCTTTTTATCCCTCTTTTTTTTTTTTAAATGACATCAATTTTAGAGCGGTTTTTGCCTAAATGGATATGGCACTAATTTTCTTATCCTTTAGTTCTACCAGTAATTCCACATGGTCTTAATAATGAAACCAACAGCAAAAGCCAAAATATAAATAACTCTGGGACTCTTGACATAAAAAGTTCTCGCGCCCATTAAAAAGGCAATAAACTGGGGAATGTCCAAAAGCCAAGAGTAATACCGCCAATAAGTCTATCCGAGAGCAGCTTCTTAGCGAACTTTCTTTTATGGGGTGTAACTCCGCCGCCGTACCAAATGACAACTTCAAATGTTTATCTTTTACCTTACAAAAGGATTGACGTTGATGACCCGCCCAAAGGAAGATACCGCGAGCTGAATAAAAGTCCATTTCACAGATCCTTACATGAGCAGACACTGAGTAGTTGTGGATGCATAATAGAACGACATGGATGATAAACTTCCACCCAGCACCAGAAGATTCCACATTCCGTGAAGTTTGAGAAGAAAAAAATCATTTCTCGTTTTCCTTAAGTAGTATATGTTAAGGACGAAAAGATTGATTCCTTCGTGTAAATACACCCTAAAAAAAGAACGCCATCAATAGATAAAAGCTTGTGCTCCAGTTGAAAATGGCTAAAGTTTATCAGGAAGTGTTTTTCGGCTCCGTTTTATCCTGATTATCAGCCCGGCCCCGTTTGAAGGATTTCCAATAATCTAAAGGATAATACTCGCGAGCGATGCTGGTGCACTCGCTGTCAAGGCGCATATTGTGCCGGCACAGGAAAAATTATCCTCATCAATTTGAGTACCCAAAAATAATTTCCGTCCTTGCTGCAACACCAAAGAAAAGAATCGAACGGAAATTATTATACGCGGCTGTTTTACGTGCAGCGCCCGGGTTACACAGGGCCGGCGCTGTTTAATATCGTCGGAGGATGTGCAGAGGTCGTGCCGAAAATATAATGAGATTGGCACCTTTTATTAATTTGTTGTAAAAAATCCGCCATTTATTTTGTGCGATTTGAGAAGAGTATTGCCGATGAGCGGCCATTTATTATTATAGGAGCAGTTGTGGCGTGAAAATTGACTCTTTAAGGGTGTTAACAGGGTTACATGTCAAGTTAAATATATGAAGTCTAGTGGTACCTTGACTCCACAAGTTCGTTATATAAATGATCATTTTTTAATGCATTTTTAGTTAACAAAAATAAATAAATTGAGAAATTTGGATTTTTTGAGGTTAGGAAATATTTTTAATGTAATCGGGAAATTAATCAAGCGCTGCGAAAAGAAACAAGAATGTAATACTTCCCATCCATATGTTACGGAAGCTCTTTGGAAGTGCCTGTCCGCAGAGTTCTTAAGAAGCAATTGTATAAATTTACATCCATCTGCTGAAATTTTGCTTTAATACCGCTGCTGTAGGAAGCATAAGGACCGGTCCTACTACTTTATATTGCCTTGGCAGCAAAGCACTTGTATTTTTCCTACTGCCCAGTGGGAAATAGAAGCATTAACTACATGATAGTGCTATGCTACGTTTGCTTGGAAATACCCCCTTTCCCTTTCTCCTCCCAGAATCATTTCGATTTTCTTCTAATTTGTTTCCTGGGAAGCTATATAGAAGGTTTAAGTTTTGCAAGCTGCAGATTTCACAACATTCAAAGAATCTCCCAAAACAGAATTGAGATTCGGGGAATTGAAGCGCTTTTGAACAGATTCTGAGCCACTGAAAAGGATTGGCGCTTCTTGTTTATATCCTCATTCCTTATCTTTGAACATAGGCATATCATCACAGCGAAGCGATTATATTTTGTTGTTGAAGAAGCGCAATTGAAGCTGAGAAATTGAAGATCTTGAGAACAATCTGAAGCTTTAGTGACGCATAGTATCAATATTGTCGCTATTTTGTTGAAATCCAACCCATAATAATGTTTGTTCCAATAATTAATTTTTACACAAATAGCTGAAATACATTTAGTAAAATAATTATTCAACAGCAATAATTCAATAATAAAATTTCACTTATTGTTTTCACCAGAAATAGTATTTCACAACTGACGCGATTCTACAAATACTACAAATTTTCCAAATAAGGGAGAGTAAGAAAAAACTTAAGAAAAACCAAGCGAAAAATGGGAGTCTAGTGCTTCCAGAGAGCTTCCATAGCATATGAATTGGAAGCGCTACTTTCTTGCTTCTTTTAGCAGCGCTTGATTAATTTCCCGCTGAGAAGCTGCTACAAACACGCGGAATGCAGTAGCGGGCAATGACCCAGCGGAGAAGAAGGGCGCTTCCACACGGCACTTAATGTGCTTTTTTCAAAGCATGGACTGCTTGCCTGTTCCCTTCCATTTCATTTCAATTTTACATGGGGATGTCATCAGAAAGATGCGATTCCGCTTTCTGAAGCTTGTTAAAGAGATGCAGAGAGAAGCACTTGCGATTATTGTTTTCTCTGGGCTGCGAATTTTTTAAACTTTGTTTTAATTGAAAAAGGAATATTTTAGAATATTTAAGAAAGCTATGCTCCTAAACTAATCATTACTCATCAACTGACATAAACTGAAATATCAAAGCAAATCCACAGCGAATTGTCATGTATCTGCAAATAAGAGAATTCGCAACTTGCATCAAACCTACTTCGGATTCGTAATACTCTGGAAGTGCATCACCAAAGCTTCCAGTGGAAGCATTTGTGTTATTTCCCCCTGGGGACAGATAGAATAAAAGTTCATATATTGATTCAAATACGCACTAACAGAACATACCCAGTAGGAAATATTATCAACACTTCAAACAGAAGCGAGGTACAAGCGCTTCTTTGGTACACACTTGTAACTAAAAATAAAGTGCTTTTTATGTGTAGACTTTGGAAGCTTACTCGCAGCACTGGCATTTACTTCTTTAAGGCTTTTTTTTCTTTTTTTTCTGCTTGAGATGGAGCTTTCGAAACTTGAGTTAAAAGTTACATATCAAAACGAAACTGACAGCAGAGCGCCGAAGGAAGGCTATGACAGAAGGAATCAGGAATGTAAAGAGGGAAGAAGAAAGAAGGAAAGTTATGCAGGCGGAGAAAGTGGGAAAGGCGAAGGTCCGCGGTGCTGCTGGGATTCGAACCCGGGACCTCTGGGTTGGTAGCCAGGCGCCTTACTCCCTGGACTCCCGAGGCCCTACACTGCCGGTCGGACACTGATGGTAATTTTGTGCATTCCTTCAGTCAGCCCCATAAAGTGGCTATGCGGTTTTAGGATCAAAAATCGCATCTACTAATTCGGCTCGGTTTAATTCTATGTGTAGTATCATAAATGAAAGTATTTATTGCTAAAAATTGATTAATTCCGGCCGGCCATATCACAACTCAGCCAGGACCAAGATGGCCAATGTAATTAAAAACCCGACTGGGGAAAAATGTGTGTGTTTGTGTGTAAAAAAAGGGATTCGAAATGTTATTAAATAAATACAAAACTATTTAGCACGCACCGCGGCCACCGCCGGGCGGCCATGCATTATTCATCGGCACTGTGTAAATGCGCGCTCCTTTAATTTGATTAGCGGCCTCAAAGCTGGCCGAAATATTTAATTTGCCCGGCAGAAAGCAAAAAAACATGGCGTAAACATCATCATTCGGATTTTTCATTTACTGCTAGTTGCGGCAACAATCGCAAAAATATAGAGGTCACTTTAATCGCTTGGGTTTATTTTAATTTGAATTACGCGCCATCATTAAGTGCAACACGTTAAAATCGTTCAATTTGCATCCAATTTACACAAAAGGGAAGCCGGCGATAGATTTATGGACGGGCGTCCACTTTACATAATAAAATGCGGACCTTTAATACCTTTCATCTGTGCGAAGAGAAGTTATGGGAAATAAATTGACCGAATTTTTGGATAATTGCGGTTATGTGTGGATTTTAATTAATTTTTTTTATAAGCTGGGCTCGCTTTAATCACGCTTTTTAATTGGCTATTCTTTATGGCAATTTGTTTGATTTATATTTATTTTTTTTTATTATTATTATTATCAAACGGGCGGCACACTGGAGTTGTTTCCTGTTCATTTTGTTTACATTCGAGTGCTTTTGATTAATATCAGTGTTTTGTAAAATCAATTGACAATCAGGGTCGAAAGAGCTACGAGGAAACAGTTTTCAGCGGGGGTTTACTTAATAGGTTTTAACCAAAAATGAGTTACTAAAATGACAATGGCAAACACAAGGTGTGCAGTCTGAATACAAGGAGAATTGACGGAGTTCTGCCCAGTCAAGCAAGGCTTAAAGCAGGGGGATGGGCTGGCACCCATTCTATTTAATCTCTGCCTATAAGGAGGAATTCGCAAGGTAAACATTGATGCGAACACAACCCTGCTTAAAAAATCCAAACAGTTAGCAGGATATGCCGACGATATAAACTGCCTTACCAGATCACTGTCATACCTTAGAGAAATATTCAAGGAATTAGAAGATGGAGCCAAACATATAGGGCTGCAAATAAATGCAGAGAAGAACATGATTCTAATTTAATCAAGGGTGGAAAGAAGAAGAAGAAATCACAACATCACCTGGGGGGAATATAACTTTGAACGGGTAAACCAATTTAACTACCTGGGGTCCACAGTCAGCGAAAATAATGATGAAACGATAGACGTACAAAGAATAACAAACGCCGCGAACAGAGCATACTTCTCACTACTGCCATTAATGGAATCCACAGCCATCCACAGAAAAAATAAGAATCAACAAAACCATCATACGTACAGTAGCTACGAATGGATGTGAAGCATGCAGTATCTCCCAGAAATCCGTCGACATGATGGATATATTCGAGAGGAAGGTTCTCCGAAAGATATACGGATACGGCCCAATCTATGAAGACAGTGCATGAAGAATACGTTACAATAATGAATTATGCGACTTATACAAAGAGTGTACACTTTCGACCCATGCCAAGTTGCTACGTCTACGTTGGACCGGTGATGTCCAAAGAATGCATGACTCAAGGATACCAAAAAAAACCCTGTAATCTACTACCAGATAGCAAAAGACCAGCTGGCAAACCACGGCCTATGCGGGAAGACAATGTTAAGGCCAATGCAGGAAAACTACTCAACACAAGAAACTGGAGACAAGCTGCGGAGCAGAGAGACATCTGGAGGAAGAAGCTGATGGAGGCCAAGGCTCGAATTGGGCTGTAGAGCCATCGAAGAACTAATACTGGCAAAGCGGGCCTACTTCGGGCTCAAAAAATCGTGACAGAAGAAAGAAAACAATTTCTTAATACTTTCAAATTAAATTTCAATACATTCGCTAGTACCATCTTCAAGCGCTTTCAGACATCGCCATTATTTCTAATATATTCCCTTAATATAACACAGCCAATCACCACAACAGAACAATAGTTATTCTTTCTGATTTGTTCAGTCAAGGAGAGCTGTACTAGGCACTATGCATCGTCGTTGCACCGTAGAAACTATCTAATGAAGGTTAGCACATAAATTCGCGCAACACGTTCACATTATATGCACACACCGAGCTTTCTTTCCTACCTTTAATAAGGCGCATACCCACCCTTACAACGAAAAAGCGTTGTAGTATAGCTATGCTAGTCCGGGCCACCTATTTCATAATAATGCGCAATCAAGCTTTTTGTTGATGTCTTGGGCTAAAGCTTTTGCGGTTTTTGTCTTGGGAATCTTTTGCTGTCTGGTGAACTTTTTTTGTGCAGAACCTTTGCGCTACATGTGTGAAACTAGTTTAAATTTGCTGCATTGTGTATCGGGCGGGCTTAATTTAATTTATAATGTTTTGTATAAAAATTCATAAAACTATACAAATAGACCAGGCTGACAAGTACACGGTTAAACTAGTTTGTCTGCCTGGTATCTATCTCTGATCTATCTGGCCTGTCTGTCTGGCCTGTCTGTCTAGACTATCTAGTTAAGTTTGAGTTGTGTGGGTTTTGTGTGTAAGAGTATTATAAAAAATTACTAGGCTTAACTTCAAAATTCAATTTGTATGCGAAACGTCAAACCACAAACGCAGCCACAAACCGAAGCTTCAGCCCAAGACCAAAACCAAAAGCTCGAGTGCGCAATTGGTGGCACCGGAGTAACACAGCTATACTGCTAAGCATGGCTCGATGAGCGGGGAGAATACAACACAATGTTATGATGATAAAATGATGCACAATATGTATACTGCATCGGTAATCCACCCGGAGTGACAAATTAAATTGTTTATATTTGGAAGCAACAATTTCTGTGATCTTTTTCAATAAAAATACAATTTATGCCTCTCCGTCTTCACCTATGTTGCTTATGCTAAAATCCGGCCCAGAATACTAGTCTTCTATACGAAGAGGGACTTATCTTTTCGCCGTTGTTTTTTAAGGTCTGATAAACGGGAACGTATTTTATGTCTATCATTTACATTTCTTCCGGGCAGGTTTTGTGGTCAGCAAAAGAATGAATTCTACTATAAAGGTATATAAGACTACTTTATGTGACTTGTCATATAACTTTACTGTTAATTAAGTCAAACCTACCAATGACATTTGTTTTTGACATGTCATACTACTATCTGTCAAAATTGGCTTTGAATATTTCTGTTTTGACAATTGTTTGACGTTGTCGTTAATTACTCCATGTCCGAATTTCCCCATCGATCCGTCTCAGCTGGTTCAATCTGCACCTGAATGTGCATTAAAGTCCCCCTCGAGTATGATTAATGCAGTTCGAGGTATCGTATCCAGCGTCTCTTGAAGCTGATCATAAAACTCGTCCTTGTTCGCGTCAAGGCTGGTCTCGGTTGGTGCATAAACGGAAACGATATGGGTCTTGATTGTTCCACAGATGGTTATAGCCGCCAATCGATCGGATATCGGTTGTAATACGAAAACTCTGCTGGCAGTACCTCGATCGACCATAAACCCGTCGCCGGTCTCTCGTCTCTCACCACCGGAATGGTAATGCGTCATGGTTTCGTCGGTTGCTGGCGGGGACGATCGTCAATGTCCTAGGTCCGGACACACTTACACCTTTTCGTTGATAACAACAATGCCTTTTACACTGAAACAAAATACAAACAACAACAACAAACATGCATTCTAGGGCAAAGCGTAAACTTTCCTGTTTTATTCTTTCAGTTTTATCTGAAAACTTTCCCAGAAAATTATACCAAAACTTGCACTTCCATTTCGAACCAGCACCCCCGCCGCAACTTGATACGTCTATCACTTCGAAGCGAGCACAATTAGTATTTTTGATCATTATGATATTTTTTCCAAGGCCACACAAATTGTGGCTTCTTTTGCTGGGAGGTGTCTATAGCAACCGCCATCACTTCGTAACCTTGAACACAAAATCAATACGCACACCCCCACCGCCCTCCAACACCCGCTCTGTTTAAACTCCACCCGCTATTATAAATTCTATGCTCGCAATGGATGCTTCTCAACTTTCACTATGTTACTTCCTACTACTATTTTTTAAAGCTCCACAGTGCAACAAAAAAGGACATTTGCCGGAAAACACAGCAGGAGCACAGAAAAGCAGGAAGGCGAAACCTGTTTACAACCACCCCGTGCGGAAAGTGCCAGACATCACAGGAGTGCGGCTCTGGGGATAGCTAACGACATGCCATGTCCTAGTTTCACCCCAACAATCAAAAGATGGTGATTTATTAAGGAAGCAAAACGCTCAAAGTAAACACGCTTTTTAGATTCCTGTCGTCTGCGTTATGAAAGCTGAAGTTTCGGAGCATTCTGCTGACGCGGGTAGACAGACGTGCTGACTTTAAGCACGCCCTCAAAACTGTGCCGAAGATAAGGGTCGATCCACTTTAATGCACCTGGTTAATCAGGATACCGGAAATTGCAGGATACCATTCCTTACCAAATATTTATCATTTACAAACTACAAACATTTCTAATCATCGTCTAACACCATGTAAACTGTAGGTAATCCTGAAAAGCCACCACATGACACTTCGCTTATGATTAACATGGCGCACGAGGGGCTGTTGTCAAAACTCCACTGTAAACACAATTCGTCCTGCGAGCCCTATGACCATATTCGATTGGAGTGTGTGTTCGGTGGGTGCCGGGGTGTTCGATGTAATATGCTAATCGTTCGATGAAATATTAATCAACTGGAAAACACGGAGCGAAGGTGGATGTGGTCTGGGTGGGGCCAGTAATAACCAGACCAGAAGATCCGAGGAGTAAATGTGTGCGGCGGGGCTTAGAGCAAATTGTGCGAAATAACTTGTTCAAGGATACGACGATATCGGAGTATAGTGAATAGGATGCGATCTGGTGTGCGCTTGTTTAAGAAAACATGTTTTCTCGTGGGTGTAGTTTCAGGAAATTTTGAGTTTTTGCAAGGTTTGGGTTTTGTTTTCGCAGGTTGTATTTTTTTAATTGTAATTTCGTTTCGATTGTGTCTTCATTAATTTCATATTATAATCCTTTACAATATAAGGTACTTCAATTACAGTCCTAGCCAAAATATCATCATGCTCTCATTACTAGATAGATACTAGATATTATCACTAGAGATAATGCACATAAAGGCCGTAGTTCAGATGTGATTCAGATGTCCATAATACACGATGTATATACTATCCTCAGCTTACGACACAATCGTTACAAAGAAAATTCATCATTTGCGAATAAGCTGATACCATATGCAGGAACGTCGCTTTCATAGGTGCGAATGGTGCACTTGAACCGGGCGCAATTAGATAACAGCGCAATTTTAGAAAATCTTTACAAAAAGTTGAAAAAGTGTTCCCGTGACTTCATTTTCATCTATTAAAGGAATTGTGTATTGCCCTTCACTGCGACCAAAAAATGAAGAGCTAATGGGGAGCAATATAGCTTACTGCATCGGGCGCAAAAAATCCAAGCGCCGGCTTTGACCATCTGACACTGAAAAAAGTCGAAGACAAGCATTTCACAATAATCTATCAACCGACAGATGGCCCTCTATTTGAGTTTACATTGAAATGATGTCAAATTTGCGTCATTGGTTTTCATCGATACGATGTTGAATATTCGACGTAACGACCTTTCGTTACAGCGGCCACGATAAAATGAGGGTAGACATATAATAGACCAAAAAGTCGAAAATAAAAATATATAGTTTAAAAAAAAACTAAAAAATACGCTTTTATTTTAAAATGAACTAAAAGATTTGCGCCTCGACTTACTCGCATTTCAGTTTACCTCAAATTCTTCTCTGCCCGATACTGCCTTGCAACCCCCATTGTCGAGTGTTCTTCTCACTTAATGGGCACAGTTTTCTTGACTCGTGAAGTGTGCAAGTGCCTCAAGGAGCGTGATTCCACTAAATCCACTGATCCGATAATTTGGGTCTTAAAAAATGTGCCTCACCTTTCAATAGCAAATAATTGATACTGCGGGCTCTGGGGCTTTGTGCATCACCTTTGGCACCTTCGTAAGATATAAATTCCTCCTTTAGCCGTCGGCCAGGGCTTAAAATCTACAAATCCTGTATTCATGGGACTCGACCCACTGGTTTTGCACCCTCTCCGCATGATTGGCTTTTTAGGATCTAGGATCAGCTTTTATCTAGCTGTTAATACATACTCCTGGGGTTTCAGTGACTTTCTCTCTTTTCTTCAGATTCTTCCAGCCCCAACTTCCCGGCTTTCAGCGTACTTTCCACTTTAACCCACTGCTCTTATTTCCTGATCATTTCTCCTAGGATGTTTTTTGGGTGGAAGTCTCGCCTCAGCTATTGGTTGCAGTTCTGTTTCATATTCGCCGAATGTCACGTGCTCTTTATCCATGGACATGCCGGGCACATCGGGTGAGTCGGCCTGAAATGATGAAGGTATACTACATCCTCCTTGTCCCCATTTCCATTCAAGAATTGCCTGAGATCAGAACTCACTTCAAAACGCTCCTTCGTAACCCATCCCCAACGTTGTGGTGAAGTTTGTGGGTCCACCGACCGTTAACAGACTCGCCTCGCTTCCCTTTCCATTCCGTTACGGACTTGCATCGCTACTGGTAACAAATTCGGGTATAGCTAAGCATGCCTTCTATGTCTATGGGGATCATTACTGCTATAACCTGTGCCAAAACAATTGGGAATCTCAAAATCGGGTTTTTCTTGCGCAGTGAGAGTCACAAATCCCTACCACGAAAGTAGATTCAAGTAGATTCAAGTCACTCCATTCGTTTAAAAACTCGATCATTTACTTTCTCAATCACAATTCAATCGCTCTCACTGCCGACGCCGGTACTGCAACTCTTGTCGTGGTCAGATACTATGGGGAAGTGTCGTTGCCCGTAAACGAATTTCAAAGATGAAATTACAATGCATGAGCGGTTGTATTTTATCCAAACACGAAATGTTAACGTGTATGGAATTGTCATTTCCTCGCGTGTAAAATTCCCAATTGTTTTGGCGCACCCTGTATCACTCACACCGTATCGTTAGCGCAATCGGTTGTTGGGGTTGGTTTTTTTTTGACGCCGCCGCTCTCTTTCACATTTTCCGACGAAAATCGTTTCTCCATCGCCCTTAGTATGTTTTCAGCATCATAGACGGGTCGTTCTACGAGCACTACCCCGATGTCATCCGATGTCAACGGGATCAAAACTGCTCCTTTTAGGAAATACATTTTATGCATGTTGTTTTGCACACCGTTGGCCCATTTTCCGACTCCCAATGAATTGATCTATCTTCTAAGAAAGGTTTGGTTTGTCAGACTACCCACCCGGACCCAACACGATCCGCCGGCACTGTATGTAACTGCACCAAACGTCACAATTTTCAATTTACAACAAACAATTTGATTAAAAAAATTCAAAATTTTTCCATAATTAAACTGAACTGAACTTTCCCATCAAAACTAACTAAAGTCGATTCGTCCACTTTTAATTAAACCCCAGCGAAGTCTTACCCCAAAATAAATTTTCCTGACCATTGGCCATATCCAAAAAAGTGGAGATTTCCTTACAAAAAAATGTGGAGAATGGCTTGCGAGGAATTCGCCAACTCATGCAACTTACAACCTGCTTGTAATGTGCCACGGATGAATTCTTTTAATCGATTTCAAACCTGAGCAGGTGAAACAGAAAAATATTTAAGTTCTGATGAGTCGGTGAAGGGGTTTCTAGGTGGGGGTGGTGGGGGTTAGTTGTGACTGGAGGGAATTTTAATTAAATCGGGAGTAGATGTTAACAAATGTAATAAATCCATAGAAGGAGCCATAAATTAGTCATCTTCACTTATAGAGAGCGTTGTAGTAACCTTGTGGTAATTGGTTGCCCTGATTGTCGGCGAAAGTTTACGAAAGTTGTGTTGTTTTGCTTTTGTAGGAGTGCTATTAAAATTAATTACAAGCACTTTAAATGAGAATTTTGTTTGGTTTCCAGGTTTAATTGGTGGGAGTAAGTGTATTCTTTTGCAGATATTGATCTTTCAAATACAGAATAGATTCTGGTAACTAGGCGATAACAAGAAGGAATCAGTTTGAGCACAGACGACAAACATTGCAAAAGCTTCAAAAAAACAACTACATGTTATAAAAGTGTTAAATCTTTTTAGAAAACTGTTTGAATGGCACTTTTGAGGGCGTTGTTTGTAACTAGCCAAGTCTATATACTCATCAATATGACTCGAACACGTCACAAGCAGGGAGCACTGACTCCAAGACCGATCGTTCAAGTTCAATAGCGCAGGCTGAATACGGCGCATCTAAACTCGATAAAAACCGCAATCCTAATGTGTAAATAATCGTGTTTAAGTTATAAATGGTATACTGCATGAATGTACTACTAACGATGGACTTCGGATACCAGGCGAATTAGCCTTCCAATGGTGATACCGAGCTCTGCCATATGCGATCGTCCTTTCTCGCCCAGCTCGTGGTATCAATATAGAAATACCTTAAAATTACTTGAAGATGGAGCACTTCTTAATGCTCCAAACATTTTTGGGGTTCCCACAGCTCCCAAAAGGACGACCTACAAGGCCAGTTAAATATTTTTGGATCTATGCATCAAGGTGTCGAATGTGGTCCCAGTGAAGGAGAGTTTTCTTCAGGGAGGGCAGTCTGAGCCCGTAAATCAAGGGATGGAGTACGATGAGATCACTCTTTCATTGGGAGATCTTCTTAGATCTCCTACGGAACTAAGGCCACCTAATCGGAGAGTCGACTCAAAGAAACGACCGCTTTCAGAAGACGGAGTGGCGCAGCCCGAAAACGTTGTCGGCAATATCTGGAAACTGGCTACTCCTGTGTAGAGGCTGGTAGGGTCCGCGTGACCCCGAGGAAGAAAGGGATACCGATTTTCTTACTAAGAAGAAGGTTAGATCCTCTGGATTTTCTCCAGGGCATAATAACCCGGCGAAAAGGACGAAGGCTTTGACTATACGGTGTGAAAAGCCTTCAGAAAAGTCGGACGCGGTGACCAACAACCCAGAGACTCTCCTGACCACGAAACAACTAGTTACCGTACAAGAAAGTCTTCTGGAGGCGACGACAGTCGAATTGGCTCATAGCTCAGAACAGCCTAGGTCCCTAGGAGTCGGTGCGCTCCCTATGATGGGCCGCCTTAAGCCCTGGAAGGAGCAAGCCTTGTTGCTGTAGACGGGAACAAGCTTCCCTTTTCCTAGCCTTTTTGTAATCGGGTACTTCCCGGCAGCAACAGAAGACCCCTTGGCATTATGTTGAAAAGGATAGGGGTCCAAAAGAAGACTCTAAGGGTGTAGGAGTGGAGAATACTCCACAAAGTGCCCCGCATAAAATTCACAGAGATGACGTTGTCACGATGGTGAACACTGCAATTTTGGGCTGATGGTAGGAGAAGCCTCTTTTAACGAGAAGGTGACTCTATCCACCATCTCAACCTTACTGGCTGGGGCAAGCTCTAATGCCCAACCATGCAATACAGACAACCAAATAGCCTCCAAAGAAGGTGGTGATGTTGGCGAAACGTCGGGGAAGCAACTTTGAGAAAACATACTTCCTCTATTCCCGCTACAGGCGGGGCTGTGACCCTAAAACCACCATCGAAATCCTTATGGGGCCTCCAGCCCGTAAAGGCTTGCAAAAGTGAAGATATAATCCCGTAAGGAAATGGCAGGCAGGCAGTGCTCGAAAAAAGTTTTATCTAGGACAACTGGAAATGAGTGAAGTGAAAGCGTCGACCAAATGGCGCCGAAAGAAAATCTCGCTCCACCATCAACAAGGGCTTGGGCCGGCGCTGAGGACGAGATCAACATCTCAGTCAGCAGCGTGGTCGCCATTTCCTTTTCACATACTTAGCTGATAGAAGCCACACGAAGGTTTGATTTCGAAGCCATAATCCTCTGAAACTTATACCGCAGTTGGTTTTCTTAGGAACCAGCGAAGTGGCGCGGATATCTCAGAGGCCCACAATATCGAATCTGATGTGAAGATGGTCCGACCGTGAGGCTTTGACCAGGGCACGTTTGTTTTAAATCCTGTCCGAGAGAAGCCAGCTAGTGAGAGTGAGGTCGACGAAGACGAATTGTAACCCTTTCTAACTTCAACAGCTCTTGAGCCTCCTGGGGTGGCACTATTGCTGCATCTCCCGGAGAGTGTGGTTTGTTAGGCTAAATAAATAACAACTAAGGAAAGTTTACTACACGGCAACACTGTCAAATTAAGCATGCACTCTTATTACCTCACCCACTTAGTTGATAGAGCAGTTCCAAGAGCGTGTAACTCTCTGCAATAAAATCCACTTAACAAGACACCGTTTAAGCTGTCAGTACCCAGTGGCGGTTACCTAAAAACTGTTGAGCAACATTCACGTAGCCTTTTCGCCTGCTGCTCCTAAAAGGTCCTCAAAAAGACAACAAAATGTTATAGAACCCTTCAAAGAAATCTCTATAAAATTAAATTGACCTTTTTTAAATCTCCACCAACAATCCTTCAACCTACCCACGAAATCCTCCCCAAGGATGTCCTCGGCTCCTTCAATTCACACCTACCACCGCTCGTAATTCAGTGCGAAGACTTTATAAAACGGAGATTATCCTTGTGATTCCTGGGTACACACTGGCACAACTGTGACTCAAGTGGGCGGAAGACGACGAGTTTTGGCGAAAATTTGCGGCGGTGGCGACGTCGAGTGTGCGGTTAACATGGCAAATTTTGTTTTTTGGGGACGTCGGAGGACCCTCAATGGGAGCACATTTGTTTTCGAGGTTTGTGCGAATTGGCGACGTCCGTGGAAAAATACTGTCTTGTCGTTATCACATTCAAGTATGGTATATTAAAAATTATTTACCGCCATAGATTGAGCCATCGTCGTCACAGATAGCGATTCTGTTTCTGCGTCTGTAATGACAACAAGCCGTGAAATCTGCTGCACTGCTTGCAGTAAAAAAAAACTTAAATAATTGATGTTACTTTGAGAGTGAACTACAATTACCAGACGAGGTTGTGTGTAACTATGTCGGTGATGTTAATTAGTGGCATAATAACTCCTGAATGGGCTGGCCTTCAAAGGGAATTTTTAAGGCTCTTTCATTCGCAGGATGTACTTCATTCAGCTCTGTTTATTTCATTCATATCCTTGAAATCCTTTTAGCAGCGCGTTTTCTCGTACTCCCAAGAACTCGCCTTAATATATTTTTCCACTCTGTATGAACTTCAGGACGAACGAAATGCAGCAGCCACTCGAACAGCGGTTTGTAATGCGGGCGAAGTAAATTACTGCAGCAAATCACAGGACTATGATTAAAAATTTTAATTCTTGTAAAAACGAGAGTCCTTCGAGGACATTCTCCATTTTTTATCTTGTAACGTCCCTTATAAAATTCACTAAAAAAATTTAACCAACCCCATTTTTAGACAAGGATAAAAACCGTCCAAAAAGAATGACAATTCCTCCAATGGTATTCGGCAAATGGAAGACATTCTGCATCAATCGGGTTGAGTCTAGTGAAACTGAATTGGAAAAAATTTCATTAGTTTTTGTGGCTGTGCTGCGTTTACAAAGCACCCCGAACACTATGTGAGTGGTGAAAATTTTTTGTGGGCCAAGGATAGGGTGGCCGAGTACTGAAGCACTTTAGAATGGCAATTAAGCAGTGTGTTGTAACAGCGCTGTAATGTTCAGGAGCCTTGGTGGTTGGAAGCCAGACGGAAGCAATTCTCGTATCAATGTCGGTCTTTGAATGCAGCTTCTCTGCCCGAGAGTTAACTAGGCTGTTGGACGAGGGTTGAGTGTATAAAATGAACCTTGATTTGGGAAATTAGAAATGTTTCTGCTCTGCGCATTCAGTGGAGATTTGTTCTGGAAAAATGCTTTCGAATGGAAGTTGCAAATTGGAGGATTTTGTGTTTGGTGGTAATGTAAACATTTCTTATTTCAAATATGTGCCATTTTAATCAATCACGGCTTGGTATTGTTGATCCTGCAGCAAACATCGGTCGGTTGATGGGGCGGAAGTCAGAAACCTTAGACAGAAAAGGTCCGATACAAAAACTTTTGTTTTGATTTCTATAATATTGGTGGGTCTCCACAAGAGAGTTTTTGCGTGCCATCTACTCCAGCGCGGTAGGGGCGAACGGCTAACAAAGATCTCGGAAAGTGTTGACACCCGATTTCTCACTTCTATCAAAACTCGAGAAGATTATATGCAGACAAACAGCAGATCTGTTAGCAAGTCCTAATCCTACCTCCTCGCGGTGCCCCCTGGAGTACTTCTTCGGAAGGAGCTAACGAGTGACGGGCGAATGGCGAGCTCTCTGCGCCACAAAACAGAGCTTTAAGTTGTTTGGGCATAGGGTTAGCAACCCGCTCCCATAAACAATACTATTGCTACGAATCCGCAAACAATGCCTCGGTGGGGCCTCGGTAGCCTAAGGAGTACGGCGTCTGACTACCATCCCAGAGGTCCCCGGTTCGAATCCCGGCAGCTCCAAGGTCCTTCGCCTTTCCCACTTCCCCACCAACATTGCTTGACTTCTTTCTTTCTTCTTCCCTTTTTGCATTCTAGATTCCTCCTGTCATAGCCTTCCTTTGCCCTTCCCCGCTCCTTCAAAAATGCGCATGTCTTAGGTTGGTTGATGAGATTCAACTTGTTTCAGGAGGCATAACACTCCAGCGAATTGTTTCTCGATGCCCCGATGTCAGAGTCGCGATAGTAATGGCTGGGAGCAGGCGATAGAGCTGCTGTTCGACATTACACTCTATACGAAGAAAATAGATTGTCGACAGTATAAAGGGCCTTTCCTGATCCTCGACGACGACGACCTTTGCTTTTCGAACAACGACACGAATCGGAACATGGAAAACAGTGCTTGGTGATGGACGGCTGGATGAAGTCCTCAACGAGATGAGTCGATATAAAATCTCAAGATCATGGGACTAAGCGAGAACAGATGGCCCGACGCGGGGCAACATATCTGCCCAAACGGTGAGTCCTTCTTATATTCTGGGATAAACGAAACTGAAAACCGTAGGAGTGGCGTTGGCGCAATACTCACCAAAGAAGCCAGGTCCAGCCCTAGGTCGCCAGTTTCTGAGAGGAATATTACCTCCGTACGCCTGCGTATCAGACTTCTTCTTCATCTTTGATCCGTTGGCTGGCGGTCTGAGCGGGACGTCCTCGTAAATGATACGCGGTTGTTGGTGCGGCTGGGTCTCGAACTCGAACGATTCGTACCAGACTAGAAGTACTATGCTAGTCCAATGCTACGCTTCATCTGAAGGCACAGAAGATGGCACCAAAGGCCAGTTCTACATGCAACTGAATGAGGTTTTTCGCTCTATTCCAAGGGGAGACATCGTTGTTTTGATGGGTGACTTAAACGCACATATCAGCCGCGACAACAACGTCCTTGGCCTAAGCCAAGTCACCAATAACAATGGTGAGCTTTTCGTTGACTTTTGTATTTCCCACCAACTCATGGTTTTTGGAACTTACTTTTGTCACAAGAAAATACACAAGGAGACTTGGGTATCGCCTGATGGTAGAACGAGAAATCAGATAGATCACGTGGCCGTCAGCCGCAGATGAAGAACTGTTCTGGAGGATGTCAGGAGCTTTAGAGGAGCAGACACTGGAAGTGACCACCAATTGGTTGTCGCAACTATTCGCATCCAACGGGATGCCATAAACCGTAGACGGTTTAACGTAGACCTTCTGCGGGAGAGCAATAAAAGGCGAGAATTTGCTGGTTACCTGCAACAAAAATTAAACCAGCAAACAGAAATATTGAAGAGCTGTGGAGTACGACATATTGATGGTTGCGGAAACGAGCATCGGTTATGTCCAAAGAAACCAGCTACACAATCCGGCAAAAAATAGAACGCAAAAGGGCCCTAAAAAAGGACATGAACTCTGCAAGCGACCCGGGAAGACGTCACCAACTTGAACGGTAATACTCCTAATTACACAGGAAGCGTTCAATCGATGCAGATTAATAAATTATAAGTCTAGATATCGGAGCAATTAAACTTCAACAAGAAAAATACGGAAATACGGTGAAATTTTTCGACGATAACATTCAGAACAAAGCTCCGAAATATGTATATACAACACTGTACGATCTCTTGCAGCTTTGGATGTAGCAACTGGCAAGCACTAGATAATGTTGAAAACTCTCCTACCGAATGATTTGAGGAGTGAGTCTGAGTACCATCGACACCACGCGGGAAAAGTGGAAGCAGCTTCATCGACACTCAAATTGAAAGTGCTTCTCGGACACGCTTCAGAAGCATTTTGAAAGATTTTCCTGTGGCTGAGTAATTTTCAAATTTTTTTTGGTAAATTTTTCGAAATCTTCTTTCCTGATTCCAAAGAAGCACAAAAATAAAAACTTTGTTGCTTGTAAAACTTAAACCTTCAAAAAAGCTTCCCAGGAAGCTACTTAGAAGATAATCGAACAAACTGCTTCTTCCTAAATGACATGCAATGCTAAAACAGATATTGATACGGATACGGAGGGGAAACGCTTACAAACAACCTAAGCATAGTTTCTTCATTCATCAGTGAATGCTTCCATTTTCTATTGGACAGCATCCACTGGTGGATAAAAGCTTAACACATCGCAGAGAGAACAGAATTAAAAAGCACGCAAAAACCGCTTCGGAAATAACGTCAAGTTGGACACTTGCGCTCGAAGGCAAACAGTTCAGTGTCAAATATTTTAAAGTTTATCAAGAGAGAAGTACAGTCTCTTGAAAAGACATCAGTCGAGACAGAGAAACAATTGCACTCCAATAACGGATTATCTTTACTACAGTTTCTGTGGCAGCAAAAGAAATATGCATTTTTTGTGAGAGCACTAATCATGCAGCGATAGCGCGTAATTCCAATAATATGATGTTAGATCAACGCAATGCCCCAGCTTCAATGACCTCATTTCAATAATGTTCAGTTCAATCCACAAAAGGGGCTTCAACGGCTAAAGTTTAGTTATTTTTCAGTTCATGTGTGAAATTGTTGTTGCGTTTTCGCCAGAAATAAAAAATGCTAAAGCTCACTGGAATGGTATTCCACTACTCCAGTTGATTACTCTCTTTTGAGCGAGCTTTTAAGAATTCCGTCAGTTCTAGTTCAGCGAACTAAGGTCCATGAAATAACAACTCTATAAAATCCACTAAATCTCACATATCCCTGTCGTGACGGCGACTTCAGTCCAGTATGAGAGCATCAGTGAAACAAAAAATATCAACACGATATAATTCCATGGAAACAAATTGGTAAAGACGCGGAATATTGGTGGCAGCGAATGTATGGGAGATTCGCTGCCACCAATATTTTGTAACTTATCACGAAACAAATTCAACAGAAAACTCTATTCGAAGGATTTAGTTTCCCTTCCCGAAGAGTTCACATGAAATGAACCCACTCTCTTTTTTATTCTTTTCCTCATCGTACAACTGTGATCAACTGAGGCACTTGAGATCACATTAAAAAGTAATTGCAGATGCCATTGAATATTGAGCACTGAAACGAAAAACGTGGTGCTGTGTGAATGTCAGTGAAAAATTTGTCACGGAAGCCAATGACACGGAAAGCATCGGTGCCGTTCCGTCACGGATATATGTCGGTCGACTAAAATAACTCAATTTTATGACCGTTTTGGCAAAAGAAGAAGACGGAACCAGATCAAACTTGTTTGTTTTTCATATCATCTCTATCAGACTCGGTTTGTTATCGAAAACATCGCTCCAAATGCTTGGATTTTCATCTTTCAGACAGTAGTAGAAGGGCTTGCTTGATTTTAAAATTCAAAATCTAGCCGGCAGATTGTGCTGAAACTTTCACAGAATGTGTATTTTGCCTAAATCTGGGTAAACCGCATGGGACGAATGCGATCGGGTAGATGGCGCCCAAGAAAAATAGAAAAAAGGGAATTTCAGAGAAAATATTTGACACACAAGAAAAAAAAGCGAAACGTGCACTTTCATGTAACCAATCGGCGCCAAATTTTCCCCATATTTATAATTCACGTGACAATGCAATATGACATTTTTGGTAAAAAATCAAAATGGCGGCTTCAATATGGCGGCCGAATTTCGCAATTGTGTTTCCCGATCCCCGCCATGGATATCAAATGAAAGAGTATGATAAATAGAATACAATTAGCTGTGTGGCTTCCTTCCAAATTAAAAATGGCAGCCAACATAAAATGGCGGCTTATCTTTTCCTTTAGAAGCCACTCGGCGTGGGCATCAAATCAAAGGGTATGACAAGTAGAATACTATTAGCTGTGTGGCGTCATTCCAAGTTAAAAAGGGCGGCAAATACAAAATGGCGGCCAATGCAAAAGGGGGATAACTTTTTTCTTTACAAGCCACTCAGTATGGGTGTTAAATGAAAGGGTATAACAACTTGAATAAAATTAGCTGTGTGGGGTGTCATTCCAAATTCAAAATGGCAGCGAGCACAAAATGGCAGCCAGCACGAAACCTTACCTTACCTTACCGTTTTCTTTACAACGCACTCGATATGGGTATCAAATGAAAGAGTGTGACAAGTAGAATACTATTATCTGTGTCGCTTCATTCCAAATTCAAAATGGCAGCCAACACAAAAAATGGCGGTTTACCTTCTCCTTTACTTCGCTCTCGGTATGGTTATCAAATGCAAGTGTACGACAGTAAGTAAGAAAGTAAGCTGTACGACGTCATTTAAAATCAAATATGGCGGTCACTACAAAATGACGGTAGACATATAATAGACTAAAAACAGAAAATAAATATATGGTTTAAAAAAAAATTTAAAAATTCGCTTTTATTTTAAAATAAACTAAAAAGTAAAAAAAATAATTTTGAAGGTAAAGTTTTCATTGCTCCAGCCAGAATATGGGAACAAACTACCTTTCGATGAAAATAAGATTGTAAAATTGTATGCGTTCCACCAAAATAATATTCTTTACCAAGCTTCTCTATAATAATTGGGCCATTATGAATATTACCTCCCAACATCGAATTCTGTGACGTCTGCAACCTACATCCGCCACCAGAATGAGGTCCTCTCCTCATATTTTCCATACAGCTTGCGACGCTTGTGTTGCCACTCCTGCACCAATACTTTTATTAAGTACCTCAAAATAGTGCAGCGCGGAGCTTTTAGTAAAAGCACTCCTGTTCTAGTTTTAATTTGGACCGAGTACGTGTGGCATAAAGTAATAGACATAAAAGCCTCCATCCACTCTGCAAAAAAGGATTAAATTTTGGTGTCGGTCCGTCTGGCATGATTTTTATATTTATGCCTCAATCTTATATTATTATATGGTCGTCGTATTTATGGGAAAATGGTTGTTCATGAACTTTTGTGCTGGAAGAGGCGGAACAATAACAACGAAAAGGACATCAGGAACTCCACAAGTGACATACATTGAATTGAGTCAGCGAAATAAAAGTGCAAGAAGTCTAGGCTAATTACTGAAATGACACAAATACGATACAAAAGACGACGACAGAGAGGGCGAGCACAGTTACGACAGAAACAGCCTCATGAATACTCCAGTAAGTGGTCTTATTCTTTGTCGTCCCCTGTATTGACGCAATTAAGCAGTATTCAGAAAAGGAGTAAACTTCTAGATGAAACGTTGGGATAAGTTTTTTTTTGCAGTCTGTTCTGTGTGTTTCCCTGCGCTTTGTTGCGGCATATATCGTAAAGGATGATGATGATGATGATGCTGTGTGGAAGTAGTCCCTTATTTGCAATAAAGGTCTGCTGGTGAGTTGTTATTGTGACTTCCTTCTCCTGTCAGACATGTGGGACACAGACTTGCACATAGAGTTAAAGAGGCTCGCAAGACAAAAATGAAGAAAGCGCCTTTGATGTTGCCAGCACTCAAAGTAAGAGAATCACTTCAGTTTTGCTGAAGGCTAATAGCTAAGAGCCTTCCTTTATTCCGGCCTGTGTGTGTATGTGTGTGTGTGTGTATTCCTTTCGGACGTACTGACTTTCCTACGCAGGCAGCCAAGTACAATTAACTGCTTTGTTGGATTGTTGGCGTTTCATCAGGACTCCTCTGCTTTAATCCTTGCCACTGTGGAGACTGCCTGCATTCACCCACTTTTCATTCTGCAGACTGGCGGAGAATGCGGGGCAGGGGGCTGGGGGGCTTTACATGCACTAATTATTATGACGCGCAGACTGTAGTCATCGTACACTGTACGGCCTCAAAGTCAACCCGCAAGATTTTTGAAAAAAAAAAAAATCAGTAAAAGGATATACACAAGGCTTACTGAAGCGCTGACTGCCGCCGAGCTGCAAAAACTTGCCAGTTCATGGGTCCTTGAAAGAGAGAAGCAAAGCCATTCATGTGCTCCATTGAGACTAGCTCCCATTCACCAAAAGACTAACATTCATCCGCCTAGATACATGCTCCCCTCTTCCTTACACCACGTTCTCTCATTTCGCTGCACCAACCCAGCCCAGGATCCTGTTTACAAGGTGCTGTTTTTTTACTCCTTTGAATCATATTTTCCGCAAGCCGCCAAATGCAAATAATGTCCTTGGGGGTTGTGGTTGAACATGTAACATGATCGCAACTCTCCTTCTTCTGTGGCTGGTGGTGACTGACGTTACAGAAAAAAACGCAAAATCCAGCACGAGTGCAGTGCAAAGAAGACACTTACATTATTCACACTGTTTGAAGCTTAACAGGAGTCAAGTAACTTCATTAGATCGAAGTGATAGGAAGGACTTCTTACACGAAAATTCATAATTAAAAGGTGCTTTCACCGTAAGTGACAGGTAGTTTGTACTGCACCAACCCACCACCTACACAGGAAAGGGCTGCGCAAATCTGTTTGGCTGTAAACAAAACTGCTAATTTCCCCTGTTTAAGTAATTTCAAGAGGACATTTAGAGCCAAGGAGAAAAGAAGCCTTGTTCTTGTTGACTTTGCTCGCTGCAGAAAAGGACTTTTGTAATGAAGCTTTTTCTGAAGGTTTCACTTTGACAAAAGGCCTTCCTTTTTACATTAAAGAGGTTAACCGTTCTAGTCAAGGATATTGCTGTTAAATTTGTGTACCTAATTAACTTCTGAATGGCGGCGGGGCTTATTACCATTCTCGAGGGGGTTATTAAGTAAAATGAAAAGTGTAAGACATACAGGATTGAGTGGGGTTAAGTGTTATTACTACAATTAATAATCGCAGCAATTTTGGTGTGAGTATGCTTCAGCTAGTGAAAGAGCCTAGGCGGGGTTTCGAATTTAGTCGTGGTAGAAGGTAATTTTGTTTCTATTTACTACATTTTGAAGTTTACATATACGTAACAGAATTAGTGGGTAAAGCCGCCGATGACTGGCAGAGCTCCTTTTGAGATTTTTATAATCTCGAAACATTTCTATTAAGTGGACTATAACTCTACTTTTCATACGATAGAGTAATGAAAATCTTACATCGGTCTAGCAACAGGAAATGTCTGTGACCGGCTGTTTAAATCTCGTGCCTAAGACAGGAGCCAAAGCTGGGGGCCGCTATCCCAGACGTTTGAGTCCAGACGTTTGAGTCCAGACTATGGGGCTTACGGATCAGCCACCTACCATCAAGGAAATTTTTGTGTTAAAGGTGACTTCCATGAAGCACGCTACCGAACTCATTGGCAATATATGTTTGTAGGTGACTGTAGGCGTGTTGGGAGGTGGGCAGCTTTCTACTGAAAAGCTCCTGCCTCTGGGTTCTGTGGATTTCTAGCTCAGCCTAAGAAAAGAACCACTTCCTTCTTAAGACTCATTTTCCCCGTTACGGAGCTGGAGCAGCTATCTAGCTGCTATCTCTCCGGGCATTTCTTTGCCTTTCTCTGTTTCTTTGGGTTTTGGCCTTCAGCGCCATTCTCCGACCTCATCATCTGGTGCGGGTTGTTTCTCTAAATGTGTAAGGGTCAAAATTCACGATAAGTTGTCCTGTCCTCCCTTATTCCCTCATCTGACTCGCAGTGTAACCCTATACCCTGGCCTAATCGGCATCAGTTCAATAAAGTTCAGTTCAATCCGCATAAGTGGTTTTACCGGCTGGTTCATGCTTAAAATTGTTGTTGCTTTTTCGCCAGAAGTATCAGTGCAAAAGCTCACTGGAACGATATTCCATTTGTCCTGTTTATTACTCTCTTTTGAGAGAGATTTTACGTTCAACCTCAATTTAATGTTTTGTTGGGCTAATTTTGATTTGATTTTTCCTGAGTTTAATTTGTGAAAATGTATTAGAACTGAGACTAAAATTGTATTTCAGTACACCAATTTACTCGAACTTGCGCAGTTCGGCCGGTGAAGCCGGGGTAATACCTAGAAAGAACTTTATCACAATGAGTATCACTAATAGTCCAGAAGGAATAGGGATATTCGAGAAGAGTTGGTCTACAAACCCATTTGCATGAAATGTATGTGAGGTTTAATTTAATATCCTAAAAACTCGATTGACCACCTTTTTTCCAGTTGTTTTACATGAAAAGCTTTTCTTTTGAGTTTTCCCTGAGTTTTTTGAGCTTTTTCTTAGAAACCGAAAAAACTGCGAATTTCAACGCTCAAATTAAAAACAAAATCGTAAGAATTATACGAATATGTTTTAAATAAAATCGGACCTGTAGAACAGGCGAAAAAGAAATTAATAAAGCTGTCGAAAGCTCGATTTCAAAGAAAAGCTCAAAACCAAAAGCTTTTCATGCAAAAAACAATCACACCTTAAAATGCAAATGGGCTTGTAGAGCAGCTCTTCGTGAATAAATAAAGCTTTTAATAATAAATCTAGGGCCAGATGCAGATGAATATTCCTTGTTCAAACTTTATCCCGGAAACAGCTGTTTTGACATTTTTGCTATTTAAGCCTAGTATTAAGTTCGAATGAAATGATCGTGAACTATTATACTATATATATTTTGGCCTCAGGTTTTCATGTCCATGAATATTTCTCTAGCGAAATTTGCTAATCCCAGTACTCACTTCAGTTGTGAATAAAGAGATAATGAATTATGTTTCCTAGTCATTAAGAGATGGGCGCTAGGCTACTCTCCACTGCTTCACTTGATCAATGGCTACGATTGCTGATAAAATTACAAAAAAACTGCAATTTTACTGATTCCGACAAACGTCAAACATGAAGTCTACAAAATCGCCACAACAAGTAGCTTACGACCTTTTAATGAACCACTTTTCAAGCCTGTGAAAAGTTTTCATTTCACTTGAACTCAGTACTACCAGAGATAACATAATACTCCGTATAAAGATGCGACAGCTAGAACAAAAAACCCGAACGCTTTTTGCCTCGGCAGGCCTCTGAGATTGCCTCCCCTTAGCAACATGCAACATAATCGAGTTTCTAGCTACACAAGGAGGCGAACGTGGTCATGGTCCGCAGCACAAGACATGCGGTGAGTTTGTCGATAAGGAAGCTAGAATTTTAGGGGGGCAAGGAAAGGAACTGACAACAGAATGTTTCTCGCAACATCTTTCTTTCTTTCTCATTTTTCAAACGTTTGCCTCTAGCGCTACATTGAAGGATTTCCCTGATGCTTTGTATTTAACTATTTCCTAGAACATTCAGTGTATTTTTTTAATGACTTCTAATTTCTCTTGATTTTAAATTTGTTTGCGATATTTTTATAATAGGTACTTGGTGGAGGTTTTTTTTGGTTACGGATTTTCGATTTTTTTTTATTTTCTGGTATTTCGGTATAACTAGAATGGTTTTACAAACGAATTTAGGAAATTATTCTATATTTTATTTTATCTATAGAATTTTCGCTTTTGCCTTTAAATGTTGGATTTTGGCTTTAAGTAGGTCTTTTGTTGTAGGTATGTTGTGGGCGTAGATTTTTGGCCACAGTTTTTTGTAAAAAATGCAAAAAAGTCGCATACCCTGGGGAGTTGTTTGCATCATCCAAAGTTGCAAAGCGCATAAACATGCTGAGCCATATCTGAAATTCTTTCGATTTCCAAAATCTGGGATAAGTCCTTTTCATAAATGCTTGTAAATTAACATCCCCGTCCACAATAAAAAATGCGTACGTCTGCTCAAAACATTGCGGTAGTAGTTGTTTTGGTAAAAAGAAATTAAAAATAGGCTCAATACCTTGCTTGATATTTGTAAACTCTTCAATTAATGAATATGAGGAAAGGCTACAGTCAATTTTTCAGGGCAAAAGTATGAAAGCAGGAATTTAATCTCGGACTTGCAATTACAGGATTTATCTGTTTTAGAGTCATAGAAGTAAGATAGTATTATAAGATAGAGTAAATATTTAGCCCGCAAAAATTTTCTGCAAACAATGTTTGGAAGATGAAAAAAAAGTATGTTACAACCGCAAACGATAATTCTGGTTTGTTGAGGAAATATAAAGAGTTTGTAATAAAAAAACGAAAAACTTCAGGAATAAAAAAACAAGACCAAAATGGAGCACTTAAAGAAAATGTGTAAGAAAACACTCAATTATCATATCGATAAAACACCCTTTGTTTCCGCTGAAAGCAATGCTTTTCGAAAATGATTTTAAAATGAAAAAGAGAAATTGCTAGCACAATGCATACATTATACCTATATCCTCTTCTTTTTAGAAATATATGAGAGAAATTTAATTTGCCCTCTATTCGGCCAATACAAAGATGGTTGCCTACTGAATGCATTCCGCCTAGTATAAATGAATATATGAAACCTTCCGGGAACATAAGTATATTGGAATGGTCTGCTGACGGCAGAGAATCCGTCTTGATTTAACAAAATTAAATATGTCAAATGGCAGACTTAAATTTTTAGAATTTTAAACAATCTTTAGATATAATTTTAATTTACTCACAAAATATATATCCATCATATTGAAACATATTTAATTTTTAAATTTAAAAATTTGGTCTCGACAGAATTTAAGGCAATTTTATAACTACACGAATAGTTTAAAGAAAATATTCAAGTTTCATTAACTCCACGCTTGGGAATTATCGTTTGTTCAAAAAATTAGCTATTGGGGCACGCTGTGCTTGGCGTGGGGTAATAACTTGAGAACATATTTATCTAGCAAACTAAAATTTTATGCACATGAAATTTACAGAGTTATTCATTCCGCTATTCTCGATTAGCAAATGGTGGCTGAACAAAATGGACTGAACACCTACGCAGGACCGGTTTTAGGTATTGTAGCGCCCCGAGCGAGATATTTTTATGCGTTCTTAACTTTTTTAGGTACCTTCTTATGTTATTATGCCCAAATTATACAATCACCCGAGTACAAATAAAAGATGGCCTTACAATGGGTGAGCACCGGCTGCTGGGGAGCACATACAGGCTCACGACGGCTAAACTCGATCAAAAGATTTAAATGGCCGAGTGCTGAGCAGTACATATTGGCATACGACGGCAAATTTGAACCAAACAAAGAATCTTCATAAAATGTATTGTTGAATGTGCATAATGGGAACATAATCATTTTCGTTGTGTACAAACGTCTTTTGGAGTGTTCAAGAGAAACAGCTCGCCAGACGTGGGTTTGTTTTTCAGGAAGTGTGTTGTACTAGCTGCTGTTGGTTTCTGTTTTAGTGGGGAATGTTATTATTTCATGCCCAACGACTATGTTTTAATCAGGGTTGGTGTTCGCCCGTTGTTAGGCCATATAAGTTACCATCGTCGTCGGCCAAACTTCGCGCAAATTGCGTTAACACAGAAAATATGATAATGGTAAGATAAGGCGGCATTATGCGCTAGTTCGTAAAAGCAAGTGGAAAGAAACAATTTATAGTTTTGATGCTACTTTTCCCATCTATAGAATAGTTTATCTATGGTATTATGAACAAATGGTACTCCACATCCCACAGTAATTTGTTATGTAATCTATTCCTGGGACAACGAAAAAATTTTATTCAAAAATAAAGAAAAATAACGTACGTACATGCTTCCAATATAAATAAGCAAATTGCAATCAATAAACATTCCGGTCATAAACATTTAAAGTTCCGATTAAGTTGCGTTTATTACAAAACCGGTTTTGTTTTTGTACATTAAGCCCATCTACTCTATTGAGTGAGCGAAGTATAGAAACTTCTATAAATCTCTTTTATGTTTAAACCAAAAAGAAGAAAATAAATAGATTCTCTTATACCTCTCTCAGTTGAATTCACAAGCAGGATTGGAGAGCTATGACACTTCCGAGGATACTCGTGTGGCTCTCAAAGGCTGCTATTGGCCTGCACTGGTTTATTGCTGGAAACTGAAGACAATAGTGGCAAGACTTTTACGTTTTTCCAATCACAAACTTTGTTTATATCCTGTACATATCCGGCGTTGTATGTTATTTTGAATTGTGGAGGTGTTATAATGTAATAACTAAATAAATTAACACATTACTGGATCTCGGCGGCACCCCTTGGAATATTACCCCCTCGGGCCGTCGCCCGGGTTCGCCCCCGGTACTGCACCTACGCATAGTAATAAAAGTAATTTTGACTTTTGAGAGACCGTCTGTCCGTCCGCCTGTCCGTTCGTCTGTCCGTTCGTCTGTCCATCCGTCTGTGCCCGTCTTTTCTCGACTGTACTGAACGCATTTATTTAGGGAGCTGACATTTTTTACACGGCTTTTTCAAAAAATAGTAGATAAATACTTTCATTTTCGTCTAGCCGTCTTAACATTGTTGTGAGACCAATTATAACTATTCTTCTTGTTATATTAAGATTGTAGATTTGAGTCTGAAAAGGGCTTAATCACATCAAAATTTTTTTAGCTTTTTCGATAACCTAATACAAATAATACTTTAAAAATAATCAATATAATGTACATATGTATATAAAAATGAATACATATTTATGTTGTGTGTAATCGAGGTTTGAAATATGAAATGACTGTTTGAGAGCTGCTTGTGTGCAACGGCGCTTGAAAAAAAAAAATTGTCGATATTCCTATTGGGGAATATTTTTGGTATTCGCATAAAATATATATGATTTGTATACGAAATCGGTTTGTTTTTTAAATGAAATAAAAAAAGTGAAATCGTTCTGAAAAAAGGAACCCAGCAGCTAGCAGGATAGTGGTGTCAAATTGTAAACGGATTAAACTAAACGTAGCTGGGCTTCCTTTTGAACGGGCTAAAATGGTTTGGACTAAACCATTAAAATAATATTTTCTTTGCTTCCCTTCTAGTTTTATTGACGTGATATATTCAATAATTTCTTCCAGGAATTGCTTTACAAACCCTTCTCTTCTTAATCTGGCCTTAAAACTAAGCAACTGTTTAAGCAATCTATCAATTTGTTTATTTCTGCAATGAATTCAGCTGTGGAGAGATTTTCAAAATGTGGCTTAAATGTTGTTACCCCTAATCGGAAGAAACAATTTCTATTATTTGGAACTTGATCGCATACCATACCACCTCTAATATTTTACCCGTCTTAGAACAGTATTCTATCAATTCTTGTAATTTTTGTGATAAACTTTCCCCAGTGATACTGGTTTTTGTAACGTAGTATGCAATGATGAATTTGCAGTTGGATAATATTCCACTTGCCATAAAGGCCGATATACACGGTCAAATTGCATGTACATCCAGAATTTCATCAAACCTATAAGCGCAATGAGTTTTGATCGGCCGACCGGCCCACAATCGATAGTTTTGGTTGTACATCAGCTCTTCGATGTACCCGTATACATGCAGAAAATATTTGCAGGCTCAATATTTGATTGTTGATAAGGGGACTCTAAAACGGATAAATCCTGTATTTGCAAGTCCGAGATTAAATTCCTGCTTTCATACTTTTGCCCTGAAAAATTGACTGTAGCCTTTCCTCATATTCATTAATTGAAGAGTTTACAAATATCAAGCAAGGTATTGAGCCTATTTTTAATTTCTTTTTACCAAAACAACTACTACCGCAATGTTTTGAGCAGACGTACGCATTTTTTATTGTGGACGGGGATGTTAATTTACAAGCATTTATGAAAAGGACTTATCCCAGATTTTGGAAATCGAAAGAATTTCAGATATGGCTCAGCATGTTTATGCGCTTTGCAACTTTGGATGATGCAAACAACTCCCCAGGGTATGCGACTTTTTTGCATTTTTTACAAAAAACTGTGGCCAAAAATCTACGCCCACAACATACCTACAACAAAAGACCTACTTAAAGCCAAAATCCAACATTTAAAGGCAAAAGCGAAAATTCTATAGATAAAATAAAATATAGAATAATTTCCTAAATTCGTTTGTAAAACCATTCTAGTTATACCGAAATACCAGAAAATAAAAAAAAATCGAAAATCCGTAACCAAAAAAAACCTCCACCAAGTACCTATTTTAAAAATATCGCAAACAAATTTAAAATCAAGAGAAATTAGAAGTCATTAAAAAAATACACTGAATGTTCTAGGAAATAGTTAAATACAAAGCATCAGGGAAATCCTTCAATGTAGCGCTAGAGGCAAACGTTTGAAAAATGAGAAAGAAAGAAAGATGTTGCGAGAAACATTCTGTTGTCAGTTCCTTTCCTTGCCCCCCTAAAATTCTAGCTTCCTTATCGACAAACTCACCGCATGTCTTGTGCTGCGGACCATGACCACGTTCGCCTCCTTGTGTAGCTAGAAACTCGATTATGTTGCATGTTGCTAAGGGGGAGGCAATCTCAGAGGCCTGCCGAGGCAAAAAGCGTTCGGGTTTTTTGTTCTAGCTGTCGCATCTTTATACGGAGTATTATGTTATCTCTGGTACTACACTTCAGGAACCATCTCTTCGGGGGTCGCATTTACAATTTTCCAACTCGTACAAATAAGGGCCAGTCTAATAGGTATTAGGTACATACATATTTATATACCAAGGCCCAATAACACAAGCCAAGCTCATCATGGAAAAGCCCTGTTTTAATTTTTAAAAGCTTTTGCCATTTAGAAAAGACATGAGTGACGTCTCGCGATAGCTTTTTTCCTGGTGATCTAAGATCTGAGTGACGTCACGAGAGCTTTATGAGCTTACATTGTAATTATTGTTACATGTATACCTACATATATATGTACATACCTAAATTTGGGAAGCTATATGTATAAAGCTTTTTTGGGCTATAAGAAAGCTTTTGAGTGCTTTCAGAAGCTTGCTCTAATTTCCCCTCTATTGAATCATTAGCTGTGTTCCTTTTCTACATTTTAGTACTTGTGAGCAGAGCAGAAAAGGAACGCAAAATTTGCTGATTTGAGTAAAACCTATCTTAACATTTTTGATGTTATTTTATTTGTATATAAACAAAAAGTTAAAAGAATTTACAACAAAATAGAAATTTATGTGATTAATTTTCAAAATGAAACGAAAGAATAGTTTTAGATAATTATACAAATAAAATTTTGTTTATAGATGTTTTTATATGAAAAAAGCTCAAAACAATCAAAAGCCATCTATGGGATTTTCAGTAAATGCAAAATAATTCACAATAGACTCCAAATAAGATCTTTCCTCTAGCGGATTTCAATTGCGTTTTTGCAAGTGATATCCACTCGTTTATAAGAGCAAGTGTAGTTGCTAGTACGCACTTGTAAAAAATTGTAAAAATTAGCAGAAAAGGAACGCAGCTATTGCCGCTTTTAGTGTGTGCTTTCGTTTCATAAATTTTGTAATCAGACCGATGTTGAAAAAGTTTCACTTCAAAAATATTTTCGCACCTGAAACGAGAAAAAACGTGATTTTGCTGCTATTTCTTATTAAGTTTTCTCCACCTGTTCCCCTGAACCGATTTTATCCAAAACATATTCATTGAATTCTTACGATTTTTCACGATTTTTGTCAAAAAATCGCGGGGTAAATTTACTTCAGTTTTTCTAGTTTTGTCAAGGCTTTGACGATCTTGCTCCACTTCGCAAGCTTGTATTCACATCCATTGCTCATCACATTGAGAGCAGCCGTTCGATCGATCTAGCCTATGAACGCTTCTGATGTGGGCTTCGTCTTTCGTGCAGAACAGTCATTGCTTGCCTACTTGTCTTGCATTTACAAAATATAACCCGAAGACAGCTTTTGGGGGAGCCGGGTTTCAGTTTGGTAATGTAAACCAACCCAAGTTCTACCCACCTGCTATACATCCACTGCTGTGCCTGATGGAAAACTCTGAAAGCGTGTTGTTGAACAGCAGCTTCTATATGAGGTCTGGAAGACGTGTTAGCTGATTCTTTGTAGAATGATATCACGTATTGCTTATACCTCAGCTTGTTGGGTGGCTACCACCATAAAGGGTTATCAGAAATTTTTCAGCAGCAAATTATATTTCCTCTGGATGGGTTGAAGAATCAGTGAATTTAGTAGTATGGGGTTGAGATACCTTCTCGAGTAAAAATGTTTCATGCGCGTTTATTCTCTTCGCATGCTAATTGCGGGCGTCATGCAGGCTAGTGCGTGTCTGCTGCATGCTAGGAGCGAGCGAGTTTTATTTTTAATCATGCGTACCGTGCTAGTTTCGGGCGCTGAGCAGGCTAGGTGCGGGCGAGGTTTATTTTTACTCGAGTTCTCATTAACCTCAATCGGTAGTGGCCTTATTTCTACTTTACTGGGTTGGGTTGGGTTTTAAATAAGTTACACCATCTAGACTGCGACATTTCAACATAGACAAATGACATTTTTTAGCCGATTTTGGCCGTCGTCCAGATCAGATTAGTCTCAAATCCCATGGCCCTCAGCATGCGATGGGCGTACAATAGGGACGTTTTTTTGAAGATCAGAAAGTACTTCGTTGTGGAGTCGTAGAATTCAACATGATCCTTTATGTGTTCGATGTCCTTGTTAATTGAACATGGGTTGTCGTTTATGAAGACAAGCTGTGACGAGTGCTTGACTTACACGATGAAAGGAATTAGAGTAAAGCAGAGTATCGCCATCAACGAAGTTCTCAACTGGTTTCGAGAGAGATAATAATATAAAACTTACCAGTCCCAACCTCCTGTCTAAACTTTAAATGAAATATGAAGTTTTTATCCAGATATAGCAAGATAAAACTATATGAAATTTTAGAATCACAATTCTTTCATAAAGAACCCGTTTTCTTTTGCTGCACATCATCCCATTACAGCCATGACCTTAAAGTCCTGCCGTCGCTAGACAAAGATTTAACTTTGCAGTCGCTCCTTGTGACATTAATAAAACTGAAGCGCAGCCATTGTAAATAATGTTGGGAGCAATATTTTAAAATCCTTCCCTCCACTAATATCATGTTAAACTAACATGAGAAGCCCTATTTTACAAACTTTAGCAAGGAGAAATCGTCGTAAAATTACAAAGCCTCGAAAAGGATGCCCAGGAACTCATAAATTCTTCAAAGGACATCTGTACAACGACAACGATCGTATAGCAAGTGCCAAAAAAGTGCTGTACAACAGCAAGATACACATCTTGCCCCGGCAAGGATACAAGGGATTTTAAACGTTTCCTTTAACTCTCATAATTTTTCAAACGACCACTACTTGCTGTCTTTCTTCCTAGGTGGAGCTGCTGCTGCTGCCGCTGCTGCGGGTCCTGTAGGATGGTTATTTTATTATTTGAAAGTGAGCACAAAGGATTGATGTATTGTCGAAGGGGGCTACTTTGGACTTAATTTGATTACCAGAGAGAGAAGGAATACGCCGGCAGCGCTTGCAGGGCAAAGTTTTCGGAAGTTGATGATAGTTTCACAGATTTTTGGCCCGTTGTCCTGCTTCCTTCGTGGCTGTGTAAAGTTGTTTAAATTATATGACAACACTCCGAATGGCGCTTATTCACTGTGTAAGAGTTAATCAGCTTTGGCGAGAAGAAAAGTGTTTTCATGTTAATGTGAGCACGAGAATGAGCTTCGCAAACTTTAAAATTTCACTAAATTGGGAGCTCCCTCGAGCAGTGACGTCGGCGGTGGCTAATTTACTAAAAACATATAAACTTTTTCGGGGATGAAAGTACAAGGCTGACATATTTCCTGTTAGTTTTTTAGTTTTTGATAATGCATATGAACGTCTAATGGGTAGAACAAAGGATTTTAATTTTGTGCCACACTACTTCTTTCGAACTTGTCACAATTTGTGCTCAGAAAGTTCGTTTTGCTCCAATTGCTTTTATTTCATAGTAAAATGAGCAATAATAGACGAGTTTCTTACTTGCTTCCATCCATCCAATGGCGCTACAGCCCAAATCGAGCATTGCCCTCCTTCAGGGCATTTAACTAATATAAGTTTGAGGGTCCAGACACAGAGTCTAACCATATCCTTCTGGATCTGCCTACTGGTCTTCCAACTTGCTGAGATATCTGCTACCATGGGCCGCTTTGGAATTCGATTGCCTCCATCTAGATTACGTGGCCGGTCGTCAACAATTCTGTGGCTGTTCCTTCGCCATATAATCGGTTTCTTCCAGTCATCTGGTATAACTTCTTCTCCCTTCTTCACACAACTCATCTAGTATCGGTGGTTCTATTAAAATATTGAAGAATTACAAATGTGTCTGTCAGTGGATCTTAGTTTACTATGGGTATCGGATTCAATCGGCTTTTAAAATATTCTATCCACGCTCCCGCTACAGGTACAAAAATCTAAAAATGCTTCCGCCATAAAGGTATGCATGCCTCTGTTACAGAAGTAAATGTATACGAAATCGACCAAACATACGAGTGCCGTTTTACCAAGCGGTCCCCAACTAAGTACTAACCACGTCAAATGCTGCTTGACCTACCAATTTAACCTGTGGGCGGGTCTGTTGGGTACGAGTTCAATACAACTAAGCAAGCGCGTAACCTTATACACATGGAGTATCGAGCTACTTTGACCCATCACCACTGGGTTGAGGGAAAACGTCACGAACTTGTACATTCTTGGTACGCTTGTATTGCTATAAATTCCAAGGCTTTGCCTGGAGATCGTGATACTGTACTCGCAACCCTTTAAAACATTGTTGAACATTGAAGAGTTTCAACCATTTTTAAAAACGGAGTGGGAGTGGTCCAATTTCTTGTAATTTTCACCAGAAACCAGATGAGAGTCCTCGGTATATGAAGAAGTTATGGAGCTGGAGGCCGTACTGCGGGTTAATCGGAGAATTTGACATAAAGATAACCTCTTTAAGAATTGTAGATAAGAGTAAATGACACGAAAATAAAATATATGCTTGTATTAAAAAGAGAACAACAATGGAAGTTGTAGCCAAGTTTTAATATTCAGGGATAATGCTTACCGCAGAAAATAAGATAGAGGTCGACAGTCATAAGCGCATCATTGCCGTACATAACACATATATATTGTACTAGTCCAAATTCTAAAGAACCAAGAAATTTCATGGCAACTCAATGAGAATATAGGAATCATTAATCCCCACAGTCGTATGGTGCGTGTCTGAACTTTCATCTAGGCGAAGCAAGTAATGCGTTAGACTAAATGATTTAAAGACACATGACATTATTGGTCCATGGCGTCTTATCTTTTGTCCTAAAAACACCGGAACGCATGTTAGGCCTATGTCTCCATAACTCTATAGCAGAGGTCCCCATGTTTACATCTCACCATACATAATACAAAGGCAGGTCGACCTCTTCACAACCCGACGCCCAACTCCCTTGAATAGAAACAGTTTACCCTGTCAGATATAGAAGGCGCTTTTAACACCATCAGTACCATGGCCATCTGGGAAGCCCTGGCGGAAGTCGGTACGGGAAACATAATCAGTCACCTGGTGCGATAGCAGAGTGATAAAGTCGACGTGCCGCTTCACACCTCAGGGTGTAGTGCTTTCGCTTCTGCTATGGCCCCTGTGCTGAAAGTCGAGTCGTGTTTCGTGACAAGTCGTTTGAGTTGAAGAAAGTAACGTTTCAGTCGAATTACGATTTTCAGCACAGGGGTCTAGAGTGGAAATGCTAAGTTAAGTTTAGGCCCCTATACTGAAAGTCGTTATTGGACTTAAAACTCACTGTTTTCAAGTCAAAGCACTTGTCGTGTTGTAACGACTTGATTTTCAGCACAGGGTCTTTTGGCTAATGTCGATGGACAAGATATTAAAGAAACTAGTGAACCTTAGAATAAAATTAGTTCCCTCTACGGACGACATAGTGATATTAGATATTATGAAAATGGCTCTTGGAAAGATTAGTGCATATTCCAACGAATCAGGGCAATCTTTCAACCCGGAAAAGATAGTATCAATCATAGCTCGTCTCTGTAACTTCTGTGGAGAAAATCTCTATCACATGACGTCACGCGTGCAGTGCATGTTAAGAATGATGCGGTGAATTGTGGGTATAATGGTGTAGAATGACATCAAATAGAGAATTTTTGGTACAGAACGTTTCTATTACCAGTTTCTGAAACGAGCTGCTGATCCAAACTAGAAGCGCTCAACGTAATTCTCGTCTTGCAGCCGCCTGATTTAAGGCGATGTCAAAACCTAATCTCACTTCGTACATGAGGCACTTGACAGGCTATTTTAAACAAGGAGACGCGGGGATTTCTTTAAAATATTACATTTCACTGCACAGCTGATATACAACTAGGATCTGATATCGACTGTAGTATGTTTCTCTGGTGCTGATGCTGCACCCTACATGTTTTAAAGTACTGATACTGCCTTTATGCATCAACCAGCATTTGTGTAAAGAGTGTTGCTGGGTCAAGAAGACCTACGGGTACAGTACTACAGTATAAATCTAGAAGTAGATAAGTGCAAAATATGTGTTTCGCGAAAATTGCCTTCAAAGAGTTTTGTAAATATGGGATGCGCCATCTAGACCTTCGGTATTTCAACATTGAATAACTTTCACATTTTTTATCCGATTATGACTAATAAACACGATTTATTAAGGATATTTTCTACCATTTATTTTAAATCAATTCGTCGATTAAATGACCACCTCTATTGGAAACGGAGCCAGGACCAGGAGCCCGTGTGGAACTTACTGATCGGTTCCACATATATAAATATATTTTTATAAAAAGAAACTTATTCACTTCACGTTATAACTTTATTACATAATTAATATTACTCCTTAAAACTAATGCGGTTTGCTATGGCAAGATAATCGGTCCAGTGGCTGCTGCTGGTGTCGTTGCTAACTACTGACTGCCGGTCATGTTGTTAACTGTTAGCTGATAACAGTCGATTTTTGATGATAACAAATCTGGGTTGCCAGTGGATTGTCATGTTGTTGTGTGTTGCCGATTGCTGCCACAATACTCCCCTTTTATCGAAAAATTTCTACATCGTTAGTTAAGTAGAAATTTGCGGATGTAATTCTTATTTATTTCTTATTTGACTATTTCGTTACTAATATAAGTTCAAAAATTCTTATAAGTTCAAAAATTCTTATATAATATAATTATTTGAATATTCGTTATAAATGAATATATTTCAACGTATCTTAAATTCATATGTCATATACAATTATAATTTCCTATTGAGAGGTTGAGATGTACATACTTTAATACAAACATTGATAATGCAAAGAAATTCAATTAATTTTCAATGATTGGTAATATATATTTGATCATTTATAAGCTAGTTGTTTATCTAATTTTTTAACTTGTATCTTTAAATTTGAAACATGGTTTTCTTTTTGAACTCATTTCTAAGATGATAGTTAGAGGTAAATGAGTCGGGTGTTAAAAGGAATGCAGGTTTAAGCCTGTCTATAGAGATGTTACTTTCTTTGTCTTTTAACAATATTTTGAAATATTTGTCGTGTTTCGAAATGACTGGGTATGGGCCAGTGAAAGGAGGATTTAAGCTAGGTTTTACGGTGTCGTCCCTAACAAATACGTGAGTACATTTGTCCATATTTTGTGGCATAAAAGTGTTAGTTTGTTTCCGTGTGCGCGGCTGGGCTGGTTTGATTTTTGCAATGGATTGCTGCAATTCATTTGCTAGGGTTGTTGTTAATTCCTTATTAAAGTTGGTTTCTCCTGCAACTAGTTCTCCTGGCAAGCGCAGTTGTTGGCCAAACAATAGTTGTGCAGGGGTAATTTGCAAATGTTCTATTATAGCGGATCGTAAACCTAAAAGAATTAGAGGCAGGTTATGATACCAATTTTTGGAATCTCCTGTGGCTCTTATGGCCACCTTGAGTTGCCTATGGAACCTTTCAATAGAACCATTTGCTTGTGGGTGATATGTAGTTGTTCGTATGCGGTGTGTGCCCAGTATATTCGAAATTTCTTGAAAAAGTAACGATTCAAATTGAGAACCCTGATCAGTGGTAATGGTTCTAGGTACACCGTATATCAAGATACGGTGTACCTAGAACCATTACCACTGATCAGGGTTCTCAATTTGAATCGTGGATATCAAGATCCATTGATGGAGGAAAGCCATGGAAACCGATTTGGCAGACATATCTTTGAGTGGAATGGCCTCTGGCCAATGCGAAAAACGATCTTTTAAGGTCAAGATGTAATGGTGTCCTTGTGAAGGAACTAAAGGGCCCACGATGTCCATATGCACATGTTCAAATCTTCCTTTGGGTATTTCATATCGTCCATGAGGGGAAAAGGTGTGACGAGTTATTTTAGATTTCTGGCAGGGGATACAGGTTTTTGCCCATGCATTAATATCGGAGTTCATTTTTGGCCAAAAATATTTTGCTGTTACTAGCTTTCTAGATGATCGTATGCCAGGATGAGATAAGTTGTGTAACTTATCGAAGATGGTACGACGCATTGTTTCGGGAACGTAGGGTCTATTGACTCCTGTGGACACTTCACACCATATTTCGTCCTCTTCAAAGGGGATTGCTATCCTTTTTAGAATAAAGGATCTCGTGTCACCTTTTGCACATTGTGCTAGTATTCGTTTGAGTTCCTCGTCTGAATCTTGTTCCCTTTTAATGGTTTGGAAGTCTACCTTAGTAATGTTCTCTATTGTATTAATATAAGCCCGAGATAAAGTATCTGAAACGATATTGTGTGAACCTTTTACATGCCTAATATCGTTCGTAAATTGTGATATGTAACCAAGTTGATTTGTTTGCCTAGGGGATTTTTCCGTTTTAGATTGTAGCGCTCTTGTGAGGGGTCTATGATCCGTGTAGACGATAAATTTCTTACCTTCAACGAAATATCTGAATCTCTTAATGGCGAGATAGATAGCCAGCAACTCCCTGTCAAAGGTTGAATATTTCTTTTCGGTTGTTTGTAACCTTTTAGAGAAAAAGTTAAGGGGCTGCCATGTATCATGACAACGTTGTTGGAGAACAGCGCCTACAGCATCATTCGATGCGTCTACCCATATTGCAATTTGCGCCGATGTGTCGGGGTGTACTAGTAGGGTGCAGTCTTCTAAGCTTTTCTTAATGCTTTTGAAATGGTTTTCATGTTCACTGGACCATTGAAAGTCGACCTTGTGGTTTTTTATGGGTTTGGTTGTCTTAAGTAGGTCGTAAAGCGGTGCTGCTTGTTCAGCAATATTGGGTAAAAACCTATGGTAGAAGTTTACCATACCAAGGAAACGTTGTAGGCTCTTTTGCGAAGACGGGGTTGGAAAGGAAGAAATGGCTTGTACTCTATCTTGTGAAGGTGTAATGCCTTTAGAAGTAATCTTGTGACCAAGGAAGTTCATTTCGTTTGCTCCGAAAATGCATTTTGAAGGATTAATTTTCATGTCGTGTTTCTGTAATCGCATAAATAACTGTCGTAAATGTTCCTTATGTTCTTTTGTCGATTTGCTAAATATGAGGATGTCATCAACGTATATAAATATGAAATCTAAATCGCCTAGCATTTGGCTAATAAAACGTTGGAACGTTTGTGCTCCATTTTTAACGCCGAAGGGCATTCGCAAAAATTCGTATAAACCAAATGGAGTTGTCACTGCCGTTTTATAAATATCCTCGGATGCGACGGGTATTTGGTGGTACGCTCGGACTAAATCAACTTTGGAAAATATTTGACAACCGTGAAGATTAAGAGTAAAATCTTGGATATTTGGGAGCGGGTATTTATCAAAAATTGTAACTGCATTTAATTGTCGATAGTCACCACATGGTCTCCAGTCGGATGATCCCTTCTTTGGCACCATATGCAATGGAGATGCGACGGATGATGATGACGGGCGACATATTCCCATATTGACCATTTCCGCGAAAGATGCCTTAGCTATCCTATATTTTTCTGGATTGAGTCTCCTTGGTCGTGCAGACGGGAGAGGTCCTTGAGTATTTATACGATGGACGACCTCGTGGTTCACTTTTGTGTTGAAGTCTGGAGGAGTTCTGAGCGACGAAAAATCATTAAGTATTGCACAGTATTCTCCTTCCAAAGGATAAAGTCTGGGAGAGCAAGAGTCGATGTTGCTGTATGGGCAATTTACAGATAATAATGTTGTATTGTCGATCAGTTTCCGGTTTCGGAGATCTACCAGAAGATTAAACTTATAAAGGAAGTCGGCTCCGATGATCGCATGGTCGACTGCTGCGATAATGAATAAGTGTTCAAAACTTCGACGTAGATTTAAGCTCAGCGTCAATTGTTTCGAACCGAATGTCGCTATATTTGAGCCGTTAGCAGATATGAGGTTAAAATCTAAAGTTCGTGGAAACTTGGAAAAATAGCGTTTTGGGACGATTGATATTTCTGCTCCAGTATCGATTAGATATTGGAATTTTGTCAAAGGATCAAAAACGAATAGGCGGCGAGGGATGTTGCTGATCTTCGTTGCCGTAGACGAGATAGCTAATCTTCGTTTTTTGCATTTTGTTGAGGGGCTTCAGAAAAACTGCAGGGTTTAACACATCTCCTGGCTTTGCTGCCATACCTGCTGTGAAACCAGCAAATCTGTTTGCCATTGCTCGTGCGCGATTGTGATCTAGAGAAACCTCTGTTTTTAGAAAAAGTTTTTTTCTTGGGTCGTGATTGTCTAGCTTCCAAGTGTGAAATCCGTTCAGTCAATTTTTGAATTTGTTGGGTCCATGCATTCTCAACATGAGCCTGGCTGTTTGGGTTTTGACGAACGGCTGAGATTCTTAATGAACTTGAGTTATCGAATATTTTGTCTGCAATTGTGAAGATCTCGCTTTCGGTATGCGAATCTTCGACCGCGATTAAGCATGTTTGCATAGGGCCTGGTAACTTGTTAATCCACAGTTTCATTAGTAGTTTTTTATTTATAAGACTATTGGTTCCGGCTGTGGATTCCATTCGGCGGTACAGCTCCGATGGCTTGAAGTCTCCAAGTTCCATTTTATGTAGTAGTTCATCAAGTCGGCGTTCTTCGGACTCTTGATTACGCGAAAGTAGGAGTGTTTTTAAATTATCATATTTGTTTACTTGTGGAGGATTCAAGAGGGCGTCTGATACCATTTCCATAGTCTCAGAGGGTAGAGAAGCTACTAAATAGTCGTATTTAGTTTCTTGCGATGTAATCTTTTTTACGCGAAACTGTGTTTCTACTTGGAGGAACCATAAGTCTGGCCGTTTGTGCCAAAAATTGGGTATTTTTAATGTCGATATATATGGGGCAAGGATATTATCCGTATTACTAGGATCTAAAATATTTGCCTTTGAGGGCGTCGGAGGTGAGTTACCGTCATCGCTGTTGTTGGCCATTGTGGCTGAGTAAAGTCGCACGTTTTGAATTTTAAGTTTTTAAAGGTAGACCAAAGTATTTTGTCACGTTGTATTCTCACTGCCTAATTAGCATTTTTCTTTTATCTTTAAAGGAAGAATGATTAGGACTAGCTCTTACTCTCTGATAAGTTTCTCTTATCAGCGAAAGAAGTATAGGTATGGTAAGATCTCACTATCTGATAAATTTTGTTTATCGGGGAGAGAAGTGTGGTGCAAGTCAATGTAAATCTTGTAACTAATAGGGCTCGCTTATAAGTTTAAGATGACTTTGTAATTTAAATTAAAATTTTGTACGAAACGTGAAAGTAGAGAACGTATATATGCTTGTATATATAAATATTTATGTTTTTACTGTTGAACATATGTGTTAGTAGGTATTTGTTATAGGCTACCGCGCAAAATATGGATAACTATATCGTCACTATTTGAAGGTATGCAGTTTATTCTCATTTATTAAAGAAAATATCTGTAAATTATCAAAATTCAAATCACGACATATAATTGTTAAATAATAATTGAGCGAGTTCACGACACCCAGAAATAAAATTGTAGAAATGAGCTCAATAAAGATTAAAGTGTGATAATAAGCTTAAATACTAAGTATAAAATATCATAATAAGCTTAAATACTATAAAATGTTAAATGTTATTATTTAATTTTTTTAAATACCTCTGTTCAAAATAATATTTGTGATTTTCAAAATGATTAAGTACTTTATGTAGATATGTGAACAAGATTTGATAATATGTGTATCTAAAAAGAATTTAAAAAAAAATATTAGTAACATAAAAATGAAATATTCAAAGAATATCTTTCGTGGCTCCTTGTAGCGATGATCGTGCTCTATCTCTGCATCTACATACATATGTTGTCAATATATTTAATCCGCATTAGCCGCATTGTACATGATTTTAGCCTCCGATGAGTGTTGCATTGTTTTATTTAATCCCGTTATGCTGGATGTGAGTTTTTAACTGAAATCTATCTTTGCTCTCAAATCGTTTTTTGGGAGAAAAAATTCTAAAATTTTGATAATTTATCACTTTATTTGATTATTTATCACTGTCAAAATGTTAGCACAATAAAATAATATTTCAATAATTTCAATTGAAAAAAAAATATTCCTTCAATTATTTTAATCACTTTGCCTGCATATAGAATTTGCCGCTATTTTACTTTCTTTGAAAATAAACCGTTTTGTTGAAGTGACAAAAGGAGGAAAAAAAATTTGCATGCACGTGGGAAATATGTGTGTCTCCAATATTTTATTTGCATAATTTAGGTAATGATAAATGGCACTGTATTTTATATAAAAATCCGAACAAAGTTTCACTTATGTACTTACTGATTTCTTATGAAAAAAATCATTTTTTTCAGAATTTATTTGTTAATCAGTGGGGAAAAAAAATATAAAATGTCTATATATGGTTAACCGTATAAATATAATTAGAGTTTAATTCGTTAGGTAAAATGTTTTTTATTTTTTTTTTTTTTTTGTTACCTTTAGAACCACGTTCTGGTCCTTTTATGTTCACGAATTACGGTATGAATAACGATTGTCTTCTGTGATATTTAACCGTAACTGTTAATCGTTATGTACAGATATGACTTGCAAAAAAAACTTCTTTTTTTTTTTAAATATTCTTAAATGTATTGTATAATGTGTGTGGATCAAATTCAAAACTTTTTACCCTTTCTTGTTGCGATGATGCTAATTATTTTTCTGCACTTTTGAATTTAATAATTTCTGCTTTGTAATCACCATTTGTGTTACCGCGTGGGAAATTTTTAATTGTTTTTTGCACTCGGGGTCACCATTTGTGGAACTTACTGATCGGTTCCACATATATAAATATATTTTTATAAAAAGAAACTTATTCACTTCACGTTATAACTTTATTACATAATTAATATTACTCCTTAAAACTAATGCGGTTTGCTATGGCAAGATAATCGGTCCAGTGGCTGCTGCTGGTGTCGTTGCTAACTACTGACTGCCGGTCATGTTGTTAACTGTTAGCTGATAACAGTCGATTTTTGATGATAACAAATCTGGGTTGCCAGTGGATTGTCATGTTGTTGTGTGTTGCCGATTGCTGCCACACCCGTTCAAAAAATTTACTACAGTTAACTATAACATAACCACAAGCATAATATTTTGGCGTTCAAAAACTCCCGTGATTAACCATCATCATTGCGCTCCTTTAATCCCTCATGGGACATAGGACGGAAGACCTCTGAAAATGGTGGTACCCGATTTGCCACCTCTGCCAAAACCCGAGAAAAGTCACTGCAGACGAACACCTAGCAGACCTGTTAGCAAGTCCTAATCCCACCTCCCTGCGGTGCTCCCTGGGGTACTTCTTCGGAAGGTGCTAACGGGAGACGGGCGAATGGCGAGCTCTCTGCGCCACAAAACAGAGGTTTAAGTCGGTTGGGCTGAGGGTTAGCAACCCGCTCCCATAAAAAATACCATTGCTACGAATCGGTGATTAACCATGGTGTAGTTAAATTTTAACCCTGCTTGGGTTAGCGATAGTTAAGAAGAAAAATAATGAAAACAACTCTCTGACAGCTGTTTTAATGTTAAACTCAACAAGTATAAGTCAGATGTGTGAGATTATTGCAAATAATAATAATAAATAATAAATAATGGGCACATACGAAATAATTGCAAACGCGAGGCTCACTGCCTCTCCTTATTCATCCACCAGACTACCCTTAACCGTTCCTATTCTTTTTATATTTTCAGGTCAAGCTTATTACTAGACATTGCACCATGAGTTGAACGACATGACGGTCTAGTGGTACAAAGGGTGATTCCTGAGCTTGACCATGCCACATAAAAAAAGCTCGCGGAGACCATTTAATGAAAAAAATTCATTTTCTTTAACTCGAAGTTAACCACGGTGCCAAAACCTCAAAAACCTTCATGGTTAAACATAAAACTTCGTGGTTATGTCAGTGAAGCAAGGTTTTTGAACGTGCGTATCTTGGGAACTTGCGCTGCAAGAACTTTATCGTAGCGGTAGCGGTGTGGCAAGGTGCGCCATTCAGTTGAAAATAGAAGTTCATCTGACCGACCTTTTTCATGCATTTTCGGACACACAAAGTGAGCCAAATATCCAACGATAGAGTCCGTCCTTGACGGGTTCTTCAACTTTGAAGAAATATGGTCCGTTTTTGAGCACACTCCGTTCCAAACAGTGACTTTCTTGCTGTGCAGTAGTGTTTCGTGAATGACGTGTGGGCTCTATGCTCCCCAAATCCGATAGTTTTGTTTATTGACTCCGCCATCGAGTGTAAAATGAACTTCGTCCGTCATCAGAATTGGCATACGATAGGCTCGCACAGTTCTCACAATTGAACGATTGTTTCAATGTAAAACGCTACAATTTCTGCATGTCCTTTCGCTGTGCATTGAATCATAGCTAAAATAGTACTGAATGACGTTTCAGAATCGTGTACATTTGTCGAAATCGTCTAAAAAATGATCGAGTTATTCAATGTTGAAATTTCGAAGGTCTAGATGGCGCACCATGTAGACAATTGGGCATCATCAAATTTGCTCTTAAGGACTTCCGGCTTCGAGTTAAAACTAGCGATTATATTAACAGATTCAGAAAGTCATTCCACTTTTTCACTCAGTTCATTATGATGTGGATTTTCTAACGTCTGGCAAAGAAATTACCTCTTCGTTACCTCTTCGAAAACATGTAATGAATTAGGATCAGTATTTAATCTGCGCAGTTTTCAAGTATTTATACCAGTAATTTGCACAAACTTTTCTAATGAAGTGAAATTTATTTTTGTGCAACTGACATACATACAGAATGAAAACTACTATCATGTAGGGCATGACAAATTCTTGACGAGTAATACTCGTCATTTTGCCTAAAGAGGCTACTATAACCTGAACGGGTTAACTCTACCTCGACAAACTTTGTAGTCGAAAATTGTCGAACTTTTATAGTTAGTATAGGAAGAAGGACATTACCCTTTATGTAAATAAAACACCTCAATAAAATAGTCAAAGTCAACATCGAACTTATACGTAATAAATTTCAAATGAAATTCAAGCGTCATAGATTCGCCGCGGAGGCAATATTAAATCAGCTCAGGTTAATAAAAGCTCTCCGATTCCTTAAGGTCAATTGCCCAGATATTATTACATCGCAGGATATATCACACAGGAATTGCAGCAAAATATTCTCAGTTTAAGGAAGGACATTCTCGGGAAAAAGTCTCCTCTTTTTGGCCATTTTACTTGCACGAATAAAGAGCGATTTGCAGGAATTGTGGCGTCAGTGTTATGGAGACGTACAGACGTCGTAAGTAGCTGCCAGACAGCAATTGGAATGACTGCTCACAGCGTTACCAGCAGCAATGAATTTCGTTTCGTGTAGTAAACAAACCCATGAATGACATGGAAGGAATCGGGAATAACACTGACAATTGGATGACTGAGGAAGGATACTGCAGCAATAATTGTGCCCTTTTGACTATATATACTATACTAGGCCATACTTGAGTCAGGTTATGCTTCGTCCCTGCTTAAAGCAAGTCTTTGAGCACACTACACAGGCAAAGGCAACCGACAAAGACAATAGTCGGTAAACGAGAATAAAAGCGAAAAGGATACTGCCGTAGAAAAAAAATTATTCATTGTCATATATAATGTATGTGTGTGTGCAGCACATTTCCTGCAATGTAAACTCAAAGGGTGCCCATTATCTGTATGAAGTTACATTTCTATTGCTGGGCGAAGGCGGAAATGTGCCTCATCGCATTGTTATATGTCCTGTGACTCAAGAGCCAGCTCTTATATTGTAAAGGACCTTGAAAGGATATGAGCTAAAACTGAATGCAATCATACGTCACTTTACTCCTTTGTGGATATCCATCCATATATATGTATGGCGAAAGCTGTAAGTTCGTGAGCTTTCTCTCTACTTTTTCTACGTTTTGTGTGTTGTGTTTGTTGTGTTCACACAATTTTATGCACAAGGACATGAAAGGACATTTGTTATGGAAATTTGTAATTTTTGTAATGACGTCGATACTTCTGTTGTTTCCGGATATCATTCTTTACTTGCCGCATACACCACACACAAGTAGGGTACTTACGGGGAATATCTTTGGTAAGCAGTTGATATTGTCTGGTATTTTCTGGGGTTTTTTTCATGTGTTTGTTTGTTTTTGTGCAACAACACACATTTTTAGGAAACCGAACGCTCATTTACATGCTATACATGGAAAAAAGAAGAAAAATCCTTTTTCAAGTAATTTTTTTTGTACCAATGTCTACGCCAAATGCGGAAGGATTTATGGGCCTTCTGAATTGATTTAAAACTTTTGTATTTACATATGTATACATACATACATGCATTATGTGATGTCAGAAATAATAAACGTTTGTGGGGTTTAATAATACCAAAACATATCTGCTTACGTTTTACCTTTACAAGGTTTTCAGGGTACTCCCACATGACAGATAGAATTGTGAATTCTTTAATAGTTCAAAAAATTTAAATTTGATTTCAACTATTATTTATATTGTGTTTTGCTTAAACTTATTCGAACAAAAGAACTTCTTGTGAATGTTATAGCCGACTTGACACGGTCTATGTTTCTTTTCATTTGCATACATATATTTCTATAAGGTCGTTTATAAGATGTAGTCAAACTTCTCTTTACCTTCGTAGCTGGAAGTTTACCCTGTTTATGACTAGGTTGAACCCAGGTTTAACCAGTGGCGGGGTTCGTAAGCTTCAGGATAAGGGAAGCAATGCACAAGGCGAGCTAAAGATTTGGCAAGAAATGAGAAAGAGGCAAGGATACTGTCAAATATTATAACTTTGTGCCAATTGTTGTTTTTTTTTTTTTTTTTTAGTAATAGAGTTAACCCTTCTAATACAGAAAGGTATTCGCGCTTCTTAGCTGGGCCAAGAAAGATTTACCTACTCAGCACAACCAAGCGCTGAGATGAGGCTCACAACTAAGCATGCAAACATAAAAATTAGTAAATAAAAACCGCCGGTAGTTTCCGGTAACTACTAACACTGCCGAGCATTCTTTCTCCACCCTACACCGACTAAAAATATATATTCGCCGTAGAATGATAGAAGATCGTTTGGATTGTCTAGCTTCAATGCATAATCAGTAAAAAGTGAACCGACTGAGTAAAAAATAAACCGTCCAATACATCATGGACATTTTCAGTAGGAAAATAGAACAAATCTGCCTTTCTCAAATATAGGTATAATGTTCTTAGTAAACCTTATTTTAAAATTACAAATACATATATTTCTTTTCATGTTTTTGTTAATCCCAAAAATGTGTGCCCCTCCCAGAAAGAAATTTTGGATCCGACCATGATAACATAACATTCATATCTACCTGAAATAAATGTCTTCAAAAAGTTAAGGAAATATCTCGCACGGGGCGCCAAAATACCTAAAGTCGGCTCTGTATACACCCCCTACACCACCGCAATTATCTTCTTATTGGAAAAAAAATTTTAGGCAACCCGTACTCGAAAATATTCTAAAAATATTCTCTATCCCTTTAAATCATCACTAAAGAGAGTCATAAAAAATTTAATGGAAGCTACAAAGTTATCAGCTTATATTCAGTATACACCGCCTGCCACCCCACTAGAATAAACTATAGATAAAGAGAAACTTTACATATATCTTCAAGCTCTTTTTTCTTGACTCAATATACAAACGAAAATTCCTATTTGAAGAAGAGTCAAAACAAAATTTCAAAGCAAAATTTTAAGAGCAAAAATATTGCTTGAAGCCAGTACAGAGTACCAGAAAATGAAGCCAAGAAAACCCAGATATGGTGGATACAGAAAATTTCTCTATTTTCGACTTCCGTATCCCACTGTTTGGCTCCGAAGAAGCTGCGTTTAGCTCAGCTTCTGAGGGTACTGTATTAACGCAAACCTGCGCGTGAGTGCGCGTTCAGTGTGAGTGAGTTTTCACGTTGATTTTCTGTGGCAAAGAAGCTGGTGGACTTACAGCTTCCCCATGTTGTGTAAGCCCTTGGCCACGATAAGAGCGGCGAGAGGAACTTTAGTATATGCCACTCTGCCGCTCGCTGTTCGTATCGTAGCCAAGGCTTTACTCTTTGTATACAGTAGTATGAAAAATTTGAATTGTACATTTTATATAAAAAAATCTGTACATTGTAAACTTAGTGTTTCCAGATGAGAAAATATATTGAGATTTTAATCTTGATAAATTTAAATTAATTTTTACGAAGTTGCCTATTTGGTCAAGGGAAGCAGTGCTTCCTTTGCTTCCAAAGAGGAACCGCCACTGGGTTTAACCCACGTTCAACCCAGTCATAAACGGGGGTCGAGTTGAAACTGGGTCCACTCTACCCAATTCAGTCTCCTACTTGGACCGTGTAGATATTTCGCATCATATACGCGGGTTGAGTTGTAATTGGGTTGAACTGACATTTGCTTTATTTGTTTACCATCCGTGATATCCGCCTTCGGCATTAGTTAGTTTTGTGTTCGGTGTTTTTGCTTGCACAGGAAATGAGATTTTCTCACCAAAAATTGTTTTGATTTCAGTTCAACTCTATTTCAACCCAAAGTGAACTCAACTCGAGATCATATTACAATGGCCGAAATTTTAACTCAATCTCGACTCAACTTTTCAACCTATTCATACACGGAATTATTAATCACGCGCTGCCAAAAGGAGTAGGAATGTAGCGTTTCCAATTCATATGTTATGGAAGCTCTCTGGAAGCACGCACTCTATCCTCTCATTTTTGCTTTGTTTTTCTCAAGTTTGGTCTTAATTCCTCTTATTTGACATTCCCGAATCTGTTCAAAAGCGCTTCAAATTTCCCACTGGGTTGTACATATGTACATATTTACGTATCTACTATTCATGCAAGTTGTAGGTGACGGGGTTGTTTGAAGTAGCGAGGCGCACATACTTTGTGATGACCCTCAATTAGCACTTCAGCTCCGTTTTGATAGCACTCATTTTCATGACCACTAGTTAAGGTTTTTAGATCCACTTTGTAGCATTCAAGAATTGCATCAAGTTCGTTAGATACTCTGTTGCTAGGTCTTCAATGTCGTTCTGAGCTAAACTGTGCCTAGCTGTACCTAGTATTTATGGCGGACCTCTCAACCTCAACATGGAGAAAAGGAGATCCGCCAACGCTTCAGTCATGTATGTCCGAATTACCCCAGTGATATGAAACCATTAAACATGATTCGAGGGCAACACATTACGATCCCATAAGTTACCATAGGCCTTATAATGTTAACAATGGAGTTTGGCATATAGTGTCACGCCTAAGTTTTCTTCGTCTAACCAAAACCTATCAATAGTTGCTTTGGAAACTAAGCAGGTCAATCCACACATATCCGTGACCTGACGCGACTTCAGTTCAATACTGGAGCATCAGAGAAAAAAAATATCAGCGTGATGTATTTCCATGGAAGCAAATCATACATGGTATGTTTCCAGCCATCCGACGCAGTGGGACGAATCCACTCTCTTTTTTATTCTTTTCCTCGTCGTCAGAGAAATGCTATTGCAGCAAAATATTAAATGCTAAATTCCACTTAAAAGTAATTATAGATGCATTTGATACGGAAAAGGCGATGCTGTGTGAATGCCAGTGAAAAACTCATCACGGAAGCCACTGACACGGAAAGCGTCGGTAGCGTGACATCACGGATATGAGTGGATCGATCTTAATAACTCAATTTTGCAACCGATTTGAGGGAAGAAGATGGAAACCAGATCAAACTTGTTTGTTGTTACTATCGTCCCCCTCAGATTCAATTTTGGGTTCTTCGCTCCAAATGCTTGGATTTTTATCTTTCTATCAGCATTATAGTGAGAGGGTTGATGGATCTTTTACGTCAATTTTGGCGTTTCAGGAAGTCGCAATACTAAAAAGGTTGTCGATGTCGTAAGCAATGCGGCTTTCATTTGATTAATATACAATAGGAAAAACAAGAAATAAAGGGTGTATTTGCAAAAAATATGAAATTTTTTTAAAATTTTTCTCTTATATTTCACTGCAATTCAAAAAATAGATCGTTAGGTTAGATTGAAATGGCTGTTCCCCCACTAGGGAGCCCACTTAGCCACGCCATTGGGCCCATTGTGATGCCATTCTAGTGTTGGAACAAAGTTCAAGCCATTTCAAGCCATTTTGAGCTTTTTGATAAAGCGACAGAACACCAATATTTCAATAGCTCGCTCAATCCATCAAAGAAGGGTGAGCCGAGGAAGGAAGGTCCCTATTTTCCTTGCGAGGGCGGACATGTACAGAGAAGATGGGTGACAGTTTCTTCCTCTTCTTCATTACCACAACTTCTGCATAAGTCGTTGTGGGGAAGTAGTAATCTTACGGCATGCGGGCCAAAGGGACAATGATCGGTCAGCACCTTTACTACATGGCTTATCTCCTTTTTGTTCAACTGAACAAGAGATTTTGAACACTTTGCATCCAAAGTTGGCCATATTGCATGAAGAGTGCGACACAACGTTGTTGTGGTCCACCCAGCTCGAGCTAAGCTGATTTCCTCGCAACTAGTTTGTCGGTGGCTAAGGGCGTTAGTAGATCGTTAAGGACCTCAAAAGTTACCTGAAACCAAACTTCTTGGAGCAGTCCAAGGCTCCAGCTGGACAGAGAACTGAGTTGAAGAAAGGGGGTAGTTAGGGTCTTTTTTTCTGAACATATTTGATATCCTCAAAAGTTGCTTAAAAAAGTATTTTTACTGTTTTTGGTTTTTCAAAATACTAAAAAAAGATCATTGAGTGACATCTATTTTTGAATGGCAAATAGCACAAAAATCAAGCCAGCTAGAGTCTTGGTATGTTCCCAGTTTGAAGAAGTAGATACTTTGAAGAGAATTTTGGCGTACCCCTAGAATTGTACCCCAAGAATGCCAATCACCAAATCAAATATAATTACTAATTATAATTTTTACTTGTTCTTTACTATAGGCCGAATATGCTTATGCGGTCGTGTTCTTTAATAAAAATGCACCCAAAATTAAGCTGACCAACGCAAAACCATAAAACCTGCACCAACAATTCCCTCCTTCGTCCATTGACTTTAAAACAATCATATTTTTTTTAGTTCTCCGCAAGACACTAGCATATCGCATCCTGCCTGTTCCTTAATATTTCGTTATCAGTAATCAAATTCTATGTTGGACGGACACCAAGGACCTGGCAACTTCATTTCAGGATAATATGCGTAATAATGTACTGCTGCATCCTTGTTATCAAAGGTTATTGCATCATTTGGTCTTAGCCCTAACTAGCAGCCAATGCCCATCTTACCGAGAGCAAATGCTAGTTATGGAAGAATTCCCACTCCTGCCGTATTCGTCCCTTGGCGTTATTAGTAGTTAGAGCCATGCAAGTTTAATTGAAAATTTAAGACAACAATGAATGAAGGCGGTATTTACATCAGACGGCAAGGAGTGGATGCAGAGACGTGAGGATTCAAATGAGTGATGGGTTTTGTTGCAGTAAGGATTTACACAGGAAGGACAAATTATGATTTGGTAAATTGTAGTTGTAAGAGTAATGTCTGCCCAAAGGTTTGCTATTGAATGGAGTTTTGGGTCAAGGACATATGAAATGAAAGGTTTACACATTTAGAAACTCCAATTGAACTTAAAACTCTGCATTGCTCTCTACTTTACAACTTATTGTTCCACATCCGAAGTTCTAAAGTTTAATTGAATGATTAAAGTCTCATGTTAGCTCCAGGTGTATCATCCAGTAGCTAACCCTATCAAAAACTTGAGTAACTTACTACAGAATTAAGATAATGGATGTCATTCGGAACTTGTAAATTATGTAAACAATAGGTAGCTTCTCAATCAGCACCATCAGGATATCCTGCGGGCTCCAACTCCGGAACAAGGAGGCGGGTTTAGGGCAATGGTTACTGTACAAATCTGTAGTAAAATCTTTAAGCATGAATCTCCCTCGTACTCCAGAAATATTTCCTAACTTAGCTTCGAATAAATAACTCTAGTCATGTAAATGCTCTCTTTCGAAGGTTGTTTAATTTATATGGTTTTTAATTGTAACGTGTCCATCCTCTACTTCACGACCATAAACAGGGTCTTACCCATTCCTGAGCATGTAAATGTTGCCAGTAAACTTCCTGCTGCCACGTGTTACCGTAACCGCACTTAAGCCCCAAAGCTGGAAAAACATACGGATTCATTTTACGTACTCGTACGTAAGCATGCATTTATAGCATTGACTTTAATATGTGGGTACCGCAATTTTGGGAATGCATCTTGATTAATTGTAGTAATTGTGGATCTTGTGTATTTTGTTCAATTGTAAAATGTTTATTCTCAATTAATGGATTAAAATACGATTTTTTTGAAAATTTTGTATTGAATTTGTGAATTTTTATCTGATTACAAGTGAACTTCACTTTCGTGATTTTCTACCGATTTAAATTCTTGTGCCTTGGAGATCTTGGTAGTAGCATTAAGGCGGTTGATTATACCCCAGAGGTTATAATATATATATTTGTTTTGTCTTTTTCTTGATCCTGAAAAAGGCCGTTGCAGCTTATCGGTTTTTTGATTCGTCGTTTCATGATTTAGCAGCTTGCAGAGATGGTCATACTTCCCACACAGCACAGACAACATTTTTATTTGCTATGGTATATTCATCCCGTTCCAGGCAACCACCATGCAGTCTTGTAAAAATTTAGCTTTGTGGTGGTTTATAGATATTGTGCACGCAGGATTTTCAATATGATCTTCTTCGATCGGTATCTTAAATATAGAATGAGCTATTTTTCCTTATGGGGGTAGAGTTGCAGCAATCTCTCCTGATGACCCTGCTCAGGTAATCCTTTTAACTGCACGGCTAATATAAAATTTATTAAGAAAGCCATGCCATGCCACGCCGTATTGATGATGCGCAAGACTTCTTTTTGTTCATTGCTTAACTTTGGTTCATTGTGATCGATATAACCTCTGCTTAAATAAGCATTAGACCCATGGATTATTTGTGGAGATGACTAACCCAACAATAAGGATCCATAGTATTTCCACCAATTGAAAGAACAATATCTCGAAGTGGTAGCATTTCATTTGCGTTGCTTCGATTATCTAGTAATGCTTCTTGCATGAATTCTCGGGCTCATACCCAAAATCCCAAAATTTTGAAACAACTCTGATCCGATCAAGTCGTCAGTATCTTACCCGGATCTCAAAAACGGGTGCTGGCATACTAAAGAGGTCGTGGTGGGTGAGAATCTGCAGGCAGCACTTTAAACTCGTTCACCATAACTTACTTGCATATGAGCGTTCCCATCAGGGCGAATGCGGAGGATTCAGGATAATGAAGAAGGAACCTAAAATAGAAAATTCGCTCGGGCGCTGACCATCGTCGACTGTTATGCCATCTTATATACCTTAGCCCGTCATCCTAAAAACGATCAGAGAGAACAGAGCAGCCCAAACCGACATCCTTTACCCACTGAAACCCAAATTTTGTTCAAAACTCTATATGTAACTCCGTACACCGCTTCCCAAGATAACAAATAATAAGTCAACAGTCATCAAGTAAATCAAACCAACAGTCATCAAAGCCACTACACAAATCAAATGTTAAAAAATTCAAATATTATGAACTCAATTATTATCAACACAAATGTATATTGACAAAAGTAGGAAGGGCTGTGTGCTACTAGATAAAACATTACATTGAAAAAAAAAATTACGTAACGGTTGGAAAAAACCCGCCCTGGTACAATGGCGTTTCTTTATTTTTACATTTATGCCTCAAAATCTCCACAACCTGGTGACTATCTATAGGAATGAATGAAACATTGAGGAAAACACACCATTTTTAAAAATCACGCCTTCATAGACAAAAAAATATTCTTAAGGACATCCTGAGTCGATCGCCAGTCGTCATGGGGACACCGCGAGATAATGGCCCCTGTGCTGAAAGTGGAATCATCGCGACACGACAAGTCGATTGAGTGGAAGAAATTGACGATTTAGTCCAATCACGACTTTCAGTACAGGGACCTAAACTTAATTTGGCATTTCCACTCTATGCTTCTGTGCTGGAAGTCGTAATTCGTAATTGGCACAGGGGTCAAACTTACTGCTTCATCTCCCAGAATGAGTCTTTCATAACTTCTCGGCCTTGACTTTATTTCTTGCGATAACAGGCTGACGTGATTTTGTGGTTATTGGCCACTTCCAGCACCACAATTTGTAACACCGCAAAACTAAGGATATTAAAATGTACCTGGTCGCCTGTCGATGGGCCTCGGTGTTTGCAGATGCAGGTTGGTTGGTACTGGTGAAAATTGTTTCTTCCAGAAGGGGGTTCCGTTCTTACCTCACTCTTTCCGAAGGATCCAGTTTAGCATACAGGGTAGTGGCTGCTTTTTCTCTTACGACACTATCACAATTATATTTGTACACTTCTTTGCTTTCCTCTTACAGAGTGAAGTTCAAAACAACGTTTTATTTAGAGATGGTACGCTACTATTTTAACAATGCCCACATACAATTCTCGCCTTTTTTCTTAACTCCTCTTTTTTCCTCCCTACCTACCTTTTTCAAAATTTTCAGTTTGGACAAAATCGCAGGGTTTTTCGAATTAATCACTCCCCGTTTTACATTTAGCGTTTTCCTCTCTTTTCTAGATTCCTAAACATAGTTGTAATCGCCGGCTTCGGTTACAGCTTTCGGTCTGATCCGATAGTCAAAACGCCTAAGAAATTATCCCATGAGAGTTCTAAAATCGGATTAGCCGTTTCCGAGTTTTGAGGTTTACAATCGGACTATCGATTCTAAACCGATAGTCGGATCCGAGTGAAAAAGTAGCCTGACCATAAACAAATATGTATTAAGGGATATTGCAGTGCTTCATATTATGGTCTCAGTGATTCGTTGTAGTTTGTTATCCTTTCTATGAAGTATTATGTTAAGGCTATGCCATTTTTGAGAGACCAATAGCTCAGAGACTTCATTTGTAGTCGGTTCATTATGGCGATCTTTGTGTTGTAGGTCGTCGGTCGGTTGGCATTTCAATCCAATTCTAGACTTCAAAGAGTTATATTTATATATCCATTGTTACCTAAGTAAATGTTGATCGAGCTATAGGCAACCCTTACCACGAAAATCGGACCAAATATAGCTTCATATTTGTACCTCCAAGATTTACTTAGGCGAACCTAAATAATAGTGCTCTTTGAGATCTAGAATTGGAATGCTATAAAACAGTGCTGGGCATTCCTATGCCAGCGGGCAAATGAGCTTTAAAGCTCTGAATATGTATACGAAGTCAAATGACTCGAATATGCACAAAAAAGCATATCAAAAAGCATGCGAGTGGGAGCGTATTTTGAGCTACGTGCTCATATACCGGATAACAGTGTGAAGCTTTAGGAAGCTTTTGATAGCTTTTACACAAATGCATTTCTTTAGCTGTGTAGGTTTGCCCGCCACTGCTATAAAAGTTTTCATTCGCTTTCCTTCGACTATCCGACTATCGATTCAGGTTTTTGGTTTAATCCGGTGGTCGGACCCGATATTCGGAACCGATAATCGGAACCGATAGTTTTTCCCGAGTAGAAAATAGTCTAAAAATGGCCGAAGTCTTTTGATTTAAACAAAGAAAAACGGCTTGACCGATCGTTAGGAAATCTTTTTCAGAGTATGTTTCGTTAACGCCACAAGTAAAAAAAAGTCAATTTAAAAATTTTTGAAGGGTCAAAATGGCCCCCATTAATATGTAATAATGACAAAATAGACACGCAAACTAGGTTTTTTCAGTCTGTTTTTCTAATATAACCTAAAATAATTAAAACACTAATAAAAGTCCTCTTAAATACGCCTAGTTTTGTAAAACTTACTTTTTTCCTTAAGAATATTAAAATCCTCATTTTTCTGTTGATTTTCCAGCACAAAAGGCGCACATATCCAGTAAGTCGCCCCCACCACCCACCCAGCTTTACGTCCTTGCAGCACTGCTCAAAGACAGCATCCTTCCATAACCATTACAAACATGTCTTATCCGTCGCACAAGATATCATCTTTCGGCTGCATCTTTTCAATTGAGGAAACGACAAGTCTAACCAAAGGTTTTTGGCATATTCAAAAGCGTTCTTAGCACATTAATGCTGTCACATGCATGCGCTCCGTCGTTGTTGTTCGGCTCGCATACGACTGTGACGGATTGTTCCAGATTACTATTAGGCCCTAAGTAGGTCCTTCTATTTGTGTACACATATTATTCCTCAGATGTTGTCGAGTATGTGTTGTAAGTACACATCAGCATAAAGGAGCGAAGAGACTCTTTGCTTTCGATGCAATCAAGCCAATAAACTCGTTCTCGGCTTTTCTGGTTCATTTCGTCTGAAGCCGAGGAATAATGTGCGTATTACGAGGAAAACAAAGCTAATGCACTTCCATGTAATGCAAGGCAGAAAGAATGCTGTATGTGCACTAGAGGCCTACTTCATTCGGCGATTATGTTGCATCCCCCAATTCACTGCACACACACCCACACATAATGTTCCGCACACGTGAAATGGGTATCCCTCAAAGGAGAAGATGTGTTTCGACGGCAGAAGTACTCCGGCGGCACAGCTCAAAGCGTTCTAAGCAAATTCAGGCGCGTGAGATTCATTTCCACTTTGCCACATAAGCATATGCAGGCTGTTGCTAAGAGCAGGACTCTTCTGGCTAATATCCGGGAGTCTTAAAAAAACAGGCACAGCATCGTCGTCCTTGGGTGGGTGTTTACATACCATCTAGATTTATTTGCCTTTCTACACAGATGCACCCAGCCCGAAAGGAGACGCCTGGGGTGAACCTTTCAGCGTATCCACACTCCAACTGCAGGCGTAGTAGCAACGCAGGAACTAAGTATAAGCGAACTACTTATCCACGCATAAATTAGTACTTTGAACGTCTCAAAAGGATCCTTGACGACCACTTTAAGCGCATGCAATCCGCCCAGGATGTAAGTCGGTGCTGTTTGAACTCTTTATCACCTCGTTGTAAGACTTTCTCTATTGGCTTCCTCCTCCTCCACAGCGCAGAGTCCTTGGCAGCCCTGTATATTACAAGTTATTAATATTCATCTCTACGGCGCGGCGCGCACAATTGAACGGACTCTCAAGAAGCTCCACAAAGGACTCAGTCAAAAGCCGTAAGAAAGTAACAGTCAAGTCTCACTTCGGCATGAAAGGAATCGCTTCGGCTTCCGCATGCCCCTATTCAAGAAAATATCTGCATTTTTAAATTATTATTCCATTATCGTGCCGAACTTATTGCGAGCAATTTGAGCAATTCCTCGACCACGTTGCACCAAAAATCAACATGGAAAAAAATCCCAATTACGGGGGGCCGAAGGACAAAAGAGTTGCTCCAGGAGAAACTGAACAACTCTAAACCTCGTTTCGCCGCAATTATTGAATGGTCAAGTTAGAACACATTTTGGAGCCCTTCTTCACGGGCTGCCAGATCTCAATTGGGCAGGACGAACACAAGAAATGGGCGCAGAATTCTTATTGAAATCAATTTGGTGTGCGAGCAAAAGTTTTTCCTTTGGGCCTAATGAAGCAAGTTAGGCGCTTTCTATTAGTCCTTTTCAATCAAAAAGGAGTTCTCGCAAAGAATGAAAACAAGGATAGGAATTACCCTCTTGACTGATAATAGGCTTCGGCTCTTTTATTTTCAGGTGTCCTTTAAGGATTGGTTTGAAATATCCTTTTGTTAGAGGAAAATTTGAAGTGTAGAAAGAAAGAAATCGAAGGAGCGCCCAATAGAATGAAAAGTGAGTGTCTGACGATTAGCATATCAAACATGCGTATACTAACTACGCTCGACAAGTCGTCACGTCGTCGATTAGTCGGCTTTCATATTAAGTGAAGTATTGAAATGGGATTTGAGAAGCTTAGCAACCGCCGAAGCGTATTAACCAAAATATGATTTGAAAAGATTTTCATAAAAATCGGTCGAGCCGTTTTTTTTTTGTTTGAACGACGTTCATGATATTTGTATCTGTCGGATATCGAAAACGATATTAGCTTCGTTTAGGTGCTTTCGAAGCATATTAACGAAAATATAATAAGCAAAGATTTTCATAACATTCGTCATGCTGCAACAATAAAAGGCGGCTAAATCGCCAAGGAAAGTGCATCGAATACGAATAAAGGTCGATCCACACATATCCGTAACAGCACGGCTCCGATGCTTTCCGTATCAATGGCTTCCGTGATGAATTTTTCACTGACATTCAGTGCATCATGGAATTATGCGTGGAGAGAATGGGTTCGTCCCAAGTGGATTCTTCGTGAATTGTATTTCACTTTTTGTTGAATTCTCATAAAAATATTTCTTTCACGTGCAAGACAAAGTAAAAAATACCGGTGGCAAAGCATACCGGACACCTGAAGGGTACTGAGATCGTCGTCGTCTGACTGCATCGGAAGTCTGGCAATATGTCGCGCCTTTCTCAATTTGTTTGCATGGAATTATTACCGACACCGATAATTTTCTTTCACTGATGCTCCAAATTCTGCACTGAAGTCACTGTCGCGTCACGGATATGTGTGGATCGAGCATAAGTGAACAACGTTCTAGTTGTTTATGTAGTGATGCTCAAAAATGGTCTTACTCTTGCAGTTTTGGTCTTGTTCTGGCGCAAGATCTCCTATTTGTCTTCTAGACCAAACCTCTTACATAGGCCCCACATACATCCTGCCCCACATTATAATATACAGGGTGTATTGCTTAAACTGTCGAAATGCCCGGCTGTAGATAGGTCTTGGATAGACGAACAAAAAATCTATGGGGGAGCGGGGTGGGAATCGTAACGGTTTAGCCGCTAGGGCGTTTTGAAATTTTTTCGTAGAGGTTTTCATATTATCCTGTACTTTTGTAACCCTATTGGATAATGAATAAGGCAGCAATCAACGCAGAATGCTCTCACCTATCTAAAACTGTAAAAGTCAAGGTTTCAACCCACCAAGCAACTTTTACGCTTCGGTCTTTCGTTTTGAAGTTATAAGCAATTTTAATGTTGAAATTGGCTCTAATTCGTCCTTTATAGTACCTTTTCACCTGAGCTTTGTCGAACCTAAATAGCGTAAATAAAACGATATCGAACGACAGGCTTAAAATAACCTTCGGTTGTGACCGAGACGACGAAGCGAAACTACATCGAACGATAACTTTCTGTTAACGCTACGCTGGGTGGGGGAGTATGTGCTGAGGTTGGTACTTAACCAATAAGCTTATGCCAGCCAATGCAATAAAAGCCTATCGATCAAAACCGTCAAAAACGCCTAGATCAATGATCTCCGTCTATATATGTATATGGTCTTCGCTAATAAAACTCAAAATTGTCAATATGTAGTTTTGGTATAAATAGGGTTGTCATCACCTAAATTGTCGAGCCCGGACAAAACCTACAAAAACCCCGGACATTTGGGTGAAATTAACTATTATTCCCATTATGCACCCATTTTTAAAATTTTTTTTAACGAAAATGTTTTTTTTTTGCGTGTTTTACTCCAACCGTCGTATCGAATCGATAATCAACTATATTTTCGTCTACAAGCGAAGGGCTATCAGCAATATCAAATGACACACGAAATATTTTGCAAAAAGGTAATCAGCAACGTAAAGAATTTAAACCCATTTGGAATTACTCTTAAAATTTAGTACCGCGTTATGTCTGGTCAAATCTGGTGCTAATGCTTTGGAAGACCACTTTTTGTTGTTGTTGTTTTGGGTACCGCAATTGACCTATCGAGTAAGAGTTTCAACCTACAACCAATTTAAAGTTTGAACATTTTTGTACTAAAAAACACAGGTCTGCCGATTCTATGCCGGTGCCAAGTACCTGGCAACTACCAGTTATTTTATAGTTAAATTAATCCTTAAACCTTAATAACTCCTATACCGATTGGCGATTGGAATTGAGAGGTATATAGAATGTATCCATGTACTTCTTATCCGGGTTGAATCGTATAAAAACATGCTCAAAAAATTGTGCGCGATTGGTGGTTATGATCAGTTCAGTATTTAACTTCCTCTTGATAGACCGATGGAGGTGAAATGTCGACTGTATCTATATATTGTCGAAATTGCAGTCTAACTTCGGCTCATTTAGGAATATATTATTTAATCCATTTTCGGCGATCACGAATGAATTGAAAAGTTGTGATTTTGAGTTGATAAAGGGATTCTTTTGGCTACCACCGCCATTACGGCAAAGAGCCTATGTTATCAGATGAGTTTGTTTTTTTAAAAAGCAAGTAAAATCCTATTCCCATTCATATCCATATTCAACAGCCATATTCATTGCCTTCATTTGAAAAAGAATCCCCCAACACTTTCATCAGTTGCACAGAGCAAATTTAATATTTTTTATGCGTAACAATTCGAAATTAGAAAATCCAAATAGAGCCACCGAGGCATGAATTATTCGCGAAAAACATTCGATATAAAAGGATAGTGCGGCCATGCCGGCAGTGGGGGCTGTCCACACACGCATAGAAAAAAGCACTATGCAAAAACGGAGTCAGTCAACGCTTGGCTTCCATCAATGAAATGAATTTTTACGCTGATGGACAAACTCGACAAAATTTTCCGCCACACTCGTTTCTTGTTTGGGGCTTTTCCAGCCGAGGCCCCGCGCGCCATTTTGACGATTTCATTACAAAAACCCCCGGGCGGCGCCACCGTTGTTGGGGGGCTTTTTGCGAATCAATTGAACCCCCGTGTGTATGTTTGGATTAAACGGTCCGATATCGCGCGGGGGCGGAATCCGGGTTTTTATAAGCCTTCCGAACTTGAATTAGACAGCAGTCAAAATCCGCACCGATTGTGTCGTATTATGGCCGCGAAAAAACCACCTTCATCTGGCGAATATCATATTTACTTGATTCTTCAAAGCGTTCACGGCTAATGGATCTGTGTGAATGATGCAGCCATGTATACATTGGCACGGAATGCAAATTTTTGCGGATGCCGCGCCGCGGCTGAAAGGTATGTCCTGGCGGCATTTTAAATCCTCCTCTCTAATGGCCCCGCATGAATATTCAGGGCTTCGGTGATTTTTAATATATTAACAAATAATGTAATTGATATCGGCCATTTCTTCTGCGCTGAATGCGGATGTAGTGCGCTCCTCCACTCGGGCATTAAAATTAATTTTCATAATATCACGTAAGGACATATTATGGACATTATGCATGCAAATTCTTTAATCCGTGAGATTTTTCGTTTAGTAAATGGATAATTCTGGGGATTTTTTTACCTGTCTGCAATTTGTTAGAAAATACCTGAAGCTGCATTGGACAAACAATGAAACACTCACTAGCGAAGTAGTTTCTTATTACAACCAATTCCGGTCATAAACGACAAATTTCGCCTTAAGAGGAAAGTTTTACTTTGAAAATTGCAACGTTTTCCGATTATGACTTTTATCAGGATTTTTCTGCTGATGTGTGATTTCAAATGAAATAATGATTGATACTACAAAAGGACCTCCATACACAGAAAATTGTCAAAGGTCGATAGAAGTGAGTTTTACGCAGGGCGAGCATTTTTACAGAAGCTATTTTCACCAACCTTAAAAATGGTCTCCTTGTAGCATGATATTTTATCACTTGTGCCAATGCAGAAAAAGCATCAAACACACTTTAAGAAAGACACAGAAACGGGGAAATAAAAAAAAAAACATTCTAACAAACCTTGAGGCACTTAACTAGGAAACATACAGCTGTCTTTGATTCATTCTGTTTTTTTAAGAATTGCGAGAATTGTTTCTCCACTAAAGACCCCCATTCACTTACAGGCCGCCGGTAGACTGTGGCCTTTTAGACCAGGTCGGCCGATACGACCCGCGAAGACCACTGATAACTCAATCTGATCGAGTGATGATTTTTCAGGTATCCGCCTGACAGGTCGTCGCATGCAGGTGAAGCCATGATTTCCTGCGGACACACAAGCGAAGATGATAGCTTTTTTCATAGCAGGCTGCAAGTATAAACTGCCTCAACGAAAACTTCAAGGCGGCTCCAGACTCACGCCGTGAACACCCGCGAACAAGCGCGAACACGAGTGTGGATAGTTTTCGCGACTATCTCGCGCCTTGTTTTCCATTCAGAGTGCATACGGCGTGAATTTTTACTGTAAATTCACGGCTTGATAGTGAATAGAAGTTCACATCGTCAGGCACGAACTGACGATAAATGCCCAAACACATAAACATTTTTGTCATTTTTCTTGGACTGTAGGCCACATACAGTTGGCGACCGGTGAGTGTGTGGTGATACTTTGTCTCAAGGTAAAAACGAAAACATTCAGGCCATGGCCTACCGGCGACCTGTGTATAAAGGAGGCCTTAAGATATGGCTACGATGGATGATTCTCGAAAAAATAATCGGTTATCTAAGATCGTATCGACTGCAAAAAATCAGAAAATCCCGTTTTGTTTTAAACGAAAAAGTCGACTTTTTTCTAAAATTGGTGCAGTATAGCATATCACTAGTAACACTAGCCATGTAACTGCAAAGGCAATGTTCGGTTGTCCTACTGAAAATATTTTTGGAAGTACGTCGTGGGGGAGAAAACATTAGTTCATAACATAACAACAGCCTGAGTAAAATTAAAACTAATGGCCTTACAACGGGCGAACGGAGGCCGCTTGAGTTTTAGGTGACATATGATGGATGGATTTTAACCAATTTTAACAGAAGCGCATTTCGCCAAAATTGACCAAAAGATTCAAATGGCCGCGTACTGAGCTGTGCACACGGGCATACGACGGGCATATCAAGGCCAAGTGTATAACGTTTGCATTATGTACAATCGGCCTTTGAATTACCATACTTAAAGATTACCGACGCATAAGAGAAACAAACTCGCCTGTCGTTGGTTTGTTGTTTGGTGCGTAGTTTAGTGCAAAATTGTGGGTAAATGTGATGTACGATCTTACAGTCCTGCAAATATCCTTCTGATGCCCCGCACATGACCGACGATTATGTTTCAATCATGGCCGGTGTTCGCCCGTTGTAAGGAAATTTTTTAATTTTTACTCGGGAATTTATCCCTTTGTGGTGGAGATTTGGAGCAACCCATGTGTGGCTTCAAGTCTTATATCTTTTCGTAGGTCTGCTTACTGGTATAGAAAGCAAAAGTGACGCTCTTTGCCCTTTCTTCGTTGTTGAGCTGCAAAACAGCTTTGGGTCGAAAATAAAGCCAAATGACTTAGTTGATTGAAATAATTTTTTCCAATATGTGAAAATATCAGCGGAGTCTTCCTGTGTGTGCTACGGTACATGGTCGTTACCACTAAGCTGTTGCCTAAGCCACTATGCATTATTCTGGTGTTTAGTATGAAGAGGATGCACTGACCACAACCATTTAGGCCATAGAACTCCGCCAGAGCCATCTATTTAGCTTCGATGGTGACTTTGTTGAAAGCGCCTTCTATGTCCAGGACGGTTGCCAAGATAAACTGGTTGTATTCTACGGTACGCACTACGGTGTCTATCTATCGTGCTATGCAAGAGAAAATTTCGTTGGTTGGACTCTAGGATCTTGACGTTTCGTCTACCTACATTCGAAATAAAAATCACCTTCTTCAGTAGCGAGGCATGCAGTTGTTTTTAATCGCGCTCTTGCTACCTAAAAGGTTAGTCACCCGTGCTCTAAGTGGACAAAGTCGCACGGGGTGATATCATCGTATCGGTTCTTTCTCCATCATATTGGCACTTGGTCTTTCTCCATAATATAACAAAGCAAAACCCTATCGACATATCAGCCTTTCTCCTGAAAACGATGGGCAAGGTTTTAGACATGCATATCAGTGTGAGGCTTACAGTGAACCCACACGGCGGCTTGCAATTTGCCTAGTGGCCGGTGCTAGTGACCGATATCGAGAGTTCCCTTTGGCCCAAGGAAATCCCTCTCTGAGCCTTCACAGATGTTGAGGGTGCATTTGACAACGTTACCTTCGACGTGATCACTAAAATCGCATCAAAAACAGCCATTGAACCCCCACTGAATCAAGTCGTTTCTCAGCATTGACAATTGCTGGGATGAATCGGTTACGACAACGGCCTATAAGGGCGTCTTATGACCATTCCTATGGTCAATCGTAACCGACGAACAATTGTGATTGCAATGGCAAGGCGAATCGGAAATTGAAAGCGTTTAAATTCATAGCTTCGATCACATTGTTCATTAGGCTTTCTACAGCCAAACTGGTGATATTGCAAAGTCTTGGTTGATTGATGTTTCGCAGCATGGTCATTATCGAACCAACTGAAGCTGAACTTTCAGCTGAAGCTCGCGTGGCGAACCGAGGAGTATGAGAGAATTCAAAAATTCAGTAGAATAATTAACCACTCGCCTTGATTCATGAAAGTGCCCAACGATTTGTACGAAATCAACTGAGCAGTAATTGTATTTTGAATAGTTGCATTGATATTATAGACGTCTTTGTGTTTAGCGGCCAATATAGCACATTCGGTCAACCAAACCCGATTAAAAATAATTTAGTTATTAATTTTCTTACTAGTACGCACCCGCCAACAGCTAGCACGCTTAGCAAACAAAATGCCCCAAAAGTACACACGCTCCCGCTACAGGCATGCACGCTCCTGCCACAGGCAAGCACACTCCCGCGAGGCATGCACTTTTTCTAGACTAAAGGGATCTATATTTTAGACGAAGGAAACGGGCAATTATCTTGAATCATATTTTTACTAAAGAGTGCATGCTACCTTCAGGATTCGTACGGCCTAGTACGTACCTGCCGCATGCTAGGTACGGACGATTTTCATTTTTACTCTGCAACTGACCCAAATAGTATAGAGGCTAAAGAACCTTTAGTAGAGACTAGAGACTAGAGTCAAAGAGAGCAAAACAGCGGCTTTAAGCATAAACCATCTTCTTAAAGACAAGTTAATCCTCAAATCTAAATTATCTAGATTTTCAGTCCCATTAGTTAGACGAATTCACTAGAACCCCATGATAGTACTGATCAAAAGCACGTCGACCTCTATTGCACAGATAGAGTCAAGTGCTAATAAATCTTACAAATAACAGAATTAAAATACAAATATGGCGGTATTTCCTGCTCAACTTAGCATTCATACCCGGGTTAACTGCACGTGAACTGGGCGAATTTAATTTCGCGCTCCCTTTACATATTCACCTCTTATTTTTAAAGAGCGCCATTCGTACACCGACAATTGGAGCGAAACTTCGCCAAACAAAGTGTCTAGGGTATGTTACAGACTCGTCCTTTTGTTGCTATATCATGTTTACTGCCAGTTCTTTTTCAAGTTTTTTTTGCCTCTGCCAGAGGTTTTGGTGGACTCCTCCAAGGAGGCATGTTAGGATGCCCTTTTCCACAGCTGAACATGCATCCGGAGCTGCTCTGGTGGGAATATGAATTGGAGCTAAGTGGGATGAAAAGTTCCCGCAATTATCCTTGTTATCGCTTCTCGTTCGTTTCTGTGTAATCTAGTTGAATTGACCGTCACCAGAGGGTGGTTACATGACATGGACAAAAAGGACTCGCTCTGACTTAAGTTCCAGCAAATGGTCGGAGTTGCAGTATGTGTTGTTGCAGTTAAAATCAATTGACGACGAGACAGGATTATTGCTGCAGTAGCTTAATAGAGGAATCCTGAAGCAGTCACGGGATGATGGTGGAAGGAGCGCATATAGCTGGGGCTTAGTGAGAGATTTTCCCTGGTAGATGACTCCGGAATACTCAATTCCACTTCCACATTGGCATTGGTGTTTCCAAATGGTTTCGTTTACTTAATTCCAGGATATTCAATTGGAGTTTTGAGGGGCGATAATTTAGACGTTGTTTGTGTAGTTTTTTTTTCGTAGTTGACTTTTGTAAGAAGGCAAACTCTGTCACTGTGGAATGTGTATATTGGGAAAAAATTGTGGGGATTTTTAGGTTTGTTTTGTTTTTAGATAGAGAAGACTAAATATTGACCCCCTTTCAATTTGCACTTATAAAAAATATTCTTTAGGATACTTGGAAATATGGTCAGTAAGTAAAGAAGTAAAGTAGTCGAGATGATAGCTTCGAACTAGTTAAACCACCAAAACCTGTACCGCCTTTCCCATTATTTTAGTGGGCGAGGATAACCTAACACCAGACCCATCTCTTAACATCCTGGGAATGACTCTATCCAATGATATGCAATGGAATGGTCACATATTCCAAATCGCCAAACAAGCGTATCAATCCCTCGGATTCCTAAAGAGATGCAAGTTCCTCCTTCAGCCAGCCACAATCTACAAGTCCTACACTCGACCACAACTTGAATACAACTCGTATATCTGGGCGGGCGCTCCTAAAACCACCTTGGCTTGGCTGGACAAGGTGCAAAACCGCGCCATCAAACTCATTGGCGATAGTACTCTTTGCTCCTCCATCGACCCTTGGACTTGGGTGCGCGAACAGGCCAACCAAAAACTCCCACACAACAAACTACAAATTTAGACAGTAGCCGATCCAAAAGTGAGACTGAAGTCTATCCAGTGTTGCCGCAGGCCTCCAGAGGAGCTGCTCGTCGAGGGGGGGGGAGGGTGTTGTTGGGAGACCTGGGCGTAACACCGGCGTTATACTACTCACTCAATAGAAGAAAGATCGAAAATAAAACCCACCCTGGTACCATGATGCTTTTTTTGTACATGCATGCACAAAAATGGGTAAGGTTTGATTGAGACCTTCGATACAGTAAAATGACCAAAAAGGTAATGATGAGACGACAAATTAAGAAATATTTTCATAAGTCAGCAGTCGAAATCTTCTTTTGGGGACTATAATGTGGGTTGCTTCCTTAAGAGTCCTAGTCTGCTACAGCCATGAAAGATCCAGTAGACCCAACCCTCTTGCGCTCTGGGTGGACTTGCGTCGATTTCCTTGTATCAGTCCCACCGTCTGTTCTCCAGCAAAGTAACCATCAAAAAGGGGACTTATTCGCCCTACCACATCGGGGTAGAGGCCCCCACCGGTTCGTTTCCAGGGGCTTCTGGTAGCCGCTCTTCAAACTACTAAACTACAGTAATCACCCCTCCTATGGTCAATCGTGATCGACGAACTTCTTGCCGACCTGAATAGCCGGGGATTTACAGCACAGGCCTATGCAGACGATATCGTCATAACGATTAGCGGCGGTCATGATAGCACCGTTTCAGACCTAATGTAAGAGCCTGGGTATTAACCAACAAAAAACTGTCATCGTACCATTTACTAATAGAAGGAAGCTAAATTTAAAAGCTCCATCTTTGGACGGCAAAGAAATGGTTTTCTCAAAGGAGGCTAAATATCTTGGCATAAAAGCTCTCCTGGAAATCTCCAATTGAGAGAGTAACTGCCAAGGCAATTACATCTCTCCATGTTTGTCCCCAATTTGTAAGAAAAATCTGGGGCCTCAAACCTAGGTTAATGTTTCGGCTATATACGACGGTCGTAAGGCCCATGGTCACATATGCGTCCATCGCAGGGTGGGTGACGACCCAACAAAAGGGTGCTATGATGAAGCTGGCCAGGATGCAATGACTGGCCTGTCTTGGTATCACAGGGGCCAAAAGCACCTTTTTTTTATGTGGCAGTGCTAAGCTCAGGAGTCACCCTTTGTACTACTAGTCCGTCATGTCATTTGTCACTGCAGTAAGCTTAGTACGGGGGACGGGTGGGGGTATAGGTTAAGGGTTAAAAGGAACGGGGGGGTATTGAAGAAGGTGGTGATGAACCCTGCGTTTGAACTCTTGGATGTTGTAAGAGCTCGGAAATACTGACTGCGAGAGATTATTCCACAGTCGAGTTGTTCTATTCACAAACGAATTCATATCTTGTTGAGTGCGTTAAAGGGATAGTTGCAGGTGAAGGGAATGAGACGAGTGGGCTCATCTGGTGTTACGGGTATAAGAATGCCGTGGAGGCAGGAGAGCGTTTAACTCGGAGGAACAGTCACTATGATAGTAGCGATAAAATTTTGTCAGTGCTGCTACATTTCTACGGTGGGTCAAGGGGTCGATGGTGGAGCAGGCGGGGTCGTCATCAATTAATTTGAGTGCCCTTTTTTGCACCTTATCTAACCATGCCAAGGTGGTTATTGGAGCGCCGCCCCAAACGAGGGAGTTATATTCGAGAAGAGGCCGAATGTAGGATTTATAAATAACAGCACGGGCCGATGGCTGGAGGAGGAACTTGCACCTCTTAAGAAATGCCAAGCACTGGGATGCTTGTTTGGCGATTTGGAATATGTGGTCATTCCATCGCAAGTCTTTGGCGAATGTCACGCCTAAGATGTGTAGGGATGGGTCGGCCATTAGTTGAACTACATCCACTGTCAAAGGTGGAGAGGTGTTGAACTTCTTTTTGGAGATAAGACAGTACTTGGTTTTTGGTGGGGTTGAATTCAACACAATTCTTCTTTCCCCCACTCTAGAATCAGCTTATTGTCGTTATTAATCGAGTTGGACATTAGTTCGCGATCATTAAGGCAGGATCTGGCATGAGTCTGTCTTGTATCGAAGCTGTACGAGTAACGTAGAGTACCATCGTCAGCGAAGCTGAGAAGTGGGTTGGAGGGGATTGAAAGAAGGTCATTTATAAAGATGAGAAAAAGGGCCGGTGATAAAATTGACCCCTGGGGGACCCCCGCAGAGATCGGGTGCGATGCGGATTTATGCAAATACTACTTTGATTGAGCGGCCGGAAAGGAAACTCTCGATACACTTCTGTAGAAGTGAGTCAACTCCAATAGCTTTGAGTTTAGCTAATAGGGCTGAGTGCCAAACTCTTTCGAAAGCCTTGGAGATATCCATAGCAACTAGACTAGACTCACCGGATCCATGCAGACTACGGCTGAGGTGTTCTGTAAAACAGACTAAAAGATCGCCAGTGGATCTTTTTTGTCGGAAGCCATACTGTCTGTCGTTTATGAGCAGGTTGGATTCTAGATATCCCATAAGCTTTTTCTTGATTATCGTCTCCATGGTTTTGGAGAGAATAGAAGTAATTGCTATTGGGCGTTAATAGGGGAAGCCTGGAATCACCTTTTTTCGGTATGGACCTGTCCGACTGTGGCTATGTAGGCCCTACTGAACCTCCCTCCGCACCACCTAATGGTGCAAAAAGAAGCTCTGGCAAGGGCATTGCGTCTACTGGAGCTATTCTCCTTTAAGCCAGGAGACCTTTTGGATCAGTTATCGATCCTCAAGGAGCTGAGCCTGGAGCCAATGATATCTTTGTCTGAAACCATTCCTGCCACACTTAAATTTGAGATAAGCATTAAGGTACCATTCCGAACAAGGCGACAGACTGCAAGCTTTAGGTTTGTAGGACAAAATCACCAAGTGTCGCCTGCGGTTAGACGCCTTATTTGGAATGCTAAATATTGCTAAATACTGTGAATAAATCATAAAAAAATATTTCGAACTGCAGTAGTTTTTATTAACAATAATATTCATAGGATACCTAGCCATTTATCTATTATTTAGTAAAAAAAAAAAACATTTTCACATGTCTGCAAGGCTACTCACACAAAACCTACTGATATTGAATCCTTTTAATTAGTCCTAATGCAAATTCTCATAACACCAAATTATTTCATATAATTTTCGGGAAACAAAAAGCCCACAGACAAGTAAATTGACATAACGAGATGAGCCTTTGTCCTTGGGTTAACCCGCTCTAAAGAACTCCAGATAATTTATGTATTGCAGTTCCTCCATTCACGTCTGTGTTTTAGTCTGTTTTGCCACGATAAATATTTAATATCCTTGTTGAAAATGTCCTTTTCAGCTATGAATTTTACAATGGAGACCGAACGAAAAGAAAATCGAAATGAATTTTAATAAAAATTTATTGCGTTGTCAAGTTACATGCGATTAGGAGGATTACTTTATTATAGACGGTAAGGAATTTTTTTAGGTAGAAAATAATGTGCAGAGTGCATATTTTAAATTTGGTAGGTTTATGTTGTACGTTCAGTAGACGTTAGTAAGTTTTGGAACCCCAGAACCCTGGCGGGCCTATTCCCCTTCTCAGAATCCACCTTGCAACGACTTTGCAATCACTTGGCAAAATGCGGAGAGCGAGTTAGTTCGGGGTTGGCGAGACAGGATCAGAAAGAAAAATTGTGTTGTACTAGCAAATTTGGTAAGGAGTTTTATGGTTTTGTGGTGCTGCAGTTGGTTCGAGTTGGAGAGTTGGTGTGGCACTGCGGCTTATTGCTAGAGGCAGATCCAAGGAGGAGGATATTGCCAACCCCCGAAGAACCGGGAAAGAGCCCTATGGAGAGGAAGAAGGAGGTTTTTCTTTTGGTTGGATGCTAGATCCAAATCGCGGCAACTTGCTTGAACTAGGCAAGACCGCTTGAATAGCTTCAGCAGTCTACCAGGGTTTGACATGTTTCATCTAAGTCCGATCAGCAAGGGCCTTTTATTGAATAAGTTGGTATGTGGCCCAATAGCTGGTTTTGTCCGTCTTTTCATTGCCATTGAAGCCCTGGTAGCCCGGAACCCAAGCCAGGGTGACCTGATTAAAAAAGCTCAGCTCATCACGAATCTTACAGGACCACATCGCCCTGATTGCCGTTTGACTTCATTAAATCCAAAAAAACTCGACGAAACTAGTTCGGTTAAGCTGGGTTGTGTGTGTTTCCTTTACTGCACAAATAACAACAGCGACGCAATGTAAAAATTCTTCTTCTTATTTGATCCCTTAGCTGGCGGTCCGAGTGGGACGTCCCCGCAACGGATACGCTGCTGTCTGTGCCGCTTTGAAAAATGCGGTTTCTTGCCTAGTTACTTCGGTTTCCCGATTTTGGTCAATTCGACAGATCGACCACCTCCTCGGAAAGGCAATTTGGTTTCAGAAAGGTTACATCGACAATGGATGCTGCCAATATGGGGACTAGCCTAGCAAGGGCAGCAATGGATATGTATAGGAGTTGCAGATTGATAACCTTTGGTGTTAAAAATGTTTTCAACGCCACGAAATGGATCAAGATCGGCAAGCGTTGATGATGCCGGATGCACCCAAGTATCTTGTAGGTAGAACACTACCATGCGAGTCAGACAGGGACAAAAGGACAGGACAGGTCAACTTACAGAGTCCTCCAAGGCTTCGTCCAAGCCCCATCCTCTGGATAACCAGGTAGGACGAATTACAGGTGTTACAAGAGCATCCTCCATAATATAGGAGGCCCAAGGCCAAGCCGACGTCTTAATCCAAGGGTGGTTTATTTTGAGATATTGGGTCCAAAGATACTGCGGCCATTCGCTTGGCCTGTTGTATTGCACCTCATATTTGTGGGCCAAACCACTGGAAAAAGTTCAGCAGCCTATTTAGTGGCGTAGGTTGTGTCACTTAATTTCAAAACCCGCGCTTGACCAAATAGCACATAGTCTCCATTGACAAAAGCACATAGTCTCCACCGAAGCTATAGACTATAGTTAGATTTCTGTGATCTACAATCCCGGGGCATATTCCCACCGATCTAGCGATGACTCATCATGAACAAGTTCGAACATTAAATTGCTTTTAAACACCATTGCAAAATTGTGCAAAATAGCTTAACAAAAACAATAATCTTACAGGGGAGGGAAAAGCTCTAGAACAAATCACATGAGCAAGCGCAAACGATATCAAAACTCCCCCTCCCTTCCTCCAAAAAAATGTCTCCCACAAAAAAGCTTGCATCCTAGCGAAGACATGAACCTATAGAAATTTCCCCTGCAAAAGCTCTCTTCAAGCGAAAGCATGAACCATGAATTCCCTCTACAAAAAACTTTCAATCTAGCGAAGGCACGAACCTTATTTTTAACAGCTGATGCTGCGAAACTGATGAAGTGTAGGTGGGGAATTACATACTCGAGTATTTAAGTGCACCGATATTATTTTCGTTGGAAAAGGATTGATGTTTATTGAAATGCTCTGGTTTTGCAATTTATTTTTTGTTTGGTTTTGGTTTGTTTGTATTTCGTTTTGTTGTATCTCCTTGTGAGATATACATTTAGTTGTACATACACCATGATGTACTTTTGCTAAGAATAACTCCGAAAGAAAAACATTTTCAAGTAGCTATAAAGCTAGATTAGATGGTCTATATCGTCTTCGCCTATATCCGGTGTTAATTAGATCCTCTGCCAATGGAGAATAATTACTCCATTGATACCATCTGTAATGGACCGAAACTGTGGTTCTGCTGGTAAAGTTAGGCCCAAGCATACAAGGCCACGAGATTAAATTCATTACAGCTTGTAGTTATTTTTGTTATTTCGTTTATCCTGAATTTTTTTTATTTATATTTTAATCGTATGTAAAATTTCTTCTCCAGCAGAATTAATTTAAATCTTTATGTAAAAAAAAAACAAATCTGCAGCAAACTACTAGCTCTATTGGTCCATTTAATTTAAACAGCAAAACAACAACATCGGCTCCAAAAGAAAATTATAATTGAATTTACAAGGTAAACTGCTCTGAGGTAGTTGCATTATTTTCCTTACACTGGTTACGTGCAGGCGAAGCCACGACCAAAGAAAGCATTTTCTTGACCAGTGAATATCCAGCGGTGATCGGGCAAAGGTAATCCCCAGATACAAGGAGCAACCAATTAAAGTAAACCTCCTTAAGTAAAAAGTTTACTTTGAGTCCTTCAATCGAGCGCAGATTAAAGCCGAACACCAACTTCCTTCGGAGGAGGAATTACAATACGAGCAGAATTCAACTGATTAAAAGATGATTGAAATCCTTTTTGCATTGTTATGTATATTGTCCTTTACAAGGACGACTGTGTGTGGGAATAATTTTGGGAAGAAAAGTTTTGACTGGAGACAATTTCGCTCTCGCATGTAAAACTTTTCCTCATAATTCCATAGCGCCTTGCTGCATCTTTTTCGGCATGTGTGCACTCTGATGGTTTTTCCTACTAACTTTTATGCTTACTTCCGTCTTTAAGATTGAAGCGGCATGGAAAAGTTCCGAGTGCAGTACGTGATTAAATGCAAAATAGGAGTCAGCGGCGGTTTTTTATTTTGCGTCATCAACATCAGAAAGCCTTTTAGTATGTTTTTAAGGATCATTTCAAATTTGGAGTATTCATATTGGAGTTTTATGTTGAATAATATTATAATAATGAAGGATGTCTAACAATGCAAATCTTCAATCATATCGGAAAGGTAATTTAATAGCTTAACGTATTTTCTTAGTAAATTAGATGCTATCAGCAATCAGTTCCGACATGACAGATATACAAGTTGTATTCAAAACGGAGCCGAATGTACACTGAAATCAAAGTGTGTAAATTTAAAACACTTAATGCGTGTATTTTAAACACAACAAATATGTATTATTATGATGCGAAGTGAGTGAAGCTTTTTTAGCCTCTTTTTGCAGAGAGTAAACCTAGAAAAATCGTCACCGTAATTCTTCTCTCGCCGCCTTTCTGTTACTGACTGACTGTAAAAAGGGTTGTGTTGTGAAGCTCTCTGATGAACGTGGTTCCTGACCATGGTACAATAATACAAGGTAGGCTCGCAAGGAAAAGCTCTGTTTCCATCTTTAAAAGCTTCTAGCATTTTTATATGAGAAAAGATCTGAGTGACGTCACGGGAGAGCTTTTTTCCTTTGTAAACTAAGATCTGAGTGACGTCACGGGGCCCTTATGAGCTTACCTTGAAATTATTGTACCATGGTTCCTGATATATTGTCGGATGTGTGTTGGAAGCGAAGTGTGTGAAATGATACCCAGTAGGACCTGTAATCTTACAGAAATACTGAAGTAAGCAATTACTAGTAATGGGTAGGCCTTACCATACCCCTTATAGAAGTGCTTATTTTTACTTCGGAGTTTGCAGTGTAAGACTTGTAGAGTTGGCTAGAAACGGAACTTGCACCCACCTGTTAAGAAATCCCAGGTAGTGCGTTCCTTCAAAACAATATCAGTGTCAGAAGAGTCCGCCATTACAAATATAGCACAGGTGTCCCTAAGTATGGACTAAAATAGGAAATATAACTCTTTTAAAATGCTTATCAGCCCATCAGGCTTCCTGATTAGAGACATGTTAGGCCCAAAGAGGTTTTTCCAGACTATTAAAAACTAACTTTTAGAGGCTTTCTTGATGAACACTTATACACAGGGCCGTGCCTAAATATATGGGCGCCTGCGTGCCGGGGTATATGGCCGCCTCGAAGGTAACATCATATAAAGAAAAGGTAAATTTTTATAACTAAGGCTTCAGACCAAAATGGTTCCAAAAAGTTTTTCAATTATTAAGAGTGATTTTTGAGTTCTAACAAAATGAATATTTATCAAATTCGGTGTTGCGCGCAGGTAAGGCAGAGCGCGCGGAGGAAAATAAATCACTCTGAAAACTTAAACATAGCGTGAGCGGGCCTGGATTCCCAATTGGCAAACCCCTACCACCGCCAGCGTTCGTTGTGATAACAAAAATATGTCTGGGTGAGGACCTTGAAATTACTTTTAGGGCACTCAAAAATCACTCTGAATATCTGATTTTTTTTTTTGCAGTGACAAATAGATTGTCTACGCACCCTGAATGTTATGCACTTATCCATATTCGACGTACTTTCCTTGGCGATTTTGCCGCCTTTTGTTTTGGCCGCCTGCGTGCTGCGTACGGCCCTGCCTATACAATGTAAATGAAATCCGACAAACCTTTAAGGGTTTTATAAGGTCGAAAATCGAAAAGTATTGAAAGCTTTTGAAGGTGTTTTGTAAACCAAGAAAGGCGAATTTTCCTTGCTCTAAAAAGGTGAGTAAAATTTGTTTTTGTGGAAAACATTGGATTTTGCAATCATCGAAGGCCTACAATCTTACTTACTTATTGAAAATTATGAAATGGAAGTGGAAGAAGCTATAGTTAATTTTAACCCTCATATTAATACTCAAACTATCGAGTCAAGTAGGTATCTTAGACCAGCGAGAAGAGCTCTGATGACACGCGACAAAATTGACAATTTGTATTAAAATATATGTTAAGAAAGTAGATGCTGAAATGGAAAGTTACATATGGCAACAATCCACATATGCATCAGAATACACAGAGGTAGATACTAGGTAAATAATATAGGAACCGCAGATGCTGGGGTTCACACGAATGTTAATATAAAGGTCCCCATTCCCATACAGGCCGCCGGCAGGCCATGGCCTGAAGGTTTCTCGCCTTGAACCCAAGTATAACCACACAGTCACCGGTCCAAAACTAACAAAAATCTTTGTCGGTGGGTATTCATCGTCAGTCCGGGCCTGAAGATTTGGGCCCGGTTCGTGCAATTCGACAAGGAAAATAGTGAAGTTAATAAAGAAATGAATAGGGAAGAAAGTTTAAGATAAGACTTATTTAATGCTTTTTTCTAATTTACCACCTTGCATCACACTGAAACGCTACTTGAGTTAAAAGGGTGAAAATGTCAGTTTTTTCGTGATAACCTCGGAAACCGTTGGTATCTCGAGCAAGTGGTAATAGTCAAAATTAAAGAACGCGATATTTCCCATCAATTGGCTAAATAATTTTTTACGTAACACTATCGATGCGAAAAATCAAGGAAAAAATCAACATCCCTAAAAGTATGCTTACATCAAAACTAATATGCAAACCCCATTAAGAATTGGAGTCCGGACAAAACCCCGGACCGGATCCCGCATAAATGAAATATAGTTCTTATTGAAAACTTTTCGCGAGGCCTCCAAGCCGCCATAAGATTCCACCGAACACTCAGCTCACCCTTCAAACATAAAAAATTCAAGAGATTGAACAGACAAATTTCTTGCAATGCCATTTTGTATGCCCTTGTTAATCTACGCATATTCATAAAAGAAAGTTTCTGAATGCCCTTATGTATGCTTGTATGTGTGCTTTTTAGTGGGTCACAGATCACAGAGCGTCGAAATTTGGACCTCGAAGTCCGATCTTCGAAATTCAAAATGGCCGCCGAAATATGACCGAAATTCAAAATACCACCAAAATATGAATTTGCCAATTGTGGTTCTATTTCCAGGAAAATCGGTATTTGTGGGTTTTCAAGGTGGCAAATTCGAGATTTCATCAGATTTCGCTGCCAGGTGATTTAAAGTTTGGAATAGCGCCAGAAACACGCTAACCACTAGCGAATACTCCACTGTACTAAAAGCGAAATTATCGGAAATCCACGAAACGGTCCGGAGAAATCTGCAATCTGTCAGCAACACAATCAGAGTTTTATTAGTTTCTTAGCCTATCTAAGTCCAGTGATTTATTCCCAAAAGGCCAGGTTAAGGCTCTTAACTGAGTCCAATGAGATGCCACGGAAGAGTTGTGGGACCTGAAGCAACGTTTCTATCCCTCACTAGCTTATCCGCAGCCCTCGATATCCCGTGTACCGGGACCCAGCAGAGCTAGCCTCTATCTAGGCTTTGAAGTATACTCCCAAGCTAAGAGTGCCTTGATAGCAGCTTCACTCTCCGAAAAGACTATAACACTGCCACCTTTCAAACCGTTCTCAAGGTTGGGCCTAGTGCAGGTCTCAATGACAATTACACATTTCAGTCTGTAAAATAGAGGACCACCTACTCATTGCAATCGAGACTTTGAAGTTGGGTCCTGCGACACTAACACCAATACGACATTCCATCTTTTACCCGTCGGTGAACCAGTAGAGGTTTCTTCGACCCCTAAGAGGGATGCGTTCCTCCCACTCAGAGCGATTCGGAATAACCGCCCAGAAATTTCTTTGGAACAGGAGTTCACCAACAATATGGTGAAATATTTGTCATACCGTTGACGATATCCATATGTTCTTTGACCGTAAAGGGCCAGTTCAATAAGATTTGAACTCTCAATGCACTTTTGGCGGCGGCTTTCCAATGATTGCCTCGAACGCAAGTGTGGAAAGGGCTGTCATGCCCAAGATACAACTAGGACCTAGGTCCAATTTGTAACAACGTTTAGAAAAAGTGAAAAGGACAGTCTTATGTGATTGTGATAGTTGGATACAACTTACTCGAGATAGCCGTTGACCTGAATCTAAACTCGAATAGTTTGGTTAAAAGTTCGTGAACAACCAGTGACTAGAGTATCGGGGACCATCTTGAGGGCAGGTCTTGATAGCCTTGACACTAATGGTGGTTTAGAAGAAATGTCACATCCTGCAAGTACGGCACTGCGTGTATAGATTTAAAAATGAAACAGAAATCCTTGCAATAATTTTGTGACTAACTTTGACACTTCAATACTATCTTGCCCGATACATTATCAAATGCTGCGGACGTGGTCATACAAAGTGGGACATTTTGAAAAGGAGTTAAATAAATAAAACGATATCAAGCACACTTAAACTCCACAGGATATTTGTAACATTTCAAATCGATCCAGGGAAAAGTGTATTTTTTATGCAATAGCTAGATCCGCTGTTTTCCAACTTAAACACTCCAGATCAGAAGTTACCCCCATACCCTTGGCTACCGACATAACTATATGCGAATTCATTCATAAAAGAGAGTCCTGCACGGAAAGCTGCTGAAACACTCCAAGGTTGAAAAATGAAAACGGAGATGGATGGATGGATGGCTGAATGTGGAGGATAGAAATTGAAATATCACAGGAAAAAAAACGAGAGCTGTCCTCCTAGAAATTTCATTCCGAAAGTAGATTCATTCATCTTTATGGTTTGCATAGTGCGAAGCTCATAACCATGTATTTGCATGCACCAGTGAAATTGCTGGATGAACACTACCGACCAGCAGCAGCCCTGACGACTGTATCCTACATATATCCTGCGGTTTCATTCAATAAAAAAAGGACTAAAAAAACTAAAGAGGGGAGCAGGAGCATGTTGAGTCTAAGAATGAAATCATTATGAAAAAAGTCGACCATAGACATTTAAAAATGAGAGGGGAAACTGCAAACAGTAGAATTAAAAATCAGAATGAAACCACCCCCCCCTGCGTCCGCACCCTTTGGCGCACTGCATACCCTTTATGATCCGCAGTCTGGAATGTATGTATATTTTGCATCATGCCTACTTTCAGGCAAGATGAAAATCTCCCCGCAAGCATTTAGGGGTATAACCTCTCTCCTGCCGCTGCCATGTTTAACTATACTGAATGAAAACTGCTTTTTTTTTTTGTTATAAATGTGTCAAGACTTATATAAAGTCCTTCCATTGTGCTTGTTTCTTGCGGATTGTAATCAATCCGAAAGTTATCTAAGTGGTGAGTGTAAACAATAATCTAGCTAGACGTCATAAGCGGGAGCACGTGTGTATGGTTATGTCTGAACGAGGATTCTTAACTGACAGGATGGAAAACATATATGAATTCTGACGGTCTCAAGTGTTGAATAAGCAACGCCTTATTAACACGGGACAAAAGGACTGATATGGGAGGATTCACGGCTGCAGCCGTGTTATTTTGGCCAGAAAACTTAAACTATCCCTAGGATATTAAAAAACTTGAAAGTTTTGCACCTACCATGCTCCCCCGGCATAGTTTGGATATTGCAAACTTGTGAGGAGCGATACTTTTGGGCTAAACCAACACTTGGTCTTATTGTTCCTAAAAGATTTTACAACTCTCGGTTTAAGTCCATTACAGACCCACAGTAGTAAGTTTACGAAGGACGCTATCGTTCTAATTTGACTTGGGCACTTTGACTACTTCCGGGCACTTGTTGAGCGCGTTTTCCTCTTCTTGTAATCCTTGTTGAAACAGGGTGTTTACAAACTACTTTGGAAGAGCTGTGATAGTTTGGGGCACTTTTGAGTTACAGATCTTGTTGAGAAGGAGATAAACTTCATGGATAAGATTACTCGAGTTTCTGATTTGATTTGTTTATTATTTTTGATACGAACCAGAAGTTGAGAGAGGTGTTACAGGAAAACAGATGAAGTTTGTCCAAGTAAACCTTCATCACGGCAAGCCTGCTTGAGCTCAAGGCTGCTGGTTTATCTCGAACAACCTGGATGTGGGGCCTAATTCAAGGGCCATGGGTGAACCAAGGAAGAATATGTCGCATCGGCAGGCTGATCTACTCCAGCGAGCATCCATAGCCAACAACCCCAAACAAATAAATGCTGGGGTTAAGCTGCCCAAGGTGCAAAAGGCTGCCCTGTCCTCGGTATCACGAGAGCTAAAAGTACTTGCCCCACTTCTACTCAACTTAAGCGGGCTCTATGCGATGCGGTGAACGTTTCATTCGATTTATGGTTCGCAAAGATTGAGTCATATCGGCATCCTCTGAACTTATCCAAATACGAACATTGGACGCTTGACATTGGACACCCGTCGTTCGAGCAACGACCACACGAGGCGTCCTACCATCAAGCATTCAACATTGGAGGGTGTTAATAGATCGGCTTTAGTAGTGAAGGGCTGTTCTTCTTTAAACCAGGAGGCCTTGTGGATCATCTATTGATTCTTCAGGAACTAAACATACCATTCCGTTCTGGACTTCAACAAACCTTTTATTAGGATTATCGGAAATCAATCAGAATCGTAGCACCGTAGTCCCCTCTTTAGAAAAAGCACGGCTTTTTGATACGGATGGTTCCAAAACCGATAATCGAGTAGAACTGGAAGTATATGGGCAAGGAGCAAAATATCTACACACTACACCCACATTTCTTGTTCATCCTACGCTTTCAGTTTTAACTGCGCAGTTTAACTGTGCAAAAAAAAACTGTACGATAAACTGAACTGAAAGTGTGTGGGCTCGTCATGTTCGTTATACGGTTTTTTTCTCATCCTCGTTAGTTTTGTTCTTTTGAGTGCATCGTTTTAATAAGAGAAATGACCGGAACTGAGAGAACTGATTGATAAACTTAGTAACCTGGGCAGCTTATGGGAGTAAAAGAGGGCCCAGAAGCTCAGGTCTGAGGACCGAAAGAAAATAGTTCAAAACTGCACAGTTCAAACAACAAGTTAAAATAAATTACTGTCTAAAACCGGTTTTAAGGAAAAAACTCAAAAACAAAAAGGTACTTACGAAAAAAAAAGAAGGATACCTAAATATAGTTTGCGGCTGAGCAGCAGGCTGCGATCTAACAGTGAATCCGGGAAAAACGGAGTTGATGCTTTTCACAGGGAAAACGAAAAGTACTACCTTCTTCAGCTACTCCGCCTGCCTTTTCCATCAAACATCTAGCCTTGTGTAACTCCCGCCGCTGAGGGGTGGTATGGCTGGTATGGTCACTACAACCACAAGCTACCTTTCCGTTCGATTTTTCTTTAGGAAGGACTTCTCCGTCGAACTACCCTCAAGAAGAGAGTGAAGAAATGGAGACTCCCGCGAAAGTTCTATATACGAATATTCACCGACGGCTCTAAGACAATAAACTTAGAACTTACACAAGGATGTAGTATTAGGCATCCATTACACCCGTCATCAATCAATCATTGAACACAAGGTGCATTAGTTGTGGCAACAAAACTGCGCGCCAAGCAACTGAAATAAATTATTTTGATCCAAATTGATATATTTTGTTCTTTCGCTGTGTTTTCCAGGGAGTTAATTAATTTCAGGCAGGAGAAAGTCTGCCGAGTCAACTATAGTATGTTTCTACAAACAAACTGGGGCTCTATTTTTTGTGTCAGTGCCACTTGGAGTAGTATAAGCAAGAACATTCAATATGAGCAAGCGCAAATGATTCCAAAACTTCCCTATCCCAATCAAAAATTCCCCTTCAAAAAGCTTTTATCCTAGTGAAGACACGAACCTTATTCTTCAAAGCTTATGTTACGAAATCCCAAAAGTTAAGGCTGTAACAGAACCAAAGCAGCGCGGCAAAAATATCAGCAGCAAACTGTTTTTATTGGTCAACGCGGGTCACATGATCACAGAAGCAGCACTGAGTGCTTTTTGCTGCATTTATATAAAGTTGCACACCATCAGAGTCTTTTAAAAGAGAAGTAATTAAAGGAGGATCAATTATAAAAATTTTTAATGGTCCGAGAATGAAACCCTAATTACGCTAAGTAGAGTAATTGAGGAACTACGGGCACCTAGTTTAATTCCATCAGAGCGGGTAATTTAGGAAGCTAAGAAGAGTTTAAGGGCAGTTAGAGAAAAGTGAACTTGGCTTATCGAGGTATAGATCTTTTCAAATGTCGTGACATTCCGCGCATGTACCCTAGCAAAGCTCCTTGAAATGTTTAAAAGCTCAGACAAAGCTTCATGTAACTCCTCCTATCAAATTTTAAAAGCTCTGCTCAACACATATAAAGATAATTTATCTTTTATTCATTCGGCATGCGCGCATCCCTTCCCAAATTATTTTGTTGAGTTTTTTCTGCGTTTGTTGCCGTTTTAACTTAAAATAGGGGAAATGATAGAACAATATTTATGAAACTTGGCAACGAGCTGCGCAGAATTGTTCAAATTTTTTGTGTCACGGAGTTTGAAAAAATCTATACCAATATCATTTGTGACTTTATGGAGAGCAGCTTCGAAGCTGTGGTACTTGCGGGGTCAAATAACCCGAGTAAAAATAACAACAAGAAACGCAACTATTTCGGACTAATGGAAGTGCGATCATAATCTCCTAGCGGTGTCACTGGCAACTATTCTATGAGAGAGGGTAGGTCAATATGATCGGACTAGTTCCTTCCAAGTAAGGTTGGAGTTAGGCTAATTACCTCATCCGGAAAAAATAATTATTACGGAACGAGCAACATTTATGTCGTTCAATGAGAAGAAGTCGTGTGGCTCCGTATTTAAGAGTATTATACAATATACAGCGGCTCTAGAAATGCACTATCTGGAGTTGCTTTGGCTTTGTAACGGGGGATGTGACGGAATGTGACTCCAAAGCGGATCAACCTATAGTGTTTTGAAGTGTGGAGTTGGACCGTTTTTATAGTGAACGACACATTTGTTGCGAGAGGCCAGGACCGTATCCCTGTTTAAAGCCTTTAAAGAAGAAGAAGACAAGCGGACTCACTACGGCAAAACTAGTGATGAGCATGAGATGCCGAAAGTCATGCAGTGATGAGTAAAAAGTCTTGCAGTTTTGTCTTGGTCTTGTTAAATTTGGGAGACAAGACGCTTTGCTCATCATTGCAAGCCTTTTGGTATTTAGTGATGACCACAAAGTCTTGCTATCTTGATCTTGCAGTCTTGTCTTGTCCTGTCTTTTCTTGGTCTTGCTTTACTAAATGGTCTTGCTTACAAAAATTACCGCGCTCAATTCTTTTTCGTTTTGTTAAGTGTATATTCGTCGGTATGTGAGTCTGTTATGTACGGCCGTACAGTCCTAAAAACAACCTCCTGATGACCGTCAACATAGCCGAGGACTGTTTCAATCACGGTCGGTATTCGCCCGTTGTAAAGTCATTTTTTCCAGAACTTTTGACGGTATACTGGAAGTATACAAACAAGAGCGTAGCCTTTGTAGAAACCTATAGGTGAAATATAATCGCTACCAGTCGCTTTGGATTTGATCAAGTTTATGGCAGTGATAACTTCAAGGAAATCAACTCAACGAAATCTGAAGCCACAAGATGAAGCGGTAGCAGGGCTTTTAGCATGCTCCGTCGTTTGGTTTGATATAAAGTATTGATTTAGGATTTGAAGACTGAGGTAATGAGCCGTGGCTTAATGCGTCTTATTATGCAAAACCAAAATAAGTTGGCCTTTCCATGCCCTGTTTACTGAAAGAGAGAGGTCAAGCTTCAAGATTTCTTTTAGATCCCTTGATTCAAACAGCAATAAGATTTTTTTGTGGTATAGCTTTTCACTTTTAAGACCAAGTTTTTAAAATACAACAATATTTCCTTAAAATAATATAATAACATCTCATATTTATCATTTTTTCCAGATACCCCAGCATCAACATGATGACAACATCACCGGATTTCTTCGGAAATCCATATGCATTATTTCGTGGACCACCAACAACATTACGCCCGAGAGAAAGTCCACTAAACTCATTTGCCCTCGATCTTCAAACAACAAATAAACGCAACATAGAGCCACTGCCGCCACCTCCGCAACCATCACCACCTAGGTAAACAGCGAGGCAATGCCCCACCTTCAACATATCAACATTTATTATCAACTCTTTGCTCATAAAATACGATCTTAAGCCCTTATCAACAATATCCGTAGCCTCTGATTTTTTTTATTGGTTTTTAAATTGAGAAAACGCATTATTTATCCAAATAAATCCAAATATTAAGAATGGATCAAGTATGTAGAACATATTCTAAAGTAAATTATAGGAGATTGCTTAATAATAACAGATTTACACTAGAAATCATATCGAATCAAATTTTTCCAATTTTTGAAATTTTTCCAATATTATTAATTATTAACTCTTAACGGCCGCCATTATTAATCAACCGCGCATTTGAAAGTATTTAATCATTAATCAAGAAATTTAATTAGATTTGAAGTATTTAATCAGAAATTTCCTAAAGTCTCTTATATCAAAAAAGTATCGGTAACATTATTACTACCACTTATCCAAAAACTTAACTCTAATAAATTAACTCAACCACACATCGAATGTAAATCAAAGTTGTCGTCAGCCGAAAGTACAAAACATGTAACCAGTAGTTTAAAAAAAATTATAATTATCTTCAATCAACATTGCTTCAATCAACACACGTCGCTAGTGGTCCCACTCACCGGATTAAAGGTAAGTGTTCTATAATCTTTCCTATGGTCGACATCTGATTGGGGTTAAACGATGGTTAGGGGTTTAACTCTGCTAACCCGCCTCCAGCGCACCTTACTTCAATTTAATTGTGTTTTGAACAACATGCCCCCGGCGATGTCCAGCCCGGGGGGTTATGCTATACCAATCCAACAACGATAACCACCATCACCGGTGGGGAATTTACTTATGCTTAAAGTTTCCTTCGAAAACAACCCATAAACTATGCGAGGACCACATGCAAGAAGGATACGCCATTTGCCGCGCGCACCCTTATTCGTCATACTATAGGTGGAATTGAACTGAAATCCAACATAACACTTGATGGCCATTTCGTTATGCTTAGAGGCGTTATGTATGCTCCGGAACCCAGATAACCTTACTACTCTCTACTCATGCTGCTGCTGTGCTTGTTGGTGTTGTTTATATCCTTGTTTACCGAAAGTTTTCAACTTGTTATGTTAAGATTTAGCCCGGAATGTGTGTGTGTGCAATTGTAAATTTAAATTTACCTTTAAATTTTGAGAACCGTTCTTATTTAACAGAGATTCCGCAGGGATGCCTTAAACCAACGAACAATTTCTTGTACAGCAGCGCTCCGGGCAAAAGTAAATTCCTTTAGGCATTTTTGTGCAGTTGGATATAACTCTAGTTCGGGGAAACTATTTGTTTTACTTTGATGGAATTATAGAAACATTGCTTTTGCTGGAATGTGATTAAATATGAGAGGGAAATCGGATATGTGCTTTAAGAACACACGGTGAATAAATTTAAAATTTCAATATTATTTTATTGCTGGGTAAAAATATAGTATCCCAGATAAGCAGTTTCTTTATAGGATCACCAATACATACGATTTTTATAATATTCGGATTTCTTATTAGTGATGTACCATCTGCTCAAACTAACCCCTGCTATTCTAGCTTTAAGTGGAACCCAAGTCACAATGGATTCTAACTTAGGTCGATTTCAGGTGACTGGTGCATAATTTTACCAACTATAGGAGAATGGCAGCAATAGTTCTGGAACCGAACCCTCCGAAACTTCAATAATTTTCGTCAAATTGTAAACTATTCTACTCCTTTCAAAGTAGACAGTCCCATTAGCAATCCGAACCACGACCTAATCTGTGCTGATTGATATCCATCTACCATCCCAACCAATACAGTTCCCAAAAGAACTGTCTACCACTATGAGAAAGCCAATTCGTTCGGTCTTATTCACTTCTTCCAAGCCACTGACTGGGATTTGTGTTTTCGTAGTGTCAACTCTGCCGCTCTTTGCGTCACTAAAATCATACGAGCTAAAATATGTTTGTTCATTCCTCACTCTACCTCATCTACAAAGCTTAGGCGAGCAGACGGTTCAATGGGAAATTTATGAACGCATTCAAAGGTGAAGAATTCGGCTATAGATTGTACAGACGCAGTGCTAGCGGACCATGCTAAGACCCAAGTCGGACAAACCCATCCCCTTATTGTGAATCGGAAGATGGGCTAATGAAGTACAGAGAAACATGGGGAGCTCCGCAAGGATCGATCCTGGATCCTCTCCTAAGGCTGTTGAGGCTACGCCGCCCAAAGAAGCAGTTGCGATTTAGTTCGCAGAAAACATCGTTGTAGTGATCGTAGGACGAATTGTGAGCGAAGGAAGTAGTCTGGGGGATTCTAGTGTGGAAAGCGCTGATTTGACCCCTACTGAGCGAAAAACTGGAGCTGAACTGAGAAACCCAGATTTTGTGTCCGCAAAGATCAATGGAGAGTCGTATACAGACTAAGCTCCCTACGGGCGTTCTGTACAAACAAGACCATGTCCAACGAGTCCGTAACGGAATGACAAAAGAAATAGGACGAGTGAGTCAGTTACGAATATAGGCCTGAACTAGAGGCAATGCCTGAGGCATCACTTACACCGACAAGCAACTTAGGGCGGACACATGTTAAGGAACGAAGATGGGATGAGTAGACGAAAATAGAAGTGACTCTGGAAGCCATACACGTGAAGTTGAGTCTGGAATAAGCCGGAAGAAAGAGAGAAAATCAAAGAAACGCAAGTTGCAAGTTAGCAACTAGATAAAACCAATCTTCAGCCTAAAATCGCTCCAAAAAGTCGAGTATTCAGAGTTAGTTTTGAGTGATAACAACGAATGGAGCACCAAAATTGTTAAATCACTCTGATTTAGACCTCAGTTGTCAACGTCCCCCGTTTTGATAAGAAAAATATGTATCCCATGCCTTGAACTTGAATTGAAATAAGTTGGAGCACTCAAAAAACACTCTGAATACCTCCAAACAATTTTGAAGCGTTTTGGACTGAAGCAGAAATTCTAAACATTTAACTATACTTGTGCATATTGTAATGCGTGACATAATTAAACGCATAAAATCTTGCAATATATTGCGATCTTAGTTATGTAAGGCTTGGGCTTGCAGACGATTAGGTGGTCTTGGTATTGCGCAATTTGAATGTTGTGCACTTATCCGTATTTGACGTACTTTCTGTGACAATTAGCTACTTTTTAATTTGTCTATTTTTGCTATGCACGCAAGAACACAGGCCAAACACGGCCCTGGCCATAGGTATGGCGCCCTCCTTATGACTAGTTGCTTTAGATATTTCAAAGACTTTTAACAGAGTATGGCATCGTGTTTTTTCACCAAATTCTAAGCTATTGGTATATTATGTACTTAGAGAGAGAGTTTAAAGGAACTAGACTGAGAGGTTTTTGTGGACGTTCAACCAACGTAGTATTTGGTTGCGCCGAACCCAAAATGTACACCATTTTGGTTGGGGTTCTACAGAGGTCAATTCTATGACCCACACTCTTCCTAATCTTTATTAATGGTATTTTTTCAACCTCCTCCAACCCACTTAGGGGTCGTCCATAAATTACGTGAGGTGATTTTTGCGATTTTTCGACCCCCCCTCCCCCCTTGGTGAGATATCGTGAGATTTGTCCCGACCCCCTCCCCCCCCTAATCTCACGTGAGATTTTTCCAATTTTATAAAATCCATAGTATTTACATTAAAAATACGAAATTACGGTCGTAACCACAGAGTTTGAATGTAGAACTGCAGGAAAGGCCCTCGCGTATAAAATCCGTATACGTAACCGTAGTGAAATCTAGTGAAAGGTGTGTAAAAAGTTCATCTGTGTGTTTGGGTGCAAGATTTTATTTGAGATAATTGATAATGCGGACTGCTTGCCCTCCTCGCTTTTCTGCCTGTGGTGGACACACAACTACCAAAACGTGAGCACTCACCGGTGCTTTCTTGTAGCATTAAATTCTAATGGCCTTTTCGCGGTTCAGTATTACTTGGCTCGTACTCTGCAGCATTCGATGAGTCGCGCGTTTGACTAGCCTTTAGAGGCTAAACAATCGATTAATTTTTTGTGTGTCCTTCCTTACCCACATCTTAAGGGCCCAATTTACACACAGTTCGGCGGCAGGCCGTGGCCTGAAAGTTTTAGCCTTGAGACCAAGTATTACCATACAATCACCGGCCGCCAACTGTATGGCCTGAAGTTCAAGAATGCCTACAGCTCAAGAAAGCTGACAAAAATCGGATTTATCGTCAGTTCGGGCCTGAAGATCTGCGCTTCTATTCACTCTCGAGCCGTGAATTGAGGGGAAGAATTCACGCTGTATCCTCTCGTGACAGAAAGCGACGCGCGAGCTAAGCGAGAAAACCATCCACACTCGCGTTTGCGATTGTTTGCGGGTGTTCACGGCGCGGCGTGAGGCTGGAGCCGCCTTGAAGCTTTCGTTGAGACCATGAACATTTTTGCGCTTGAATTAATAACCTGCTATGTTAAGCAGTCGTTTTCACCTATGTGTCTGTAGAGAATCATGATTTCATCTGAATGCCACGGCCTGTCTGGCGGGTACCTGAAGTATCATCCCTCAGTTAGACTGAGTCAAGCTTAGTCGTGGTGGTCGACCTGGTCTGACAGGCCACTGCCTACCAGCGGCCTGTAAGTGAATGGAGGTCTTTAGTGGAGAAACATGTTTTACTTAATTTAACCCAGTTTTCTCGGCATTTTACACTGTTTCTTTAAAACAAAAAAAAAATTACGTGATATTTGCCGAGACCCCCCCTCTCCCCCACGTGAGATTTGGTGAGATTCGGCTCGACCCCCTCCCTCCCCTAAACGCCTCACGTAATTTATGGACGACCCCTTAATGTTCTGCGTTACTTTTACGCCTTCGAAAATATGAGACAAGCACGTGCTAGACCTTGTCTTCATATTCAAAAAACGATGTCATAATAACTCAACCAGGATATCAGCTGGAGCCGCAAGAAAGGTGTTGACTTTAACACCTCCGAAACAAAGTAGTGGGTCATCTCTAACAATACTTGCACTTCCTTCAACCCAGTGGACAATGAGAAAAATAACGGCTGACCCAACTCTTAGAGCCGTATTCCGTAACGAAAGTAACGCTAAATTGTAGAAATGATAGGCCGTGTGATTGGGCTCTAACATCGTAATCGCCATGTGTAAAATAGTGAAATCCGAGATACTTCTAAAGATTCATCTGTGAGCGCTTTTGTTAAATTACAACAACAATGCCGTGGCTTAAGCGCCATCTTGGGAATTTTAGTCATTTTTCATGTCAAAGAGCTTTAACAATATTTGAGTGAGCTTTTCACTAAGAATGGGCGAAAACGAGGTATCCCTCGATGATTCTTACGTCCCCTAACCTTGTAGTGGTAACCTTAACTAAGGTTTTGTCATGGGTTACGATCTACAAGTTCTACATCCGGCCAACCTATAGGGCAACGTATTTATCTGGGCTGGTGCTTCAAAAACCATTATATAGGTGATTGCGCTTTTCCCGCTTCCATTGACTCACTGAGACACCGTAGCAGTCCCTTTAAATTACTACCCTACTGCTGGAGCGACGCTTCGCAAACTACCTTTGTTTGGGTTAACAAAGAACGAAAAAACTCCTCAAACTAAGCAATGACTACATCTTTTGCTGCACCATCGACCACTTTGAGCCACTGTGGGAATGTAGCAGAACTAATAAAATTGTATTGCTTTTTGCGGTTTAATAGATATTATCAGCCAAAAATAAATTTCTTTCAGCTACCACTAGATTAGAGTTGAATTTGAAAAAAAAATTCCCCTTTTGGAATATCCCCTATCATAAAACTTGGCTCAATTTGGTATACATCAACCCCTTTCGCAAATAAATATTGAAAAAAGTGTATTTTTCACAGGATTATTTTTGATTATTATTTAAATTATCGTGAGAATCTCTTAAAAAGGAGTGTTTTTGCATTTTCAAGTGCGACGTCTAAATTGTAGGACTGCGGGACCTCGATTTTCGTGATTAACGACCCAAAATACTTGAAGGGAAAGATTTTCTTAACGGTGTTATGTCATGTTATGTTCTGACACCGAAACGCGCGTTTGAATGAACCAACGGGGATAGGGCACTCCCTACGAAAAAAAATAATGTGTCTACGAAAAATGCGCTCGAAGTTGAAACAGACGGAAAATATATAGTGAAGGACATTAATGAGAAAAATCGAAAATGTTCACAAAACTTGGATTGAAACTAAGTGAAGAGCTCAACATAGAGTCTTATGGAGAAGATTTACAGAAGCTGTAAGCTTTCAAGAGGCGCGAAGTAACATAACCTTGATCCCATTCACTATCAGTACGTACAGGATGAGTTGAACTCAGGATGGATGCTAGTCCAACTTCTTTCTTCTTCTTCTTTGATCCGTTCCGCTGGGTCTCGACTCTATTCATTATCATTCACGCAACTTTGTCGAACTGTCTCGTTTTGAAGGTGATCACGGAGTGAGACACCGAGGATCTGCCTCCAACTATATATTGTCACAAGTCGAATTGAGTAAGGGTCGACTGAACTCGACTCAGCTCTGCTACCTGGATTGAGTTGATTTTATGCACGCCACGAGTTCCGTAGATGAAATTGGTTGACAGCAGCATCTTTGCATTTTGTTTGTGTCGAGTCGAAAATTCAACTCAACTTCAACTCAACTATTCAATTCATCATGTATATGTAATAAATATAATAGGTAAGCACGATACAAAAATGTTTTTTGTCATTACATATTCTGTTTAAAAATTTGATGTATTCCGACAACCATAAGATATCATCTCCTGTGTATATAACCTTCTATAATTTAAAACTCCTCCCGAATTTATCCACGAATTATTTTAGAGCTAATCAATACTCATATTTAAAGTAATTACCACCAAAAATTGAAAATGTTAATTGTATTTGGGATAGAACACATCATTCCACCAATTTACAATTTGAAGCAAACTATACAGGAGATTGCTGGGTCGAGGTTTCTATGTATGTATGTATTTGGAATAAATTAATTTCTGTACAATTGATGAAAGTGTTGTATTTAAATTGACACATGTGAATATAATAAAATATTCAATTGGTCTCTTTTGTTTATAAACACGTGCTGCAGATGTTAAGTACCTTTTCCACATAATATTTGAGTTACAGATTCAACGTTGTCTCTGATCTTCGTTCGTCAATGCTTATTAATTTCACATACAAGCAAGCATAATGTAATGCATTAAATAGATGAATTTCCAGAAAAACATAAATTATTTGCAGCATTAAAGCGCAAATTTTAAAATGGCGCCGCCATTAATCACTGGGGATAAAGCGTTTACGTAAATTTAATAATACCTCGCAGGCGATGACAGCCTCGGGGCCTTGTTAAATTTGTGGGCACGTGTTAAACGTGATAACGTGCAAATGGATACCACCTTCAACTGTTACAGCGAATTTTCCTTACAGCTTGCAACACGAAGAACGAACGAACGAACATATTTGCAAACAAGGACGATCCGGACTTGCATCAGTACATGGCTGACGATTCATGGGCCATCTGCAGTTAGCAGAATACTAAGCAGGATGCTGTAGTAACGCTCCTCTCTCTCTGCTCTAATGGAGCAATCTTGTAACCCAGACGGAATTAGCAATTTTGGATAACAAAACAACAACAACAACAAAAAATAAGGGTACAGACTCAAGGAAGAAGAAGGCTTCAAGGACAATGGATGCATCTCAATTGTGTGGATACTTCCTACTGGAATGGACCAAAAAAAAAAAGATGGTGACACTTTCGAGGCATTAACTTGTAGCCGCTCGTTTATCAGACAAAAAGAAATTCTCTGCCATTTCCTGGATGGGGAATATAATGAAAGCATCCAGGACGCACAGGTGGCGCCACTATCCCAGAATCTAGAACTGTTACTCAGTTGCGCTGTAAGCAATCCGGATGGTCGCACGAATCCGCATGAAAAATTGTTTGAAACCTGTTCTTGTCATAAGTGCATATGAAGGCGAACAGTTGGTGCGGATGTGCGGGCCGAATTCCTGCTCCTTTTTACCCCAGTGGAGCCAGAGGATCCTCTCTGATGGGGCGCTGGAACCGAAGCGCCACTAGAGAAATGTTTGTTTTGCGGCATAAAAGAATGGAATTTTGGCCTAGTCCCAAAAGGCACTTCCGTTTTACACTAAAGCAAAAAACAAAAAAACAAAAAAAAAATGGCGAATTCAAAAAACCTGTCTGTTAAGTCAATCAAAAAATATGTTCCGCCTACAATTGTGTGTGATTTTGTGAAATTTTTAGAGAAAGCCTTTCTCTAGTTTCGAGGCATTAAAGGTGTCGCCATCTGCCGGCGGGGAATTAAATCCATCAATTATTTACAGCATCCGCAGCTTGAATTCGGTGTGTGCATATAAATTACGCTTAAAGTGCTTTCGGGGCATGTTCCGTCACATTTTATCATGGTTAATCGATTGTTGCTTAGAGCATGTTTATTTTCGGTTATTACATATTTACGTCGATCACTTCTACACCAGTGTCGCACTCCATCCGATAGAGATGTACATACTGTATGCAAACGCCTCTATTTAGCAATTAGCAAGCAATTAGTCCCTAATGTAATAGTCGATTTATTTTCTGAACAGCGATTAATAAAATGTGCTGGAAAAATCGATGTAAAACTTACATTCATAAACTACTAGTATTGCAGACACATGCATCTGTCTTCATGTTGCTAAGCAAGTAGAGGTTCCGGCTCTACAGCAGTTAAGTAATTGTGGAAGGGCAGGCTTATCGAGATTTTCTGCGACAAGATAAGTTTTAGCTACAGTTGAAGGAAATTATAAGTTATGTTTCCGAGTGGAGAATGAGACTCAGTAAAATTAATGGAACTACTTGGAAAATAATCTTCAAGGGAGGTGATCAGAAGTTAAGCAGATAAAGGGTTTTGTTAGTAAAGAGAGTGTTAAATTAAAGGCATTGCGAAAGGTCGATTGAGAAACAGAGAGATACACGAAGAAGTTAATTTTGGAATAATTGTAGAGGAAGGTGTCCTTAACAACATACTAAAAATATTAGGGCTGGGGTGGAGCTAACGAGGTGGGTGGCTCTAAAGCTCCTTTTTCCTAGTTTTATGTCAATAACTCGAAAACTATGGCCTCTAGGAAAAAAATGTCGATGTACTAAATTAATTTAAATAGAATTCTCTTCACCAGAGTAAAAATAAAAAATGGCCTTAGAGCGGGCGAACACAGGCCGCGTGGCTTTTTAAGGGGCATAAGTTGGTCGTAGAGTTTTTGATCATTTTTAGTGGAAACATGAACGTCTCACGACGGCCAAACTTGACCAAAAGATTTAAATGGCCAAGTATTGAGTTGTTCAAACGGGCATACGACGGCAAAGGACCCCGCATTTTTTGTATGGAAAATTACTTTCGACTAATTTTCTTGAAATTTTACAGGTTTATAGTTCTGAACATGCAGATCAAAAGTCTCAATGGACACAAAGCTCAATTAACCCCAAAAACCGCCCCCAAGGCGCTATAGGGATATATTTGATTTTTGAATGTAAAATAATTTATTTTGTCCAGCCAATGACTACTCTAAAGAGCCACCCATTTGACCAACACTTCAACCACCCACCATACAACACTTCCCCTTCTTCGTCTCCCACCCCCATCACGACCCACCTTATGGAATTTTGAGTTATTGTATTCCCAGGTAGGCAAACAATGACACTTCAACTTCTGACCATCTAATTTAGATCAACAATTTCCCCTCTCTCTGCCCTCTCTCCCCACCCCCACCCCCACCGCCCCTACCTTCAAACTCCATCCCCCAATACTGCTCCAAAGAAGGTTGGGCATGGATTTAATTGATCATGAGTATTGGCGAACCAACATCTTCTTAATCTCAGACATTACCCCCGACCCTTGCCCTCGACCATTTACCACCTTTCATAACAGGGGGGGGGGTGTGGGCGAGAGGTGTTCGAGAATTGCAACATTGAAAGCAACCACTCAAACCCCCGTAGCTATTTTGCATCGCACACCGTAGAATTATACACTGCTATCTGTTGTTGGAGCTCGACCAAAACTTGCCACGCTCCAGCCAGCTATATGGCTGCAACATTTAAATATTTTGCTTGGATTAATCGCTTTCGGCCATGCTCTAGCCAGTAGCTACATGACTACAAGTGACCAGAATAGGGTGCGCATGACTTTTAAAACTAGAATAAAAGTGCCAGTCGTGCCTTAAGAACTTATCACTTCAAAAGGTGCATTTGGTTCATCCGTTGAAAACAAAGTAGGGCATTTACAATGTTTTCGCCCAAAATATAAACCTAAGTTGGCGTTGAAGATGCATTTGTCACTCTAAAATTAAACTTGTCGGAGACTAGTGGCAACCAACTGGTGCAATTCCACTTGCAAAACACCTCACCATATTGATGCGCGCTGCCTCTCTTGATTCCGTATAATTAAAATATTTCACTCACCTCTTAGTCACCACACCACTGCACCGCCAATTTCTCACCATTCCAGTGCGCGCCTTGCCCAAGACTGAAATAGCAACGGTAATTCATCAATGGCCAATCGTGAAGCTGCTGTAAAATATGGCATCCCGCCAAAATAGCTGAAAACTGACTCAAGTCGAATTATATATGTATGTATGTGGTACATCCAATTCTGAAAATAGCACGAAACACCTGTATCTTTACAGAGGACTGAACAGAAGGTATCATAGTCAAAATACCAAAAACGATGGACCTAACAATATGCGGCAACTCGAGAGGCATTTGTTACGGAAGCGGGCATTCACAAATAGGATTTTGAATCCAGGCAAAACGCCACACGGATTAAATAATTACAAAAAGAGAAAAAACACTGAGATTTTTTCAAGGATAGAAGAAAAAAGATAGACGGAAAAAACACGTTTTCGAAAAAAGGGGTTTATTCAGTTTTTGTCAAATTTGAGTGTTTCATTAACCTGAAAGAAAGGAAAAAAGAAAAGTTTCGGGTATCACTTCATCAGGAATACATTCCACGGGTTCGAAAAGTGGTAGGGTCAAGGGTAGGGTAGGGAAAGTCCGAGTTCCGCCATGGAGAGTATGAAGCAGTGAGGTCGAAACGGTAATCCTTTCTATCCCATAAAGTCCAAGATATAAAGTCCTAATTGTAAGAAAGAAAACGTTTTGGTACCAGGGCGGGGTTTTCCAGACCGATTTTTAATTTAAGTTTTTTCCAATTGTCATGCCACTCTCACTTAGCACACTTTAGCTCTTCGTTTAGTTCATAAACCTTACATAAGAATTTTGAAAGTTTGTTGATTCTCTTTCAGATTCTATTTGATTTGAGTACATTACAAGTGTGATACCGTTGGTTGAAGTACATTTAAGTTATTTACCGTTAGCATCGTTACCTGTAACTGAAGTTTGTAACTGTTAAATGTTCTGTTGTTAAAAAGTGTAATGAATTAAGATACCTGTTGGTTTGAATCTTGGGTTTTTTGGGAAATAGATGTGCCTGTGTGAGGTGTTCTGCTTGTTCCATATTGGTAATAGGATGTGCGTATAAAAGAGCAAGAGGATGGCATAGCGAATGAAGATGGTCCCCGACCAGTTGAACTTTCGTGTTTAATTTCCCTAATAGTTCTCTCCAAGGCTTTTAAGTCCTCCTCCAGTATAGGGGGTCGCCCGTTCAGGTAAGTGGTGATGCACAAATTTAAGGTAGAACCTTCGAAGTCTCCCTCGACCCATCCGGTGGAGCCAGCTTCCGTCTTGAGGCCCGGAGTACTGCTTTGCAGCTACTGGGATGACTTGTTCGTCGTGGCAGTGTTTACTTCGAATTTTGATCTTTATTGTGAAGGGAAAATCCGAGGTTGGCCTTTTGGAGCACCCAACCTAGTGTCTACACACGACTACATGTCTATTATCTACTGTGGGAAAAATATGCTGGAAACATTTTATCTCTGCATACTCATACCACCAGTAAATTCCTATCGTACGGCGCTATATCGTTTCTCAGTGTCTGAAAGCTTCCTCCAAAAAAAATCGTAAGTGTTTCCAATCTCTGTTAACCGACTGTTGTAACGCCGTACCTAATGCTATATCTAATACTATAACTATCGAGATTGAGGCGCTATGCGTATAGAAAAAGCTAGCATTGTTGTTTCCAAAAGACTGCTTAACACTATTTTGAACGCTTCATTCACGTCAGTGTCCCAGCGGATCATAGCTCTATAATTCTTCCTTAAAGGCCGCGGAGCTTCTGTACAGCCAATTAATTGTCTGCTGCGTGTTGAATGAAACGCCAATAGAAATTGTACATCTGGGACTAGTTTTTAGAGATAGAGCACAGATTACACGAGTAAAGATTTCCTCCAATTCTGGAAAAAATTACAACACTGGCCCTGCGCCGCCCACATAGCCAATATCCCGGGCCTTATTCAACCCGTGTGCCCCGTATTCTTTGTGCGAATAGACACACCGATTAGAAAAACTAATTAATTTAAGTTGCTTTTGACTTTTAGACAAAGTCTTTATATTTGAACAAAACATGGAGTCGACCGAATTAGATGAAATTTTTTTCAGATCATATTTTCGTTAATATGCTTCAATGGGCAACTATAACAAATCTATATCATTTTCCCTCCGCGCGATATCGTGCAGGAACAAAAATCACATTCGTCGTTCAAACGGCTCGACCGAATTTTATGAAAATCGTTTCAGATCATATTTTCGTTAATGCGCTTCGAATAGTACCTCAACGAAGACGACTTCTGTTTAAGTTTGGGTGATATCGTGCAGGTAAAAATGACCACATTTCAGTCGATTGAAACAGCTTACGTGTTACCACCCCAGGATAACAATGAATGAAAGATAAGAACAAATCATCACCTATATAAAGAAATAGCCATAATTTCGTATACAGCACATAACAGACTGAAGTGGCTTTTTACATTTAATTCGTCTAGACGAAAGTCTAAACTGTCAAAGAGGACCTTTGAAGGTAATCCTGTCGGCAACCGCCCCGTAGAACGATCAAAACACGCTGCTGGGATAACGTAAGAAAGGACCAGACAAGATGCTCCCTAGCGAGAAACTGGAGAGAAGTCGCAAGTGGCCCGTACACTTTGGAAGGCGAAATTTGAGGAGGCCAGGAAATAATGCTGAATTTAGAGATTATGCATTCCAAAATGTTGGACCTATCAGAATGGAATGCAGTATACTCCAAAGATTTATCTATATTCGATATGAACTATTGCCTTATTTCTTATCCCCTAAACCCTTCATAATCAGTTCAAACATATTCAGATATTGTGGCTAATCCACATTAAAATTCTCTTCATCTTACACAAACGAATCTATCAAAAACCGAATAAATACTGGCAGCAAGTAATTTATGTATTTATTCCAGAAGTCAGTCTGTTGCAATCAATTTAAAAAAAAAAACTTCATCTTAACATCGTAACAAAAGTTTGGACAATTTAAAGAAAGATAAAAAATGTTCAACTCAACTTTCGACGTCCGCTAGGCCAACTTCCCAGAATTACTCCCCTTTTCCGCTCAATGAGCCCGGCGCAACTTCCGCGAGCCTTTTGCGAATTTCCTTTATGAAAAAGACATTGGGAAATTATTTTAATTGCTTGATTCAATTCCCAATTGAGTCAGGACTAATTCACTAAACTGCTGGTGTTCCTTGTCGTCGCTTCTCGCCGCCAGATGGACGATTCATTACAAAAGTTTCAGTTCCGCTCTTTAGTAATTGCGGAAGGACATTGTTGTGTGTAAGGACACTGAAACGAGGAGCCTGTGGGGGGATGTTTGAAGAAGAAATCACCAAAATCAACCCCTATACTCCCGTCGTCGCTGGTGTCCTTTCACTTTCCACCTAATGTATATAACGACTAGGACGGCACAGTTGCAGACACACTGTAATTTATCACCTTAGTATTTAGTTAGTTGTGTACTAACCACATTACACTGAAATTTGTGCCCGGAAGTTGTTTAATTAACGATCCCGAAGGACGTACATAACTGAAATTGTCCTTAAATGACCTGCAACGGGACGATCTCTCTACGGCGGAGCGTCGCCTCTTTTACAAGGAGATTACGCTTGGAGGCATTTGAACTTGTTGATGCTATCTCTCGGTTTCAGACAATAGCAAAAACATTTGTCTTACCTGGGCACAGAGCTCTCACAGGGAATTTACGACTGGTCTGGGATTGATGCGTTCAAAGAAGTAAACACTGTTACCGTTCTAGCGCACTAGTTGCTCTGCACAATTGAGAGCTATTAAATTAATTACCTGGAAGCATTTGGCAATTGATTGTGATTACGTTCTGTATATGCCTACTTGATCATTGTTCCTCGTCACTTTTGTCCCGGGAGCTTACAGCTTGTGGGAGTTGGGGCCATTGTTGGAGTTGGTTGGTTGTAATTTCTTTTCATTGGTGTAGCCAGCCGGAATTTTGAACATAGTCAGAGGGGAAACGTACGTTTACAGATTGATTTAGTTGTAATGGGACCAGCTGCTGGGTTGTCGATCAAAGTCAAGATTTGCCATGCTTGGATATTCCCTTTGACATTCCTTTGCTGAAACTGGTAGTTTAGTTATTTAACAATATTGATCCTCAACTATCAAATTTCAGTAGAATTGGTCTTATCACGATTTCCATAGAGGGGTGCTATAATAGTTATCCCAAGAGGATGGTTTCAGTTTCAACACTCAGACAAAGCAGTTGCAAGAAACAATGGAGCTGCAATTGATGCAGTTGATAATCGAATCTGCACAGGATCCTTTAGTGAAATTTAAAAAAAAATTAAATAATACCTGGATGGGTTCAATCTAGAAGGCATGAGTATAATTAAAACTAAAGAAGTCGTTTTTAGAGCATGCAAACGTTCACTTAATAAGACTTCTCCGAGATCATATTAGGTTGTAATGGTGTTTCGTCTGGTTGTTCTCTAACCTCCTTTTTAAGGGAGGGTTGCCGGGAGCTCGATATAGGAATCACTACTTCGGCACATCGTCGGATCGTACACCACGACACGGTACAGGACCGGAGAGGGCGATATCTCCGGAACGAGCCTGGTTAAAGACTGAATTTCGGCCTGGTGAAGCGGTTTATTTTATAACTAGAAAGCTCGCCTGCGTAGGAAGCTTTAAAGCTTCGAAGTGAAGCTTTCCAAGGAAAATAACCCAGCCTGCTAAGTAAATATTTATTTTCCTAAAGCTTTGTTAAGAGAGGCATTCTAGAGTTTAAACGTGGTCGTTTAGCACGATATACAGACACAAGGTAGTGTAAAAGACTGTATACCGTAAACGATATTTTAGTGCTGACGTCACGTGGGGCCCGCTTCCATATAAAGTCAGAGCTGTTGTTGTTGTTTCTGCATTAGGGCTTACGTCTCTAGGCGCCCAATTTTTACGGTATTCAAAGCTGTCGTCTCTTTTACATTACCTTATGTTTCTGTATACCGTGGTCGTTTAGTATATTTTTCTAACGAAACGTGGGTTGTTACAAGGTTATCACTGATGTTCAATCTTCCTTTGGAGTCAACCTCAAAAATAAAACCACCATCGAAAGAACTGGTTACAATAAAGCGTCTGAATCTTGATAGAATCCCAAGATTTGAATTATCGAAAGAACATGTTCGAACGAAATTGCCAAACAAGAAAGACATTAATTAACACTAAAGGAAACTCCACAGTAACAATGGACATTGAATGGTCGATTCAGCACAGAGTTTTGCAATAATTTATGAGTTGATCCGGAATAGTTAGAGCTGCAACAAGACCTGTGAAATAACAAATTTATGTAGAATTAATCTGTGATATGAATTCTGAAGTAAATAAGGAAATTGAATTGTGCTGAGAAAAATCATCTGACAAACTTCAGCTCCTGCTTTTCCGATCGCTTCGCCCTGGAATTTAATAAGCAACTCTAGGCCGACATGGTACAATAATACAAGGTAAGCTCATAAGGAAAAGCTCTGTTTCCATCTTGAAATGCTTCACCGGCCGAACTGCACAAGTTCGACCAAAATGGTGTACTGAATTTCAATTTCAGCCTCAGTTTCAAACATTTTAACATATTAAACTCAGGAAAAATCAAGCCTGAGTTCGACCAACAGAACATGAAATTGAAGTTGAGTAAAAGCTCGCTTAAAAGAGAGTAATCGACTGGAATAATGGAATGTCATTCCAGTGAGCATTTGCATTTCTAACTTCTGGCGAAAAAGGAATAACAATTTTAATCACGAACTGACCATGCAAGCCCGTGAAGGCACTTATGCAGATTGAAATGAAGTTTATCGAACTGAGGTAGGTGAAGCCGAGATATAATGCCTAGTTGCACAGTGATGGTTGACCTTTCGCTCAGCCATAAGCTTTCGCTGAACTTATTTACTTATTTAACAGTAGTAGTTTAAGTTTTGAAGTTGGTTTAAAATTGACTTGAACTGAGGGACTCAATTTGGCTACTTAAAGCAAAGCTCAGGATATAAGTGAGAGAAATTTCATTAATTTTATAAGTCTTGTGGTCAACTGAACTCGACTCAGCTCTTCTACCTGGGTTGAGACTAAATTATGCATATATACCCGAGTTCAGTAATTGAATAGTTGAATTTAGTTTGTAATGTGTTAATTCAACTCATAATGTATACCTAGTAATTATCGCTCCTGCTAGGCTTGCTTCTAGACATTGCACCTGACAAACGACAAAACTGTTTTCATGGGCTGAATGCAGTAAGGTATAAGCTCGATTTCGGCTTGTCTTCGTGTAATATTCGGATATTTTCGTGAGAGGCTGCATAAAGCTTGCCGCATAGCTGCATCTCCTTGTTCCCATATACTGAGTTTCCATGAGAGTTGAACCGGACCTATACGTCAAGGAAACAGACACAGTTAAGAGTTTTCGTTAAAGATTTTCAACTCTGCTCGACGAAAATAGGTTGGTTGCACTGAGTTCACGCACACAACTATATATTTAATTTTATTTAGTTTTTTTTTTCCAAAAAAAAAAATATGGCCCCCAAAATTTAAGATCGCTCGAAGATGATTTACAGGTAGTTTCCGTGCAATTTTGTTGAAAAAAAGCAGATTTCTCACGAAAGACACGGTTCCCTAAACTTGGATTGAAGTAACTTTGGCTGTATATTCCCAATTTTAGCGATCTATAGCTTAAATAAAAAGTCTCGCAACCAAAAAACAACAATGAAGCTTTAATACTGATCGAGGACTTATGAATATCAACCCTCATACTGAAAAAGTTCACAATCGGTACGCGCCATAAATGCTGTGCAACCCAGAGACTTGGTGCAAGAACAGCAATTCAACGAAAGTAAACTAAAACTTTTCGTGGATGAAATATAAGCGCACGTGCATTGTAATTTCTCCTTTGAAAATAGTTTACAGCCAACAACACTCTCCTATAGCATACGATCACGACAAGAGTGGCAATGAGAACGTTGAAGTTCGTCGATTTTGATATTCCCATTTGTTTTGGCACACGCCATAATATTGGTTTTTGGGTGCTGGAATTGAGGCGCACCGGGTTCCAGCAATAGAACGAGAGCTGGCAAGAATAGAGCGTATGACGATGTCATGGGTGACTTTGCGGAAATGAAGGCAAGGAAAATAGTGTTTACTATTTAAATACGATGAGTAGAAGAATCCATACCCATATAAACATAACATTTTAATTAGGGTGCTGCATGCTTGAGCTTCAGTCTTCAGATTACTGCCTGCTGGATAATTAGAACACAGGGAGTTTCGACCTTTTGGGTTTCAAGGTAATTTCGAGGCCCGTAGACGATTAGTACGCAAGGATATGAGGTTTGCAATTCTTGGGTTTCAATCCATTCTCGGGGGGCAATTCGTCCAAGTTGTCCCCCTTTGTCACTACCCACTGGTCTGAGAGAATGTCGCGCCTTTCCCAATTTCTATCCATGGAATAAAAATGTGCCGATATTTTTTATCACTGTTGCTCCCGGTACTGCACTGAAGTCGCCGTTACGTCGTGGAAAAGTGTGGATCGACCTTCAAACTACAAAATTATACCCGATTGATCTTGCAGATGAGCTACAAGATGAATATATGTATATGTGAAAGTATCATACAATCATACAAACGTGCAAACTAGTTTCGTAAGTATTGTTTACTTTGCAAATCAGCTGAAATGATTTCTTGACAAGTTGGTTCAACATTAATTGTATTTTCAACTTGTTTCGTTTCCAGTTCAAGTTCAAGTAATTAATTGTAAAAACTTTCTTCCAAAGTCAGTAGGTAACTTTTAGCATCTTGATATGAAAATCAAAACAGAAGACGAAATGCACAAACTCCTGTCAATAACAATTCTGAAACTTGTCAAAGTCACTATCTGCCACACTTGATGCGACATCTATGAAAATATCCTACAAAAACCCAATATAGACTTCCACTACCCCCATTAACCAATGAATACATCATACACTCTCCATCTGGACAGACAGACTGACATTGACCCACAAACAATCTGAAACGAATGCAAAACAAGGCGAACATCCTCCAGAGTTGAGTTGGTGGCAACTTTCTGGACAATCGTAGTAAAAGTTGCAGAACAAAAATCAATGAACCAAATAAAAAATTATTGACCTACAAAGTCAGGAAGTGTATTACGTAATTAATTAGCTCCCGAAAAGGATTGCGAAAAAATTTTAATATAGAAATTCCTGTAAGGAGTACAAGGTACAAGTTTCGAGAAGGGTTGACAACAACAAGGCGGGGTAGTCACTGCTCAATTCACCTTTGAAGGCGGATAGTCTGTGTGAGAAAGTTTGCAAGTTAACTTGGAATTATTGCTGAAAAAAGGTCCTTTTTGTTTTTAAACAGGCGCTCGTAAAGTTTCGTGTTGAGGAAAGGGGAACTAAACTTTCCACTTCTGGAAGATGTAACGAACGCCTTCACGGATTTTTTGTTGTTCCAAATTCTTTTGCGGAAAAGTTGTGGGGGGGGAGGTGGGTCGAGGTAGTTGTTGCATGTTTTTGAAATTGAAGCGAGTTCGATACAAACAGGAACAGGTGATAAGAGACAATTTTTTATTGCGTGTAAATTAGGAATTTCAGGATTTAATAGAAATATAAGTAGTCTGTAGCTCTCTAGGTATGTAAGGTGCTAACTAAAGCAGACGTGCTGGAGCATGTCGTTCTTTCTTCCTCTCTCTTCTCTTTGATCCGTTAGCTGGTGATCCGAGCCTTGTGCCATTCGGCCTTAAACTCCATTCACTATTTGTTTTCATTCCCGACTATTTTTGGCGACGTCTCGAGCTTCGATAACTGATGATCGTTGATTCTTTAATTCGCCCTCGATATCGATTTCGGTGCCGATCGCTAAATTCTCCAGTTTGCGGACGGTCTCGCCAGAGTAGTTTCGGTGCAAGTGATCATCAACCATTCGACAAACATGCCCAAACTACCGTAGTCAACGTTTTTCAATTTCTTCTTCGATCAGTGTCCGCTGATCACATCTTTGTCTAATTGTCTCGTTTTGAAGGCGATCGCGGAGTAAAACACCGAGAATCTCCCTCAAGCATCACACTTGCAAGACCTCGAGCTTCTTGACGTTCGATTTGAGCATTGTAAAACGTTTCCGATCCACAAACAAAATCGAAAGGATCAACGTTCGCTAAAGGCGTACTTTCGTTTTAATGGTAATATTTGTTCGTGCGTTCCGTTGCGCGGCTGTGAACGTCGGCCGTCGATGCCACTTTCGTTGCCTCAACCAATGATCCCAAATATTTGAACTTAGGAACCTGTTCGATTCGGGTTCCATCGAGGTGAACACTGCCCCTCGATCCGTTCGTTGTGACCACTTTGGTCTTTACCGCATTGATTTTTAAATCGTATAACTGAGCGATGTGGAAAATGGCGTATAAGGTGTCCGTTGCTTCGGCATCCTTGTTGGCGTAGGCAGCGCTATAGTCGGCAAGCATTAAGTCGGTTACGAAATAGTTGTAATCGTATCGAACTCCACGTAGTCTATCGAAAGCTTCACGTATAATCGCGTCGCTCACGACGTTGAAGAGAAGTGGCGAAACGACGTCTCCCTGTCGGACACCTGTCGGTTTGAATCGGGAACTCCTCAGATAAGTCGCTTCGAATACGAACGCTGCTGGTTGAACCATGACCGACTTTTGGAGAAGTTGGATGATTTTCAATGGCACGTGTTCGGCTTCTAAGACTCTCCACAAGCTGTTCCAATTGATGCAATTGAAGGCAGATTTGAATCGATGAAAACGTTTGCCGCAACGAATTTTTTCTTCAATTAGCTGATGGATAAAGGAATATTTGATCAATACATCCTCGATATGGTCTAAATCCAGCTTTTTTTTCAGCTCGTTTGCTCTCAATGTTTCTGTAGCCTCGATTGTATGTTTTCGTAAATACTTTGCCAACGATCGAAATGAGGCTAATACCGCGATAATTCTTGCACAACGATCGCTTTCTTCCACGTCGACAGGACACAGTCCGAATGCCATATGTGTGTTATGCGGCATGGAATCGTTGTGATAAGACATCACCTCCGGCTTTGATCATCTCAGCGGTTACTTGGTCTATTCCCGGCGCTTTTCCATTTTTCAGCGATTTTGTTGCTGTCTTCACCACGATAATTGTCGGTTCGGTATCGAGAAACCGATTCGTCGGCGGTTCGGTAATCGACGATTCCGGTGCTGGACCCTGTAGCGGATCGTGGTTGTGCAGGTGTTGGAAGAATTCTCTCCACCACTGAAGGCACCAATGGGGAGAGGTCACGAAAGTTCCATCTGATTTTTTTATGTTGTCGTATGTTGCCTAACCGCCGGATTGTCTGGTATAGTGTCCGGCACTCGTGCCTCGACGCCGCCTCTTCCATTTCGTCCGCAACGTTATTCCAGTACGCTTCTCATTCCGATTTCATTTTTTGACGAACTTCTTTGTTCAATCTTCGGCATTGCTAAAGTCAACGTGTTTCATTCGTTTCCGCTGATCGACGAGGTCCAGATAGCTGTCCGATATCCACGGCTGCGTCCGTTTACGGATAGCTGAACACAACTCCATTGCACACCACACAACAGACTTCGACAATTGCCTTTCTTCTACATCAATATCGTCCGCTATTGCGAGCGCCGCAAATTTTTTGGGTAATGCCATTTTAAACTTTCACCCCGATAGTTGGGTCCTGTAGGCACGACCAATTCTTCTTGGCTGATGCTAACACCATTTTCTTCTCCCTTTGCTCGAACTAGATAATCGTCCAATTGGACCCACGCATTTCACTTACGTCTTTGAGCGTCGATCGGAATCTTGCTTTGATCAAAGCGTAGTCGAAGATCGCCGAGTCGTTGCCGGATGGATTTTGCCAGGTGAGTTGATGTTTGATTGGATGGCGGAAGATGTTGTTGCCAACGATCTTCTTTTGACACTGCGAATGAAAGGAGGCGTAAGTCGTTGTCGTCAATTACTGCATGTCCGAATTTGCCCCACGTTCCTTCCCAGCCGGTTCGATCTGCCCTTGAATGTGCATTGAATTCCCCCGCGAGTATGATTAATTCGGTTCGAGGTATCTTATCCAGCGTTTGTTGAAGCTGATCGTAAAAATCGTCCTTGTTTGCGTCCGGGCTGGTCTCGGTTGACGCATTAAACGGATCCGATATGGCTTCCGCCGATGGTTATAACCGCCAAACGCTCGGATATCGGTTGGAATGCGAAAACAGCACGTCGATCGACCATAAACCCGACGCCAACCTCTCGTCTCTCCACACCGGAATAGTAAAGCGTAATCGTTTTGTCAATTGTTGGCGGGGCGATGGTCAATGTCCCGGATCCGGTAAATCGTAGTTCCGATAGCGCAGCAACTGATATTTTTCATTTCGATAATTCCTTTGCTATGATTTCCTTTTGATCGACGTGTTGTCCTGTTCCTACATTCCACGCAACGAATTGAATTTCCATTTTCGGTCTGACTAATTTGGGTATTCAGCCAGTAACCCACTTCGCACTAGCATCGACTACCCCGGATGCAGTAGTATAATGCTATAAACATGGTAAGGGCGACCGACGAATCGCTTTTCTCAGCGACTGCTCTGCTTTTGTATGAAGCTGAACAATCTGCAGATCACTGCGATAACTACGCCCCCGAGTTCGGCTACCGAATCAATCCAAGTTCTATTTCGTAGCCGTCGCCTGCCAAGGTTGCATGTGCGCTGTGGCATGGGTTTGTGCTGCTATTCTCGTGTGCTCCTGTGTGCGGGTGCATGTTTTTTAATTTGTGTCGCCGTCGCTCTTAGTGTGTGCTCACAACAAATTTCGTCGGGCCATTTGCCGTGGGCGAGGAAAATAGTTTCGCCGTCGCCCTTAGCTTGTTTACAGCAGTATTTCGTGAATAGTTAGTTCCGTATATCCATGCGGTTTCTTGACTAGTTCCTTCGGTTTCCGGATTCTGGTCAATTCGGCTAGTCGACTAGCCGCTTCCTTTCACACCTTGGACTTGGGATCAGACGACGGCGGAGTTGGAGCTTCTCGTTAACGAAATTAATAAACAAAATCCTAAAAATTATCAATTGACAATTTTACAAGTTGCTTTTGCGCACCTTAAAGTCGTCTACCTTTAACAAACAACAAATTCATAAGAAAATATTAAAAATTGTTTTCCCCGAAAAGTGGAACCTTCAATATTGAAAAGAAACGAAAAATAAAATATATGTGTATGTAAAAAAAAAAAATATTGACCAGAAGGAAATGCAAAAGTTTTCCGTCGAGAAAATTTCATTCGCTCAAATCGTGATGGCACGACACAAAGAGAGACCCATGAACTGCATTCTAACGAAATTGGTTCCTTTATGTAAGTTAAATGCGATATCAGATAAAATCGAAATAAAGTCGACAAAAAGCCAAGAATTTCCGGTACAAGTAAGGAGGATCCTTTGAATTCCTCTCTTTAAACGCCGTATCCCTGTTCCTTTAATGTCTGACGTGAGATTTTTACGGGTTGATCCACTTGGTCCCTCGCAGCCCGGCTAGAAGCCGTCTTGGTAACTGTTCGATGGCGAACGTTTTTATTCGGGTGCCCACCGTCGAAAAACTAACAGAAGTCAAACAGCGAGCGGCACCAGCAGCAACAGAGGAGGCAAAAGGCATCATCGTCCTGACAAAAAACAAAAACATTTAAAGCCAATTCCCAAACTCTCGAATGTAAAAGCTCATCATCATCCCTGGCTGCCATTTATGCCGGGAATCTCCTTTCGTTGCCTTAACTGCAGCCATGTGTGCCGAAGGATGTGCTCGGCTCGGATAGAAGCTGCCTTCATGCATATATCCATCGCTCGCTCTACCCATACGCCGGGGACCCACAGAGTTACCCACTGTTCCTGGTATGCAGCGTGGCAGAACATCAGCCCGACACCTACCCACAAGGATACACAGAAGCATCCCTTGGGCCATACACTAGAGGTATTATTCCGGAAACAGAAATTTGTTGATAAATGCATTTCCAGTATACGGAGCCCCTCAATAGTGTAAGCCCCACTCAGGTGTCCTTTTGGCCCGGTATCTGTATACTTAGGAGACAATTAGCTCCGATGCCATACTGTTATCCTTGCGGTCGGATGGGATGCTCGCAGCCATTTCACAGCCACTCTCTTGAGGAGTTGATTTGATAACAGCGGATTTCTGTGGACGAATTATTCCATCCTGTTGTTGTATGATGTCTCTGGATTTTGGGTAGGATGCATGCATCTGAAGGCGGTGGCGACAGCAGGTGAACGATGATGGCATCAAACGGGTGTTATTGATGGCGAAGTTTTAAGGTGTTTAAGTTTCCAAGTCATCATTTCGTAGGTGAAAGTTTTTGCCGGTGATAATATGTGGATCAGTAATGACGAAGTCAAGTGCGGTGTAATATTTCGGTTAATTATAAGTTGGGAATTAGTAACTGAAATTTGTAATATTGGGTGACTCGACACTAATGAAAAACTTTTATTTGGGCGGATAGATTGACATTTGTCACGCCGTTCATAAGCTTGGTATTCTGGAGTCACTCTTGTTTGGACCGCGATTGATGAGAACGTTGATGGCGGACGTCCTTTTCAAAGTGGGCTCTGGAACTGTATTCGTTGAAGCATCTGTCAATTTATTGAAGAGCGTTTGACGATCAGACTTTGGTCAAATATAGTTAACATTGGCCCAGTCAACTTCAACCTGTTTATTGAGCACCGTCGTCGCCAGAAACTTGTTAGCGGCTAGACCATTGCACATTTAGCAAGACCAAACAAGACCAAGATAAGACAGGACAAGGACAAATCAAGACTGCAAGATCAAGATAGCAAGGCTTTTTGCTCATCACTAAGTGGCAAAAGTTTTCAGGTAATAAGCAAAACGTCTTGTCTTGCGCATTTAGCAGGACAAAGACAAGACTACAAGACTTTTAGCAAGACTTTTAGCTCTAACATTCTACCATTTACATTTTACTATTTTACTTAACTCAGCACTTAACTTAACTCAATTTAAATCAACCGAACTCAACTCAACAAAATTCTTTACTTAATTCTTAACCCTTTTTGAAATCAACTGAACTCCACTCAACTGAACTCTTAATTGAATTTTTAACCTATCTCTTAACTCAAAGCAACTCAAGTCAATTCTTAACTCAACGTTTAGTGCACACGTAAACCAAGTCCTTAATTCAACTTAAGTCAACTTCACTTATCTGGCCCTAACCCTTAATTCTCTCGGTAAAACCTATGCGGTGCGACTGCGAGGGATACCCAACCTTCGCTGGAAGGATGGCGTAAATCAGGACGGTCAGAGCTTAGGGATGCTCAACTCGATGACATCGGCTCACAATCGGGACTGGTGGAGAGAACAGTTGCGAGAGGCCAGTTGTAGAGCCATTCAAGAAGAAGAAGAGAACCCTTAACTCTTACCTTTTCTTAACTTATCTCGACTTATCTAAACGCAGCCCTTAACTCAACTCTTAACTCAACTCTTACCTTCTCTTGACTCAACGCGATGTAACCACAGTCAGCCCCTAACGCAGCTCTTAACTCATCTGTTAACTTAACTCTTAACTCAAATCTTAAACCAACTCGTTACTCATCTCAACTTAATTCAAATTACCATAACACAGGACAAATGGATCCAACAATCTGCCTGCCAGAGTTTTGCAGCGGTGCTCATTCCCTTTTCATCCTATTATTAACAAATCGTTATCAATTGAAAAGTTTCCCACGAAATGGAAGAAACCTTACCGCACACCGTTCCATACCATAAAGCATGTGATAAGGACTCGGTCGCCAACTACAGGGGCATTGTCAAGATTACCCTTTAATCGACCCATACGTACAACATGGGTTCATAAATCGGCGTTCGACCACTTCAATTGGTACGATTCTAATCTTCGAACTACTTTGTATAGAGAGCGGCCACCAAATTTATGCTGTTTATACGGACTTCAGCAAGGACTTTGATCAAATAGGTAAGTTGGGAGATTTCAAGGATTTCTGTCCAGCGAAATGAAGTAATTTGCAGTAATCGTGTCGAAAATATTGTGGGTGGGTGTAGGTGTTACTCTAGGCAACAAATTGAACTTCAATGTGTACTACGATAATATTACTGCCAGAGTCAACAAGTTTCTTGTCTTTATAAAGAGAAAGACTAGGGAATTCTACTAGTTCGCCCAATCCTGGAATACGCATACCCAATCTGGGATGCTATATTCCAAGTAAGCGGCAGTAGGGTTGAATCAGTTCAGAAAAGATTTCTTCTTTTTTGGCCAGACCTTGCGACGCGAAAACAAAAATCTAGCCAAACACGCCCGTAACTGGAATCTGCACGGATCCCGTTGCGTCGGAAAACCAAGAGCAATGTGGAGGAGAACCCTCCTAGCAGAGGCCGCAACAACTGGGAGATTCTGGTCAGAGCTGAGAGTTGTCGCACAAAACAGAGTCCGCTGGAGGGTAACTGCTTCCCCCCATGTTCCATGAGGGATTAAAGGGAAATAAGAAGAAGACCTTACAGACATATGGTTTTCATTGCAGTATACTCCTACTGTTGGAGTCATATTTTAATAATCGTCAACACGCCGCACAGTGGGCGGAAACGATCAAAATTACGCGCGGGGCAGAAAAAAACGTCCAAATTAAGTCTTTCTTTTTTTTTAAATACTCGTTATTATGTCCGCTATCTTGTATCACTGCGGAAATCCAAATTTATAGGGGTAAAAACCACCCCTAAAGCGGTCAACCCACCCCCAAGCAGGCTAACCTACCTAACCCTGGGCAGAGCGACTTCTATCAACTTGGTTTATTAACAAATATGCATTCCTTAAGAACAGACAGGCCCTTACCACAGACCCTTACAACCCTTAAAAACCACCCCTACCAACCCCCAAGCAGGCTAACCTACCTAACCCTGGGCAGAGCAACTTCTATCAACTGGGTTTCTTAACAAAAATGCATTCCTCAACAAACCCTTTAGGGGTGGTTTTTACCCCTATAAATTTGGATTTCCGCAGTGATACAAGATAGCGGACATAATAACGAGTATTTAAAAAAAAGAAAGACTTAATTTGGACGTTTTTTTCTGCCCCGCGCGTAATTTTGATCGTTTCCGCCCACTGTGCGCCGTTTTAATCCAGTCTACTATCTCCATATCTCGAGGCACCTTCTGGGATACCCCAAGGAAGCCACTTAGGGCCTCTGTTATTTATCCTATTTGTAAATTATGTTTCAACTCTTTTTAAGCATGTTTTTAGCCTCTCATACGTTCTGAGTCGGACTGTGCCCTACTTCAGGATGAACTTAATGTCTTTCTTGAATGGTACTGTTGCCCGTCCAATGGCTACTAGACACCTCTGGGTTTGCTTTGAGCACAAGTTCAACTCTACAATCCACCTAGAAGTGCGAATGCTTGGTTTTATTAATAGAAGCACTATAGTTGCACCGTTAAAGACTGTACCGTCAGTTAAAAAGAAAAATAGATATATTAAATTTCATTTATTGTAGCTACAAACACTAACAGCGTGAGTCTATTATTTTAATAAACCCATGAAAGGGATGTCGCTGTGAAACACTGCTAGACTTTAAACTAATACTCGATATTAATAATAGGAAAATGGAAAATAGCCTTAACACACTGCGCGCCTAAATTGTCAACAAAGTATTTGATTTGCTGCTTTTTAAATGAGATTTGAATAATAATTGTAATTAAAATCATTTCAGTCCCGAAACACACTTTAAAGTGTTTTGTGTATTTTATAAAATGAAAATGGGGCGGTAAACAAATGAAATGTTTTGGTTAAACAGGTTAAAGACAATCAGAGGAGCGAACAGCGGCTCAAAGAATCCATTCAGTGGTAGACCAAAATAAACACCTAATGGGGCCTAATTCAAACAGTCCCAGCCTAAGCTGCTGGCCGCCCGCATTGTGGTATTTTCCAATTTATTTGACTCGTGAAACTTATTATCCCCCGAACGTGGTCAATACTCGAGCCATTGCTGTGCCGCCCGCCCGCCCTCTAACAGTGAATTACATCATCACACAATCGATTTTCAATGGATTTTCTAATTTCTGGAAAATAGTTGAAAATTGTCGAATGGACCACTTCCGCAATAAATTAATTTGGCTAACGCAATAAACGCATAAAAACGCCGCAATCCATTCTCCGCGGTAGAAGGGTTAAAGCCGTCATGCCGTCAGTCACACATCCAAGTGGATTTCCATAGCCAAATGTCCCAGGTAAATCGCAGTACGTGTAATTTCCAGTCATTAAAATTTGCAACTGTGCCGAGGGATTAATTCGGCTGGCTGCAATAGACGTGTCAGCGAAAGGATGTAAAATCAGTGGATCTGCCTAATTGCCACCTTCCAGGATTATCAAAATTTTGGTGTAATTTTAATTGGATATAAAGTTTCGCCACTTTTGTGGGTCTGTGACTGAACTAATAAACAATGGAAGCGGGTCCATTGTGTCAACTTGGCTTTAATTGCGATTTGTGTGAAAGTTTCTTTACGTGGTGGTGGCACTCACTCAAAAGCAGTTTACAACCTCATAATTTTCAATTGACTTTGGGGTAATTGTATGGAGGATGATGAGGCAAAGTTTGTACTAGTACAAATTTGCTACCTTTTTTTTGTAGTTTAAGCTGTAGGGCAAGAAATGTTTTTTGGTGTTGATAGTTTCATTCTGGTAATTTTATGGTTACTTTAAGCCTTAAAACGGTCGGGGACGTAAATATCAGTAAGACAGAGCCGTGTTTCAAAGAACGTTTATCAGAGAGTATATGTTATGAGCCCCGCTCAAGCCCAGTCGTCTTTAACTAAAGACCTTCTTGAGTTCGTCCGAAGAGTTAATGGTCAAAGCCGTAGTGTTCACTATATGGATTGCCCCATAATCAATTGAAAAAAGAAGTATACATCCATTTGACGAATCTAGTAAGGTTACTCCAAGAATTTAAATTGGTAGCTATGGAGGGCCTAGAAACAATGACGGGAAAACAATTGGCGCTAAAAGGGAACCGTTTTGTAATCGCCCTCGTGAAAAAGCCTATAAGAAAAGGTTTCAAATTCACAGTGTCGTATCTTTGGCAGAGCCGAACAAATGCAATGGAAATGTTTGGTCGTCTCTCTGGCTTGTTAAATTCTCAATTTTGCAGATTGGACAACAGTTACTGCCCTGTTATGATCGACGCCGGTTTGGCGATGCACTTTCGCGGTCTCTGGAGCTCTGGTAAACTATAACCTATAACTCCTTGCTAAAGAAATGAATCGGAAGTTTTTTAACTGGCCATTAAATCAAGGCAGTACTGGATGACGTCAAATCGAAATCCCACTCTATCTTTGTCGCTGCCTCCGAGGAGTCAATCTTATAACCCGCTCTTTTCCTTATGTTTATAAACAGGGTACGAAAATCCTCACTCATGTGTGACTCATTCAACTCACTCCTCACTTACGAGCGAGAGTTGTTTGCTAGTACGCTCACTTGTGAGTGAGTAATTTTTTGAGGAATTTCCAAACTCGACCATGAGTTTTTGTTGCTTTGGTTTAGTTTCCTGCGGTATGATTTCAGGCTAGGGAAGGAGTGGGGTTGTGCGAGTGTTGTACCAGTGCGGAAATGTCCCGTTATAATCAAATGTGACTTTATATCACCAGCTTAACATGCCTATTTCAGTGCTAGACCAACCGAGACCACTCTGCACGATGTGGTGGATGGAAACTATTGAAAAGACCCTTTATTAGAAACTTTTGGGCTCCCTTCCTCTTCTTCCTTAGAATCTTGTGGAGAGTACTCGATTAAATACTCAATTACTCAATGAGTACTTTTTATTCGTTCGAAAATACTGGATTCCTTGAGAATCTAAGATTTTTAAAATTTCTGTGAACTGCCTTAGCGTATGCATTACTCGATTTTCGGCTGCGGCAGATTACAAACACTTATGTAGCTTAAGTCCCGAGCGAAAAGTACTCATAGTTAACAAATGTGCCTGCCACGATGGGTGTGCGTTTTCCTGCGACAAGCAAGGAATTCTAAAAATGCGCCCTCAGAGGTATGCACGCCTCTATTACAAATATGAATGTATTCGTAATCAACCATTCCAAACGCGAGTGACGATTAACCAAACGGTCCCCCAACAAAGTACTAACCACATCCAATGCTGCTTGACCTGCGCAATTGAACGAGAATCGGTCTGCTGAATATACTTAAGGCGCCCTTTATTTTTAAAAGTCCTAATTTTGCTCCGTTTAGTATATAAAAATGTGAACGTATCGTGTTTCGAGAAGAATCGAAAGCCAAATATTCTTGTGAGTATTGAGTGGAGTACCGATTTCGTATCCCTGCTCTTCCCCTTCAATAACGCAGGAGAGGTGCGTGTTGAATCTTGTCTTTATGATGCCACTTTTTTGTTTGACTCAACCAACAGGGATAATGAAGTCATCCTCGATTGAGGCCGCAGAAAATCGTGTTGAACTTGATGCCTCCAAAACGAGGTATTGGCGTATTTCCAATTAAAGCTCCCCAGATGTGGTTTTGGATGTTGTAGAACGAACGTTGGACCCATTTTTTGGAATCTTAGGCGCATCCCAAAAAAGCATCCTATCGAATACAGTTGCGTTATTTGTGACAGAGTTTCAAAAAACCCCAGCTTGGTTATATTGTGTCTAAAGCATACACTTTCAGTTTATCACGTACGACGTCATAAACTGTGTTAACTGTGCAGTTTTGAGCTATTTTCACTCAGTCCTAAGTCCTGGGCTTCGGGATCCTCTTTTGCTCCGGTAAACTGCGCAGGTCAGACAGTTAATCGTTCAGGTCTTTCAGTTTCATCCGCCATTTACTGTGTTTTCATGATCCTAGGTAGTGTTTTCGTGGAGTAGTAAACAGAAAGTTTTTCACTCAAGTTAACTCGATGCTGTTTCCACTACGGTTCTGGGTTAAAATGAAAGATAATCAATTTTACATTACGTTGCCGTTGGTATATGCTCAGCAAAAGATACTAAAACCCGCACATATGCAAAACCCAGCTTAACCGGACTAGTTTCGTCGAGTTTTCTTAGATTTAATGAAACTTTACTTAATGCAAACTCAAATCAACAACGAGACGAGACTGAGCAAAAAATCCGTACAACGAACTGACCAGCCCGCACACTTTCAGTTCAGTTTATCGTACAGTTTTTTTTACACAGTTCAACTGCGCAGTTAAACCTGGAAAAATGTGGGCCGCTTAAAAAATGGCCCCCTTTGAGCCTCCGCTCCGTCGCTTCTCCTGCTTTCACAGCAATCTTATACTCGCCACACCGGTGACCCTTAATTTGATATAGAATATTTTGAGATAGATTAAATGTAAACATAAGTAATTGATCCAAATTTCTAAACTACTATAATTTCGAAACTGAATTACTCCGCATACAATGGAGTACAAATACCCAATATTCTGATTAAATAGTTACCAAAGCAGCCACTCTCCGCAAATCAACAATTGCATTCCGCCCTCAATAAAGGTTCAAAACCATGAAATTATTTTTATCAACATAAATTTAGGACCACCCCCAAAGACATATTGTCTTCGTCCAATGTTAAGATAACTTTCTGTGTCCTGGGAGCCAAAAAATATTACGCCAATAAACCATGGCTGCAGGCCTAAGATGATAAGATAAGATATCCGATGTTGTGCACTGTACACACCCATATTAACACATGTATATATAGTGCAGCCAGGGTGCATGAATAATGACATATGCTGCTCCTTAGCTGGTTTCCCTGCTGTCAAAGACGTTCAAATATTAAAGATCCAAGGAAAGAGGATTGAGCTCCAGCCCCGGGCTGCTAATTCTTCCGGTTCTGCATAAACGACAGAAAATCGCCTCGAAAATATTTTGCAAATAGCTTGGGACTTGTTTCTGGAGGATGTCTTTGTCGGCTGGGGTCTAGCGCCGGTTTTTTGCATTAGTTTCAAGAGCTTGTAAGGAAATGGATTCTTTTTCGGTTTTTCTAGAGATGACGTCGTCAGTTACAAAGGATAAGGAATTATTTGTGCTTGTATGGAAATGTGGCTTTACTTGAAGTATTTGGATCTTGGTAATAAATAAAGCATAATCTATAATCTATGGGCGTTGGGCTAACTACCGGACCCTGTAAAAACACATCAGTTAAGAAACCCGATGCAAAGCCTCGGAACGGACGGAAAAAACGGCAACGACTACGGCAACAGCACCTGGAAATGATTTTTGGAACATGGAACACGCGAAGTATGTACCGAACTGCATCAGTTAAGTCACTACTAGACGAAGTGAGCAGATATAAAATCAAATTACTCGCGTTACAAGAGATCAGATGGATAGGAAACGGGACAATGGACCTTGGCAACTACAGGATATTCTACAGCTGCGGAAGGGAACACCACTTAGGAGTAGGCTTCGTAATACACAAGTCAATCATAGATAATGTCATAGAGTTCAAGCCAATCAGTGAACGTCTATGTTCAATACGACTCCGAACGAAATTCTTCACCCTCACAATCATAAATGTACATGCGGAGACGGAGGAGAAAGCGGACACGACAAAGGACACTTTCTACTACAAGCTTGAACACGCATATGACACGGCCCCTTCCAATGACATCAAGATGGTGATAGGAGACCTCAACGCCAAAATTGGAAGAGAGAACTGGTACAGACCAACCATTGGAAAAGAAAGTCTCCACGAAACATCAAATGATAACGGACAACGTGTTATCGATTTTGCAATGAGCAAAAATATGATCGTCAGCTCAACATATTTTCCAAGAAAGGACATTCACAAATACACATGGCAATCTCCCAGCGAAAGGTACTGCAATCAAATAGACCATATACTTATAGACAGAAGGGCAGCTTCCAGTATCCTTCAAGTAAGATCCTACAGAGGTGCGAATTGTGAATCGGACCACTTCCTAGTTAAAGCTAGATTCAGATGTCGGCTGTCCACTCAAGAACAAAGAAGCAACAAAGTAAAGAAATTCGACGTTGACCGCCTCCAGGAACAGACCGTATTGGAGAGATACCAGGCAACGTTAGCAGAGAGGATAGGTCCAAGCCTAAACATAAATAATGAAGACACAATTGAGGGAAAATGGACAAGACTGAGGACGATACTGACAGATGTCACGAAGGAAACTGTAGGCTACAAACGCACTGCCAGAGCCAATGATTGGTACGACGAGGAATGTAAAACAGCTATAGAGGCCAGAAATAGAAATAGGAAAATTTACATAGAGAGACCGACGAGGAGCAAGAAACTGAAATATGAGGAAACAAGAAGAACCGCAAAAAACATCTGCAGGAAGAAGAAAAGGCAATTCCTCAACAATTACATCCTGAGAGCAGAGGAAAACTTTGCCCGAAACAAAACCAGGGAAGCATATAAGGAAGTAAACTTCTTCAAGAAAGGCTTCAAACCCTCCTCCGGTATATGTAGAACGAAAGAAGGCACTATAGTTACAGGCAGCGAAGATGTAAAGAAAAGATGGAAGGAATTTTTTAGCGAGCTGCTGAACGCAAACGAGAGCATCCGACACGTACCAGAACCCCGTCCACAACATAACGATGACACCAGAGAAACAAACGAACCCACTCTGGAAGAAGTACAAAGTGCCATACGACTCTTAAGAAATAACAAATCTCCAGGAATTGATAACATCCCAGCAGAGCTGATCAAGCAAGGAGGCGAACCGCTTTCAGCAGCTATACATGAATTACTATGCTGCATATGGAGGAACGAAAAAATGCCTGAAGATTGGGAGCAAAGCATTATCTGCCCAATACACAAAAAAGGAGATAGATTCAACTGTGCAAATTACAGAGGCATATCTCTTTTAAGCACAGTGTATAAAATAATGACCAATATAATTAAGGCCAGACTGGAACCTTACGCAGAAGCTGCAATAAGTGAATACCAAGCTGGATTCAGAAGAAATAGGTCAACGATGGATCAACTTTTTTCAATAAGGCAAATCCTCCGAAAATGCTGGGAATACAACATCGACGTGTATCAACTTTTCATCGACTTTAAACAAGCATACGACAGCATCGACAGGGAAAAAATGTATGCGACAATGCTGGACCTAAACATACCCCTAAAGATAGTGAAACTGACTAAAATGACAATGGAAAATACAAGGTGTGCAGTCAGAATACAAGGAGAATTGACGGAGTCCTTCCCAGTCAAGCAAGGCTTAAAGCAGGGCGATGGGCTGGCACCCATGCTATTTAATCTCTGCCTTGAAGGAGTAATTCGCAAAGTAAACATTGATGCGAACGCAACCCTGCTTAACAAATCAAAACAGTTGGCAGGATATGCCGACGACATAAACTGCCTTGCCAGATCACTGTCATACCTTAGAGAAGTATTCACAGAATTAGAAGATGGAGCTAAAGATATAGGGCTGCAAATAAATGCAGAGAAGAGCAAGATTCTAATTCAGTCAAGGGTGGAAAGAAGAAGAAGAAACCACAACACCACCTGGGGGGAATATAACTTCGAACGGGTAAGCCAATTTAACTACCTGGGGTCCACAGTCAGTGAAGACAACGATGAAACGATAGACGTACAAAGAAGAATAAACGCCGCAAACAGAACATACTTCTCACTACTGCCAGTAATGAAATCCAGAGACATCCACAGAAAAACAAAAATAAGAGTCTACAAAACCATCATACGTACAGTAGCTACGTATGGTTGTGAAGCATGGAGTATCTCCCAAAAATCCGCCGACAAGTTGGATATATTTGAGAGGAAGGTTCTCCGAAGGATATACGGCCCAATTAATGAAGACAATGCATGGAGAATACGCTACAATCACGAATTGTACGAATTATACAAAGAATGTAAACTTTCGACCCATGCCAAGCTACTGCGTTTACGTTGGGCCGGCCATGTCCAAAGAATGGATGACTCAAGGATACCAAAAAAATCCCTGTATCTACTACCAGATGGCAAAAGACCAGTTGGCAAACCACGGTCAAGATGGGAAGATAATGTTAAGACCGATGCAGCGAAACTGCTCAACACGAGAAACTGGAGACAAGCTGCGGAGCAGAGAGACGTCTGGAGGAAGAAGCTGAAGGAGGCCAAGGCTCGAATTGGGCCGTAGAGCCATCGAAGAAGAAGAATCTATAATCTATCGATGATAAAGTTGAAAGAAACGATAGCGGAGGCTACTTAAATAAGAAAAACCTTTTATTTCCAATGGACACTTCTCTCTCTCACTTTTTTTATGTAAACAACTTAGGTTAGGAACTACACGTTTTTTTACCAATGTCTCATGTTGTTCGGGCCTTAGTGCAATGTCTAGTAGTAAGATTAGTTTGAAGGATAAAAGAGATTGAATGAATTAAACAGATGCGATGAACCTTCTTTCTTGCGGTAGACAGGCAAGGTCAGGCCGATCAACGAAACCCGGCTATCGCGACATGAAGGGCACGTTCGCAATCCTCCGCGGGACCGCACTAATACAAAACACTTTTGCATACCAAGTAATGCTGAGAGTATTAAAACGTAATCTTAAGGCCCCATTGAGGCTTGTTACACGGCATAACACTTTCTGCTGTAACAAACCGGTTTGTGCGTGTTATACGAATTTCACGATAAACTGACTGTTCTGCATTTTTTCGTGTAACAATTCAATTGTCTATGTAGCTGTGTACAAACTTCCCAGCGGGAATAACCGAACTGATTCGATTTGAATGAGTTCGGAATACATTCCAAAGAAATTAGTTTGCACTTGAGAGGTATAAAGAAACCTTTTTACCCTTTTTCTTTTATTTTATTGCCCCTTTTGTATTCTATTTTTAGCTAATGAAAAGGTTTATGACGTGTTTTGAAAATCAGAATACAATATTTTCAAACTAATTCAGAATACGATACTTTGAACTAATTCAGAATTAGTTACTTTGTAATGCAGAGCGAATTAATTTATTCCACCCTATGCAATCGCCGTGTAAAAGTAATTCATTCGTTTCATACAAAATAATACAAATTGAATTAGTCGGTTTGTTCGAGAACTAGTTCTAAATTAATTCTGAATTATTTCTTTTTCCCGCTGGGTTAAGTCATTTTCGTAGACCCCGAGAATGAAATTATGATTGTGTTAGTGTGTTGCTCTGTGCAGTCGAGAATTTTTTGGGATGCACAAGTATAACAAACTTCCCCGCGACCCCTTGCCTATAAAACCGGTTTATTGGAATTATTGGAAGTGTTGATGGAAGAAATGTTATGCCGTGTAACTTGCCTCATTAACAGACAGGACGTCCGCATTCCAGGCAAACTATTCACCTGTGTGTGCTCTGCAGACCGTGTTCTGTCAGGCGGTTGCCTCATCTCCTCATCCCTCCGTCAGACGAGGGCGACTTGAAGTTGAATGGAGTTTTTTAAGGCTATTCTTATACGAGGGACGATGATTTTGGAGCAAAAGCTTTTTCTGGGAACGGTAGGCCTTTGCTGCAAACCTATGGTCCCTGGTGTAGGAATGGCCTAAGGTCGATGGCTAAGAGTGCCATGCCCCAACCAGAAACTAGTGTCAGTAGGAACTAAACTTACTAACCTTTGCATGACCTTTGTTTTCAGACCGGTACGAGCCGTAAAGGCATTACTTCGGTCTGGCGTGTTCAAGATAGACTGTTTTATCGACTACTTCTAGATTGTGTTCATCGATAGATATATTTCTTCCCATTCTAAAACTTGGAAGCTCTGGATTGATGCATCCCCTTCGCTTTTTCTTCGTTTATCTTCTGGCCTGTCTTTTGCCATAAGCTTCTTCTGCTGTCAAAAAGAACCTTTCTAAGTAACCGACAGTGTAGCTATTGATGCATTCTCTGGACTGATGTTTTCCATATCATCCATTTTAGGACTAGGTTTAAAAGCATGGGGGCCAATCCATCTCCTAGTCTAAGTCCTTGTAGTTCGAAATTTTCGGTTATAAAATTTTGGATCCTTACTTTCCCCAGTGAGTTATTTGTTGCACATTTGATCAGTTGTACCAGCTTTGAGGGGACTCCTAATTCCGATAAGATCTCGCTTATCCCCTCTCTGTATTTGTTGACTCTTATGCCTGTTGAAAGTGGACAAATATCTGGTATGTATCTACATTCCTTTCCCAGGTTTTGTCCAGATTTGCTTAAACGTCAGCAGTTGGTCCGATGTTAACCTGTTTATCCTAAAACCAGGTTGATCTTCTCCTATAAGGCCTTCCGCTATAGGTTATAGTTTTTGTTTTACAAGGATTGCTTCCCGTACTTCATCCAATGTCGGTAGTTCTTTTGCAATATTATCTTGGGGGATTACAATTGCCTCCGCCTGTGGGACTTCGTTTGTTCTTAGGGTTGGGTTCCTTTGTAGGCTTGACTATTTCTATAGCGGTTATGGTTGCTATCCGAGTTCTCAATTTCACCTAAACTGGCCGCAGCTTTCTCCTCTCATTGTTCTTACGTCCAGTATACTCGTGGCCCATCTTCTCTCAATTAGGAGGTGCTCAATTTGATTATTCGTTACTACGTCTGGTGACTGCCTCGTCATCTTTGTGCGGGGACATTTTGAGCTTACTACTATTGAGTTTGAGCTTGCGAGATCGATCAATCTACTACTATTGTTATTGGTAACGTTGTGTAGGCTATGCTTTCCTATGACTCTTAGGAACTGATCCTCTTTTCCTACTTTGGCATTCTTATCTCCAACCACCATTTTAATGTCATTTCACGGTATTAACCTGATGGCGTCTGTTAGCTCTTGGTAGAATTCCTCTTTCTCCTCGTCCGTCTTTTCTTCTGTGAGTGCGTGGACGTTTATAAGACTAATGCTATATAGCCTTGTTTTAATGCGAAGCGTGAATATTTTATTGTTTACTGGCTTGAAGCCCAGAATCAGTGGTATCATTTCCTTCTCTATGATAAATGCTACTCCGAACTCTCTTCTTCCAATTAATGATCCAGTGGAGAGTTCTGTGTGGATTTTTAGATCCATTACGTTCGGTTTATTTGGTTTCTTGAAGGGATGCGATCTTCATATTATATTTATGTAGTACATACTAATAAAAGCGAACAGAGCAGAGCGCCTGTTTTGTTGAGCTTCCTGACGACGTTCCATGTTCCAAGATCGAATTCCATTTTCGGTTGACGTTGAGTCCGCCCTGTTCCAAGCCTGCCTTGAGGATTCGTGACGGGTTGATTTTTTTTAAAGATGCAAGGTTGTCAGCCTGCCGTCCAACCCCCAAACCTGGAGGAGCAGCCCAGTATTTTCTTCGTTGTGAGGTGCGAAACATTCGCTTTGCACCCTCTTCAGTCTGTTACTCTTGTATAGACAGGAATCCAGGGGACACCCGATGTGTTCCAGGTGCTGTTGCCGTAGTCGTTGCCATTTTTCCCATCCGTTTCGAGGACTTTGCTTCGGGTTTCTTAACTGATGTGTTTTTACGGTAGTCCGGTAGTTAGCCCAACGCCCAACCTCACTGCAAGCAAGGAGGGCCGGATCCGTGAATTATACCCCATCGGATACTTGGATAGGGTGTCCCAGCTATACCACCGAGCACTGGGTACGTTCGTCATCGGTTGGTTATCCAGGAGGCACAAGCGAGCAAGATCAATTGTATAAATAACATAAAATAAGATATAACCAAATTAATTACAATTTATCGCATCTTCTTCTTCTAATTTATTAAATTTACTAAGTAACTTTTTTAAAGACGCAAATAATATGTACATTTTTCACTGCACTTCGCGCTGCTGTTGGATGCATAATGACGCACTCCAAATAAATCAGAAGTCCGCAAGTACAAAATAATAACAAATCACAATAAAAACAATTTCGCCATGTAATGTACCGCATTCCAATAAGTATGCAATAAAATTTAATTAACAATTTAATTTAGCATTATTGAAATGTTTTTAATGAATTATTACATGTCAACTTGTACAGTTAATTGAAAGCTAGTTAGAAAACTAATTCACAATAATTAAAAATGCATTAATTACTGTAAATTATAAGATTTACGGAAGTAACTTGTCTTCTAAGCTTTAAAGCTCCTTACCTTCAAAGCTTTGAGTTATATCTTACCAAAGTTTCGCTAAAACTTAAATTTGCACTGCGAAATTTTGTAAGCTACTATTAAGTTACTTTTTACACCATGTGCGGAGTTTATTGTATACAAACCTAACCAGCCACCTCGCTCTATCGCACGGCGTTAAAGGGACGTCTCCAGAGTAAACCTACAATCAACATTCATAAAAGTCAGTTCGGTTTTGTGATGGCAGAATTTTTGCAAAAGGTGAGTTCAGTGTTTTTTCTTTGAATTTCTGGTGTTAATTTCCAATTGGAATATGAAAATTCGTAAAGGAATTACCTGTATGTTCTCAGGTGTAATAGAATCTGCCCAAAAAACGCCGGAGTGTTGCGTAAATTCTGATTAAAGTTAAATTTGCGAACCGTGCAAATTCTTTGGTGTATTCACAATGGCGGTGAAGAGGAAATGTGTCAAAAAATTGCCTTCAAGTGTGTGCATTTGTAAATGACGTCTTGATACTATACTGGATGGCTTCTGCTTGTACACGGTTTTATTTAATTAATTAACCTGGTATTACCTGGGCTTTCTTTATAAACCGTCAATTTCTGAGATCAGAAATTTGTTTTGTTTCTGTTTTGTGCGGTAAAAGGAAGGATTGTCATCATTCAAATTCGATGTGTTTACGTGTAGTGCTTCAGGGTGTAGGTGAGGTTCGCATATTCAACAACACAAGGTTGCGAGCTTTCGCAAACAATTATTCAGTAGTATTGGTTACTACAAGATTACTTTTATTTTACGATACAGCACACACAGCTACAAAGGCCAGAGCAGAGCGGATTACACAATAATTTGCGAATTTTCTTTCTATGGCGTTGTGTGGATGACGATAGGTGCGCCTTTCCAACTACAAAGCGCTACACGTGACATTTTCGCGAATTGGCCTCGGGAAGCTTTTGACAATCAGCTGATTCTGGGATTGTTGGGTTATTTTGATGGAAATTATACACACAGAATTTTCGTTATTATTTTTTTTTTGGTGGATTTATTTTATATTGACAATTATTTGAAAGTATAAAAAATCGAATGTAATTGCAGATGGCATGTTATGAAACCGTGTAATTATATATTTGGTGGTTTTAAGGGTAATTGTTTATATATTGTTTATCGCAATTTTTTGTTAGTTAATTGTGACTCTTTGGTAAATATTACTCAACAAATATTATCAATATTCTTAAACTGCTTTTAATTAAGACTTAAAGACACAAAACGGTGTGATTGAAAATTTCGGTTAATGTTATCAAAATTCTTGTTATCGTAATTAAATAAAACGGTGTCGGGTGTCCGAGATTTTTTAGGCAGTTGTCAAAACCAGAACTTAGCTGTGTCCATTCGTATAATATCAGTATTTTACTATTTAATAAAGAACAGATAATTAAATTGCTAATTCAAGCATTTACTGAAGAGCACATCGAAGTTAGAAATGCAACCAGCAGATGTTTTGATTGTGAATATTGAAATTGAAAAATTGCATGCAATGCAAGCAAGGATTGTAGGAGAGGATGTTGATCTACTTGTTCTTTTGGTAAATCTGGAGTATAGCAGCACCCACATCCGAAGGAAGTTAACCTGCGAACCCTCTTTTTGGCTCTTCTAAAATTAGGAACTCCCCAGGCGAATCTTGGCATTGGTATACTTGGGCAAGGGTTCAGCAAAATCGTGAAGTTAGTACTGGTGTTGAACGTTCTACAAATCATCCTATATGTTCTTCTAAAACAAAAGGTGCAATTGAAAAGTCAAGTACGGTTTTTTGGAATGGGGGCTCTTTCCAGCTAACCGATTTTGCACAACTTTAAAAATTCATAGCTCGAAAACGGTAATCGAGCGACAATTAATTTTTAGAAAAATGGATTCTACGGGCCAAAATACATAAATAACTGTCGTAACTATTTTCTCTTCTCGGCCTGTCGTAACTATTCTCTCCACCGGTCCGAATTCTGAGCCGATGTCACCCAGTTTGGCATCCCTAAACTCTGAGCATCCTTGTATACGCCATCCTTCTAGCGGAGATTAGGTCTCCCTCGCACCCGATAAGTCTTACCGCAGAGAACTTTCCGAGCAGGCTCATCTTCACTCATACGAGCTAGACGCTCTGCCCACTGGAGCCTACCGAGCTTTATTTTCTTCACAACACCTACATATGTCGCGATAGCGCTCGTAGATCTCGTCAGTCAGAGTCCCCGAGCACGAATTCGACAATCGATAAAATTCGAATTCGACAATCGATAGCGGATTCGGTACTAAAATGTGATTGGTAGCCCATAAGGCGGTCGAATCGAGCAAAAAATGCCGCTATTGTTTTGATGAATTTTTCGAAGTAAATTGAATGGCAATGTTGTTTTACGAAAGTTGGTTCCTACGTTGTATTGTCGCGTTTCTTCTTTCGATCTTACTCGAAGACATTTACGGCACCATCGTATCGTCCTCTCACATGTGAAGCCAATAGAATCTCTCCTTTATTTTTGCCAGAATTTTGTTGACTCCTAAATGTATTTCTGATGGGCTATTATGACACTCCTCGAGAATAATTGTTATTCCAGCACGAGGGACTGCAGGTAGGTGCTGTATTCGATGAGAGGTACCATCAGCTGTTTTCCATTTACGCTTCAATACCTCTTTCGATTTCGTTACACTCTGCGATGTCTTTGCATTTAGGCTTCTCCTCGTGTTATTTTCATGACAAAATCGGAGAAATTCCGAGTCGTTGCGTCGCCCATCTCGGAGTCCCTGGTCCTCACATTCTATACTTGGCTCAACAGACGTTCGCATGTTGAACCATTTTTACTCCTTTCGCTTTCGACAACTCCTTTGTAGATGGCCCAGCTCACCACAGTTCGAGCATCGTGAACGTTTTCAGTCCTATTGATTCCCCTGAGGTGGACTGTACTCCTTTTTGCTTGCTTCGCTACCTCGTATGTCGAGGCTGCCAAAACCTCAGCGGTAGTCATCTTTCGGGTCAATCTGGCTGCCTGTTGCAGGTCCGGTCAGTAAATGAGTTAAGAAAAGCCTCTATTGCTATTTCGTTAATGTAGTCTTGACCGAAACTAGGATATGCCAAATACACTAGCCTCTCGACATCGGCGCATAGTTGTCAAGTTTTTCCTGGCTTTTGAAGTCTATTTAGAAGTTGAAGTCGACAAACCTCTTGTGCTGATCGCCGTATCGCATTTCCAGCCCTTGAACCAAGAACCCGTAACTGTTTCGATGTTCTGACTGCAATATTTCTGCTGCTGTACCCTTTTGTGACAAAATTGCTTCTTCCTTAGTCCAGAAATTACCTACTGCTGCTTCGAAGTGCCGCTTGTAAGTAGGTCATGGGGTTTGCCCGTCAAAAGTTGGAGACTGAAGTTTCCTAATTCCGATGACTTCGTGAGATGCTGTCGCTGGGTGATGAATCTTTACCCTTTCCAGGTGGGCTCCCCATCTTTACCTTTCCTTCGTTTTCTCTCATGGAATTTTTGAGATTTTCCAGATCTGCCTTTACATTTTCTATTTCTTTATCCAGTTTTTGTCGACAGAAATAGACATCAATTCATGTTTCTGCTCCAGCTGCTTTCTTTTTTCCTACATAGACTCTTTCTGCTAGTGAGCGTTCATGAACTACTGCTAACAATTTCTGATCATCTTCTAACCGTATCGCATTACAACGGGCGAATACTGTCCGTGATTGAAACATAGTCCTTAGCCATGTGACGGTCATCAGCAGGTCGTTTGCAGGACTGCACGGCCGTACAACCCACATACACAAATTTTTACGGTTAAAAACTCTACGGCTACCATATGCCCCTTAAAAAGCCAAGCGGCCGGCGTTCGCCCGTTGTAAGGCCACTCTTTATACGGGTATACGGATGGTTCCAAACCCGATAATATGGGTGTATATGGGCCAAGCAGCAAAATATCCATGGCTCTTGGGACTACCCACACAGTTGGGGTACTCGCTATCCAGGTGTGTGCTCAGACTTGTATTAATTAAGCTGCAAATAGCTCTAACGACTTTATTTTTTCGGAAAGTCAAGTTGCACTGTCGCTGCCCGCCTAAAGGAAGCACTAATCCAGAAGCTATCTTAATAGATCAGTGGCCTAACTCCAGCTCTTGAATAAAACGAAAGAACCCACAAAAGATCTATTATGGGTCGAGATGTGCGACATACTCGTACGTACAATAGTACAATACAAGAACCTAGAAATTTATGAAATCTGTAAATTAAGATTCCCACATGTTGAACTTATTCCTGCACAGTTTAAACCCTTTCAGAACTACGAAGTCATTGCGTTAATAGAACCAGATAATCTAGATCTTCAATCTCATTTACCAACCACCATTTGACAACTTTCGTCAGGAATATTTTTTACAGATATACACGCCGTTGTGCCGCAGTGCTCCTCACCCGAGGCAGTCTTAAAGAATTACAACTTGGGCTTATGGAACCAACTGCAAATCGATTCCAGTCAGTGGCTTTATGTTGGTCACTGTTAGTGCTCCAGCAAGCTAATCTGTCAGTTCAGTTAGGCGTAACGCATTGCGTGCCCAGTTGATGTTCATCTAAAAACCAGATAAATTTATATTATCCTCAGCATCCCGCCAGTTATGAACGCTATTAGCGATGTGCAGTGATGTTCAGGTTGAAATCCGAACAGATGAAAGCAGGTCTTTAAGCGATGCCCTCTAATCCATACCAGATCCAACTTCCTTGTTTCGCGCGCACAGTCAGTTATTTTTAAATGCAACTTGATAAGTTAATTAGCTGGAGGAGACTGCGCGATGATGCGCTTGGGGATTACTGGTATTGTAAACAGTTTTAAGGTGTTTACTTTGAATATTAATCAAGGAAACTAGATTTCATGGCGGGAATATATGAAATCCGTTCGAAATGTTTCGTTGGACAGTTGACATGGGGAGGATCGGGGTATTGAAGCACAGATTTTCAAGTTTGTGTGAAATCATAAAATTCAAGTAAAGATGTTATCGAACATGAATTTTTAATGTTAGAAATTAAAACTTGTTGAATGTGTTTTCACATAATTTAGGGTATCCCAGTTGGTTTACATGTGCAATGGGTCCCCCCAGTTGATATTGGTGCTACAAATGATTAAGTGTATAATTTTACCATATGGAAATTTATGAGTGTGCTCTAGAGGTTTTTTGCTTGAGATGTCGCATATTCCAATTTAATAATTTCTAAACAATTAGAAATATTTCAAAGTTCAGTTGAAAAGGAAGTTTATTTCCCATGAGCTTGCGAAAGGAATTTCTAACTAACCACGTTAAGACGATTTTTTAAGACGCAACCTACGAAGGAAGGATGATGCAGGCCGTGTAAAAAAGGGTAATCAAGATATTCGCGAAATGGAGGATTGATAGTCCGGAGGTACCACTTTACACCCCTGCAACACCACTTACGTACACGTGTGCGCCCACTTTTTGGGTCGGACACGATACGCTCAGGAGAGCGATGCAGGTATCTGAAGATGAAAGTTTGGCTGGGCGGGTGACATCGTCAACCGCTATGCCATCCTCTCATGCACTTAGCAGTACATCATCATACAAATACCTAAATGATGGCACAACCCAAACATATCCGCATTTCATTTAAGTAAAACACAAAAACATTACATAAAGGTCTGAAAAAACCCGTCCTGGTACCACGACGTTTTCTTTTCTTACATGTTTGGCCTCCAATTATCGCAACCCAAGATGAAGAAGTGGTGTATGAAACATCAACACACCCAAAACAATCGATAAATTAATAAAATTTAAATGTTCAAAATCAATAGTTAAAAAATTAAATATTTTTTTTTTGTTCAATCAAAATCCAGATCTGCACAAACAAAAAAATTAAAATCTAGTGGCTGTCAATTCAATAGTGTAAATACTACAGTTTGGTGTAGGCGTAATTAATTAATATACAATAAGCTGGTTGGCTTCTCCATGGTTACTAGCAATTTCTCTAGCAATCCGTTCCGCCTAGCCGGCATGATTTAATGGTGATACCGGATACGAATGAGCCCTTCGGGTGCTACCGAGGCTATGTGCCAAGGGTTTTGTTGATTTTTACCGACGCACTAATAATTTTATATATAATGTACCTGTGATCCGGTATTTCGTGATCCTTATTGATGGGTAAGACTCAAACTTGTCCATTCAGTTTGAAATTGTTCCTAGAGTTGAGGTTTGTTCCTATAGCTAAAAATGTTCATCCCGGGGAAGTTGCAGTTTGTTCATATAGTTGAGTTCGGAGGGGCGGAGGGTACTTTTATCCATTATATCCGTTATACTCTTTGCCCCTAGTGGGCTGTCCGCCTGCGTAGGATCGTTATTACCCTTACCTAAAGAATATATTGCCGTCAAGATTGTCTATATTACGGATAAAGTTAAAATCTCGGCTCTGGCTCTCTTTCTAACTACAAAGCATCTAGTTGGAATGGCTCTCTTAGCAAAGAGATAACTTAAGACCCCTTCTTCTTCTTCATCATCGGCTCTACAACCGGGATCCGGTCCGGGCCTGTCGCAACTGTTCTCTCCACCTGTCTCGATTCTGAGCCGATGTCATTCAGTTTGGCATCCGTAAGCTCTGAACGTCCTGCTTTTTGCAAGACACCCACGTTTCAGATGCATATGTCAGTACAGGTAAGATCATAGTCTTATATAGTAAAAGTTAAGACGTTATGGTTAGATGCTTGGATTTCAAGAGGCTTGACAGACTATAGTAGGCTTTATTGACTTTTAGCAATCGTGCGCCTATTTCTGGTTCTACATATACTATTATCGACTGATACTATTTACCCAAGTTAAGTAAATGATTTTATCACTTCAAACTCGTGTTCCTCTACCTTGATTTTGGGACCAATGTTAGGTTAAGACTCCTTAGCGTTGGAAAATCACCTGAAGTCCGAGTCGATTTGGTATTTACAGACATAAATTTTAAGCCAGCTTCAGTAATATAGTGTAGGCAGTGTAACATTCATCCATCCAGCTAGCAGCACGCTTAGTTTCCTAATATACCACGAAACAAATTGTTCCTTTGACGGGTAGCAAATAAACTCCAAAGGCGAACTGTTAAGAACTACGGATCCCAAAAAGTTTCCGGATATCACAAGGCTATATACTATAGTTACAAACTAGAATTTGAAAAAGAGGATGGACCCGCGGTTACCAAATTCATGTGAAAAATGCTCCGAAACCTGGGTTAAAGTAATTTCACTATATATAAAATTTTTCTATTTTTTCGATTTAAGACTATATTTACTGAGAATGAAGGTCAACTGATGGAATATCGGTGGTAAGACCGTCAGTCAGGCGATTATTTAAATTATTCCACGCTAAAATTGTAGGCGGGGTCTACAACCATAGCTGACGGCCTTCCTCAATGGTGAGGGGTGAAATTTCTTTGCACTCCTTGCACTTATAGGAGAAGCTCAGGTATGATCGGGCTATTCAGTGCCGCTGACTATTATTTTTATATTTAATATTATTTTAACTAAAAGTTGTTCACGTCCACTCCAACCGGAGCAGCTGACGCGTGGATTCTTAAATGATTGCCCGAGAATAAACATTTCCAATAAAAATCGTAAAGGGGCGAAATGATTGTGTCCTTTGCAACGCTGCCTCCCGGACTATAGGCACAATCATCGACGAAGCCGTCCGTCAACATTTTCTTGCGATAGTATGGGATGAAAGCTGGCGGAAAGCGGCGTTTTGGCAGTTCCTTGCTTCTTCTCTTATATTGTATCTCTTTACTTTGACAGATGTTATTTTTTATGTGACAGATCTAAGCTCAGACTTTGTATTACCAATCCGACGTCCTTGGTTACGCATTATCTAGTAATAACCTTAATTCGAAAGATAGAATACCTTTGAGGTGATAAGGAGTCAGGAGTTCGAAAATACAAAACTCTGTTAGAGTATTCCACAGTCAAGAAGTCACAGTCATTCTTATACTTGACGATATTGACCGCTACAATAGTAAAAATCCAGTTTTGTGTGCATCCCATCAAACGAGATTTAAAAGAGTTATTCTTTCGTGTACCCATAACATCATGTTGCAATACATAGAGTCATCAAAATCCGTTTTCCGCAGCTACAAAAACAAAACTCATCTTAAAAGATTTCGGTTTGGTTAACAGTTTCCGATAAAACTTGGTTAAATATTGCATGAATTTCCAAGAAGCGATAAGCCACCGATAAACAAAATCGCGGGTTGTTTGAAACATGAGCGGAGCCAGGAATCATCCACTCGTTTCCTTAAGAACCTGTGGCAAAGCTCTTTCCTATGAAGAATGCAACATTAACGTTGTCGGCTGGCCATATGCAAAGTGCGCAATACTAGAAGATTCGACTCTAGGCAGAGGTAGTCAAAGGTGGATGGATATGAGATGTACAAACAGCATCCAGCCCAGCCGAACCTGCATACACCTCTCCACACACCTAGAGCCGACTGCCATAAATCAATTTTCTTTGAAAATAATATAAAACTGGTCATTCAGGTCTATGGAACTTGGGGCGGAATAACATAGGCAAAAACTGTTAACAGTAGTTTGGAGCAGCCTTTGCATCTGCTGATATGAGAAATCGCCAATTGATAGGAGAATGCCGTAGAATGATGCTGGCAGAAGCGGCACCGGCGGAGTTACGACACACGGGAGATTGCTCCGAGTTTGATAAATCGAGTTTCGCAAATTGAACTGCTTTTTTGGGCATGTGACTCTCATCTCTATGCAAATTGACAAAACATTTTCTTGGCCTTTTACAATAACACCTTCACTGCCTACTTCATAGCTTTTTTACAATACGGGTTTCAGGTGAGTGTTTATTTTTAACTGCTCAAGAAGTGACTTGTTTTGGCAGTTGTTGACTGATTCGCTTGTTTGTTTCTTGCAGAGGGGTGGGCCCAACTTGAGTAATTTTTGAGCTGTGGCGATGTGAAATAATCAACCCTTACCTTCACAGGTGGGAGCTTAACGATTAATGCATTTAAATATGTTCATTGAACACCTATATTTTGCAACAGGATTTGAAAGTATTGGAACCCCATGTTTGTAATTTTTGCAATTTTAATTGAAGGCAAATTTTACACCATCGGAAGGGTATAGTTTAACCATAGGCCCATTTACAAACAGATGCTCAAGTTTCAAATTTCGGGTCAAGAATGGGCCTTGTTAATAAGATCGAGTTGCAGGTGCAATTGACCAAATGAGCGAAATTAAGTTCAGAAAACAGTACATCACGAATCCGCCTATCTAAAGTTCCTTTGTTCTTTTGCGTTGATCTTTTATCGATTTGAAAAGATTTTCATAAAATTCGGTCGAGCCGTTTTTCGTTTAAACGACGTGCGTGATTTTTGAATCTGCACAATAAAGCGCGAACGAATCTTTGTGAAACAGATATTAACGAAAAAATGCTGTGAAAAAAAAAAATTCAAATTCGTTATAAATGAAGGATTCAGCAGAGCGATAGCTTTCCAACAAGACATCACTTGTAACAATCGGTGCACTATTTTTTAAGAAGTCTGTTTATTTCGCCTACGTTCATCATACTGGGAAGTTGATCGTGTGGACCTAAAGAGTTAAACCCACATCACATTGAGGCCATACTTACATACTCAATTTCTATCTCCACTCTTAGTTCTAAAGAGATATCTCAAATCCACTCTTAACTCATTACAACTTAGCTGTAAGTGGATCTTTTAACTCAACTTAACTCATCTCAACTCAACACTTAACCTAGCTCCAAAAAATCAACTCCACTCAACTCAACAAAACTCAACTGAATTTTTAAACCATCTCTTAACTCAGTTCAACTCCACCGAACTCAACCATTAACCCAGGTCTTAACTAATCTCAACTATATTCAACTGCCCTGTTAACTCGACTCAACTGAACCTAACTCGACTTAGCTCAACCTAACTCGAGACAAATATTACGACACGCCGTCTTGGCGCAGTTGATACGAGGGTGGTCTGAAAAGTTTCCGACCTCAAGGTGAAGATGGCAGCACTCGTCAATAAAAGCTAGTAAATGTATTTGTGCATCTTTTGACAGTTACTCACCAAAGTTTCAATCATTTTTGGACGCGCAGGTGTTGCAGTTTTTGACAATCATTTGATTGTGTCGATGTGAATTCTTTTATGAAAATGGGAAAAAAATGATTATCGACATTAAATTTTTGGTTTTGAAAGGCAATACGCCTACGCGTTGGACTCTGTGTACGGGGACTCTGCACCATCATTTACCATAGTTTTGGGTAGCTGAATTTAAACGTAGCCGTGAGAGCTTGGAAGACGATGAACGTTCGAGATGTCCAATAACTGCAACTACTGGCTGAATCTTACCCCCCCTCCCCCCCTCCCCTTTTTCTTTTATGTGAAAGATTAGAGGATCAAGGAAAGCCCCTTTGTACTTTCGACAATCTATTTTTTTTCGTATAGAGTGCAATGTCGAACAACAAGTTCTTGTCCGAAGATAGTGAAGACAAAGTGAAGTTTAACGAAAACTTAAACGTGTAGAACCGGTCTAAGAGGAACAAATGAAAATACGAATAGAAACACGTCAGTATCCTCGCTGTTTTCAAATTTCTGTATTTACGCGCTGGATCAGAACTTCCGTCATATACCCCGTTGAAAAGTTGAATTGAAATTTCGACCACCGTATATAATGTCGAGTTGAGTTCACTTTGGGTTGAAATAGAGTTGTACTGAAATCAAAACATAACCTCAAATTCTTGTGATAAATTTTCATAATTTTATATTCCTGAGCAAACCAAAACACCGAACACCAAACTAACCCCGAAGGCGTACGTCACGGAACAACAATTCAATTCTCACTCCAACTCAATTACAACTCAATCCGCGCATATGAGACGGAATATCAATTCGATCCAGGTACGAGAGCTGTTGGGTTGAGTGGACCCAGTTTCAACTCGCCTCCGGTTATAACTGGGTTGAACTCAGTTTGAACCTGGGTTGAACCTAGTCATAAACGGGGTAAATAACTCATTTATGTATGAGCCTAAATAATGAACTTGAAAGCAAATTGTTTATGACTTCACTTTGTGCTCCTAGTAATCGCGCAACGCTCAGAAATAGCTTGTAAATTAATTTCAACTGTCGTCTCTGTTACCTCAATGTGCTCCTCGGTTGGATAACGCACAATTTTTGAATTACGCAAACAATGATAAGATGGGCTGCTAAAAGCCAACAAAGCCTACTATATTCTGTCAAGGCTCTTTAAATCCAAGTATCTAACCATCCGGAGACTACAATGACGAGATCTACGAGCGCTATCGCGACATCTAGCAGGGCATCTAGCTCGTATGAGTGAAGATGGGCCTGCTCGGAAAGTCCTCTGCGGTAAGACCTATGTGCTGCGACAGCGAGGGAGACCCAACCTACGCTGGAAGGATGGCGTGGACCAGGACGCTCAGAGCTCAGGGATGCCAAACTGGATGACATCGGCTCAGAATCGGGACCGGTGGAGAGAACATTTGCGAGAGGCCAGGACCGGATCCCGGTTGTAGAGCCGTTAAAGAAGAAGAAGAAGATAAGATGGAAACTAGTAATGTCCTGCCTTTATATATACCACTTCCGAGTTTGCTTGTAGGTGTGGGTTGTCGATTTAGAGTCCATGTAATACGCTAATGCTTCATCATCACTTAACTGCCTAGAATTCTCAAAAGAACTATTATTGTGAGAACTGGTGAGAACTATTTTTCGATTTCGACCTGATCGCCAGAAACTTCTGCAGCAGTCATTAATTCACCAACACTCCTCGATATAACGATGACATCAAAACGACGTTTTTTGGTTTTTAATGACAAATGCTCGAAACATTTGGTCTCTTGGTCATCCCGCAGGAGTAACATTTTTAGATGACGATGATGGTCGTACACACCCGAAATTGTATTTCCTCCGCATCCAGCCAGCTTTTCCTTTTAAAATGTTCCTTTGACTTTTCCGAAGCATTCCATTTGGTAATAATTTTCCAAAAATAAGCACGCAGGAACTGTCAAAATGTTCGTTTCGCTGTCCGTTAAAAATGTCCAATAAAATTGTCTGCCTTCCTCATCGTTCTCTCTCACCCTCTTCGCCATAAATCGTTCGTTCCTTTTATCCGTTCAGTTTCGGTGTCCGGTCGTGTTAACCACCCCCTGGGAGTATATCTTTTAATGCTCCTTCAAAAGCACTGTGGAAGCATTATAGAAGTTCTTATTAAAAGAATGTTCATGAAGGTCTGTAGATAGCTTTTATTTTTGTCCATCTTTTGCAATTGTCTTTTCTTTTACAAGCGCTAGAGTGGTTTTACCAAAGCGGTCCCCCAACCAAGTTCTAACCACATCCAATGCTGCTTGTCCTTCGCATCGAACTATAATTGGCTAATTATGCAAACGTCACCGTTTATGATCACCAAGTTAATCGCCCGTTTTCTTCGATCTATAAAACATCTGAAAACTCCAGTAATAATAATTTGGCAGCGGTCAAAATTAGCTTCTCTGAGCAGCGCTCCCAATTTCTCCCATTAGGCTATTACTCATTTCTGGTAGTGGTTAATCCATGCCACCCCAAGAATTTTGGAATTCTTTTGGATTTTAAGGGAAAAAACTCTTGCAAAACAGGATGAGTCTAAAATTAGTAGAGAAAGAGAGTAACCTTCTTTAACTATTCACACCCCATTAAACCACCATTAATCGACTGACAACCTAATATTAATGGCGCCATTCATCGTTCGTAATAATCTTTTACACGTGCGCGAGTAAATAAAGATATTAAGTGGCTAATTAAGGAAAATGAGGTATGAACACAGTTTAGCAGATTTAATTTCAGCGTTCGCAACCACCTTTGAGCAAGAAGAATGCAAGCGGCTGAAACAATTTACGATGTGGCCACTTTAAAATCGCATACGACCAGCACCAGGCAAGGATGCTGCTCGTGTGCTCAACATTGTTAGGCACAACCGTTAAAACAGCATTCGATCAGGTTAGAATTTTTTCCTCTAAAAGTTCGCAATCAAGATAATTGCCACAAAGGAAATCAGGAAAAAATTTACCTGAAGACGCTGCAAGTATTTCCTCGAGCCCAGGGCAATGAGCAACTGTTTTCCGTGGAACAAGTTTTGCGCGAAAAGTCTTGGTCTATTCATTTGCGAAGGCCCTCGACCACGGGTACGGGGACCCCCATTATAGGCAGCGGGACCTGGGATGCTGCTGCTGCTGGGATGATGTACTGTTGAACCGGGCAAGAAATTTACTGCTTGTTGAGGAAAATGAAAAATCCGGATTGGAAATTGCCCGCGATACCTGTTCGCGACAACTTATCGCAACTCCGGCCAAATAGACAGCCGTGGCGATTTTAATTTCTTGTGTGTTGTTACGTTAGACGAGAATCTCTAGCCAGGTCCGATAGTCAAGGTGGCCGCGCGCGTGTGCATCCCGTACTTAAGATGCTTATAACTGCGCTGGAACGGTGCATTTACTGGTCTGACGGCCTTTTCATTGCAGTTGCTAATCGCATATGGCAGTTGCAGTTTCGTTCTGGGGATGATCCTGCTTCGTCGTTTCTGAGAAAGTTTTCTTATGTGGAAAGTAATTTCTGAACACACTTGTCGGATTTATTTTTGCGTGATCTGTTGACTTACTGACGTCTGCAAATCCCGAAAAAGGATTATCTTCGAAATGGAATAGAGTTTATGTATGGCTTGGCGACGACGAAAGTAATTGATGCGACGCGAGGCGGAGGCTACAATTACTTCGACAACAAATCCATTTAGGTTTGTGCACTTGCTGTAAAAGATCATTGGAGCCAATTATGAAAAAATTGATGACCTGTTTTGAGTCCATTGCTTTCGCTGTTCATAGCTCTATCTAGTACAAGGAAGGATGGATATTGCATATATTAAATATTATTAAAAACTTAATTGATGACGATCTTTCATATTCCTGCAAAACATTAAACTTTTCAGTTTAAACCGTTTTTTACTGACCTCTTAAGTTGTCCTCAAGCTTTGATCGTCTCTTTAAGGATGCTTCGGCACCATGTTGTACGAGGACAACCTCTTCTTATGCTACCCTGCCGCTTGTTTCGTTATATCTTCTTCATCATGCTTTCTTGAAGCGTGACGCAAGCTATTTTCTGTTGATAATTTCTTTATTTATTTTCTTCTCTGCACTGAGAGGATCAATCTTGGTGATCTTTAACAGAGGTATCTCCGCTATATCACCTGGGCAATTATTTACAAAGGATTGCAGTTTTTATTTGCTGCTTTTTGATATAAATCAAGTCTCTGATTCTTATGGCAGTATTGGTTTAAAAAATGTACACGTGCAGGACTCACACGCGTGCCAGTACATTTGTCCCTTGCACGACGGTAAATTGTACTGAAGTCCCAATTTTTTTAAATGTCCCATTTCAAAAATAATGTCCTACTCTTGGTATGAGTATGTAAACCTGCACCATCACTCACCCAAACTCAACCCACGAGTCTCAGACATAGGAACATTCACTTTAACCCTTTCAGTATTTTTTCGTATAAATCAGCCATGCAGGCCTGGCCACATCATCTTGCGCTGCCTGGGGTTAAAATATGATAGGGGTCCTTTTTGTTATTAGTATTATGTGAGTATGAATGCAACGCATAGTGTGGACACCGGGGACAAGTTAGGCATATTGTTCACAATCTCCTGGAACGGAAAAAACCATCTGCCCATCGAACGAAGACAAGAAGGTGTTTAGTGACCGGACTTGAGCGTTGTCATAAGCTCTTTGATAAACGTTCTTCTTCCAAGCCAAATCAGAGCAGGACATTCACAGAGAACGTTTTTGGAAGCATTTTCACCTTCCATGCCTAGTCGGCACTCTGTTTCTAAGGTTGGAATGTATTCCAAATTGAAGCTGGCTCTAAAGAGACAGACAAGATTGTCGAGGATCAGATCGAGGAACTTCTGAATGAGTGCAGGTTGAAAAGTTGCCCCGGTCGATGGTTTCCCAGAAAGGCTCTGGGAATAACGGTCTGGAATGGTTCTATGGTTGTACCTAGCGTCTAAGAGTCGTTAGCTGTGCTAGACTCGAGGCTCTTACAATGCTTCCTCCAGGCAGTCTTTTTGGAACGTCTTAAATCCTTATACTAACCTATTAGGGTGCCCCTATATTCTCCTCCTCTATATAATACTCGTACCTTTAACACTCTATGTTAAGATCTTTGTCCATTCATTTTATTTTAGACCGCTGCATATTTGGGTTTAAGATCCTAGGTTACGGTCTGCTGGACATTCAGAAAGTAGGAATATAGGGGTTTATAACTTTTTGGGTTTCAATATATTTTCGGGGGCCCCTCCGCCTTGGGGTCCGAAGCAACTCGTCCTAGTTGCCCCCCGCTCCCTTTGTGGCGGGCCTGGTCAGGCCTAAATCAAACACAACAATTTCGTGCATTGTGGTATATACCTACATGTTTTTTATGCCCTTAACAGACGGTAGGGTTTTAATTATTTTCGATTTTTGGCAGACGAGGTGTGAGATTGAAATACGTATTGGGGAAACACGGGTTTCCTCTTACAGCGATCGCTAATGCATCAAATTCGTCATTTTGGCCTTACAGTGGCACCTCACCTAATTTTAAGTGGGACATCGTACTGGCTCAAAGGAAAAAGAGGCATCTCTTACAAAATCATTTTATAAGCATGATCTACGCAACACTAGTTTTAATGAGTCACTTAATAAGATAACCTGAAAAGGACAAATGAGGGTTAACTTTTATAAGTTTCTGTACTAGTTATTATGGATCTTATAAGAAAGCTATGAAAAACACTACCTGGAATATTATAAATTTTTTGAGATCCCTTTATTAGCCGCGTTCTTTTTACACCGTGATCCAGATCAGATCAGCCGAGCATAAAAGAACGGACTTGGATCATGGAAGAAATTTAGTTTTTTACAGTTGTAGTTCTGATTTTTGATATGTTCTGTCGCATTATATATCAGTCTCTAAAACTTATTAAAAATATTTCGGTTTTAAAAAGAATTTATAAAAATGTTTAATTGACTTCCAAAATTAACAAAGGGCAACTTTCAATCATTTTTCCAAATAAATTTATGAATTTTAGCAAAATTATAAAAGCTCTGGATTTTCCAATGAGATGTGTCTTGGATATGGTTGTTACACAAGCTATTTTTGTATCACAGATTTTGATCCAAATCTTTTTTGGATCAAGTTGTTGTTGTTGGTTTGCTTGAAAGTTAATGATCTGAGTGGGATCACGGTGTAAAAAGAACGTTTTTTGGATCAAGTTGTTGTTGTTGGTTTGCTTGAAAGTTAATGATCTGAGTGGGATCACGGTGTAAAAAGAACGTTTTTTGGATCAAGTTGTTGTTGTTGGTTTGCTTGAAAGTTAATGATCTGAGTGGGATCACGGTGTAAAAAGAACGCAGCTATTATGTGCTTTGCCACAATCCTGCTCCACATGAAAACTGCATCCATTACTCAAAGTCTACCTTATTTCCCTTAAAATTTTGCGCTGTGCTGTTGAGTGGAAAATTTCAATGTTGTGGGGCGTGCTCTGTAGATTATTCCTAATGTATGTCAATATGTCAAAGGATATAAAGATAACCGGAAGGTGTCAGATTGTATTAGCTTCAAAACAGTTTTTCTGACAAGTTTGGATAAAAAGTGCGCTAAACTTGCATTTTTCCATACTATTGCTTCGGAAGTTGAACCATTTTGTCAAAGTTTCAGCTCTCTTTCGATCACAGAAGTCAAGCAGCATTGGATGGGGTTGGTAAATAGTGGGGGACCCCTTCGAAAATGGCACTCCCGCTTGAAGAACGAAATTATGAACTAAAATAAAATACTTTTCAAAACCGCAGCTATTATGCACATATTTCAGAAAGTTTAGAATGTTTTGCACCTTGTCGAACCAAGCCAAGGTGGATTTTGGGGTGCCTATCTAAATATACGAAATATATTCAAGGCGCAACCGAATTTAAAATTTGTAGATTGTAGCTAGGAGGAGGAACTTGCATATTTTAAAAAATCCAAGGCATAGGGGGTCTTGTTGCGCAATTTGGATATGTGAACATTTTATCACAGGTCCTCCGTTAGGGTTCCATCAATCGATAGGTTTTGCTGTCAGTTTACCATAGTTACTACTATTACTGATGTAAAACCTACCGTCTAAGTTGATGATTGATGTAATTATCTGAATAATCAATCACGACTGGTTGAATTGATTGAGGCTTGCATGAACGTGTAATGGAGGCCTTAAACCTACCCCTAGGATGTTTTAAAAGTTGATTCAGCCATTAAACCAGCTCCAGACTCACGCCGTGAACAACCGCGAACACCCGTGAAGGCGAGTGAGAATGGTTTTCTCGTCTAGTTCGCTCCTTGTCTTCCGATCTGAGTGGATGCGATCTCAATTTTCGCCGTGAGCTCCGAACTCAGTGTAGAGCCGCCTTTACATTCTCTTCTCCCACGGCGACAGGAGATATATCGGTGCTATCGAGCCCGACTTGCTGTGTTCACGCCTGTAAATGCGTTTTTGTAGTGTTAATACTAGAGATTTTTTAAAATTTGAAAAATCTGAAGGGAGAGAGGGGGTCGAGCAAAGTTTCACGACATTTCACCAAGGGGAGGGGGGTCGAAAAATCACCTCACGACGACCACTTGCTTTCTTCTGATCTGTGCAACTTTTCCTTCCTAACCGATAAACGCAACCGAGTCAAAAAAATACCCCAAAACATCTCAAGAAAACATTGAATCTTCTCGTGAAAGTCCCATCGTAATCGGATTAGCCGTTTCCGACATTAGCTCGGACCAACAGACAGACAAACACACAGATGCGGTAAGATCTATAAGATGCGAGGTAGGCTCTACCTCCACTGGAAGGATGGCGTAGACTAGAACGCTCAGAGCTTAGGGATCTCAAACTGGATGTCACAGGCTCAGAATCGGGGCTGGTGGAGAGATCAATTGAAAAAGAGCGGGATATGATCTTGGCAGTAGAGCCTTCAAAGTAAGAAAGTACTGGGAATGACTTGATAGACTGTAATATTATATCGATTTTGACCGTAAACGGGATATTACATTGATCATTTTTTATATTATCTATGAAGTATTATTGCTCGGTTATCTCATTGTTGATCTACCAATAGCACAGAGACTTCATTTGTAGTCGGTTCATTATGACGACCTCTGTGCTCTGTTGTAGGACGTCGGTCTGGATTAGTGATTTTTTTATAATTTCATTCCAATTTGAGTCCTCAAAGAGCTATATTTAAATATCCATTGTTGCCTAAGCAAACATTAATCGTAAAACAGTCAACTTTAGTCGTGAAAACCGACCAAAAAGAAAAGGGCTTCATATTGTACAATTCATATTTACTTAGAGGCAAACGTAAATATTTAGATAGTTGTTGAAATTGTTAATTGAAATGATAAAAAAGCGTTCACTAGCTTTCCTTCGACTAGTTTAAGTTTTCAATGTAATCCGATAGTCGGATACGATAGTCGGTTCCGACAATCGGTTTCGATAATCGGAATAGAGTGACAAAATAGGCCAAGAAAATACTAAATCTTCCAGTGAAAGACCCATGACAATCTTAATAAGGTAGATTTACACAAAACGATATGCTTGTGCAAGCTGGATCGGGCAAGCCAATTGGTGCAAATAAACTGAGGCCGTGTTCCGTAATATCACCCAGCATACTGCACAGCAAGAAAGGGTAATATCAGGCGTTTACGCTGTGATCAACAGCAGGTCACATGAAAGTTTTATAACTCGAAACTCTTTCAGTCTCCAATATCTTATATTTTTGTGATTACCAGTACGTCACACCGGTTCACACAACTAAAATATAGCACCAACCAATGACTTCATTTTCACTTCCCAGTATACTGGTTTATATTTCGGAACACAGCCTGAGTGAAAATGAACCGGTCACCCCTTCAGTTTGGCTTGAACAATTATGAATTGAAGAACTGAAGTGTTTGCTTTTCCAAATGTGCTCTAAGTTATAAAATTCCAGTAACTATTCACCCAAGGGCATGCTGGAGTTGTACTTGGCTTGAACAACGTTTAGATGCTCATGCTAAAACACCAACCTCAAACCTATTTTCTAGAAACACATATTTTGCACGAGACAAACTTTTGGACTTGCGCAAGCCAAAAAGTTGCGTTCACATGGTCCATTCACTTGTGCAAATTGACTTGCGCAAGCCAGTTGGCACAAGCAAATCGACCATATGAACTTAGAAAATGACAATTCAAAAAGTTTAAAAAGCATCAAAATAAACATCGTCTATAATACCCTGCATTTTCCATCTAAATCCAATAAATCTCCCAATGGGTAATGAAGAACACAAAAAGCCTACGAAAATTTTTCCAATAAATATTCACCCTTGAGCCTCCTAACGCGCAGCGCAGCTCAAAAACTCCAAAGACCACAGTTTGCGTTTTAGGTTAAATTAAAAACTTGATTTTCAAAAGCGAACTAATATTACCATGCATGTCTTACCTGCATTTGTAATCTAAACTTCACCTGTTCGTCTACTTTGCTTTCTACATTGAAAATTAACGCACGCGTGGATTGCTACGCTCCGAAAAAAATACTTCAAGTCTGACTTTAAATGTATGTAGTACATTTTTGAGATGTACTATTTCAGCGAAATATATGATTCGAACGAAATGAAAAAAAGAATAAAGAACGCCAAATATTCCACCCTTTCCCATCACAGGTCAAATTCCCATTAATTTTTTCCACTTGGAAACAGACTTGAAAGATTTTTCCTTTTATTTTTTTGTTTTATCAAATCAAACCCACTCCTAATTTGCAAACGAAGCAAAGCCGGCTTTAGCACCGATCATCGATTTTAGTACCTACCAAAGTTTTTTTTTTTTTTTGCTAAAAAATAAATTGAAAAAGGTCACATTGACACCATTTCAAGTTTTTCTTTTTTTCTTTTTTTTTTGCATACAACCCACCTCATTTGAATTCAAGCCCTCCATGCAAAACGATCTCCCGAGAACGTCGCCGCCGAACGACGCTTGTGAAGCAGCTTTGCAAAAAAAGGTTCTCGTTGCGTCAATATTATAAATAGCGCTGCGCGCGCGGTGAGCCGCGAGTACCAAAAGAGTGTAGTGACACAATTCAAATTGGCTCAAAGCTCTTTTTCTAAACACTAGTCCTATACCACAGACCGCTCACACGCCGTCGCCACCGCCACCGGACGGACAAGTGGTCTAACTTGAGTTCTAAACTTTGGAAAAGCGACGAACTTGTGAAAACAAAAATCTGCTAATAATTAAAACGTTTTATGGTAAGAATTTCTGGACGCGCCCTTGAGTTTGATGTCTTGCTCGTTTTTCGTCGTCGTCGTTTTTTTTTGCCATATACCGCGCACTGCGCATGCCAACTATAACAATGGTGGCGAACTTTTAAAGCTTGGCTAAAAGTTGATTTGAAAACCGTTTCCAAACTCCGAACGTCGAAGTAGAATCTGACCGGCCCTGATAATCCTAACCGGAATGCTGCTGCCTCATAGAGAGTTACTTCATCGCGCCGCTGTTTTCTGGCCATTATACTGTGTGGTATTGGGCATGTGTTTCTATTGCTGCTAGCGCCACAAATAGTCTTTAGAGTTTCTGCGCGCCGAGAAGACCAAGTTTTCGCGCGAATTCTCTGGCTCTGTCTCTCTCGCTTGCTTCTTTCCCAATTCGCGAATTTATCATCGACGTCGTCGTTTCTACCTCTAAGCTCCGCGGCGAGCGAATTTCAAGTTTTCAGGGCGAACTCCTAACATTCCATAGTCTCTACACGATCGACTCTGAACTGTGGTAGTATGGATCTTAAGAAACCAAAACGACTAGCAACTTAGAAAAGTACTGTTATAGGAATTCTTACGGCCCAAGCATGAATGGAGCTGCGCGAAACTGTGTGTTCTCTGCTCTCTCTGTCTCTTGGCAATTTATGTAGATAAGTGCAGAAAAACCCCCAAAGACCCCTTCTTGCTCCTGGCCATTTATGCCTTAATGCTCTATTCCTACGATCGAAAGGTTGCCTTCGCCTTTCTTGTTTTGAATATGTGTAGTCCAACCTTTTCAGAAGTCTCTATTTGAAAACCTGGACGAATTGAGGCTGAACAGCGGTATTGCCAGTAAAACAAAATTCGGCGGTAACTGTGCATTTTGCGAATAGAACAAGGGCGAAGTGAAGTTTCATTTAGTAATAGAATGGAAATTTATGATTTGGTAACCTGATCACGATATGTAGACCTCGATCGATACCAAATCCAGTGATCTGAGTGATCAATTCTAGAACTTAAGGTAGTTGAAAGGGGCTAAAACTTACATAATCAGTCTCTTACTTCGAACATTATGCAAAAATTATTTAATAATGCATAAAACGTCGAGATAATCCACCGAAAACAAACTTAACCGCTTGTTCTACTTCGCCCCGATCGATAAATCAATATAGTATAAGAAGAGGATCTAGAAACATCTGAATTATGGACATTGGTATAGTTTAGTGTAAATTCGATACAAAAAGCTTTGTATTTTTTTGTGGATTTAAGACAACTTCAGGTTTGTTGTGTTAACAACCATTTCCTGTTATAGTTTTGTAGTTGACGTTAATAGATTCCCACATGCCGCGGCTTAGTGCATAAATTACTTTTCCCTTTACTTAATCTAGAGTAAGATGCGTAGTAGTAATAACGTCAGGTTTTATTTTCGGTGTTTTAGAAAATATAAGGATGAGGTGTACGCCGTTTTAAATATAACCAATGAAAAGGTTAGGTTGACACTTATTTAGGTTTTGCCTTGGTTGACTCTTAGGTTAGGTTAGGTATGGCTAAGCTGCTGGTTTTAAGCTCATACTCTTAGGCCAAAACATTAACCCCAATTTAAACCTGGTGTTAAAGTTTCGTTTCTTCGATAAACCATCTCGGGGACGTAATGAATCTTCTGAGTTGTGGGATCCCAATCTTCAAGATCCCCGCAAGCGTAGTTAGAAATGGTTCCCCAAATGTGGGTTTTCTGCTAAGGACTAGGCAATGAGCGTCCCTATCCGACAGTGTCCGGTTAGTTCTCCTACTGTAACAGAGGTCTTGTCTCCCGAGGATCAGTAGTGAAGTGATCCACCTGAGATCATAAGATGGTGAGACCATTTTGGTCCATCCAATGCTTCTCTGCTTGTTACATTGTATCCTGATTGCATCGGAGTTTGAAAGTGGCCCAAGGCATACCAGGCCTTTCCTTTTGAGGAAGAAGAGTGACGATCGTGCCTTTCCTAGCCAGTTCGTCATCTTTACAATTTCCCCTCTATATTTCAGGCCCTCAGGGACCTCTGAACTGCTAAGCCATCTCGTTAAGAGATCTGAGGCATTCAGAAATAGTTCTAGAACTGTAAATGCAAGAGCGCAGGGCTTTAAGAGCCGTCTGACTATCTGAGAAGATGAAGACAGTCCGGTTCCTATAGCCTAGCTGGTTGATTAGCAGAACAGGCTCATGTAAGGCTAAAACCTCCGCTTGGTACACACTACAGTGATCGTGTAGTCGAAAGGAGAGTTCAATCCCAAGCTCCGGGGAAAAGACTCCTCCTCCTACCCGACCCTCGAGCTAAAAGCCGTCACTTGATACTTAGAGTTTTATATTTTATAACAGCCTCTATACCTCAATTTTTTAGGTTAGGTTTAGATAAAAAACTTAAGAAGCACCCTTTATACTACTAGTCCATCATGTTCGTTACCTTTGATGCCAATGCCGACGGATGGTGTTATCCCGAGGTGGGTAATCAATCAATCACACACACCCTCTCCTCTGAAACTGTTATGTACTAAAGGAAAGAAGGTAGGTCGCTTCATTGTGAATCGAAAGATGGCCCGACGGTGTACAGTACAACATGTGGTGTCCTGGAACCTCTCCTATGGATCACAATGATGTGTTGAGACTACGCTTCGATTAGATCGAATTATGCGCGGACGTAAGTGAGATATTGAAGCGTGGGCCGAAAACGCTGGTCTGCCGTTTGCTGATCGCAAAACTGTAACTGCGCTGATCAGAAACCAATGAAAACAAGTATCCGTAAGATTCACGATATGGGAACATATCATTCACTCACACTTGCCTTTAGGTACCTGAAAGCAATGATCGACAGGAGGCTTAATTTTAAAACACACTTGTAAGGTAAGGCGACCCCAAGAATCGTTTCCAAGAATCAACGTGCGACCCCAAAACAATCCGCCACCTCCAGATGGTGAGGGTGGTTAGCTAAGTCTTACTTTACGCATTGCCAGAGAGTTAACTGCAGAAAATGGAGTGCCGCATACAGACTAAAGTTGGAAATAGATACGTGCGTGCGTGCATTACCTGCGGTGTATGCGGAAAATTTTCACCGAGAAACAATTGAGTGCTTCGGCAAAAATTACTCAGAAAGATACGACAATGTAATCCTTTCTGTGCGAAGAAAAAGGAAAGTAAAAATCTATGATCAACTTCTCTATTCATATACGCGCTCCGGAATGGCGAGAGGGCGGAGCAACGGCAAACTACACAAACACATGCAGAGCAGGAAGTACACGAAAATGGTACATGAATTCACACAAGCAAAATAAAAGTCCAGACGGCACGAAAAATTGCGGAGAAGAGAAATCAGTGCGTCTCTTTCGCACTTCGTGAAATAACATTTCTTTATTTACCCTTTCTTTCTTCGATTTTTGTTTTGTTTTTAAATTGAATTTTATCTCGCTTGCACCTTGCCGATTGATATATTCACTCGCAAGGGAGCTTATGGGAAATTTTGAGAGTGTCGTATCTTTGTGGGTAATTTTTGGCTTCGGTTTCGTCAAGTCTTACAAACCTAAGCGGGGAGTGCATATGTCTGTTGTGTGGGCTTGTGTTTGATTTTTTTAGTCTATGGCGAATGCAACAATGCGGAAAACTTGGAAGTAAACCAAATTAGAACGCGTTACGTGCGTTCCGTTTACGTAATTATATATGTGAGTTTGCACCTTTCGCGCACAATACGCTGTAGAAATTCGTTTAGAACTATCACAACTCTAACAACTCCTCTGTCAATATCTCTAAACTCGTACAACACTTAGATTTCAAACGTAAAGGCTGTATCAGATTCAAAGCACGGAACCGTTGGCAGAGCTTTACTTAGATTTGATTCAAAAGATGGTTCTCACCTGTCCATCATATCAAAACAAAAACCGGTTCCATAGCCTAGGGCCGCATGGAAGACAGTTTTTCTTCCATCATTTTCCATTACACTAACACAAACATATTTTCGTTCTGGGCGGTCTACGAAAATTTGCTTGCACCCCTTCACTAACAGTGAAAGAATGATGGAAGAAAGTGAGTCCGGCGTGTATTAAGAACCTCATATTAAAACCGGTTTGAGGGCAAGTCTGCGGAAGATCTTTAGGTTCATCGACATCTACTCGAGCACTCCCAGACCCTCTGTAATCTTTCCTACCCTCTTCTATCTTCATCCTAAGCTCACGCTAGGTACTAATGGTGCACCTGCACCGGGCGCAATTGGACGGGGGGCAATTTCAGGAATTAGGATTTAAAAAAACCGTGATCTTTAACTGGCCCTACCGGCTAAAACGTTGTGATTTACCGGTCCTCCTTCCATTATGAATTTTTGTTCCTCTAACCAAAACCAACCGGCCATTCACCGACTATTTGTGTCTTTTTCCATTGTCTTTCACTATGATAAAAAACATGAAGAGCTAAAGGGGCGCAATATGGTATTGTGCACCGGGCGCAAAAAACCAAAGAGCCAGCCCTGCTAGTAGTACCACAGGTCTTCCCTTAGCTAGAGTTTTCCAATTAAGAAAAAAAGAAGGAAAGTTCCAATCCAATTCTTTACTGAGTCAATACCATTACTACCTTTAAAGTTTAGCCAACACAACATGGAACTACGCTTTATCGGAAGTAAAAGAGAGAGCAAGTAGAATATGATTCCGCACATCAATGCACCTCTTGCCTGTTTCCTGCCTCACTGCTTGCCATGTAAGATTAGGTCGTATCCAAGATATTCGATAAACTAAATTAATTTAGAGAGAATTAAAACAAATTCTAGAGAGCTTGTAAAAGTCACGTTTTTCCTGTATCAACCAAGAATAATACATGACTGCACTACAAAAAAATTTTCTTCATAATTTTTTGTCATAATTTTAATAATAATAATAACAAAGTGATAAGCACAAAATTATACAAAATTTTAAGGTCTATGTAAAAAAAATTAAAATTAATAAAAACGTGAGAAAAATTGGTCAAGGTCGACCTTATAAACAGTCGTGACATTGCTAAAGTAGTAAAAACGTTCATCTTTTTTGGTAGTTTTTGCAAAAATATTTGATGCATGCCACACATATGTACATATGTATGGATATGCGACCAAAAATCGGAGTAATATCACTAGACCAGAAAAGAATACAAAGTTTTTATAAAATTCTATTAGAAAATTAAAAAACAAAAATCACTTTTATTAAAAAATGCGTAAAAACTTTTTCGATGACTCATTTATAAATGCAAAGTCATTGGTCACAAGCTTGTTGTCATTTTTAAGAAAACATAAATATGTCTTGTAATTATGTAGGTTTGTTCGCAATAGGCTCCTAAACCGTTCAACCAATTTTGATGAAATTTTAACTATGTGCTATTTACATTAAAACTTAGAGCATAGGTTATTTTATTACTTTCTAAAGTCACTCCTAGATGGTGCTGTCATGGGGAGCTTCGTTGACACAACAACACAACTTTGAATTTTTGCATGAAGGTCTGTGGGGGAAACTCGATTTTTAAATTCAAAATGGCCGGCACTCTGCCATCAGGGCCTGGCGTTTTATAGTGCTGTAAGGTGTTTACAGCACATTCAATTTTTGCTCTATTTATGATAGAATTGACCAGCTGTGGTGGGGCTGAAGGGGTTATCGTAATTGCTGTCCCAGCCGTAGTACTACTCGGGAAGTGGATGTCCATAAGTAGTTTAAGGCATATTTTGCTTAAGTCAGTCCAATTGCCGTTTTCGTTGCGTAAATAACTAAGCATTGTTGGTTAATATTTTACGTAGCCTTGAGGATTCCGACGTAGACTCTATTACCCCATTTATGACTAGGCTCAACCCAGGTTGAACCCAGTCATAAACGGCGGTCGAGTTGAAGCTGGGTTCATTCAACTCAACTGAGGTCTCCTCTTGTGTCGGGTTAATGTATCTAAATGTCATGTTTTGATGTGAGTTCAACTCTTTTTCAACCCAAACTGAACTCAACCCGATATCATATACCGTGTTCGAAATTTCAACTGAACCTCGACTCAACTTTTCAACCTAGTCATAAACGGGGTATATATTGCTGCAAAGGGTAGCCCAGGAGGTACGTCTGCCTTTCCTTATTACCATTTTGTATCTAATCAGCTTCGACTTATAGCAACCTCAGTTACACTGTTCCTGCGTCTAGCAGAATTAAATTACTTTCTAACCTCTTTTCGGAGTGTTTCAGTTCACGAGACCACCATGAAGTCTTGGAAGCCTCTTTATGAGGTCTGTTCGGACAAGCTTTATTTATGGGGTAGCAGCATTGTTCTGTGAAAGTGTTCACAATTTTGTCGAGTTGTTCCCGGTTTTGGGAATACAGGGAGGCTTAGGCGCAAGTTTCTTTGCGATTCGCCTAGTATGGTAACCCCAATTCGTCCTTTTGACGTTTTTTAGTTTAAACGGGGTGGTTGGGCTAGAGTCTTGCAGTTGGAACTCTATGAACCTGTGGTCTGAGAAGGAGTGTTCCTTCGAGACCTTCCAGGACGATATTTGGTCAAATTGGTAGTGTTCTTCTTCAAATAACAAGCTTGGTGTTCAATAAGTAGTAAAAAATGACTTCACCTCGATCATTGGTGTCCGTGCTGCCCAATTGTGTATGGTGTGCATTTGCATCACCTCCCATTACCAGGATCGTGGTAGGATCGGTGTATATTACCAGGTCCTGAAAATCCATAGGAGGTAGAGGCCACCGTGAGCGATATCATCGTGAGCGATATAGAAAGAGACCACCCTGAGTTTCTTTTGTTTTAACTCTAGCTCGACCAAAGTAAGGTCTCCGTCACTGATTTGAGGGAGAAAAAAAGAGCTTATATTATTTTTGACCAGAACACCTGATCCTGGTTTTCTCTTACCATTGGTATAAAAGAGATTAAATTTAGTTGTCCTTAAGCCACAGATCCTGTCACCAGCGATCCATAGCTCCTAGACTAGTTCAACATCGACTTCGTGTGAAGCCAGGTGAAGCAGAAGCGGTATCACCTGCATCATTTCCCTTGTGTTTTGCTTCGACGACGAAGGTGACTTCATCAATGTCTGAACTGAGAAGTTGTCGCTCCGTGTACAGGTTACCGACGGCTCTACCCAGCTTGGAGTCTGTTGGTGCATCAGCTTCGCAATCACAATCGGTTCCCATGTTTTCTGGTTCATCGCAACAGGCCTTGGTGCAGTGCAGGCTACTTGGCTCACTACGGCTTCCATATCTGTTTTGTAGACCTTCAGTTTGATCTGTTGGAAGCCGTAGTTGACAGCGTATTTTTCGTTTGCCAGCTGGTTTAGGCATTCTTCATTTAGGAGCAGAATAACTTGCATTGTGGCCCTGTTAGTCACCTTCGTTTTGATAAGAGGTCATTCATAAGCTATGTGAAGCTTCCTTCCGCTTTTTTCGCTTTTAGTGGACACGCTACAAAAACAAGAACACTCATACTCAACAAGAATTCGGCGAGGGCCCTTCCTGTAGTTCTATATTCTAAGCGCCTTTTCGCGAGTCAGTGTTACTTGGTTCGCACGCCGCCGCATTCGTCAAGTCGTGCGTTAGGCTGGCCGGTGGCGGCTAAACAATCGAGGGGCTACTATGATATTTTCTGGCGATCTGGCCATATCTTAAGGCCCCCTTTCATACACAGGTCGTGGCCTGAAATTTTTTCCCAACTACCAATGGTGGTCCGTATATTTTAAAGGTGTTTCCACTCACCAATCTGTTTGTACCTTTAAAGTTTTCGTTGAGGCCATGAACATTTTTGCACTTGAATTAACAACCTGCTATGCTAAACTGTCGTCTTCGCCTGTGTGTCTGTAGGGAATCATGACATCACATGATACCAGGCGGTTACCAGAAGTCCTTATCCCTCTGTCAGACTTAGTATTGTGTGGCCTTCCTCGGGCCGTGCCTGTCGACCTGGCCTGCCGGCGGCCTGTAAGTGAATTGGAGTCTTTAGTGGAGAAACATGTTTTACTTAATTTAACAATCTTACTCTGTTTATTGAGGAAAAAAATTACTTCTTTTTGTCGAGACCCCCCCCTTTCTCCCCACTTGAGATTGGGAGAGTTTCGGCTCGACCCCCTCCGCCCCAAACGTTTATCGTAATTAATGGACGTCTCCTAACCTTCCAGTTATCGGTGTTGATGTGAGGGTTGAAGTCCTTTAGAGTAGTGAGGAAGTGAAGTCCTTTAGAGTACCTAGTGAAGTCCTATGGAACCCCTGGAAACCATGTTCTGGCCCTCGGACGAGATGCTATATCAGCGGCAAAAACTGCCTTGAGTCGGGTGCCTGGATAAACTTTCCCGACTCTAACTCAGCGACTGATCAAGAGTTCTGACAGCCCTAGGCTAATTATGAGGACGCGCCCCCGCCAAGTGTGTTACGGACGGCCTAAAAAGTAGTGAGCAGATTAGTAGCGTGAAAATTTTAACATGGTTCATACTACCTATAAAAGTTTTCAGATCGATCTGCAAGCGAAACTAACGTTGTCCTTTATCTGCATGACATTCAACCTTAGGGTGGCAAACCATATTTTAAGCTGACCGTCCATAAAGGCAAAGTACCCCACGCATTATAAGACCAAAATCATGACAAGTGACTGCAGGCTACCAACTAGAAAACCAAATCTATGTCGTATTTGGCCTCATGACTTGTATTTCCCGAGACTTGTAGTGGCTTAGTTTCTATAGACAACTTAGTTGCCATTGTCGTTGACCATGAGCGTGGTCATCTAGTGTGTGAAGTTGGTTCGACTTGAGTATTTTTTAAATATTTACACTTCTGTTATTGTTAAAACGAAAGAGGAGAGAGATTAATGACTTATTTAAAAATTATAGTAATTAAGTAATTATTATTAAATTATACAAAAGTCCATTTTCGTGCTTTAGCGTTTGCAAATCTTTCCACAATTTTTTTCAATTTTAATAGTTTGTAAAAAATCACTTTCTATGTACATTAGCGAGAGCGCTGTAAGTTTTTGCTGGCGGAGTGTGGAGCGCAAGTAATTTTTCACTCTTTTAAGTGCTGAAAAAGACCTTTCGCCGCTGCAGTTGGAAACACTCATTGCCAAAAAAATTCTTAATATTATCTCCACATTCGAGAACATGGATGAAATATTAAAACTTTGAATTAACTGCAACAAACCCTTTGGGGTTCTGACAGAAATAGAATGCTCGGCCTCGGTGTCAGATTTTAAAAACTGCGCCAAATGGACGCATTCTTCTGCAAAGGTTTCTTCTAAATCAGTGGCATATAGTTATAGTAAACTCCTTTGCTTTGCTTCTAATAAATTCACTGTCGACTAGTTCATGCAGTTTCCATAAGAAACCAAACTTTGTGTTTACTGTATTATATACCCCGTTTATGACTAGGTCCAAACGTTGAGTCGAGATGGAGTGGAAATTTCGACCACCGTATATGATGTTGAGTTGAGTTCACCTAGGGTTGAAATAGAGTTGAATTGATATCAAAACATAACCTCAAATTTTTGTATAAAATTCTTATTTATGGATACGTATAAATTCAGAACGAAATAATTTATTTTTCCTGTACCAGAAAAAAACATCGAACTCAAAACTAACGCCGAATGCGGACTTCACGGATAGTAAATAAACAAGACAAATGTCACTTCAACCCAATTTCAACTCAAGCCCCGTATATGAGCTGAAATATCAACTCGATCCAGGTAGGAGAGCTGAGTTGGGTTGGGTGGACCCAGTTTCAACTCGACTTCCGTTTATGACTGGGTTGAACCTGGGTTGAACCTAGTCATAAACGGGGTAATAAATAATATGCCGGTTTTTTAAGAGTCATCTAGCGGCAAACGCGAGAACTAGGTTGCAACGTTTAAATTCCTAATTTCCCATATAAAATGAATTTAAAATTTACGCCCGTTACTGCGAGGCGGATTAAACAAAACTCGCACTAGGCACTCTGTTGCCAGTATAGCTCGACCACCGACCGATTCGAGTAACAAGTTAGTAGTTACTACGATTACATGCCGGACTGAGGACTTGACTTGAACTTGAACTGACAGTTAAATGCTCTTGATTTGAAGTCGATCTGAGGTTACATGATTTTCAAGTCTACTTGAAGCCGACTTCAAGTATGCATGTAATCATAGTAAATGTTTGTTTTACGCGCGCTTTTTGAAAATTCAAAATTTATTGTTAAAATCAGAGACTCTCAAGTCTCAAGCGCATTTAGTTTTAGTGCTTTTGTCTCGGTCTAGTTGAAATATGTAGGGTAGATGCAATGATGCTAGATTAGTGCATGCGAAGACACGATTTCGGCGCGCCCCCCGATCCTCGCGCCCTAGGCTGCAGCCTAATTAGCCTAAGGGTTAATCAGGCCCTGCTCTAACTACCGCAGCTTTATATAGCTCTGCGGATCTGGTGCTGTTGCAGGTCGTAAGTTTTATGCTGCCTTGATACCAACCGACATCAAGCCATTAGGGAGGAGATCCTGGCTTGTCTTTCAGGACCTCCATAGCCACCTTAGCGAGGGCGACTTGTACCCACCGCCATTGATGTTTGAGGATCTTCCTATTTTTGTAATTTAACGTAAAAACACCCCAAATTATTTTGAATACAAATCAAATTTTAGTTTCCTGTACTAGTATTTGCTCACACAACCAAAATCCGGAAATCGTAATTCCACATAACGGAGACGAATGCATTACTACTACGAAAATGTTAAACAAACTTGATTAATCAAATTCAAAATATTTATAAAAATAAAAATTTAATTACGATAACGTGGAATATTTTGAATTTTAATAAAACCTATATAAACAAAAATTGTCTTAAAACAAAAAATTATACAACAAAGTTTTTCAATTTTATTTTATGATTATGTCACATTTATCTAAAAGCTCTTCTATATTTTTTTTATTACTGTAAAATAACCAAAACGATGTTTTAAAATAAATTCTTAAGCTTTTTTTGATTTTTTTGTTAAAATATTCGCAAGCATCTTTAAAGCTTTGCCTTAAGAACTTCATAGTTTTTCATAGAGTTGTTATATATGAATTCTCTCTCTCACACTCGGTGTATAGTAAAGACAATATAAAACCAGTCGCCCTTGGCAATGCCGTTAATCGATTACGTTACTGTTTAGGAAACATAAATAAACCGACCAATACACACACACATTTAAGAATTCTGCGCGAATTCTTAGATAGAAGATATACAACACTCTCTCATGGCGGGGCGCAATCGCGAAATTAGTATTAAGGTTTTTTGCTTGGGTTAAAGCCGAACGAGAGAGGCGCGAGTGCGCGTGCGATCTTGGATGATCTTTTTCTTTCGCTCTCTCTTGTTCTCTTGTTCTCTGGTTCTCCCTGTATTTTATATGCGATCGCGCCGCTACTTTGGGCTTTTTCTAATTCAGTTTTTCGCACAGCCTCACGGGATCCGAGGAGATGGTTGGTATTTTTTTTCGGGAGGAAGATAATAATGGTGTGTTTCCCAGCAAGATCGCGATCGCGGCGATTCTTCTCTACTATACCCACTTGTGCTTGCGAATTCTTTCAATTAAACAACTGCGCATGCACCGCTCCTCCCCTTGTACCTTACTGCTTGTGCTTGTACCTTAGGAGTTGTTGTTCTTGTATCGTGTCTTGTCTTGTCTTGTCTTGGATTGTCTTCTCCCCCCGTAGATATACATACTTCTTGATGATGGCCACAAGGGATATATTTTATATCTTATAGCTCAGCTAAACTGTGTGTTCACAAACATGTTCTGAGAGAGAGATAGATCTTCCGGGGGGTCGGGGGGAGGGAAGGGAGGGAAAAAAGCTGCTTCTACGGAGAACCGATATCATCATGGGCTGTAGGATGTAGGTATATAGTGTGAAAAGTTTTCTATACCCTTGTGCGCATGCGCATCCTACTTAATCCCTATGCCGTGTCTCTATTCTCTATATTTTTGGTACACCTGTGTATTAGTTAAGTATAAACGCGAATTTTGCGAGCTTTTTTGTGATCAGCAGCACAGAGCTTGTTGTATTTAGTTAGAAATGGCAGATAGATCACACACATAGAGAGGTGTGATGTGCATCAATATCATTATTTTATTTGATTATATTTGAGAGACTATATATATATTTTTTTTGTTTATTTTTTTTATTATTTTTGCAAATTTGTGATCCTCTCTCTGCGCGAAAAAGAGCGCAGTACGCTGGCGCGCGCGCTTCGTCTCTCCTGATAATGTGATCCGTCCATACCGCTCTTGTGTGCTTTTTGCAGTTGTTGTGTAGCTCTGCTGCGTTTGTACAAATTCGCAAATTGTTAAAATATTCGCGCGCACCGTCAGCAACACGGCTCTAGGTCTCTACTCTAACTCAAAACTCTGTTGTATATATACTTTCAACATACATATAGTATATACTATACATACCGTGCGCGGCGCGGCCTATTACACTTAGAGTTTAGAATCTTTTAACTTTACTAATAGTGTATTCACGCGGGTAACATTAGTAGTTAGTTGACTGTTTATTAGATATAGTGTCATATAGTTTTGGGGTGTTTTTTTTTGCTGTTCTGTTAACTATTTTTTCTTAAATCAAAAAAAAATACATATAATATATAAGTTAAAGATTTTTTGGAGTTTTTTGGAATAAAACGTTTTTTTTTTTTGGTTAGTCCATCGCTTAAAAAAAATTAAAGGGTTCCAATCAAAAATTAAAAAAAAAACACAAAATCCAACCCTTAAAAGTTGTTCCGTGCGCAAGAATATAAATATATATATAAATAAAAATTGTTGTTTTTACCACAAGTGTAGTGTGAATATGCGCCTACATCTCTATCTATATGCGCGAGTTTGTTTCTCAATGTGACATAGTGTTACAAATCAGTGTGTAAATTACAAAATAACTGTCATTCTTGACACAATTTTCTAAATCAAATGCAGCTCTGAACTAAAGGGAGAGTGTGTATTGCACATATCGTATCGGAGCGACCTATCTTTATTTTTTTTTTAATCTTTTTAAACGTGAGACTTATATGTACTATATACTTTTCTCTGGCTACTGTTTTTTTTTTTTATTTAAACTTCACATAAAATAAAAAAAAAAATAATCCTAAATGTAAAAAAAAAATTCTTTTGGATGAGATCAGCTTTTTGATTGTTCTTTTTTTTTTCAAAAAAAAAAAAAAAAATACTACCAAATTACAAAAAAAAAAAAACTATACTAAAAGTGTGCTCTATTGCAAAAAAAAAATTAATTTTTTTTTTACTTTTTTACTTTACTAAATAAAATACACCACACTAAAAATTATCGAGGGCGGAGGTGCACGTTTAAAAAGATTTTTATTTCATATGGCGACGTGTCCAATTTGCCCTTGATAAATTTTTTTTCGCTCTCTCGTGTGTGTCGGACTTTTTGGATTATTTTTCGCACAAAATAGAAGCAAAAAAAAAGTTCGTCATATTCGTCGTATCTTTAGTTTTTTTTTTTTTTTTTTAATTTTTTTTTTGCATTTGTATTAGTGATAACATTTTTGTATGTTTGTGTTGACTTTTTAAGAAGAAAACAAAAAAAAGAAGAATTTTCGGCGTTTTTTTGTTGCTCTGTGTGACTTAGAAGAAAGCGAAAATTTCCCTTCTGTTTAAAAAAAAATTATATATTTTTTTATTTATTTTTTTTTTTTTTTTTTTCAAAAAAAAAGAACTTTTTTGCTTCTCTTGAAAAAAATTTCTATTTTTTTTTTCATTTTTTTTTTATTTTTTATTATTATTAAAAAGTTTAATTTTAATCGCTGTGATATTTAGAAGAGAGTATATATATTATTTTTTTTGGTGTGTATACATTTAAATATTTTTTGAATATTACAATATTTACTTGTTGCTCTAAAATAACAACAACAACAAAAAAGTGGTGTTATATATATTTATTAGAAGAAGAAGAAGAAAGCGAGTGTTTTTATTTGAAAAAGATCGGATTTGAAAAAATATAAATAAATAAATAAATATATAAAAGATATATTTTTGTGTAATAATAATAATAATAATAATAAAACAGAAATTGTCCTACAAGGACAATTAACAATATTTACTGAATGCTGATACCGGATTATATGGATTACTAATGCCGAGGTTTGTAGATTTTTTTATTTTGATAAAAAAAAAACGATTATTATTTGATAATAAAAATATTAGGAAGTCATATTTTATTTATTTTTCATTTTTTTTAATTAAAAAATATTTGTGAATATATCTTCGTGTATTTTTGTCTAAACTGGGAATAGAGCAGCCCTGGTAACCCACTCAGTTAGCTTTAGCTATAGGCAATAGCCATATTCAAAATCATGGAAACGTTTACTGCTAAGGTCTTAATTGCTTAGGAGTGGGCAGGTTTGAGCAAAATATTAAGATACTTTCGCGATTCCTCTTTTATTATTATATTTCTACCCTTTTTCATCGTTTTTGTTTTGTATGACCATCGGATTTTTTAAATATTTCTGTTTATTTAAATAATTTGGCGGTTTTTAACTTTTATTTTTAAACATGTTTTTTATATAACAATATTGAATTGAATTGAAACCCTTGCAATTATTCAACGTCTGTAAAGATTGATTCGAACGTGTAATTCATATGTATGTACAACATACTTCCAAAATGAAATGTATTTCCTTACCTCTTTCCATTTCGCGGGTTGGTCGGATTGACTCTTTAAGGGCATTTAAATTTCCAGCCAAATAACCCCAAAAGCTTTGTATGTACTTTGGGTTCGGGTTGGGTGGGCTAATTTTTATTTTGTCTAATTTCTGGATAATTCCGGCATAAATTCAAGGAAATACTCAAGCTGGTCTAGAGAGGTTCTCTGGTATGACTTTTTCCTTCTCTAAAAACTTAAAAATAATATAAACCATGAAATCTCTACTATTTACAGGAAAGCTTTCCTATTTCCATTGTAACGCGCGTTTTATGATTGATATTTCACATTAACAATTTCACAACATTTGACATTTCAATTGTGGTGGAATTCTAGTGATGAATATTTTGATTTTTAACTGAAAATCTGAAACAGCTGATTTGTTACAAAATTTGTCTCAAGATTGTTTATTGTGGTCGCAATTAAGAATTGGGCTATTAAATATAACACAGATCAACATAATATTTTTTTTTGTTTTTATTTGAATAATTCTTTATGCTGAAAAAAAACTAAAACCATATATTATATGATTCTTTGAAAACTTTGCTTTTTGTACTCAGTCATTAAACATTTCCTAGATTAAGGCTTTGTTGAAATAGTTAACAACTAATTCAGGAACAGGATAGCCTCTATTGGGGAGACTTAATCTCCTCTTTCATAATCGCACAGTTATCCAGTAACAAAGAAAGAGCCGGTCGACCCAATTCTTTATGGCCGATCTTGCATTGCCAGCTAGCTAAGCTTGCGAAAGGCACTGGACCAACGAATGATGAGCTTGTCTCTACTCCTACAAGGACATATCATCGGCAGCTTCACGGTCCGAAAAGATAACGATATTATAGCTACCAGGAGCTCTATTAATGAAAGGTTGGGCATACACCTGAATGGCGTGTACACCTAAGCTTGAGGCCCCGTTTCCACTAAATAGGGGCTTGCGGAGTGATGATAGCTGGAGATCCGGCGGCTGCTAGACCTACGTCAAAGTATAATGGCTAAAAAAAAATACTGTGCATTGTCACTACCAAAAACGCTCGCGGACCACAAACCTGGACTAGCGGTGCCTTAGGCCGGTATTGCAAAAACTGGGTTCATTTACGTTCGTCAAAGTTAAAATTTACAATTTATATATAGGGTGTAAAGAGCTATTCTATGTCAGCATTTAAAAAGACTCACGTTGGTTCCCTCCTCTCTTACCTGCAGTAGTGGCAATACACCGAACAAAATTTAGCTTTCGACGTAGGTCGCCTATAAAGCAAAAAGTAATGCCGCTAAACAGAATTAAACTTCACCGAAAAAAACCGATTCAAATTACTGCACTTTTCGTAAAAATATCCATAAAAAATCGGCAATAAGTAGTTAGTTAGATGTATATGATGTTAGGGGCGATAGGAGTTAAAAGACCGGGCACTGAAACCTTAAAAAGGTCCCCACGTCCTTTCCCATACGGAGCCATGAGAAACACATTTGCTGCTTTGGCAATCTTGCATGAGGGTTTTCCAAAACACCAAACTGGTCTTATTCTGCAGGACTTCTGGAAGTTTTAGTTTCGCCTGATTAAACAAAGCAGAACTAGTTTCACATCCAAGGTGAAGGAATAATATTTGGTCCAACAGCGAGATTTTAGACGGTTTGAGACACCAAAAAGATTCAAAAAGAAGTCGAAAAAGAATAATTCTTTATACCAGGGCTTCACAGACCAATCAAAATCATCAAAAGTTCGTTGAATGCTCTAATTCTCTAGTCCTTGAAGATTTGTACTTAGCTGCAAAATGAACTTTGCCTGGCCCTCGATAGTGTCGGACATTTCTATGCCTGGTGATTCTGGCAAAACCTGTCTAGCGCCTCGTTTTATCTACCAGAAACAGTTTGCACAGCAGCTGCAATGTATAAAACGAATATGATTTGGAGGTTTTTGATCAGTACAATAATAGTATCATTATTGTATACGTAAGGTTTATTTCTTGATGTCATATTAGTAACTCAATAACATCATGAGAATGTTATACAAATGTTACTCGAATTTGCTTCTGAAAAAAATATGTATGTATGTATGTAGTCAAATAATTATGAGTCATCGACCAGAATTCAATTTGTCTACCACGTGGCAACAATGAATTAAATTTTTATCAAATGTGATTAAAAGTCTTTTACTTTTTTTTAATCCTCCTGATTTACATATTGAAATACAAAGCTTTCAATTTTATTGTTCTCTCTGCTTAATTTGACCTACATTCACAAAAAAAGTTTATTTTAGTGGTTGTAGGGTAGGTAAGATTTAAGTTTAATCAAAATAAAATTTGCAAGCGATCTGGCTGAAAAAAATATATTCATTTGCCTATATAGTTCTTCATATAGCTGCATTGGATTGCACTATAGGGCCCACACAGAGCATCTAACGCCTTGACTCATTCGTGCCTCGTCATAAGGAACGCACCAATTGACCCGGTTTAAGAAAATACTTCCGAGTGGAAAAAAAGAGTTTTTTTTGGAATTTCGGCTTGAATATATGAACAATAACTGCGCCGGTATCGAAAGTTTTATATTTTTAAATGCAAGTATCGTTTTTTGCCAGTGGGGTCCCCCAACTAAGTACTAATCACATCCAATGCTGCTTGACCTCTGTAATCGAAGCAGAAAGGGTCTATTGAGTATGCAAAATGACTCCCTTTACAATCACCAACATAATTGGTGATATAACGAAAATTCGTTATTTATGACGAATGCCTTTAGGGGTGACACACGTTAAAACACCTCATTATATTATCCGAGTTGTAACAAGTGGTAATTTAGCGAAATATGTTACAGAACGAAAAATTAAAAACAAATGATATTTTTGGTACGTTGCTGTCCTAATATTCTTTAATGGTTTTATTTTGCTTGACCTCGTATTTGAGATCTACTTCTACATAACCGATTCTTATGAAACTTCAGCTCCCGTGACAATGCAATAACAATGTTTTGTAAAAAAATCAAAATGGTGGTTCCAAGATGGTGGATGAATTTTGCAATTGGGTTCCGAATTCCATTGAAAATCGGCTTCGGCGGGTTCTTAGGCCCATAAATTACGATTCTGTGGTCAAAATTTGAAAATTCAAAATGACGGACGGATTTTAGTCTGTTGACGTTGACGCAGCGATACGGTAGCACGGCTACTATTGCACAGAATCTTAAGAAGGTCCATGTTTGTGTTCTAATTATTTTCTAGTTTTTGGTACAGCCTATGATTTGAAATAAAACCATTGTACTTAAAAAAATTTTACCTAATTTTTTTATTAATTTAAAATCAAAATCAGGTGGCTCTGGAAAAACATGATCTCTCGTTCAACAGATGGCGCTGTTTTGAAATTTCGTAATCGATTAACCAAAATTTTCGTAATCGGTTTTCCTAATTGATGATGCTCAAATTCATAATTAATTTTCGTCATAAATGCGTGCGTGTGTTGAGGCTATAAGAAAACAGTTTAGCATGCAGTACGCAAAAATATACTTTAAATCCCCTAAAACAATTTAAGTTATGGTTTTTTTTGCAATCTCATTAAACTAAACCCCATCTAACATTACTTTCAGGTACTTCCATGATTACAAAAGCACGTACCTTTTCCTTTTTTTATTTTTTAAGTTAAGTGTAGTAAAGGTTTAAAATTGCACAATTTTGTGGTTTTAGGAACTCGATATGGAAATTCGAAATCACTACAAAAAAAAATGCTTTAAATTATTTATTTTTTTTAAGGAACATTTTTTTGTTTGTTTATATCTTTTAACCAAAAATTCAAAACAGTTACCAACTTGCGGATAAACTCTCTCGAAGAACCTCCCCTACCTTCGCACACAATACCTGGGCAGGTGTTTAGTAGTCAAACATCATCTAAGCCTTGATAGAAAACATTTCGCTTGTATGTCACGTACTTGTAGCCTCTATTTGCGAAAAATGTTCATCTTTTAATTCTTTTGGTACCTATTTCTTGTTGGAATAAAAAATTGAAATGGTATTAGCCACGTTCGACAATTTATTTTTGTTTCTATGTTTTTTTTTTGCTTTGAATTTCATGGTCAAAAAACTTCGCATGAAATTCCAAAAAACCTTTCAAGGATGCATAGAGCCACTATTGGGGAGGAGGAACAACAAATCGTGTTTGCAGCGATTAGAGAAAAGAGTTGCAATTTATTTTGTTGTTATATACACGCAGCAAAAACACAGAAACACATTTATGCCGAACTGAAGGATTGTGTGCCGCAATATCCCCAAGGCAATTGAATTAGTTAGTTTCAATACCGAATTGGAATATTGAATATTGTTGCACAAACCAGGATATATTGTGTGCACGCGAATGAAGAAAAGGTTCGACATCGAATTTCTGGATTTGTTTCGAAAAAAAAAAACATAGTATAACAATTTACCGGCCTTGTGTTATCTAGTTTTTAATACATTTCCGAGCATTTTGAAGGTTTTTCTGCTGCGCTGCATATCTGTAAAATGACGAAAATTTATTCAATATTCATTACGTAATTTTTACTAATTTATTTGTTATTGAAGGTTACATGATTCCCATAATTTCTACCCTTCAGGATTTTTATAGAGAGACAACAAAATAAATAAAACTAAAAAAATAACGTAAAACTACTTTGCGTATTCAAAAATTTTGTTTCTGTATTGCCGCCTTTTTGCATGTGATTTTTTTGCTTCATTGATGACAAGCCAGCATTACGTAAACCTGAATACGATTTGCATTTAGTACTACGTCTACTTCCTTTAAAGCAAAATAATCCCTGACCGTCGCAAATTTTGTGCTAATTTACGAAAAAATTTTGATGAGAAAAGAAATTTTTTGTTTGTGTTTTGTTTTTATTTTAAATGCAAAATTCGATTTCTCAATCGCCACCAATATATTAGAGTTACATGTTAACAGCGGCTTCTGTCCTTTTTTCGGAAATTTCGAATGCAAAAAAAGAAGACCGACGGCCATTAATCAAAAATTAAAAATGGGGAATAAAAATGGCGCCATTTTGCTAGTATCGAAACTTAAATATAGTTAAAAGGTGTGGTTTATAGCCATTTTGCACCACCGATATTATAGATATCGATAACATATATCGCGATTATTTAACATTTTCTAAACTGGCACTCAATTAAATGTGGGCAATTTGCATAAGAAAGCGTTGATCATGATAAACTCATAAATCATTGGTAGATAAAAATGAGAGAGAAAACATATTTTTTTTTTATTATCAATTGTCTCGTCTCTCTAATTCAAAATGGAGTTTTTTCTTTTAATTTTTGCCCTAGTCGATGTTCGGCCATGTCATCACTTAATTACTACTTAAAATTTACCTTTCCTTTACCTTTTATAAAATAAAAATTTTTATATTTTACCTTTTACCTAAAACTCAACCAAATTAGTTTCTTCATTCTTTCATTTTCTCAAAGGGAGTGCCTTTTCTTTATTATTAAATCCAATACTCTCACATATATTTCTCAAAAAAAAAAAATCATATTACCAAAATGTAAAGGTCGACAAACTGTCTATGGCTGGATGTGCCCAATTTTGTGGGATTTTTATTCCCTCTGAATTTTAATTTTTTTTTATTATCAATCCTCACACAACTTAATAAATACATGTGTAGAAATTCAGTGTTGAAAAAATATATTTTATTAATTTTGCGAGACATAACAAAACAAAACAAAATTGTTTTTTTTTTGTGTAACATTTTTTTTAACTTTTTGATCTGATTTTTTGGTGATAAAAGTTTTATTTAATTAAATTAGGTGTGAAATTTTTTTTTGTGTAAATTCTAAGATATGCTATATTATCAACTTCGTCTTGTAATTTGGAAGGCTGCAAACTGCTAATATTGAAGCCGAGCCAATGGACTGGCGCCATAATGGAGCTATCGTATATGGGCAGGGCTATCCTGAGATATTCGGCGCCCGTGGGCTACTAAATGATAGCCTAACAATAATAAGTTCTCTTTGAACCACCGATTGATTAGGTAACTTAGGGTGGGTCCAGAAACTCTCTTAGAGTGGGTCCAGAAACAATTCTTGGGTGTTAAATTTTGCTGAAAATCTTGAAATGAACTTATCTGAAATAGTATAGAACGTATAGAAAAAAAAAATATATTATTGACGGCCTGTGTGGGTGATATTGGAAGATTTTCTGATCCAAAAAAGGGAACCGTCAATATTTTGCTCAATATTATTGCCAATATTATTGATAGTCTAATGGCCACTTAACTCACAAGAAAAAAAACATTGTTAATCCCAAAATGCTTAAAAAACAAAGAATATACGGATTTTCTCATGCTTTTAAGAGATGCGGAATCGGTGGAGGGTACTCGATTAAATACTAATGAGTAGAATCGAAAAAAATTACTCAATGAGTAAAAACAACGACGAGTACAAAATTAAAAAACACTCGATCCCTTGAGAATTGATGAGTACGTAATCCCAGAGTAAAAACATGCTTGCCACACGGCCATGTACGCTCTCGCTACAGGCATGAAAATCTAAAGACGCACTTGCCAGAGGTATGCACGTTTCTGTTAAACATATGTAGTTGGAATCAACCATTCGAAATGGGAGTTTCGTTTTATCAAGCGGTCCCCCAAGTAAGTACTAACCACGTCCACCGCTGCTTGACCTGTGCAATCTTATGAGAACCGGTCTACTGAGTTTGCTTAATGGCTCCCTTTTGTTTTTTAAACGCTCAGAAGACATCTCCGCAGGCCGCTCCTGCATATACCATATTAACACCTTGAGAATCCCCGATCCCCCTTTACCTTGCTTTCATAGACTATAAGAAAGCGTTCGACTCGGTTAATAGGAGCTTCGTATGGCAGGCATTACGACAACGAGGATTGTCTGACAAAATTTATGAAAGCTACATACATATGTATAAAAATTCCAAATGCACAGTTCTTCACTATAGAAAATTATCCGACCGTTTTGAAATTAGCTCAGGATTGCGACAAGGATGCCTACTTCGGCCATTACTATTTCTGGCTGGCAAAACAGAATTAATTAGAGCTTTGAAAATAGTTAAGGAGGAAGAAAGCGAACAATTATCTTCTTGACCATAATACTTGCATACTCAATACACTTATTCTCGCTCTATTGCCGAGGTCAAGCAGCAGTAGACATAGTTAGTACATAGTTAGTACTTAGTTAGTACTTTCGACACTCGTGTTTGGAAAAACGAAAAGGCCATTGAAAAGGTAAAAGCTTTTAGTCGCCGTGGTGGGACTTATTCACATATCCACAGGCTTTTTCCGATTTAAAACGCTAAAATGCTTTTACTACAACCTATCAACCACTATCGTAGATTTTCATGCAAAATACAATGATGTGATATTTTAACAGAAATTTGAAACTTTTATATCATTAAACTTGTGTTTGTGTTCATAGCATTAAAATCAAAATAAAATGAAAATTTATTGTTTTTAAAATTCCATAAGTTCATACAAGTTTTCTTAACTGACATACATAATGCGCATTGACTCTTAATTGATCTAACTCCATTCATGAAAATTTTGAAAACTGAGTAAATTTGTTCATGCCGTCGTGTCGTATATGCCTTGCTCTTCTCAAAACTAGCCCATTTATAAATGTCACTCAAACAGCCAATTGCCATTTTTCTGCGCCAAAAATCATTTGGCACCGTCTCTTTGCAAGGATATTTATTAAGACATGTGAAATACATTCCATACCATTTTCACACAATGACAGGCGCCGAATCCTCCTAATTGATGGATCATTTCCATTTTTTTTATTATTTCTCATCGATATTATAATCAATCTCTCTCTGGTTTCAATTTGTAATTGATCGTTGTTGATGAATTTATTTATTTGTGGTTATTTTGGAAATACTTGACCACCCAATTTGTTTTGTATAGATTTATTTAATTCATAAAAATTGGAATATTTTGGTATCCAAACTCAATTCCTAATTGTCGATATCTAGGTTGCTTCATTGACAAGTACAATTTGTAATAGACTAAGATCCAGGGCTGAACTACTACTGACTGACATATTTGGTGTAATTTTTAAAAACAAGAAATATCTAAGAATTTTCCAAAAAATAATATATCATAAAAAATATTCTTAAAGTATTATATCGTAAATTCTCTCTTACTTACCTATCATCAAAACTAAAAATAGTTTTTTTTAATCTTTTGATACAAGAAAAGTGCCAACTGGCACTTCTAGCCTTCGCGTGTGTCGCAGGTATTTACTTGAAAAATACCCTACGAACAGGTTCTACCACTAAAGGGCAATAAAGCTGAGATCATTATTAGAACATTATGGATTTTTCTTGCTAACAACAGTTCAGCGTTGACAGCATTAATTTAACTCTAGCTGTGTAATATGATCCGGCCCTTCAATGTGTGATGGTATAAAATGTCTCTTATTTTTATAATGACAATAAAACAAAACAGTTTATTATAGAAGTTGTGATTTGGCAACATAGTAAACCTAGTGGATGTGTGCGAAAATGGAAGGTGACGTCGAATATTGTTTCTTTATTCGAGTTAAAATTTCTAAATTCAGAAAATGTAATAAATCATAATTTTAAAATGCCAGAACGATATGTTCCTAGCACTGGGTTCGTCGCACCATTTTAAAAAATTGCTCGCTAAACTTATACAAATTCGAAAGGTTTTTAAAGAGGTTAAGGAAAGACCCTTCCGATCTTCCATAAGGTGCAATGCGCCGGCAATCTTATATCCGCAACAACAGACTAGCCCCCTCGACTTAATTCTTTTGATTACCACTTCTCTTTCGCCTACGATATAGACAAATAATTCGTTCATACGTAGAACACCCCGTCTATGGAATAACCCTACACAGTCTGTTTTTCCGAACTCCTACAACATCCAAGACTTCAAAACGCCGTCTGCTACGATATTATTGTCTTGTAACCTGAAACCTTTTCGATTCTTCAATCAAACAAATCATACTACTACTCTCTAAAAAGTAATTACGTTACTAATTGGACTATTTCCTAGTCAGCCTTGAGAAATAGTACCATTTGACTAAATTTTTTGTTGAAGCAGCGTAATTCACGCAGTCACAAAAGTAGAAGCTTCTAATCCTTCAATTTATTTGGCTTGTGGGGTATGTGTATAGTAACTAAAGTTTATAAAAGCGGTTTAACCAAACGGTCCCCCAACTCAGTACTAATTACATCCAATGCTGCTTGACCTCTGTATTCTAATGTGAACCGGTCTACTGAGTATGCTAAATGGCACCCTTTACGGTCACCAAGATAATTTTCGGAAATTTATGTCACTCATATTCTGATAATTTTAAATACATAATATTAGTTTTATTTTCTAATTAAAAAATATACCTGGCAATATAGACCTAAAAATTTGTTACAGAACTGCTTGGAGTTCACTATACCAGGGGTAGACCTAAAGTGTTCGATGAATTTTATCAGATTCCTATAGTCTAGGGCCCATATGCGTAACTAGGAGGGCCAGGGTGAGCCCCCTTCCACCCCGAATGACCAAGACTCTCTCAAGAAATGGCCAATTGAGAGCCTAGATATTCCAAACACACGCGCTCTATGGAAACCATGAAACAGTATTGCCATAGTAACGCAAAATTTGTTCAAAAACCAAAGTTTAGAAATCGGTTTGAACAAGTTAGATGAAGAGCGATCTTACTACTAACCTATACAAGCTGTTGCCAGTTGCTGTAGGTCTTCCGGTGAGCTCAACTTGTTGCAAAAGGAGTTTCTCTGCTATGAGAGACATATATAAAAACTTGGCTTTGGAACACAATGATCCAGGACCCAGTTTAGTTTTTCGTTTATTGTTTCATGGTCTTTTTCTCATAATCTTGTGTAGTGAAGTGTTGTCCCAACCTTTTCCGCCTAATAACACCTCCTTTAATTAGTGTCATAAGGCACCTAGCATTCCCAGACTTCACGCCGCTTTTATTGGACCAGAAGGTATTATCATTTGCTGAATCTATGCAAGGTGTCCCGTCACAGCTTGCCTAGAGGTTAATAGTAGATAGGACAATATTAGTATCTTGAAACATTAAAAACAGTAAAAACAGATCATTGAGTTATACTTATTTTTGAAGCATTTCTAAACCAATTTGGACTGGCGGATTTGATCGTTCTAACCGGTTGGCTGTCAGATTAGTCAAAAAACTGTTTTTTTTTTTCCTAGGGCCTGTTAAGGTTTCAGAGGTGCAAATTCAAAAGTTAGAAGTAGCAAGAAACGAGAGTAGGCTCATTCACCATGGCTCATTGGTGATTGATCGTGGTAAGTACGTTGTTATTAAAGTAATGTGCATAGTCAGCTCTTCTGTCGGGGCGTTGCCGTCTCCACTCACAATGTGATTATTCTGACTAAGTTTGCAATGAAGCTTTAACACTGATTGAGGACTTATGAATATCAATCAAAAACAAAGTTCAAAATCGTAGAAACTCATCACGACAAGAGTGGCAGTGAGACCGTTGAATTGTGAATGGGCTTCCTTACACGGTGCCATATTCATGGCAAGTAAGAGCGGTTTTATAGATGAGAGAGGGAAGGGAACGGAAAAAATTAACGAATAAAACCGGTTGGGAATACAAATGAGCGGGTGAGTTACGCCTTTAAAAGAACGGAGGGACACTTTTCTTTACGAATGTACTTCCGTGGAGGGATTTGAGATCTCTCATTGCCCATGGAAAAAGAGATTTTGAGATTCCCAATTGTTTTGGCGCACGCCATACTATTGGCTTATACGTGCACTGAGGCGCACCGGGTTTCAGCTTGTATTATATAATGTAGAAGCACTTAATTTTCAAACGGATGAATTTGATTTGCAAATGGGTGAATTTAATGTGAAAAAATATACGACGGACAAGTCTATACATCTATCGACTCGTGAAAATTCAATCTTAACTAACATGCATTTCTAAATAGCTTATAACGAAAGCAACGCCAGAAACTAAGCTCAATCTTTCTTACGCTTGTGTCCATATTGAATAGCAGATCAAAAAATATCGGTAACCTTGCAATAAGTACTACCCCAAGGGGGGAAGTATGTAGGAATTGCGCTGATAAATCATAGTAGCATATATGCAACAAATTAAGCTAATTTCAAAGGGTTAAAGTTAAAAGAAATTAATATTAATCCCGTTTCCAGATTATTCCAACCATAACCAATTTCCCAATAATATTAAAAACGTTTTTCCAATATGAATATCCAGGTGGTATATCCATAATTATTCAAGTGTAACAAATTGCCTAGTACTATCACAAAATTTTCAACATCATTGAGCGCGTGTAAAGACTTCTTCATTGCGTGCATAAAACTATTTCTCAATCACACTTCCCTATATACAAAATCAGCTTAAGAAACATCCAGAAGCGCCAAAGTAATAAAGCCATTCAAACAAAATTGATCGATTTCGTAGTATTCATAATAGAAATTGCAATCAATACGAAGTATGGTCTTGAACTCGCGATGGTATTACCTTTTAGTCAAGGATACATTATGACATAGCTCAATATTAACAATGCCCCAAAAATTTAACCAAAATCATTCCATTCTACCATAAATTTTTTTTATTAATTTTATCCATAATTTTTAACCTTGAAATATAATTTACAATTTTTTAGAATCACCGTTAAGTATGCATGTACATTTGTATTATTTGGAGTCCAACACTATATATTTTTCTAATTAGCGCCATCTGTCCTTGATTTCCCTTAAATCCGATTAATACAAAATTCATAAATATAAATAAAACTAAAATTATTCAAAAAGCGTGCATTTGAGAATCCGTCCTACCTTCCTACGAGATTTGGTTTTATCGTTTTTTACCTTTTTCGAATTTTTCGAATTTGCATAATTAATTTCAAGATTTTTCGAAGTTTTTTTAAGAGACCACAAAACTTAAGCACAATTACTACACGCTGGCAGACTAGACCAAACTACGTAGAACAGAATTAATAAAAAATGAAACGAAATAAAAAAAATAATAAATATAAATAAATCAAAAGACACGACAAATAAGAAAAAAAAAAATACAGAAAAATTTATGATAAAATTGTTACAAAAATATTTCCTGGGTGATATTTTTCTTCTCTCTAATATTTTGACATTTTTTTTTTTTCTAATTTAATTTGGAAATTTTCTTAAGTAGCGCGATAATTAATGGTTATGGCGTCTTGTATGATTTTTGTCGCAGGTATTTCAATACGAAGATAGTCTCTTCAACTAATAAGAGTGGTTTCACGGCGGGAGATTGAGCATAAAAATTAACTTAAGTTATACTTGAGTATGTATGCTGGTTTCACAGTTTCAACTTAACATTTACTTAAGTTTAACTTAACATTTACTTAAGTTTAACTTAACATTTACTTAAGTTTAACTAAACTTTTTCTAAAGTCTCTAGACTTAAGTTTTTCTTAATTTAGTATGTATAGAAAATTCAAACTGTTGAGTTGATTGCCAGTACATTTCAAGGAAAGCGAGATTGAATGGAAATTTTTTTAAAAGGTATTGAAGAAGGTATAAATCGATGAGCAAGCTGAACTTCTTCGGAGGAATCGAGGATACAGAAACATCAAGAGCAAACGAGCAGGAAAGAACAAGCGGCATTTAGATCACATCGAGGATGTATTGATCAAATATTTGCACTCCGTCAGCTAATGGAAGAAAGAATTTGTTGTGACAAACGAACTGTCGTCGTTTTCATCGATTTCAAATCCGCTTTCGATTGCATCGATTGGAACAGCTTGTGGAGATTCTTGGAAACCGAACACGTGCCATTGAGAATCATCAAACTTCTCGTCGTACGATGGCTCAACCAGCAGCGTTCGTATTCGAAGCGATTTATCCGAGGAGTTCCTGATTCAAACGGGTGTCCGAGGAAGACGTCGTTTCGCCACTTCTCTTCAATGTTGTGATCGACGCGATTATGCGTGAAGCATTCGATGGACGTTTCGGAGTTCGATACGACGACAACTTCGTAACCGACTAATTGTTCACCAACACGGATGCCGAGGCAATGGAATCTTATACGACCTTTCCCGCATCGCCCAGTCATACGGATTAAAAATCAATGTAGAGAAGACCAAAGTGCTCACAACGGACGGATCGAGGGCCAGTGTTCACCTCGATGGAACTCAAATCGAACTGGTTCCAAAGTTCAAATATTTGGGATCATTGGTTGAGGAAACGAAAGTGGCATCGACGTCCAACGTTCACAGCCGCATCGGCCAGGCAACAGCAACATTCGCCTCGCTCAAGTGGTACATATGGAAACGAACAAATATTTCCATCAAAACAAAAGCACGCCTTTACTGAACGTTGATCCTTCCGATTCTTCTTTACGGATCTGAAGCGTGGACACTGCTCAAATCGGACGTCAAGAAGCTCGAAGTCTTCCAAATTCGATGCATGAGGCAGATCCTCGGTGTCTCACTACTCGATCGCCCTCGAAACGAAACAGTCAAACAAAGATGCGATCAGCAGACACTGATCGAAGAAGAAATTCAAAAACGTCGACTACGGTGGTTTGGACATGTTTGCCGAATGGATGATGACCGCTTGCCACGTAAACTTCTCTGGCAAGACTGTCCTGCAGGCTGGAGAATCCAGCGATCGGCACCGAAGAAAACCTGTCTAAAGAATATCAAGGGTGACCTAAAGAATCAACGGTTATCAGTTACCGAGGCTCGAGACGTCGCCAAAAACCGGCAACAATGGAAACGAATCGTGAATAGAATTCAAGACCCAGCGGCACCGACAGCAGTGTATACGTTGCGGGGACGTCCCGATCGGACCGCCAGCTAACGGATCAAAGAAGAAGAAGAAGAATGTTAGGTGTTCTTGTAGACGAGGCCACCATGTACTTCTGTGAAATGGCAGATTCCTTGCCGCCCACTCTTCTAGTACAGCTGTTGTTGTTCTTCAAATGATGTCAATTGCAATGTCGGCTGCAGAAGCCAGTAACTGGATGAACAGGATGGTGGAAGATTGTGCCCCTTGACGTCACGCCCGAATCTCGGATCACGTTCTCCAATGCCAGGTTGAAAAAGAGGCAGGCCAGACCGTCCCCTTGTCGAAGTCCATTATAAATGTTGATTAGTCTGAAAAGTGTTCCGGATACCTTTACTTGGCTTGTCACATAGGTCATGGTCAACCTACATAGTCCTGTCAGTTTGTTGTGGATGCCAAATTCTCTCATGGCTTTGTAGAGTTCTACTCTGGCTATGCTACCATAGGCAGCTTTAAAGGCTATGAAGAGGTGTTGAATTGAGTTTTGAAACGCTAGACATTTCTCCCATAGTCTGCCTCAAGGTAAAAGTCTGGTTAGTTGTTGATTTGTCTGGGTTGAAGCCACACTGGTAATGACCTATGATGTTTCTGGCTTATGGGACCAGTCTGTTTTGTAGAATAGCGGGGAGTATCTTATAAGTAGTGTTCGACCGAAGGTCAGTTTAAGGCCAAAGCCGATGCCGATTGTTTGGCTCTAGCCATAACCTTCGTCCGAAACCGAAGCCGTTATAATGCGCTCTCGGAGCACCGTACCAACAAGATAATGATCCGAGTCGAAGTTGGCACCTCGGTTCGTTCGTACCATCATCAGAATAGAAATCTGGCGGCGATCTATCAACACATGGTCTATGTGGTTGCAAGTGGCTCCATCAGGAGATACCCAGGTGGCTTTATGGCGTTCAGATCTCCCAGTTTTGTGTGACCGTTGTAAGATACGTCATACTCAGGTTTTAGCACATCATTCCCTGTCCATCTCATCTCCTGAATAGCGATAATGTCAGCTTTATTCTTTGACAAAGTATCGGCCAGATGTTGTGTAGCTCGAGTTCTGTACAGAGTTCGAACATTCCATGAGAAAATTCGTAAATCATTTTGCCTTTTTCGTTGCCGTGGTCGTCGTCGTTGATTCCAGTATCCGAGGCATCCCAGCGGGAAATGGAGTGCTCCAATAGCCTTCTTTGAGCACTCCAAAAGGAGCTTACAGCGCTCCCGTTCCCATACCAGTTCCATATACTTTTTAACATTACATGTCATTACATTGCTTTTATTTTGTTCATCTTTTGCAATTGCTTTTTTCTTTCCAAGCCCGAGAGTGGCTTTACTAAAGCAGTCCCCCAACTGAATTCTAACCACTTCCAAAGCTGCTTGTCCTCCGTATCGAATGAGAGCCGGGCTATTGAGTATATTTTATGGTCACGAAGATAATTGCCCGTTTTGTTTTTTTTTTCTATAAAATTTACGAAAACTCCAGGAAAACTCCCTTTAGAGTGCTCCAAGTAAGCTCCCGGTGCATCGCTCCCAATTTTTCCCACTGGGATTTTGCTCGTTCCGCAATAATTGTTTTTTGCAGATGAGGTTATTAGCCTCACGCCAAACTTTCTTGGAAGGGACTAGCCCGATAATAAGCCTACACTCTCTGATAGAATAGTACCAGTGGCCACCGCTAGGAGGTTATGATCGCAGTTCCATTAGTGGCACGTGCATGTTATATTGCATGTTATTCCCCCTCTTCCGCTGATGACTTACCACCTTTCATTTTACTAAACCTTACAAAATACGAATTTGAGAATTTAAGTTAAGTTAAGTTTAACTTTGAAAAAAATTACTTAAGTTGAAGGAAAACTTAAGTATGACTGTGAAACCGGCCCTAAATATATTATGGGTATTTTCATCCTCTGCCGCTAGTATCCAATGCAAGGTCAGAATTTCTTTTACTTCGCGATAATTTCTTTTTATATTATGTACACACACACATACATCTACACTGCTCCTGCTCATTATAAAGTACAAATAACATAACTGGACTTTAATCGACGGAAAGAACAAAAAAAAGAGAGAAGAATCGTAACCTGTATTACCTGCAAAGCGAGCGGAGTCGGTTCGATATAAAATAGGAAACCACTAATGCCTCGTGATTTGTTTACTGAGATCCACAGCCTCGACAATGATTTGTTCTTGTTCAGGTCTCTTTTTCCATTGTGCGTTCGGTCGTACCTTTCCCGGTGGAAATTACCTTGGTAGAACGGCATGTAGTAGATGCAGAAGCAGCCGAGAGAGAGCGCTTCTTCACCAGCCCAGAGATTATTTAGTTTGAACTAATTACTGTAACTGTTGTTTACCTGAATTGTAGAAAATTGGATTAAGCCAACGTAATAGGATAAAATTGATTTATGTACGATATTAACTTTAAGACTGAGTGTACATCACGGTGGGATTGATTTAATGTGTACGGAACATTATCGCCTGCAGTGTGGAGTACCTAGGTTTTTAAGTGATGCCGTTGGTTTTATTGACAAGTAATTAGTCCGATTTTAGATTCTGTCCGTCCGTCCGTCGTCTGTGACCTACTTTGATTGCCGAAACTACGCAAGCTAGAAGCACGTGCTGCATCTCAAATTTTTAGCCTCTCCTAGGAGATCTAATTCCCCGTTTATGACTATGTTCGGCCCATTTTCAACCCGGGTTCAACCCGGTCATAAAGGGATGTCGAGTTGAGATTGAGTCCACTTAACCGAACTCTGCTCTCCTACTTGGATCGAGTTGATATTTCGCCTCATATAAGCGGGTTGAGTATAGAGTTGAGTTAAAACCTAAGTAGTTAAGGGTTGGGTAAGAGTTGAGTTTAGATAAGTGGAGTTAACTTAAGTTAATTTAGAGATGTTTTAAGAGTTATTCTAACACTTGAGTTAAGAATATTTGAGTGAAGAGATAAGTTAAGATAAGTAGAGTTGAATTTAAAGTTGAGTTAAAAATTTATTTAAGAGTTGAATTGATGGAATTCAGTTAATTTTTAAGAGTTTTATTAAGAATTGAACTAAGACTCCATAAACTGCTATGTTTCTGGCACTTATCTATAATTTAATTGGGAATTATCTTAAAACACACGCTGGTTTCTTAACTTTCTATTATACAGTTCATATGTCTAAGGTTAAGCTTACGTTATCTTAAATATTTCAACTATTCACTTATTGTCCCAATTAGTTCGCCCTAGCCTAATCCAAACCCCATCCCATGTAAGAACTAATTATTTTCACCAATTAATCCCCAAATCCTCATTGCCTTCAACTGCCATTCGACATCTTACAAAAGTGCACTTTTGACCTTCGAAATTTCAAAACTCCCCCCACCCCCCACAACGAAAAATTCCCAAATGCGGTGTAGTGGAGGGGGAATGTTTTACAACACTCAGCTGGTTAAAGTGATGTTTATACCCGGCAGATAACTTGCACAAAATTTCCCAGACAATTCCTGGTACTTTTTCGGAGCCCACTTACTCCACCACACACCGTCCTGGGAGCCGGCGAACAATCCTAAATATTTCGGAGATTCAATGCCGGGTTAAGGATAAGTTTCGCCAGTAAAGTGAGAAGGTAACTCGTAATTGTACTTCTTGAACAATTTGGTCCGTTTAACTTTCGGCAAACTTTCCTCAATGGCTGCGGTGGGCAGATAAACATTTCTGTTAGATTCGTTTTTGTTGTGGCTTTCAATTGCATTTGAGAACTGTGAAATGTTGAACTTACAGTAATGTAAAGTGTGTGTAGGTGGCAAACAGTTCGACAAAAGTGAGATTGTTTTAGACTTTTATGGAGGGGGGTTTTGTACGCAGTGACTTTTTATGGATGGGGACTAATCCTCTCATTGTGGGATCGGCAAATTTTGTTTAAGGAAATAAAATATTTGATTTTTGTAGAATTGACAATGCTTTTTATATATATATATAAAATTATAGCGATAGCCATGTTTTGTATGAGATATTTTATATTCTCTAATAAAAATACTGATTACGCCACATTAAAAAGAATCCTTTTAAGAACAACTTCACTTGTTAGGATGCTAAAAACACTAATATCAAACTTTCTTTGAACCAATTCAATTCTTCCAACTTGGAAGGCGTAGTGAGGAGACCATACCTTGGAGTCGTATTCCAGTAAAGGCCTAACTAAAGCCTTGTACAAATGTTTAGTGTTGAGGGTACCGTTAAATTCCTTGCACCACCCTTTTTATAAATCCCAGGACTAAACTGAATTTCGAAAAGATATAATTGATATGAGTAGAAAAATCCAGCTTACTTTCAAACCTAACTCCTAGGTCGATCACAGAGTTAACGCGGGAGACCATATTGTCGAGAAAAGTATAGTCATAAGTTATCGGACCAAGTTTCCTGCAAAAATGTATGATCTAAAACTTACTAATATTAAGCACCAGGTTGTTATTGAAACATCAAAAATAGAATGTCTTTAGGTCAACTTGCAATCCTTGATACTCCTTATATGATGGCACAGATTGATGTCACCAGCGTAAGTAAGGATTTTACAGTGCTTTAGCAAAGCAACAATTTCATCAATTAATAAAATGAAAAGAAGAGGTCCAAGATGACTGCCTTGTGGACACCAGAAGACGCTTCAATGTTTCTAGATTTGACTGCACGGAATTGAGCCTGGTAGATTCTGTCGGTTAAGTACAGCTGGAACAATACCACAAGGATAGCATGCTTAATTTTTTTAGTTTGAGGACTATAATAGAGTAAGAGAGCTTGTCAAAAGCCTTACTGAAGTCAGTATAAACACAGTCAGTTTGGCAGCCTGTCACAAAGCCTCAAACTGTGTGAAAAAAACTCAAGTAGATTAGTAGTAGTGGAAGGAGTTGCAAGGAAGATTTTGATGTTTCTTGCAGATAGGGGCGACAGCAGAATAAATAATAGATTCGAGGAGTTTTTGGTATGTACACGATAACTTCGTAATTGGTCTATAATTTGATGTATCGCCCTTACAACCTTTTTCATGAAGTTCTTCCATAAGGTTGGAAGCCACGCTAAATTGTCTCCCAGGATTGTCTCTGCTCATTCACTGATGCTTAGATCCCATTTTCGTCCTTGCAAACGGAAAAGCGTGTGTTCATTGGTGTATTGGCTCTATAGGCTCAGCCCCCGATTCTGTCCAAGCTCCGTTTTTCGTTTTTACAAAGGAATGATAAGAGTGGTTTTTTGGTAAGGATCTGGCAGTCTCCTAGCATCTCGATAGATTGCCAAAACCCCTGTAATGGCTTTAATATACAGCTTTAGGCGTTCTTTTTAAGGCTACCAAACGCGTTTTCCTACTAACATCATAACTCTGTCTGTCTCTTAGGTTTTCACGTCTAAACCGCTGAACCGATTTTGATGAAATTTGGTACAGAGATAGATTAGACGTTGGAGAAGGACATAGGCTACTTATTGTCGCGAAAAAAAGGCTTGAAAAGGATGCAATTTTGGGAAACCGTTATTATCGAAGTTCCATCCATGAAACTTTGCACATGATAAGACATAAATAAACATTTGGTTAAGGCAGACAAGTAGAATAAAATTACTGTTGTGGCGTCATTCCAAATTCAAGATGACGACCAACAAAAAACGGCAGAAGACATATAATACACTAAAAAACTAATAAGAAGACCGATCAACTTAAAATTTTGCACATACATATAGTTCGTCTGACAATGTAATCCGACCATTTTGTAAAAAAAATCAAGATGTCGCTTCCAAAATGGCGGCCGATTTTTGCAATTGTGTTCGCCGACCCACCGACATGGGTATCAAATGGAAGGGAATGACAAGTAGAATACAATTAGTTTATTTGGCGTCAGTCCAGATTCAAAATGGCGGATTATGTTTTACTCACAACCCTTTCAGTGTGGGTATCAAATGAAAGAGTATGACGATTATAATACAGTAAGCTGTGTGACGTGATTTTAATAATATATTCTATATACTTTGTAGTGAAGAGAAAACAATGTGTTTGATACAGAAATAGCACATGACTATCATATTCCCGATTGACTCTTATCAACTAACATGCTTCTTCTCTCCCTTCAACCATAAAGTGTAATTTCCAATTTTCTTATATCAGAAAATATGCCAACCTAATTTTATCATATGAATTTTTTTTTTTTAATTTTATATTTTTTATTTATCTTATGAGTAAAATCAGTGCTTTCAATTATGTGTGTTTACCTGTAAGGGAATTATCAACGTCTAAACGGTGCTAATCTCATCTACAAATCAGTAAACTTCAATTTACTTTAAAACTCAAAATCACACTCCTAAAAAGTACTCGTAACTTTTATAATAATAAAATGATAAAAATCTTTTCTTATTTATTTTTTTTTATTAATTTTTTTTTAGTTCGTCACATGTGTGACAAGCCTGTCACTTTGAGTAAATAAGAAAAAAAAAATTTATAGAACTTGACAAGTGATACCTCAATAAGGTCATCGAGAAATTTTTCGGTAAAAATTATCGCAAAATTTAACGATTTATTATCGCATCTGCTAGATAAGCTATAAATCCTGTAATAATTAAGACACATGCCGTACTAATCAGCTTGGTTGGTCTAAATACATACAGGTGTGTGTGTATTTCTGCGAAACTCGTTCAACACCTTCGCATGGGAATTTAAAAAAAAAATAAAATACACGATATTTTTATCGAACTAGAAGAATCTGCTTTTTGTTGCTTGTATCTTAACGACGAAAAGTTTGCGTTTTACCACAAAAAAAAAAAAAATATTGAAAATTTAAAAACAGGAAAAATTAAAAGAAATTTTTATTTAATGTATTTTTTACCAAAGTATATTTTGTAACAAAAGAGGTGGTCTTTAAACACCCAAAAACTAACACCCAAAAAAAATTAAAATAGACGTTATTGAAGCCACCATGAATGGTAAGGGAAGCACTGGACAGAGATTATCTAGTTTCTGTGATATGCGAATTTATTTCTCTTAAATAAAATTTACCTATAAAAAAAATTGGCAACAAGATGTCAAACCCAACCAATCGGCCTTGGCAAACACGTTGATATATGAACTGGAATATTTTTGTTGGAAGTGTGTTTTGTTGGAAAAATATTTGCAAAAACCGGAAATCGACCATCTCTCACACACTTGGGCAAAGGCGGCCCGCTTACAATTGGCGGCTCTCCCCTTTTTGGGTATACTACTACTAAACTAGAATTTCTGGGTTGAGTTTCATTAGAAAAAATTCAAATTTTATTTATTTTCGGTGCATTTTTTCAGTTCAGGTTCCGACTTGTAAAACATCTCGCACTCCTCATAAATATGCAATCAAATAATTAATAAAGTGAAATGATGATTTTTTATACGTTTTAATCTGCCAACACAGGTGGGTTTTTTTTTTGCTTTCTATACAAATATAATAATCCTTGACCCTTTGAACTTTGAAATCGTCGCGATTTGCAAATTTAATTTTTATATATTTTTCTTTTTTATATTTTCATACGATTTTAGGTTTTAATAAAATGTTGTTTTTTTTGTGTATTGATACAAAAAATTCGCTTTTGAGGGATGTTATATAACCATGTATCTCAGCAGCTCATCAATAATAGGTCAACTCCGATTCATAGTCAGAACAAAAAGGAAGTTGTTATTGACATTCATATAATGAATATCATTTACAAAAAAAAAATCGTCAACTATATTCTTTCTTCTTGATGTTGAAACTTAACACGTTGAATGCCATGGGGGTCACCAGTTACCGGCTCTGAGTTTGTTGGTAAAGCCGTGGGGGTCACCGGTTAATCCAAAATTACTAGAAACACAAAATTCGAGTAAATTTTCAATGTTTTCAATTTTTTTCAATTTATCATCTATATTGAAATGGTTTTAAGAAACAAAAGCAAAAGGAAATAGTTTTATTTATACATGGTGCAGCAAAAGTCCGGCAACTAAATCCCCCCGGTAGGGGGTGGGGTAAATCTAAAATTTTAAAAGACAACTCCCATTTTTTCTCACGATCTTTTAGCTTGCCTTACAGAACACCTAAACCGAAGTTTGCATCGATTTGGTGAATGCAGTCTGGTTACTCTAGATATTTCCAAGGCTTTTGATAGAGCATGCAAATCAGCCCTACTAGGCAAACTCAAAGCTATTGGTGTTGACCCACTTGATCAACAGAATTGGATTGAGAGTTTCATTTCTGGCCGTTCAATCAAAGTAGTATTGGATGACATCAAATCCGAACTCCACCCGATTTCTGCGGAGGTCCCCCAAGGGGCAATTTTATCACCTGCATTATTCCTTATCTTTACAAATGACCTGCTTTCAATCCCCTCCAACCCCCTTCTTAGTTTCGCAAACAACGGTACTCTGCGTTACTCTTACGGCTTCGATAAAGCAAATCAAGCACGCGCCAGATCCTGTCTTGATGATCGTAAGCGAATGTTCAACTCCATAAATAAAGGCATTGAACTCATTCTAGATTGGGAAAGCAAGAATCGTGTCGAATTCAACCCCACTAAAACAATGTACTGTTTTATCTTCAATAAAAAGTGCAACCCCTCTGGCCGACCCATCCCTTAACATCTTAGGCGTGACATTAGCCAAAGACGCCAAACAAGCATCTCAGTGCTTGGGATTTTTCAAGAGGTGCAATTTCCTCCTTCAACCATCGGCCCGTGCTGTAATATACAAGTTCTACATTCGGCCGCTGCAACTCTCTCATTTAGGGCGAGGCTCCGAAAACCACCTTGGCGTGGTTACATAAAGTACAAAAAAGGGCCTTCAAACTTATCGGTGACAACGCCATTTGCTCCACCATCGACCCCTTGCTAACATAGTAACTGTTCCTCCAAAATAAACGCTCTTCTGCCTCCACGACAATCTTATGCCCGCAACACCAGATTGGCCCACTCGTCTCATTCCCTACAACTTCCCTAGTCTCTTGACTCGACTCGACTGTGGAACAATCTTTCGCCGTCAGTATTTCCGAACTCCTACACCATCCAAGAGTTCAAATGCAGAGTTCATCGACAACACCCTCCCGAACCCTCATAACCCTTAACCTATTTCCCATCCGTAATAAGCTTACTACTAGACATTGCACCAGGACGTGACAAACGACATAACGGACTTGTAGTACAAAGGGTGACTCCTAAGCTTAGAACTGCCACACAAAAAAAAAGGCCGGATACTCCCTGACGGTTAGGTTTACGTGAAAAAGTTTCAAACAAACTTTTCAAGTGGTTTCATTTTATTACCCTTTTATTACCCCTAGTAATAGTCATGTTCTTTAAGAGCTTTTATTAAGGGCATAGTTTATAAAGCATTACTTAAACTTGTATTCCGAGAGCTAAACTAGCAACGAAAGGAGAAAAGAAGAAAAGACGCTAGGATTGTCCGATGAAATGGCGGGAAGTAACAAAATCGTCCGAGGTAGCTTTAAAATTGAACCTTGGGCACATGGTGAGGCATGAAGAACAGCATAAAATCAGAAAAACCAGCACGGATGGTTTTATCTTTTTGGCATTTTTGACTCATTTTTTTTTTTAATTTCTGCTTATACTTTATTGCATCTTATTTATTATGCATCTCATCGCCATCTAGACCTTCGGTATTTCAACATTGAATAACTCTTACATTTTTTAGCCGATTTAGACAAATGCACACGATACTGAAACGTCCTTCAGTACCATTTAAGCTGTTCACATCGGAAAAAACGCGCTTGTATTGTAGCGTTTTACATTGAAAACTATCGTTCAATTGTTCGGCTTATTATATGGAAGAAATTCGGCGCCTTCAGACAACACAATTTGTAGTTTGGTGAAGAATTTCTTTGAGTCTGTAGTGACTTGCCATTGTCCCATTCGACCGCATCCGCGAAGCTCCAATAAAGTTATTGAAGCGGTAAGAAAAAAGTGTTGGCGATAATCCAGTGGGTCGTATCACCGCCGATCTCAGGAGTTAAACGTAAGTGGAACGGCTCTAAGGAGGATTATGAAGCAAAATTTTCGTATCTTCCCATACAAAATGCAACCTACTCAAAGATTGTTACCAACGGACAAGCCACGTCGCTTGCAATATGGAAATTCTATCGCTAGAATGCTAGATGCCGAGCCGAAATTTCGATAACGGACGAAGTTTATTTCACACTCTCTGGCGGAGTCAATAAACAAAACTGTCGTATTTTGGGAAGAGAGAACCCGCGTGAAAAGGGACATCCGTCTAAGGAAAGACAGCGCACCTTGCCACACCACAGCCACACAATTGTGTGTTCAAGACCGGTGTTGTCACGGCCGATCTGTGCGTTTAAGTCACCCATTAAAACAATGATGTTTCCCCTTGGAATAGAGCGAAAAACCTCATTCAGTCGCATATAGAACTCGTCCTTAATGTCATCTTCAGCGTCTTCAGTTGGAGCATAGCATTGGACTACCGTAGTACTTCTTAGTCTGGTACGCAGGCGCACGCTAATAATCCTCTCAGAAACTGGTGACCAGCTTATGAGGCTGGACCCTGCTTCTTTGGTGAGTATCTCGCCAACGCCACTCCTACGGCTTTCAGTTTCGTTTCTCCCAGAATATATGTACGAAGGACTCACCATTTGGGCAGATATGTTCACCCGCATCGGGCCATTTGGTCTCGCTAAGTCCCATGATGTTGAATTTATATCGATTCATCTCTTTGAGGGCTACATCCAGCCGTCCTTCAGCAAGCAGTGTTCTCACATTCCATGATGCGATGCGTGTCCTTACTCGAAAAGCAAAGGTCGTCGTCGTGTTGTCTGTCCGGTTCCGAGACATTAGCTGCGTTCCTTTTCTACTATTTAGTACTTCTGAGCAGAGCAGAAAAGGAACGCAAAATTTTCTGATTTGAATAAAATCTCAGTTGAAATTTTTGACGTTACTTTAAACTTTACAAATAAGAAATTCTTAAAAGAAGAATTTGTGACACAATGGAGAAATTAATGCGATAATTTCTAAAGTAAAACGAAAGATAATAATTTTTGATAATTATACGACTGAAGTTTTATTTATGGACGTTTTTATATGAGCAAATCAGCTCGACACAAATAAAAGCCATCTAGCGGGTAATGGCGTAAGTGAAAATAATTCACAATAGACTCGAAATGGCCGCTTTCCCCCTAGCGGATTTCAATTGTTTAATTGCAAGTGCTATCTACTCGTTTATAAGAGCAAGTGTAGTTGCTAGTACGCAAGTGTAAAAAATAGTAAAAATTAGCAGAAAAGGAACGCAGCTATTGTTTGCCGATTCATAGCAATGGTGTTTTTTATGGGACCGGGCTGCTAACACTTAGTTCCACCGACTTAAAATTCTGTTTTATGGCGCAGAGTCTCGCCATTCGCCCGTCTCCCGTTAGCTCCTTCCGAAGACTTACCCAAGAGGGCACCACGGGGAGGTGGGATTAGGACTTGCTAACAGATCTGCTAGGTGTTCGTCTACAATGAATCTTCACGGGTTTTGATAGAAGCGACAAATCAGGTGTCGCCACCTTCCGAGGTTTTTGGTGGCCGTTAACTCGCCGATTCCCAGTCAGAACAAAACTTCTTTTTTATTGACATAATATAATGAATATCATTTACAAAAACAATTCGCCAACTATGATATGAAAATTAATACACAACAAGGGATGAAAGTGGTTCCTTTTGTTTTTGTTTTTTGCATTGAATTTTTCCTTCATTATCTGCGCAACTAAACATTTCTCCATTAAAAAATTGTCTCCTGAACTAAAGAATTTTCGTCACCGCCAATTATTCACAACTGTGTAAATTGAAATTACAGTCTATTTTCTGAATATTAACCCCATTTTAAGCTACGTGATAGATACACAAATATATCCACACACCTATATAGCAGAGAATCACCCACTAGACTAGAATTAGGGTAACAAATTGTTGCTCTTTGCTCGAAATTATTTTTCAGATGTAACCATTCCCACACCCCCGTCAACACCGCCCCTCTGCGCCCAAATCAAACACTGCAAAAAAAATATTGTTTTCACTCCTTTAAGATTTCACTAAATTTTCGCCGAGGCACAGAATTCGTTCCAGATAAGTTTTCAGTACTTTTGTCTGAGAAATGCAATTTGGACTGGACGACTGCACCTCGCTGGGGGCGCACTAAAAAGCGCGATTTTAGAGACAAAATGAGTTCACGGGAAAATTATTCTAAGGAGAAAATCTCGGAAAATGAATAAAATTAATAGGATACTTAGAACGCCCCCACAACAATGCCTAAAATACATTTTACTCAAATAAACTACACACTTGACGTGTCGCGCTTGGAATTGCTCTCAAGTTTATTTCTTGGGGTTTTTTTTCTTGTATTATTTTATTTTTAATTTTCAATTGTTTCTTGCTGCACAAGCGGCACTTCTATTAGAACAATTCAAGAAAGTCTATTATATAGGTTTTGTGAACTTGTTACAATGACTTACATAATATAAAGAAATATAAATTGAGAAACATAATATAGATTTTTATCCCTCTCCTTAACAGAATAACACAAAAATACAGGGTATGGCCATTATCTACAACATCTTGCTGGATCCAAATCCCTTTCTGATGTGCATTTAATTTTTTTAGGTTATTTTATCCTTTTTATATGCTATAATATTATCGGAATCATTCAATTTTAGAATTTAATGATCAATTACTTAATCTTGTATTAACAACCGGAATTAGGGTGCATATTTTTTTTTTTTTTTTTTTATGTGGTAGTGCTAAGCTCAGGAGTCACCCTTTGTACTACTAGTCCGTCATGTCATTTGTCACGTCATGGTGCAATGTCTAGCAGTAAGCTTAGTACGGGAGGGAGGGAGGAGGAATAGGGTAAGGATTATAAAGGTACGGGGGGGTATTGAAGAAGGTGGTGATGAACCCTGCGTTTGAACTCTTGGATGTTGTAGGAGCTCGGAAATACCGACTGCGAGAGATTATTCCACAGTCGAGTTGTTCTATTTACAAACGAATTCATATCTTGTTGAGTGCGTGAAAGGGGGAGTTGCAGGTGGAGGGAGTGAGACGAGTGGGCTAATCTGGTGTTGCGGGTATAGGATTGCCGTGGAGGCAGGAGAGCGTTTAGCTCGGAGGAACAGTCACTATGATAGTAGCGATAAAATTTGGTCAGTGCTGCTACATTCCTACGGTGGCTCAAGGGGTCGATTGTGGAGCAAGCGGTATCGTCATTAATTAACTTAAGGGCCCTTTTTTGGACCTTATCTAACCATGCTAAGGTGGTTAATGGAGCGCCGCCCCAAACGAGGGAGTTGTATTCGAGAAGGGGCCGAATGTAGGATTTATAAATAACAGCACGGGCCGATGGCTGGAGGAGGAACTTGCACCTTTTAAGAAATCCCAAGCACTGGGATCCTTGTTTTGCGATTTGGAATATGTGGTCATTCCATCGCAAGTCTTTGGATAATGTCACTCCTAGGATGTGTAGGGATGGATCGGCCTTTAGTACCACGTCATCCACTTTCAAGGATGGTGAGGTGTTGATCTTTTTCTTTGAAATAAGACAGTGCTTGGTTTTGTCGGGGTTGAAATCAACACGATTGTTCTTTCCCCACTCTAGAATGAGTTCAATGTCGTTATTAACAGAGATGGACATAATTTCCCGATCATCAAGACAGGATCTGGCATGAGTCTGTCTTGTATCGTAGCTGTACGAGTAACGTAAAGTACCGTCGTCAGCGAAGCTGAGAAGTGGGTTGGAGGGGATTGAAAGTAGGTCATTTATAAAGATGAGAAATAGGGCCGGTGATAAAATTGAACCCTGGGGGACCCCCGCAGAAATGGGGTGAGATTCAGATTTGACGCCATCCAATACTACCTTAATTGAACGGCCGGAAAGGAAACTTTCAACCCACTTATACAGAAGCGAGTCAATTCCAATAGCTTTGAGTTTAGCTAACAAGGCTGAGTGCCATACTCTATCAAAAGCCTTGGAGATATCTAGAGCAACCAGACTAGACTCACCGGATCCATGCAGACTACGGCTGAGGTGTTCGGTAAGGCAAACTAAAAGATCACCAGTGGATCTTTTTTGTCGGAAGCCGTATTGTTTGTCGTTGATAAGTTGGTTGGATTCTAGGTATCCCATTAGCTTTTTGTTAATTATCGTCTCCATGGTTTTGGAGAGAATAGAAGTAATTGCTATTGGACGGTAGTTGGAGGGAAGGCTGGAGTTACCTTTTTTCGGTATTGGCTGGACATGGGCAAGTTTCCAGGAGTCTGGGTAAACTCCGGAGGAGTATGATAGAGCAAAAAGTTTGCGCAGAGGTTTAGCCAAAGGTGATGCGCATTGTTTTAAGACGACAGGGGGTATATTATCGGGTCCAGTGCACTTATTGACATCGAGCTCCTTGAGGCACCTGTACACCTCGCGAGTTCTGAAGAAAACCCTGGGCATTAAATGAGCGCTGTGCTCGAGAACTGGGGGTAGCATATCAGTTTGGGGTAAAGAAGAATTGGCAGCAAACAGAGATGCTAATAAATCGGCCTTGGATTTTCTGTCTGTTATCACCTTCTCATCGTGGATGAATGAAGGAGTTGTGGATGAAGTGAAATTCTTCTTGATGGAGCTTACCAAGGACCAGAAGTTCTTGCTACCAGAGGTTGCATTAAGGAGTTTACTTCTCAATTTGTTGTCAAATGAATTTTTGACATTCCTGATGGTGACTTTGCACGAATTTCTCAGTTTTATATACTCTAAACGGAGCGATTCACTCGGGGAGCTCTTGTAAGCTCGAAAGGCGGCTTCTTTGTTTCTGATTGCATTCATACATTCCTGATTAAACCATCTGTTGGGCCTAGCCTTCACAGATTTAGTTGTATGAGGAATAAACAAATGCATTCCTGCCTGTATGATCCTAGAGATACGGATAGCGGCAGCGTTGACGTTTTTGTTTCGGAAACACAGGTTCCAGTCAGTAGATTGGAAAAAATTAATAAGCCCCAGCCAATTGGCCTTCCCATAATGCCATACAGTTCTTTTAACTGGTTTGGGAGGGGTGGGAAATTTGAATGGGAAGCTAGCGCTAACTAAGCAGTGGTCCGAATTGCCGAGAGGTGAATCAACTGTGACGGTATATCGCGCTGGATGGGAAGTAAGGAAAAGATCCAGGAGATATCTTCCTTGACCAGCAGCATCAGGGACTCTTGTGGGAAGATCCACAATTTGATGCAAGTTATTGATGTCTGCAAAGAGCTCGACGTCCTTGCCAGAAGCACTGGTGCCATTTGAGTAAGTCAGCCAGTTTACATTGTGAACATTGAAATCACCCGCAACGATGATTTCACACTCAGGATTGGACGATAAAAATCCCGAGATTTGTTCGGAAATAGTATCAAAAGATAAGGTGGAGGCCTCGTTACTTATGTTAGGGCTTCTGTATAGGAAGCAGAAGAATATGACGTGGCTTTGGAAAATGATTTTAATCCAAAAATAATTAAAATCTGAAGTCGTGCTTAAATTTATTTTATAAAAAGCCACGTCATCCCTAACATAGATGGCGATACCCCTATGGGGGGAGAGATTGTGCACTAAAGTGAACCCCGATACCTGGTAATGACCTAAGTCATTATCGGGTGATATTTGGGTTTCACTTAGTGCGAAGATTGGGGGTTTATATGTTAACAAGTGGCACTCAACAAAAGAAAAGTTCGCATGAAGTCCACGGATGTTACAGAGGTCAAAAACAAAGTTTGACTTGTAACGGGACTTCGGTTGCGCGGGTTCAATCGCCACATTCTTATTGATATTTCCCGGAATTACAACCGTCGCAACCATCAGAGTCAATGAAATCTGCCTGCGTTAAAGTGTTATGCCTTTTGAAACGGGGCAAATTTCATCGACCGACAGATTTTGGGCGCGACACCTGCAGGTCCGTGAATTGAGTGAGGGTAGGGAGCAAAGGGAACTTACTTTGTGTTGTTCGTCGGTCGCTTGTCTTTGGAAGGGTGATGAGGCCTTCGCTTTACACTGCGCGCGTATATTTCTTTTATGTTGTTGTTGTTGTTTTTTATTTTTTTGTGGACGCTGTTTTCACTTTCAAACACAAAAAAAAAATTTGGATTTTTTTTTTTTTTTTTAACGCGGCGTGTTTTAGGGACCGGATCAGCACACGTCCGAACACTTCGCTATCCACGGCATATGTTTCAAAATTCTCGTTAATATCTTAAAATAGTATTTATAGGGCAATATCCTAGTTTTACTATATCTTTTAGAATTGAAAGTTTACGAAAATTAAAAAATAAACTTTATTTATAAAAATCATATTTAGTTATTGTTTGCTGATATGCCATCGTTATGTTTTTTGTACCTTTTTATAAAAGTAACATTTCAGTTTCTTGAGATAAATTGATTTATGTAGGTTTTGTAGTCTTTTAATAGTGACGATTTGGGTTTGACCCCTTCGGTCCGCACGATCAACTTCCCAGTATGACGAACGTAGACGGAATAAACTGTTTCCGTGAAAATAGTAATACGTTTAGTACTAGTGGGAAATTGACTAGTATCAGAATTGGTGACAAAGTAATCCTGAGAGAAACTAGTTCAAATAATTATAATAGTGGTAAATCCACAAGGTTTTACTAGAGAATGTGTTTTCCAGAACGTTAGCAAACAAACATTTCCTTCGTACTTCGTTCGCTACATCAAAGCGGGTGTTCGAATTCGTACTGAGCGTGTTGAAGCGCCGCTGAAAAAGGAGAAGAGAATGACTTTATTAGGGAACTCCAAACTTGACAAAAAAAAAACAAATTTGTAAAGGGTAACGAAATTTTTGCACGATTTTTAAACAGTGTCGAATTTTAACAAGTGATGTTTTTTTGCAAAGCAATCGCTGTGCAGAATTAAAAAAAGAGCCTTTCGCTTAGAACGGGTTTCATGCCGTTTATTAGATATTAGCAAAACTTATCAATTTAAGGTTTTTCTGACACTTATCAAAAGTTTTTCCATTTAAAAAAAAAATTCCCGACCGAATGTTATGAAATTTTTTTCAGGGTATTTTTTTGTTAGTATTCTTCTTTCGGTACCTTCAATAAGGCGATATAGTTTTTGGTTCACGCGGTACCGTGCAGGTACAAAACTCACGAACATCGTTTAAACAAAAAAACTGTTCGACGGAATTTTATGAAAATCTTTTCAGAGCATATTTTCGTTAATGCGCTTCAAACGACACATCAACGAAGTCGTTATCTTTTATGGTTCGCGTGATATCGTGCAGGCAAAAGTGACCTCATACGTACGCACACCCACCCATACTTCCACATCCAAATTTTTGCTTAAAATGCTCTTGGGACCTTGAAAAATGAAAATTTCGATTTCGATTTTCGGACAGATTACAATAACTTCCCTATACTGGGAAGTTAAAAATGTGTATTTTAAACACAATGTTTTATGCAGGGTGAGTCAGCGAAAATGTCGAAACCCCTGGCTGTGGATAAATCTTGGATAGACGAACAAAAAATCGTAGGGGGGGGGGGGGAACATAACGGTTTAGCCGCTAGGGCGTTTTGAAACTTTTTTGGTAGAGGTATACATATTACCCTGTATTTTTGTAACCCTATTAGAGATTGTTGTGAATGACCCTTTGACTTTTACAGTATTAGATAGGTTGGAGTATACTGCGTAGATTGCATCCATGAAAATATCTAATAGGGCTACAAAAATACAGGGTAATACGTAAACCTCTACCAAAAAAATTTCAAAACGTCCTAGCGGCAAAACCGTAACGATTTCCCACCCCCAACCCATACGATTTTTTGTTCGTTTATCCAATACACCCTGTATACTTGAGTGTATTTAATTTAAATACAAAACATTTTAGAAATCCCCTTCCCAACATTAAAAAACATTTCTCAGAGCTTTAAATCTATCTTCCTTTCGACATAAACATTACTAAACAGTGAAGTATTTATTATCAAGTTATTTTCAGTTATTTTTGGAATAACATCCCTGCAATCAACTGTGTGACCTTTGAAACCTAAGTTTATCTTGATTTATTTATTTACATATTAAACACGCTGCTAATATAATATATAAATAAAACATAGACTAAATAGAGAAAAATTGAATAATAGTTAACTTTTAAAATCATTATTTGTATGCAGTAACGACCTGCATGAAAAATAGTTATAATGGTTATCAGGAATCAATTTATTGTAATAGCGATGCTGTAATGGTTGTTATTACATAGGAAGAGATAAGGTATTTAATAGCTATCTTATCTGCTGTGGTAGACGTTATCTAAGGAGGCTTTTTGATGACCAAGTATATTTTAAAACGTATTAATGATAGGACAATATTGTCGAGTTGAGCTCTCTGGTTGAGATTTACAAAAAGATACCTAGATACCTATTTTGCTGCATGTTTAACTTGTCGTATTTTATTGATAAACATGTATAAAATTTAAGTCATGTCAGAAACTAATTAGATTTCAATGATTTAAATGAGATTCTAACTGGCTCCCGCATCAGAAATCTTGGAATACTTCCATCATTTCAGTATCGTGTATATTTGTCGAAATCGGTTAAAACATTTAAGAGTTATTCAATGTTAAAATACCGAAGGTCTGAATGGCGCACCCGTATAAAGAAAGATATGAACTATATTGACTTCACATACAAGCACAGGACCCTCCCCCTCCCCCTTACACACCTTTACATACGTTTTGAATATTTTCGCGAACAAATTAGAGGGAACATTGACCTAAAGCATGCAAAATTTGAGACATCTTCGCTTGAAGAGTCACAAACAGGTTGGTCACTAAATTCAGTCCGGCGTGCCTCTTGAGATCACAACCGATCAAGGTACATAATTAGAATCGACACTATTCTATGAGTGGAGGTCAAATTATTCGAGCACAGACTTACCAAGCTCACCAGCCGAGCTTGTATACGGTCAGAACTGAAAACTTCCCAATTCGAGTTCCATCTCAACTATTCAAAGTCAAATAGAAGACTCGGAATTGTTCACGTATCTTCGTTCTCATATTAAGAACCTAAAAGGGCCCACACACTCTCAGTTTTAACTGCGCAGTTGAACTGTGTAAAAAACTGTACGATAAACTGAACTGAAAGTGTGTGGCTTCGTCAGATCGTTATACGGGTTTTTAGCTCAGTCTCGTCAGAGTTGTTGATTTGAGTACATTTTTTTAATAGCTGAACGGAACTGAACGAACTGAAAGTTAAACTGTCTCACCTGCTCAGTTTATCGAAGCAAAAGAGAGTCAATCCAAAAGCTCAGGCCTGAGAACTGAGTGAAAATAGTTCAAAACTGCACAGTTCACACCGTTTATCGCTCAGATATGACATCATACGTGATAAACTGCGCAGTTTAACTGAAACTCGATGGGCCGCTTAAAGGCAAAACATCCTCGGCAACCCGTTTAAAAAAAATGTACTTGCCAACAGCGCTGGGAGATGCAGACTATGTTTTGATACAGGACGATTATATTTGAGTTTTCGTAATCCATTAGCCAAAATTTGCTAATCGGATTTCCTAATTAATGAGGTTCATATTCATAATTAGACCAGTGAATTTTTTTCCAAAAGCACAAAGACTAGTTTTTCATTGTAAATGAATTTTTGCATAGTAGCTGACGTATACCAGTCCGAAAAATTTAGTATCCACGCTGCAAAATTTCTACCCAGTTTCACCTATCGAATATTCCCACAAAAAAAAACTGACGACAATAGACACGTGGCAGTGGAATTCTACCAAAGAATCTACATACATTTAACTGTGGGCTAAATTGCAGCACTTAAGCGACGAACGTTTAAACGCACACCAAAAACGCCAAAACTGAATAAAATAATGATTAGTTCGGTCTTGTTTTGTATAATCACACTTGATTTCAAGGTTTCCAAAGCGAGATTCATTTCCAAAATATACTTTTTCAGCCAGCTTCCAAATGCATCTATCTTTTTCCCACACACACACTGAATAAAATTTGTCTAGTTAGTTCGTTCGAGAGTTGTGCCAAACCTATCTCGCTGCGCCAAAATCTCTGCCAACATCTAACCTTTAATATAAGCCATTAGGACATCAAATAAAAGTAAAATAAAATTTATGTTTTTACGTTTTTCACAAAACCCCTTTTATCTATTATTAACATGTCTGAACACGATCATGAAAGTGAGTATGCAAATGAGGTTCTCAGATGATCTTTGAGTAGATTCATTAATTTTTGAGTCGTTCGCACCGATATTGCCCGGGTGGAGAGAGGAATAAAACGCATTGAAAGATTTTCTCTATATAAATCCAGCAGTGATAAATTTCACCTGTTCGAGCTGTTCAACGCAGGTAATAATTATGCACTTGTACCTGAAATTGCGGCAATAGAGTGATGCTGGGGCTAGTAGAGATCCCCGCGCGCCAGCAGAATCGCGGACTTGGGATGTGCGCATGAAAATACTTTCAGAAGTTTTTCTTTCAATGGACGAACGATCGGCCGGGCAGAGCTAGTCCGCGCCGTGCGGCAGCGCGATCGTGCGGTTAGGTATTAGGCCCTTTCACAAAAACCGTTTTAAATGTTAACCTCACCTGGCGCAATAGAATACAGAATAGGCCAGCACATATATGTATGTAGGCATCGAAGGGGATACGACGGCCATAATCGTACCCGATTTTATAACGGGGCGGCTCAGGGTCATCTTATACCGCGCGCGAGAGCTTAAACTAACACCGGACTTAAGTCGCTGCGCGCTGCGCACAGCTCACCAAAGGTATGCAGAGTTATGGTCGGACTACGTTTAATACCTGGGCTGTGTGTTATGCAGGTTGGTATCTCTACTAGTTTTGCTGCACACATAACTGTTTCTTGCATGCTACATGCTCGGTGCCGTTTTCTTGCAATTTTTTCACTCCTATGACCGGTTGCTTGGCTTCGTTGATAAGAGACCTTCTTCTCCATCTACTCTCAAGTACATTTGGCGCAGATCGGGGATCTCTGTTGAGGCACTTTAATTGCCACCACCAGCCGAACACAGCCATTTCTGCGCGCTTTGTGCTGTAATCATTACGTTTTAGAGCGCATTCGCGATTGATACCTCAACCGTATAATCACAGCAGCGATTTCCGTTTAGCCGACCTGCAGCAGCAGCTTCTGAACAGTATCCGCCACTAACGCCAGCCGGCAAAGGTAAAACTGTGGCAGGTCAAAAGCAACCTGCGCTCTGCTCTACTCTCCCCGATCCGATCATAAATATCGCCTGATTGATGAGGGCGCGCAGGTTTTGCAAGTAATAAGAACACGCACGCGCAGGCGCAGATTTTTTAATTGCGTTTGTTTTTTTGCAGCCGATTTTAATTCTTCCCTCTGCCAACATCTCGCCGCGAATAATACGGATTTCCATTTTTTGAAATTAATTATGGCCGGACACAGCAACATAACATTTCTAGATCATTACCGGTGATTTATGGGAAAATAATGTTCTGGTACTGCACACACGCGTTTTCCACTACGTTCTCAAAGTGCGTACTGTTCCAATTTGTTATTTTCTGGGGTGCGTTCGGTCCATTATTATTGGTCCATAACTATAAGATAACTTAAAGCAAGAATAGCAATTGCGTATATGGTAATATTGCTGAGACTTTGAAGATGGAAAACACGCATAGAAAACAAAGAGGCGAAAAGGAGCAACACATGTAAACTGTTATAACAAGAAATCAAAACACAGGTTGAGAGATTTTAATTAATAAAATCATGAATGCGGTATCTTTCGGACAGAAACATCAGAAATGACTTAAAATCATATTCCGGGATCAACCTGCACTTGATGAAAATAGTTGTTACACTTGAAAGCAGGTGGGTAGTATGTTCTGATTTGGGCTGATAACTTTAGCTTGTAAATCTTTAGAAACAAGTTGCTAAAAGTTTTTAGTAACGGGTGATCCTTTTAGTGGTACTTTCTTGCAGTAGGAATTTTATGACAGATAACGTGTGAGTTTTGTCAAACTGTCATGGCACTTTTGTTAAAAATTCTCTGACATCAGACCATTTAGCTAATTCATATTATTGTTAAGTTGTGTTATACGAAAATCAAGGATCTACAAGTTTCGTGGGTTTAGAAAACTTATGGTCAACATTGTCCTACCAAACCATCGAAAAATGTGTAGCCCAATTTTCAGTATAAGATAAGATCGGACCGTGGTCCAGCAGAGAATGTACATGATAAACAGTTTTGGCTTGTCGTATGTAAGAATTTGGCGAATTTTACGTAAGGAAGTAAGAATTAAACAAATAGAAAATTAAACTCATGCGCGAATCGTCAACGATTCGGTGTTTGGGCTCTTGAAAAGCTTAAAGAAAATCCACTGTTTTCGAGCCAAAATTTTACTCAGCGATGATGCCCAGTTTGGGCGTAATGGTTACGTCAATTAAAAAATTTGACGTATTTAGGTTCAAAGGCAACCTGAAGACGTCCAAAAGCTACCATAACATTTCGACGAAACAATGGTTTAGTGCGGTTTGGGCTGGTGGAAACAAAGGCCCACATTCCTTCAACAATGCAGCCAATGAGTAAATATAAATGGCCCCCGCTATCCGAACTATTTGCTATATGAAATTGAAGGCCATAATCTTGACTACATTTGGTTCCAACACGATGCCGCTACTTGCCCAAAGCAAGCATTCTTGCGTACTACGTAGGCATACATAATGAGTTGCATAGTTGAGATGAGGTTGAGCACACAATCACAATCAATTTACTTTACAAAAAAATAATGAACAAAAGACAGAGATGCTGTTGTCAACTATGCAATTTCAACTCAACCCAGGTAACAGAGCTGAGTCGAATTCAACTCGACTTCCGTTTACATATAGTCGGACTCGGATTCAACCTGAGTTCAGTATGTATACGTACTAATATCTTTATTGCAAGAACAAAGCAGTTAATATCACGCTTCAGACTGGTGAATTGGCCGCCTAGATTACGTGATATCACACTTCTAGACTTTTTCCTTTTGAGTTATGTTAAGTTCAAAGTTAACATGGATAAGCCCCGACTGTGATTGAAGTATTGGAAGCCAACGTTTCTCGCACCAATGGCCACATATCACTCGAAATTCTCGAATGCCTCATCAGTGAAAATTGCAGTTGAGGCCAATACTTGTAAGAAAGGATTTTTAAAAAATAAATGTACAGAATGATTCTTTCGTATGAAAATGATGATTACTCTACAAAGTTTTTTTTTTGCTGTATGCATTCTAGCACAATAGCAATTCCCATCAGATTTCCCTTTACTAATACGTGCCAGATTTCTTCCTCCATAGAATCTACCCCGTCTATTTCGCCAATATGTATAGCCGGTAGATCAAGGTACATACATCTGCCATTGAAAAGTCTCCGGAATTATTCTCCCTCATAAAAGAGCCTACTCTTCTCCCAAGGTTTTTCGAGTGTAGCTAAGAGGTTCGCTAACTAACCAAGTAGCGAATCCACATCTAAGTACCAAATAAGGTTAGTTGAGGAAGGTTTATTGTGTTATTTTCTGAAGAAATATGGTTAGATATCTGATTATGAAAGGTCTTGAAGGTCAAGGTCAAAAAAAGAAGAAGGCCAAATAATGATCTTGTCGAAGTCCATTATTAGTCTGAATGGTTTGCAAAATAAACTTACTTAACTTGTCAAACTCGTCCATGGTCAACATAACCTAATCAACCATAGTCACGTCAGTTTATTTGAGGTGGGATCAACGATTAGGTTTCTTCTTTTGTGCTCGCGTGCTCGTATTTTATGAATTTGTTGAATTGCTCGGTAAGGAGCATTCTTGCGTACAGTCGCGCGGACGCATTCATAATCAAATTCGTTATTCAATACTAAGAATAATTATATAAAGGTCTTGTTAACTCCTTCTAGGTCGAAGTAGAAATAGATAGAACCGACAATTTCTGGAGTGGCATACGGAAACGGTACTCGATTTTTTACTCAGATGAGTATTTGGCTTTCGATTCTACTCAAATTAATACTCAATTCCTTTAACCGAGTTCTTTTACTCATACCATTACTTATAGGGAGGAATCGAGTACTGGATACAATTTGCATTTAAAGTTGAATCCAATCTAACAAGCAAGTGTGTGCCTCAATTAAGGAGAGTTTAAGGACGTTGAAGGCCCTTCTTAGGAAAAAAATATTGCTCACAGAAAATTGCATTCTTGTCTCTCTGTTGTACGAACGTAGATTCCAGAGAGAGAAAACTATATAGCTTGGATTTACACGAGCGGACACCGAACAGCCAAAACTTAGCTGTTATCGTTAATTCCCTTTTGGAATCCAATGAAAGTCGCATGAGGGTTTTCACGGGCGAAACTCCAACGAATGAATTAGTAAAAATCCAAAGGCAGGAACTGTGAGAATGTTCGCCCGTTGTCCGCAGTCTAGAAATTAACTAGTGATTACTAGACTTTGGTTGACCGCTGCAAAGGTCCACCCTCCCCATCTCTCTCACCTTCTTTCCCATAAACCCCGTTCGTTTGTTCCTTTCGTCTGTTCAACATCTGTTCGGTGTCCGACCGTGTAAACTGCACCATACAAATTTCTGTTTTGTAATGTAAACGGGTTTTTATAGGTTTGAAGTTATATTTTATCGCGAAAAAGAATCAGATTCGTTCGTTCTTAGCGCACGCACGACGTCAAATGCCTGCATGGCATCCGAAAACAGGCACGGTCCGCCTGAGTTTTATTTTTATAGAAACTGCCCGGACTTAGCATAAAACAGGCACGGAACGCAATTCAGGCAGCAGGCAATTCTACTTTTCCAAATATAGCTCGCTACAGGTTCAACCCTTTCCTTTCGTTATACGTTTGAATCAGACAATTTGACAATCTGAACCGAATGAAAGCAATTCACTCCCAAGTAAATTTGTTAGGCAAAGGCGCGCCAAAAAAAGTTTTACTTTAAAAAAGGGTTAACCAACCCGAATGAAGAGCATGAAGATTCGTATGATGAAATAAATATAGTTACCTACAGTGAGCATCAATATAAAGTTAACACAAATTCCCCTTTATTTTATTTTGAGCCTTTTAGGGAGCCTCCAGGACCCCCTTAGAGGCAAATGCGAATTTTTAAATTATTTTTTAATTGTAGTAGAGACTGTTACGAAGATTTTAAGGGGTCGTGTAGCCTCCTCCGATTTTTTTGAGGAGGTAAAAACGTGGATTTTTTAGTGTATTTTTGTTGTTGAGCCTTTTGTGTTAACTTTATATTGATGCTCACTGTATGTATAGCATAAAACTGGGCAGACTGCGATAACTTGGGCATATTATACGAACCTCGGAAGATGACAGGATGGTAGCCCGAATTTTCAAAAGTATTACAAAAAAAAGGGTTGGTTCGCAACGGAATTTCGTGTATTCTAGAAGATATACGAAAACTTCATATACTACGTTTATAAGCGGAGTTTCCCTCCGGATGGAAGTTTCGATCCGGAGTGAAACACCGCTTATAAACCGGGAGTGAAAATCCAGAACTTGGATTTTCGCTCCCGAAGAATAAGCTGGAGTGAAACTTCGATCCCGGTTTATGTTGTGCTTATAAACGCTGACTGGGAGTGAGAATTTTTTCCGAAGGGGAAAAACTTTGTAAAGAAGAAGCTGGGTGTTTTATTTTGCTACAATAGTTTTTTTCTTTGTTTATTGATATTTTTAAATAAATTAAATTAAACATTGGGTTTATATATGTCTTTGCTATGATTTTGAATTTGAGCTTGGAGCTATCATCTCAAACCAGAAAGTATTTTGGATTTACACTCCCATTGCTTATAAACGCATCGGGAGTTTTACTTTGGATTGAAGATCCGGGAGTGAAACTCCGCTTATAAACGTAGTAATATTCTCAACAAATTGGAGAAAACTGAAAACTAGAGACGACTAAAGGAACAGATTTCAAGATTAAGATGAAAATTTCAGCCCATACAGACTTTACTGTCATGTGGTAAGAGCTTGTAATTGCTCAAAAACGTTAGATGACTTTTACTAAAAAAAATCTATTCAAATCTTCTCAGGAAGCCTTAACTTATAGTGTTTATGCTAATTTCTATAATAGAATATATTTTTATTGTAATTCCCTAGTAGTAATGTCTTTTATATATTTCGAATTCTTTGTATTCAAATTTCACATCGCCTCACTTCCCCTCGTGCGTCTACTGACTCTCATGAATTATGCAGATGTCCTGTTCTGCTTTGTAGCTCTCGCAGCATTGAGTCATTGAAAGTAGGTATCTAACTTGTTCCTAAACTCAAGACTTCCAACATTCAATAGAATAACACAGAAAATGTATATTGAAACATCATAAGATCGTGTCTCTGCTGTCACTAAGCCCTTCTGTAACATAAATAAAAAATAAATTCGAAATAATTTCGACAATGCCCATAAAAAATGACCAAGTGTCTGCAAATTGCCAAAAAGTCAATCATCCATCCATATTGATTGTAGTCCATCCTAAAAAAGAATTTATTGCTCTACACTTGGATGGTTTCTTTTGTCAAGTCTAATCATTGTCATTCAAGGCAAGTCCACAGCGATTGCTAACCTTCAAGCTCTGAACCATAAATTTCGAAATTAGTTCATTCCAATAAAGGTTGGACGAACGAACGGACGGTCGGACGGACGAAGCGAACGAAACGCGCGAGCCATCTTCAAAGTCAAAAGAGCAAAAAGTTAAAAAATCCTACACACATGACACATCTCATAAACTTTAAATTCGCGAATCTTCTTCTGGGCCAGTGTTTGTGCCGATTTTGCACATTCAATAAAACAAAAAAAAAATAAATAGAAAAAAAGCTTAAACTGCGCGCGCAGTCTGTGTGTGATCTTATTCGCGAACTATGTCCACATACACCTACGGTCGCCGCGCAGAGTGTAGTGTAAAACTTGAACATGGAAAATATGCGCGGGAGTGAGGCGCTACTGCTGCGCGCGGACGGAGGAGTCTTGCTGGGAACACAGCACCACAAGGGAACTTTTGCGAATATAGCTTTTGCCCACATGTCGCCATCATAACGTTGGGGCCCAAGCATTTTCAGACCTAAGCACCACGATTGGCGAACGTGTACCGATCCGGGTGCACTTGCTGGTAAAGGTCTCCGGCAAGTCTCAAATCTAAGACGTCGAATCGGTATTCACCTGGCGAATGGGTTTGGCACAGTTATGGCTTATTTTACATGGCTTTAGGCTAATTCGAAGGCTTGAATGCGCGCCTCTCTTGGTCAAAAGCTGGGCAGCCCGAAAAACACTGGCTTCTTGCGGCGCACACTCATTTACTCGAACTTGGCTCAATCGATGATTATCTCTCAAAGTCGACCCGCCTCGACGGTTTGCACCAGCGAGTCCTACCTGCGCTCTCACACCTGAGAAGCAATTATTGTCATACGATTTTATGCTAATCGCTAAACGCTGCTGAGTCGCTGATTGATCGTTAATTTGTTGTTGAAATTATCATAAAAACTTAATTTATGAAGAATTGAATTGTTTTTGTGTTAATATGGACTAATTATTTCCCTAAGTATTTTAGCAATTCGATTATTTCGCGCTCATTTCTAGATCGGAATTAAATTCATTATCGCTAATAGGAGTTTTAAATTACTACAAAAAGGAATTTAATTTGAGAATTTAAGGCTGAGTAAAAAGCGTTTTTGAAGGAAAAAAATATACCAAATATTGTTTTGCGGTTTTTTAAACCACGTTTTTTAACTCGCTTTCAATTTGCATGCCAATAAGTACTCTTTGGTACTAGCCTTCCAATAACTGTAACTTTTTGACATAGATTTGCAGATAAAGTGATCAATAGGTACCAAATAATTTTCAATTTGAGTGATTTTTTCAATTAAGCAGCTGCATTACACCAGAAATACCTTAAACCAAATTTTTAATATATTCGAGTGTCTCTTTAGTCATTTTGTAATGCAATTTCGGTTTTTGTAATTTCAATCCACTTCCAATAAACCAATTTTCACCGACCTCAGTTCAATAATGTTCAGTTCAATCTTCATAAATTGCTTCACCGGCTAAAGTCCAGTTCATGTTCAGTTCGTGCTCGAAATTGGTTTTGCTTTTCCGGCAGAAGCCAGAGATCCTCGGGGGGCCTCGGTAGTCTAGGGGTAAGGCGCCTGACTACTATCCCAAGAGGTCCCGGGTTCGAATCCCGGTGGTGCCACGGTCCTAGCCTTTCCCAATTTCCCGCCTACATAACTTTCCTTCTTTCTTCTTCCCTCTTTACATTCCTGATTCCTCCTGTCATAGCCTTCACTAGTTCTCTTCCACGCTCCACCAAGCGCATGCCATCGGTTGGCTGAAGAGATTCAACTCGTTTCAGGAGGCATAACACTCCAGCGAGTTGTTCTCGATGCCCCGATGTCAGAGTCGCGAAATGGTTGAGAGTTGGTGGAATAAAAATATCGCAGTCAGGTTGTGACAGTTCCTTCCTCTCTTCTTTCTCTCTCTCTTCTCTCTATCTTCCGGCTAGAGCTGCTGTTCGACGGTGTATATGGAAAAAAATAGATTGTCGACAGTACAAAGGGACTTTCCCTAAGCCTCTAGTCTGCCACATAAAAAAAAAAAAAAAAAAATCCAAAAGCTCACTAGAATGACAGTTCGGGTGCTCACTATTCCCAGTTGATTACTCTCTTTTGAGCGAGCTTTTACGTTTAACTTCAGTTCAAGTCCAGTTCCCAACTCTCCTGGATATCTCCAAGGCTTTTGATAGAGTATGGCACTCAGCCTTGTTAGCTAAACTCCAAGCTATTGGAATTGACTCACTTCTGTATAAGTGGGTTGAGAGTTTCCTTTCCGGCCGTTCAATTAAGGTATTATTGGATGGCGTCAAATCTGAATCTCACCCCATCTCTGCGGGGGTCCCTCAGGGGTCAATTTTATCACCGGCCCTTTTTCTCATCTTTATAAATGACCTACTTTCAATCCCCTCCAACCCACTTCTCAGCTTCGCTGACGACGGTACTCTACGTTACTCGTACAGCTTCGATACAAGACGGACACATGCCAGATCCTGTCTTGATGATCGTGAACTAATGTTCAACTCTATTAAAAAAGACATCAAACTAATTCTAGATTGGGGAGAGAAGAATCGTGTCAAATTCAACCCCACCAAAACCAAGTACTGTCTTATCTCAAAAAAGAAGTTCAACATCTCACCATCCTTGACAGTGGATGACATTGAACTAAAGGCCGACCCATCCCTACACATCTTAGGCGTTACATTAGCCAAAGACTTGCGTTGGAATGATCACATATTCCAAATCGCCAAACAAGCATCCCAGTGCTTGGGATTTCTTAAGAGGTGCAAGTTCCTCCTCCAGCCATCGGCCCGTGCTGTTGTTTATAAATCCTACATTCGGCCTCTTCTCGAATATAACTCCCTCGTTTGGGGCGGCGCTCCAATAACCACCTTAGCATGGTTAGATAAGGTGCAAAAAAGGGCACTCAAGCTGATTGATGACGACACCGCCTGCTCCACCATCGACCCCCTGAGCCACCGTAGGAATGTAGCAGCACTGACAAAATTTTATCGCTACTATCATAGTGACTGTTCCTCCGAGTTAAACGCTCTCCTGCCTCCACGGCAATCTTATACCCGCAACACCAGATTAGCCCACTCGTCTCATTCCCTTCACCTGCAACTACCCCTTTCACGCACTCAACAAGATATGAATTCGTTTGTTAATAGAACAACTCGACTGTGGAATAATCTCTCGCAGTCAGTATTTCCGAGCTCCTACAACATCCAAGAGTTCAAAAGCAGGGTTCATCACCACCTTCTTCAATACCCCCCCGTACCTTTTAACCCTTAACCTATACCCCCACCCCTCCCCCGTACTAAGCTTACTGCTAGACATTGCACCATGACTTGACAAATGACATGACGGACTAGTAGTACAAAGGGTGACTCCTGAGCTTAGCACTGTCACATAAAAAAAAAAAAAAAAAAAAAAAAAAACTCATGGGAAAACAATTACAAAGTGAGCTCTCAAAGGTCCCGTGACGTTACTCAGATCTTAGCTTATAAGGGACAAGGGAAAAAAGCTTTATCGAGACGTCACTTAGGTCTTTTCTAATGTAAAAAGGGTAAAAGCTTTTCAAAATGGAAACAGAGCTGTTCCTTATGAGCTCATCTTGTATCATTTGACCATGGGTGAACTGAGGATGTTGTATCCTCAGCTGAATTAAGGTTCTAGACCTGAAGTGGCCAACACGTTGGTTGTAAAACCGGTTTTTTTAAGAGGTAGGAAAAGGGAAGGGTTGTAGCTTCTTCCCCCAGACATTATTGTTTTCTACTTTTTAGTCTTTGAATGTCTTCCGCCATTTTGAATTCGGAATGACACTACACTGCTAATTGTATTCTACATATCATGCCCTTTCATTTGATACCCATGTCGGGGTTGAACCCAAATGCCAAAATCGGTCGCCATCTTGGAACCGCCATCTCGATTCTTTTATAAAATGGTCAGAATGCATTTTCACGCGAGCTATGTGTAAAATTTGAAGTGCATCGGTTATATAAAAGTGAGTCAAAATCCTTAATGCAACGTCTGGTATGAAAAACTTCTGGTTCTTGGCAATTTCCATTAAGAATAATTTCACTAAAGTTTCAATCCCTTCCTTTATCCACAATGAGAGAAGGTGATTCCAGACTCTTGGAAACTTGCACAAGTTCAGCTCATACCGAAAAAAAGGTGTCTCCAGCAATCCCTTCAGCTACCGCCCAATAGCAATTACTTCTATTCTCTCCAAAACCATGAAGATGACAATCAACAAAAGGCTTGTACGATATCTAGAATCCAACCAACTCATAACTGACAGACAGTATAGCTTGCAACAAAAAAGATCCACTGGCGATCTTTTGGTTTGCCTTACAGAACACTTCAGCCGAAGTCTGCATGGATCTGATGAGTCTAGTCTGGTTGCTTTGGATATCTCCAAAGCTTTCGATAGAGTTTGGCACTCAGCTCTGCTGGCTAAACTCAAAACTATTGGAAATGACTCCCTTCTGTATACGTGGATTTAGAGTTTTCTTTCCGACCGATCAATTAAAGTAGTATTGGTTGGCGTCAAATTTTAATCTCACCCCATCTCAGCGCGACTCCCCAGGGGTCAATTTTATCATCTGCTTTATTCCTTATCTTTATATATGACCCACTTTCAATCCACTGGAATCCACTTGTCAGCTTCGCTGACGACAGTACTCTGCGCTACTCTTACGGCTTCGAAAATACAAGACAGGCGCATGTTAGGTCTTGTCTTGATGACCGTGAAGTAATGTCCAACTCTATTTATAACGACATTAAACTTATTCTAGTTTGGTGAAGCAAGAATCGTGTCGAATTCAACCCCACCAAAACAAAGTGCCTTACCGCCAATAAAAAATGCAACACCTCTCCATCCGTGACAGCGAGCGAAGTTGAACTAATGGCCGACCTTTCCCTACATATCTTAGGCGTGCCATCGTAACCAAAGACTTGCGATGGAATGTCCAGTTATTTCAAATTGTTGGTATCCCAGTGCTTGGGATTTCTTAAGGGGTGCAAGTTCCTCCTCCTACAACATCCAAAAGTTCAAATGCAGGGCTCATCACCATCTTCTTCAATACCCCTTCGAAACCTCATAACCATTAACCTATTCTCCTCGTATTAAGCTTGCTACTAGACATTACACCATGACGTGACAAACAACATAACGGACTGGTATTATAAAGGGCTTAGCACTGCCACAAAAAAAAGCGGTGGAGTCGTCAAAGACCCCTGTGCTCAAAGTCAAGTCATGTTTCGTGACAAATTGTTTGAGTTAAAGAAAGTGACGTTTCAGTCGAATTTCGACTTTCAACACAAGGGCCTAGAGTAGAAATGCTAAATTGAGTTTAGGCCCCTGTGCTAAAAGTCGTGATTCGACTGAAAAGTCACTTTCTTCAACTAAAATGACTTGTCGTGTCGTGACGATTCGACTTTCAGCTCATGGGTCAAAGTGTTAACAAACCTTTTAACTTATCTCAACACTTCACATAACTTAACTCAGCCGAACCCAACTTCACTCTTATCCGAACTCTTAAAAATCAGTTCAGTTCAACTCTCAACTGAATTTTTAAACTTTCTCTTAACGTAACCTAAACTCTTAACTCAGCTTACTCAACTCAACTTATCCCAAGTGAGCCCAAGTTATTTCAAATCAACCCTGACCCGAACTAGTGTTTCAACTTAACTTAACCCAAAAAAAAATACTAAGCCGACTTTACACGATGCAATGAACAACCTCCAACGTCGGACGCTTGAGGGTAGGACGCATTGTGTGGCCGATGGTCATACTACGAGTGTCCAATGTATCCGATCAGCCAGCATTCGAAAAAAACGTACACCGTATTTTATATCGTTTCGCATGGGTTTGTCTTTCGGAAGTGAGTAATATGTTTGTCTTCTCTTGCAGTAGTAGCCTTTAATATTAATAACGCTTCCAAATTGATTCTGCTTGGACACTTGATAAATGATATGTTTGGTGATAATTATATTTTTTCTAAGTTAGTTCCACAGCCGAAACAACATTATTATAATCCGCTACCATTGCAGCACGTGTTTCCCACTGTTAACTCAATCTTTCGTGCCATTTCCAAATTTTAAACACACAAATTGCAAAAACACGAACCCGCATTATTCCTTTCTCATTCAAAGAATATAACAGTAAAACCAATCAAAGACTTCTTTCAGCCATTTTTAATAAAAAAAATACAGGTGCAAATAATTTTTAACACTTTCTTTTTCTTCGTTTTTGTGCTATGCTATACTTATTTTGTTGTTGCTGTTTTTCTTAAGCTAGCTTTAATAATGAAGAATCTGTAAAATAAAAGTGAATATAAAATAATCAAAATTTTAGAAATTATTACCCTTTCGTTCCACTTTTTACTGGGAAATTTCGGGTTTAACGTTTAGTTCTTTAAAAAAAATATCAAAAAAAAAGTATTTAAACCAAGTTTCCAAGTCATACCTAACAATCCAGCTTAATAAGCCATGGTTTTTCTTTTCTTTAAAATGCTTTGCCAGGTTATTTCGATAATGCTATATCTATAAAAAATAAATTTGCTAAGCCATTCAAAATTGTCTTCTATACTAATCCCGAACAATTTCACAACTTCCACACAATCTAAGATAAATTTTCAATACAAAAATAATTACATATGGTTCCTTCTATCGGAAGCCCTTTTAAAATAAACATTTCCAAAAATATGCCGCACATGTTTTATATAATTTCAACATAATTTATAAATACCGACCAGCAAATAAAATTTTTGAAAACGCGAATTTTTTTCCACCAATTGAAATTTGAATCGACCTTCAGGAAAATCTCACACCCCACTGTAAGCGCGATTATAATTGCAAAACACATGTGCCTTGTGCCCTACCTTCCACACTTGATAATTTTTTCCCCCCTAAAATAAACGTTGGAGATGGTAAGATGGTATTTGTGATCGCAGGTCGTGAAACGATTCGCAATCGCGTAAGCGAAGCTGCAAAACACATGGCAAATGTTGAAAGCTCCTCTGGCTCCCCACCCCCACCCACTATCGTCAAGTTTTGAGCGTTTTTAAGCCCACATTTTGGGGCTATATGTAAGTTGCGAGTGTGTAGGGCAGTTCTCGAACCGTGCAAGAAGAAGAAGAAGAAGCGAGGCTAGTGTAGTAAGAAGGACCAGGCTTTGTTGGGGCTAGACTGACCCCGGCCGATGTCCCCCTCGAAGCTTTTTTACTTCAAGCAAAAAGTGCACGACGACGACGCTCGGCCCAATCCCCACATTCGCGACGGAAGCTCCGGTCACGGCTGGAGCCGGTATCCAAGAAATTCAAATCCCGACTTTTTTTCGAACAACCCAAATTCATTCAAGCAGCCGAAAGCTGGGAGCTTTTATTCATTCAGGGATTCCGTTCCATCTGCGAGTTCGTGCTTAGCTTTTCCGAAAAAGCTCCTATTTTGACAATGCTCGATTGACTGGGAGCTTTGGGTACACGTGCTACGCACATTCGCCAGTAACTCGAAACGTGAATGTAGGTGGCCTTCGAATAATTTACTTTAATATTTAAAAGTTTAATTAGAGAGCAGCCGAAAATGTGACACGATATATAAATGATGGCTTTATCTTGTGTTTTATGGGCTTCCTTCGTTCAGAATGGGTGTTAGCACTGAGCCACAAGAAGTGGAACCCATCGCAGAAAACCGGTCTAGTTTTGTCAACTTATCCAATTCGAACTGAAACTTCAAATTTAGCACACACGAGCTTTTTATTAGCAAAATTGTAATCGTGTAAGTTCGTATCAAATTTTAATCAGTTTCAACTAGACTGCCCACTGTGGAATGTAGGCTAAAAAATGAAGATATGAGAGTTGTAATGATTGTAATGGATCGTTCCGAGCCTTAAGGTGGAATTATTAGGAATTGTTTTTAAGTCGTTATACATACACTGTTAAAAAAAATATGTAAATTCCCAGTACAAATTGATTATTGGAATTTTCCTCTGATGGATATAATTCACAAGCAAAAATAGACAACTAAGCTTAAATGCTCTGTTAAACTGTTTTTAAGGGAAGTTTTAAGCCAGACATTTGACTTTCATGAGATTTTGGGTAGTTATTACAACAGCCGAGAAATTTCGATATAATAGAGAACCTTACTGGAAATTTCTCCCGCTAGGGGCGCCAATGTATTATAACGTAAACATGACATGAGTGACATTTGTCGGCGGCCTGTCAGACAGTTCTTGATTATTGTGATTTTTCGGTTATTCAATGATGAAATCTTATATTCTAATAAATATACATCAGAGTTGTGTATTTTTGGATGCAATAATTTTGCGGGTTCATTCCCAGTGGGAAAAAATTGAAGCTCTTCTGAATAAGCAGTAAAGAAGTGCTTCCACATCGTATCTTTTGGAAGCTGTTAGGAAGATTTTAATTTCTTCTTCGACGTTGTTAGAAAAATGTTTCAACCATGCCCATAAAATGAAGGTTTTAGTCTTCTCACTGCTTCCTCCCAATGACAAAAAAAAAATTTATTTCCTAAAAAAAAGTACGGGAGCTATGGGAAATAGCTGTGCGTCGCAAAATGTTTAAGGGTACAAAACATTCAAGACTTTGTCCTGATCACCTTAGGCCTGAAGATTTTATTAAAAAAGGATTAAGACTAGTCAGTATATGGATATTATATTTTTGTTGCTGTTGCTGTTATGTTGTTGTTTGTTTAAGTTATACTTCGGTGGCGCCATCTAAGTTTACCTTTGCGTAAGATTCCCTATAGACATTGCCTAACGTACATGCTTAACAATGGTGAGCAAAATACTATTTTTTTATGTATAGGGAGTGGGCATAAACTAGGAATAAAATTTAGCTTCCCTTTGGCTTATATTTTTTCATTCAGGCAGGACTACGCACATTACCACCAGTGCTGCCATTCTCTCAGCGCTTTGTCGTATCCATTA